>JADFUC010001644.1:0-1223214 GCA_019722365.1 Lithospermum erythrorhizon
ATCAATTGTACTTCGTTCAGTTACGTATTGCTGGAATCAGCAGGAATGCCCAATCAAGTGTTTACGCCGATAATGTAAAATTCAAATTGGATAAAGCCGAATCGATTAACTTGTTAGTTCAAAGATTGAAGGTTTAACGAGGGAAACAAATTTAGTAACTTATTAAGTTACTTACGATAAATAAGTTAGTTAACGACACTTGAGTCAACTTATTTATCAAGCAGTCGAGCTATTCGGTGAAACAAAAAGGGGCTATATAAGGAAGAGATAAATGAAACCTAAGTTTCATTTTCATCCTCACCAAATGAGTACTTCCTTTCTCTCTAGAGTTTGAGTCAAGTTTGACTCAATTTCTCAATTGTTCGGAGATTCTAGCAAGTCCAATCGTGAGACTTTACCTCTCTTGGTGTGGACTAACTGGAGGCATTTCATTTGAGGTGCTAAGGACTCGTGGGAGAAGTTTGAACAAACATCCGCTGCGTAATTCTGTAAGTATTCTTTTATTCATACGTAATGTATTTTGTATGAATTTATGTTGTAATTCGTTTTTATACACTTATATGATTCTGGTTGCATTTGTTATAATTTTATTATGAACAAGTTGCGTAATTTCCATGATGGTATCAAAGCATGTTTAAAATTTATAATTTGATTACATTTTATTTATAATTTGTTACATAAACACAATTTATATCGGGTATATTATATATTCTTACTTACATGAATATATGTTATAGAAAAAATTGATTCATGATTAAATTTACAATGTTATATATTGTTTTAAGTTCATCATATTATTAATTTTGATGATTTGAATTTAGATTGAGTTGTGAATTGAAATGGTTTTTAAAACATGTTTGATTATAATCAATCTTTTTTTGTATTGGATTTGAGGCGTTTAAATTATTACGGAAATTCCAACAATTTTTTACGTATTCAAAGGCCGAGAATAATCCTAAGAAATTTCATAATTTTTTGGATTTTTTTAAAAGTGTCGAAAACAATTTTTGTAATTCTGGAATGTTTATTGTATAATTAATTTTTGGTAAAAGTTTTTACAAAATTCCAATTGGAAACGTTTAATAAAATTGTGTGGAATATCTGGTAAAAATTTCAGAATTTTTGGATATGTTTAAGGCCTTAAATCGTTGTTTTCCAAACATTTGAATTAAATCGAAAAACTGGAATTTTTGTGAAATGGAGCGCGGTATTTCCGGCGGCGTCCGGTGGCCAAGCGGCGCATTCCGGCCACCCGTTGGGCGCTTCTGCAGATAAGACTAGCGGTGATAAACGTCAAGCTGGGGAACCCGGCGGAGGCCGATGCGTCCGTCGCGTTCTTCGTCGGTTGTTGTTACCAAAACCCTGTCGAATTTTGAAATTATTAATTTCGGTTATATTTATTATCATTTGTACTATGATAATTTAGCAATTATCAATTTTAATGATAATAAATTTAATTCAATAATCTCTTTCATTATTTATCCTTTTATAAATATGTTTTTTCTTATGAGATTCCATTACAGTGATCACAAGAAAGTGCACTAACCAGCAACAAATCACCAAAAGATTGTAAAACTAACACGTGCAAGGCGAAGATCATGAGAATAAGGCTGATGCTTGCAAAGAACCTCAATATCATACTAAGCATATCGCCATTTCTTCAATAAAACAAGAAAAGATAATTGGGGTCCGAATCTAACCAGTTCCAGAGTGAAGGAACTAGACAACTTCTCTCATATGTATGCTTCAGTTTCTCATATTGATCTCTCACATATCCAGCAGAAATGTTGCTGCGCAAAAGAAGTTACAGATTTTACGACAGAGTGATTGACTAATTGAGTTGGAGGAAACGTCTTTCAACCTCAACGAGCTACTCAGGATTCCTGTTTCAGTTTCTCGTTATATAGTTTCCAAAGAGTTGTCTTGATCTTTCTTTTCGTGGCAACTGACATAAATCCACAAAACTTTCTCTCTGGCACCTTCAAAACCTGTAACAAGATGTTAGAATTTTTATCAGACCTTCCAGATAGCAAAACACGAAGCACTGAACATCTCGGGATGATTTACTATTTTTCAAGCTGTATACAGAGTACCATCGGAGTTTTCATCAAGATTGGCGGCTTCCCAACCATATTCACCAAATACTAGAATACAGCCTCAATGCCTTGACAGCCATACAATATGGATAATTTTTAAAAGCAGTCATAACCACTTTCTCAGAACAACCCCATTTTTCATAAAGCTCCATCTTTTTCTCCCAAGACGATTTACTCAACCCGGACCTGACCATTACTGCCAACATAAACACAAATTTCTGAGGATGAATCCCCATTTCCTTAACCTCATCAACAAGCTCCTTGTACCGGTCAGCACGGTGCAGTATCTTTACAGAATAAAGTCTCAAGAATGCTGCAATATTTTCCATAGGCACACCAGCCTCCACCAATATATCTACATTCGGAGCAACTACATGGCGATACATCAACAACGCAGGGCAGCATTTAACAATGCTAATCAACTCATTATTACTCCCAACAAGATTCTTGAAATACCGAAAAGATGGTATAATTTGATTCTCCCAAACTCCTACCTAAAACCTGAGGGTATGACACTAAAAAAGAGCTCAAATCCGCCTCCAACGGGCAAAAAGAGCGTAAAAATTCAATCTTTGGCAAAGATTTCTGTCGAGCAATCAAGCACTTTAGGACCCTTTCATTAACGTAAAAACATCTGAATCACTAAACCCTTGATTCTTGAAAAAAGATATCACTGCATTGGGTTTTTCAGGTTTGCTAAAATTAACATATTTAGAAGCTGAAACAGCTTTTTCTGGAGTAAACCCACACGAATTTATGAGGTAATAAACCATAAATAACTCTTTCTTGGATTTTTTTGATGAAGATGAATATAATCTTTTGAGTTCAATAAAATGCAGCTTATGAGATGATGAAATTTGAAAAGCATTATGGGTGATTTGAATAATTGATTTGGTTATGAAATTGAACATTTTGGAAAAAAGTGTTAACCTTTCTTGAATTGTTGCAGATATAATCTGCACCAGGAGAGTTCGAAATGAGATTATTTTGTCACTAATGAAATTTCATACTTGACTTTCCTCACCAGTCACCCACTATGCTTACAAATAGGGGAAGGAGTTAAAAGTAGTAATTTCATATATATCTGATGTTGACACTGTTTGTTTTTGGAGTGTGCGCCAGTGCATTGCACCATAGCTATTTAAAAAAAAAAAAGCCAAATGGCGTCATTCTGATGAGAATCGAGGCGGGCCATAAGTGTTGGAATGCCACTAGGTTGTTCGTTAAAGTTCCTTCTCTAGCTATGCTCACGGCCATAAATCATCAAAGGATTCGGTTTGATCAGAAGTTCGTTAAAGTTTGAGTTTGCTTTTTGAAATTTCGAACTATTCGAGGATTCGAGCAAAATTTAGAATTTTATTATAAAATAAGAAGAATTTTTCTTTTATAAATGTATATAATTCGAACAGAATCGAATCTTCCGTTTGAATTCAGTGGAACCTAAAGTTTATTTCGAATTCGTATCAGCGTTCGTGTTAATACATAAGCCTAAATACCTCGCTCTTTTCAATTTGTCTCCCGACATTATTATCGCTTCGAAATTTTCTTATACTATTATCTTTGATACTGCGTCTATTTTCATTAAATTAGATGGTTCAAAGAGAGAGTTCTTTTGATGAAATACTTCCCAACTCCTACTATACATATGAAGATGGCATTTTATAACAGAAACACATTTTCGTGATTAATTATCTTTATTTACATTTTCTGATGGAAAAGACAATGGCGGAAACAAAGTTGAAGAGAACCAAACTTTTGTTCATCTATAATCAAATGTGCAATTTTAAACGTGTGATCAAACGTAACCCAGAGGAAAATGTATGATTAACAGTAACAACCCAACATAAAATATTAGCAACTTCATACATTCCAAAAAACAGAAATTGCTGAGATCATTAATTTATACATCTTACACAAGATACAGAAATAGAATCCTTAATCAATATATTAACTCTAAACATATTCTAAACCATCAATACAAGCATTTGCTAATTTGTAGTTTCAAAACCATCTACATGGGTTAACAAAGCACAATGCAGTCGGACGACTAGCTAAAGAAAATTTGCACGTGGCAGAAACTGGTATGGTTCATATTTCCATCATTTTCCTCTTCTTTCCCTGGGAAACAAATTTCTTATTACATATGTGGCGTGGAGAAAATTCAGAGCAATCATGGATTTGAAACTCCACTGAACCAACATAATCATCCGCCGACAGTTGTCTTATCTTATTCAAAACTATCTACAATTTGCTTTCTACACCCAGGCTGCCTTGACGAGGAACGCTTTGATGGTGTCAAGTTCTGGTTCAGAAAGGAAAAAAATTGCAATACAAGAATAAGAATTTAAGAGTATACTGAAATTCAGAATAATATAAAACTGCAGAAATGGAATGGAGGAAGGACCTTGGCAAGCTTCTTCTCTTTACGGGCCTGCCTCTCACGCTCATCATATTCTTGGTTTTCTCTCTCAATCAGTTTGATAAGTGAGTCGCATCTCCTAGCAAGTTCTTGAGTGGTACGGGATTTCACAAACCAATCAAAGCGAAATAGAGGAGATGTGCGGAATGCAGCCTTCAGCTCATCCCAATTTCCATAGCCAAGCTTGCTGAGCATTGCATATCACCTTGTCAAAATCTTACTACTATGTAAAACCGAACGACCCAGAAGCTAGTAAAAAGAAAGTTCTGATAAGATCTCACCATAAATCGATCACACTCTTCATTATACAGCTTGCCTTTGTTCTGACCATATTGAATCTTCAACTCCAGCCACGGGTTCTTATAACGATCCAACTTCTTGGCAATTGCTTTCATGATCTCATCTCGTCGTGAAATTCTAGCTTCTCCTCTTTCAATGTTTTTAATGATTTTATCATAATCTGGCATTAATGATCATCAAATTAATGAATACTGAGCATTGGCATCTTTCATTGTGACCAGGAATACTGAGCATTCTCCTTCATAACAGTGTGTCCCTAGTGTAAATTTTACAACTTGACAGAAATAGATGATCTAAAGCAAACTAGTCTAGAACCTAGAGTGCGTTTAGAAAGTTCACATAAATTATCAGATAAAGGGGTTTCCAAAGATTACCATTAAGTTCTTTATATCTATGTTTAGAGGCAGCATATCTTTCAACCTCCTCTTTACTGTTTTCCCCTCCATTTCTGTAGCAATGTTATAGTATCATCACGACCTGTCTCACAGGCTCGGATGAAAGAGTTGAAGTCTTTTTGCTCCGCGTTGAGGAATCCTACAAATCAAGTAGTGCAGATATTGGGCTTACCATTTGAGACACAAAGACGCTCTAGTTACATATTGGACAGCTCAACTCCTCAAGTAATTTATCTTTCTCATGTTGTTGCGTCCAGCAGTCAAGGGCTCACCAATATCTAGAACAGAAATATAAGCCAATCAAAAGTCTGACCATAATAAATTGCATCTAACGAGCTTGCAGCAAACAAGAACACTTTCGTACCTTCATGCTCCTCTACTTCTATTGAATCTTTTCGGTTGATTCTTTTTGTTTGTCTGCTTAAGATCATTTCAAAATAAATTAATGCTAAGCAAAGTTCTGAAAATTGAAGGAAATCACTTAACAATCAATTAGTACCCACCATGAGAGATAAGCGCACTTCTTTTTCATAGAGTTCAGTAAGTCTCTGTGTATTGAAGAACTGGAAGTCATGCCTGACAACAGATGTTGAAAAAAATAAGACACAAACCAGCTAATAATATCCTTCATTCAATCATAAATTCACATGTCCATCATGTTGGTGGGAGAAGGATTGCTTCGATTGTCAAGTTTTGGGCTTGATAATATAAAAGAATAGAACTTCATAGTATTCGATTGGTTTCAAAACAGTATGTTTGAAGTGGTGTATTATCGAGATAAGAACAAAATTTCTACACAAAGAAAGAATTTAAGATTACCATGTTTTGTCTTTTACATTTGCACAACAGTAGAAAAGAACCAAATCTACTAAAGCTCATAATACTCACAACTGAGGCATCACGAGGTATCCGAGCTCTTTTAGTCTACTTGAGACCACCCACAGCAGTGTTTGTGATACTCTGATTCGGAGTAACTAAACCCAGCCCCAAAAGGAGAAAACAGAGATAGTAAGACATAAGGTGATCATGTCATGTAACAAACTTCAAAAGGAACTATATTAGAGTAATTGATCAATGCCAAGCCATACTTGCGTTTCCGATCTCTCCTTGATGTCTCAACCAAATTGTCACCGGCAATTTTCTTGAAGTCAACTTTATCATCAATACAAAGAGATTAAAAAGTATGAATTATAAGCAACAAAAAAGAAAAGATAAGTGACAATTTTTAATCATACGATAAGGCCATGGACCATATAAGGGGGCAACCTTTTCAACATAAAAATCGGCACCTAGAAACAAGTTGAACAAACTAGCATTAGGAAAGATCATAAATAGATAATTGAAATCCAAGAGAATCAACTCACTGTCATCCATCTTGAACTTGATAGCATCTTCAGTAAACTTTTTCATTTTTGCATCAAGCTCAGCTGTTGCCTCTTCTCCTTTTGCAATGATTCTATCTATATCTTCATCACCAACCAATTGTACTTTATCTTTGGAACTGAAAACCATCTCAGCACCATACCTCACCATTTAGGCTTAGCTCGTCCTTGTTAACAGCTACAAACACCAGGAAACAAATTAACTTCATCACCAACATCCAAGTTACATTATAATTTGAGCTGACAGCAGGAATATATTGCTCTTCTGCTCTGCCAGTCTTCCTTGCTGAATAACCAGAAGCATCAGAGTGCAAGCTTCTTATAGCCTTCTCAATAGCCTTTTCCTCAATAGTGTGCTGAATACTGACATATAAGATCTTTTAATAGCCATTCCATAGGAAAGGATAATCCATACTTGATGCTTAATGGATTAAAAGAGCAGTGATATTTATCTTGTACAACGTGTGAACAGGACTAACCTCTGCAAAACTTGAACTTTATTATTTGACCAGTTCTAGGCAGATCACAGGCTTGTAAATCAACCTGCGGATTCCTGAGTCTCACATATGTGATTAAAAGAATGAGTTCACATGAGATGTATCCAAAGGCTACTGACGGCAGAAATCAGTGAGTTACATTCCAGTCACTATCATACAAAATAACAACATCTGCAGTGGCAAGATTGATGCCAAGACCTCCCGCTCTAGTTGAAAGTAAAAAGACGAATTTCTCACTTCCAGGTTTGTTAAAGGCTTCAATGGAGGCGTCACGATCTTCACCACCAGTATTTCCATCAATACGACAATACAGGTACCCACGGTACATCAAGTAATCTTCAAGAATGTCCAGCAGCCGGGTCATCTATATAAACACAATAAAAAGAAGTAACCTTCAATAAAGCCTTGGGAAAAGGAACTGAAGCAAAGCAGAATAACAGCATAATAAAATGCCCTGACAAGAATATTGAAGTGTCTACAAGATATTTGAACATATGAATGTAAAACCAAAATATGGATATTTCAGGCCTGGAGCCACACCTGTGAGAATATTAAAACCCTGGAATCGCGTTCCTTTAGTTTGGGGAGTAACTTATCCAATAGAACCATTTTCCTAGGTGACAACGTAAGCATTAGATGGGAAAAATAACAAGAAACTTACTTTTAAAAGTAGCAATTGGTAAACATAAAGGTTTACATACTGATTAATGACAAAGGTGATGGAAAAAATTTCATTACAGGGGAAAATCACTCCACGCAACAGAGAGGTATTCAGGAAGGAGCCTTACGGCATTTTTCAACTAGATGATCGCCAGTAGTATATGGAGGCCCAGGTTGGCCTTAGCAGAAAAGATAAAGGGGTAGGAGGTACAACATTTCGCAGCTGCATAACAATATTAAGCAGCCGCTTGAAACTCTCCACCAGCATTTAACTTCAAGATCTCTCTGCAACAAAGCCTTATAATACTGCTTCTGCATCTGGGACATACCAATTTTGAGAATTGTTTCCTTCTTTGGAGGCAAAAACTTCTCCACATCTGACTTCAATCTTCTTAGAAGGAAAGGACGGAGGACCTTACAGCAAAAATTAGAACTGAATATTAATATATCAGCTTGAAACAACACATTACAATCGGGCAACCAAGGACTCGTGCTCTATTACAGGCAAAAAGATAGAGTACATATTTGTTGGGCTCATTGCTCCTATGCAGGCAATCATTCATGATTCATAATGAAAGTGAAATCTAAATAAAGAAGGTATAGATTTCCTGATATAATACAAGGATTTGGTTGAAACAATTATCTACAACTTGTAAGACCTCACTTTATTCTATATTTGTTGGGATCTTTGCAACTCGAGGACCTCTTTAAATGTTTGGAAATGCTTCGAACAGCAGAGAAAATACCGGAATATACATTAACTTCTTAAATTTACTTGTGAAATAGACTACGTAGTTTGAGGTCTGGATAGCATTTACCCTCAACTGTATAAATATTTTAGGCAACTGATAAGTAAGATGAAGAGAAATGTCACATAGGGTGATCAATATAAATTGGGAAAGTTTAGGCAACTTGAATGACTCAATCTCTCTTGGCAGCAGGTAATCTCTCTCGGAAAGTCACACTCCTAGTGTATTACGATTAATTTGCATCAAGATCCAACTGATAAGCTTAACACGTAGAGGAAATGTTACATAAAGATCATAGAAAGTACCTTGTAAAGCTGCTGAGCGACTTCTTGCTGGTCATTTTTCACAGATATCTGAAACCACTCATCAAAGTTTTCAAAGCTGGACTGAAGATCTCTGGAAGCAAGTTCAAAAGAACAAGTTCATGCAGATTATGCTGCACATTGCAAGAAGTACACATAATATTATACGTCAGAGTAGAAAAGATATTAAGTGTTACTCACGAATTGATTACTATTGATACTTAGGATAAAAAACATTGTGATATTTTCAAAGAATAAACACACCAAAGTACTGTAGATCTTATTCCAAAATATACAGCGGTAACGGTGACTTCTATTTAGCTCGACTATGTTTGTAGCAACATAAGTAGCGGATACTAAATTAACAAGGCATTCTTGATCTGCTATCAGAAAAGCTATAGCCAAAAGGTTCCCACCGCAAAGAAAAAGATTGCATGGATATAGCTTGCATGAGGTTCCCACACAGCCAGAAAAATGTGCATGAATATAGCTTAGTATTAAGCTAGCTTCAGACCTGAGAAACTCCTAAGCTCAATTAACTAAAGAGTGCTAAAATTTTACTTATCGTGAAGTTTTATATATACGAAAACAAGTACTGAATCTAATTAGTAATATGGTGTTCAAAACTTTGCTTAGAAGCGAGATTAGTCTAGGCAGTGTTCGTTGTATTATTACCATTATAGTGAAGAGACAACTGAGAAGCAACACAATTGGCAAATGATTACTTCAAATAGTAAAACCTGGAACAAGCTTAAAATGAAGGAACGAACTTCTGAGCACTGATAGTTTACCACCCTGAGTGGAGTTCCTGTAATAAGGAAAGCTTGATGGTGGTATTGTACAGTCTCATTGTTTTTGAGAGAGAGAATTTTCATTCTTAATCCTAGAGCCTCATCAATAATTATATAGCGCCAGCTAAATGACGTAAAGCATTCTTTTTCATGAGCATTATGGGTGATTTGAATAATCTTTTATAAATGTATTTATTTGAGGATATAATTATGATAACAATCTCTAGTTAAAATATAAATATGTTTAAATAAAAACTTTAGATTTTATCTTATTATATTTATATTAAATTATTAATGTAATAATTATTTTTTAGGGTCATATCATATATTTCTAAATGTATTATTATTTATTTTATTTTCATGATATGCATTATTACTTGAATATATTTGCTACATAATATATTAAATAATTAAATCAAAATATGAATCGACCATACAAAATTTAAGCCCGATCACGGGCACAGCATGATGGCAAGTGGTTGGTATGCGTGAGCGAATAGCGATGGATCATATTGAAGTGATTTCCACATTTAGCGTTGGCCGGGTTTTAGGATGATGCGTTCAGTAATAAATTGGTTTAATTGGTCAACAGCGGTAATTTCCACTAACGTTGTGGGCTCGGTGATACGCTGTTAATTGTAATCACATGGGCGTACTAATGCTTGTGAAGTTATCAATAGATGTTTACATAATTGGTTAGTTAACCCTCTTGTTATGTTGAAATTTTTCAAAATGTATGTAGTGTTGCCGTTTGAAATATATAGTAAGTCTTGCATACTAATACATTTTGTGAGATTTTTGAGTGTTAGTATTACTTTGTGAATTTATTTTGTAATTGTTTGAAATGATAGATTACTAAGCGTTGTTTTACGTACTTATTCTTGTAGAATTAGAGCTCTCTATGGCGCTAAAAAGAAATGCGCTTGAGCTACTTTAACTTTCATTGCGTATGGTGCAAATTTTTGAGGCGTGGTCCCGTGAGTTGAAGGTTATGCTTGAAGTTACATGAGATCGAATACGTGCTATGCCAAAGTTCTAAAGGCCTTCGGGGGACACGGATGTGTCACGCTGGAAGATGTTGGAAATGAGAATTGATTCCCACTTTTATTATGCCCGTTGCGACAATTATGTACAATTCATTTACCGGGTTGGTTAAATGTGATTCTTTGAACTTCTTGTTACGCTTAGTAATTGTATATTACTAGTTTAGGTTCATGATAATTTTAAAAGGGTTATGAGAAGCCGATTCTTTAGATGCTTTTCGTTAATCGTTATAATAATAGTAATTGGTCAATTATTATTATTATCTATTTCTTATTAATACAGGCTTAGAGAACATTTGTAGCATCTGATGCGTTGGATTATATTTCATGTATGAAATTAAGCTTCACATTGCTAAATTAAGAGTTGATTGTAATCAGCGAATATTCTGTTAAGAGATTTTACATTGATAATGTATAAATTGAATGAACACGAATTAATTTAATAAGTCCAATTGAATTGAATTCGATAGTTAGTTGAACTTTTAGTAACTTGTTAATTCTATTAACAACTTGTTAGTGTTTGATTTTCTTATGAGTTTAATTAAATTTAATGAATTCGGCTCGTTAAAATTTTGTCGGTTGGGGAGCACTTAGGTTTGACACATATAAGCTAAAACATTAGATTTTGACATAAGAAGTTTTCATGAAATGAAACAAAAGCCCCAACCTCCTCCGTTTTTCCTCTGGCGAAATATTAAGGAAGAATTGAAAATTAGCACACTGCTTGATTTTCATCGAGGAAATGTCAGTATTACATGACCTTGAATGTGAAATTTCGGCGCTCTCTTGGTGTGGACCAGCTAAGGCACTACATTTGAAGTGCTCGGCAGTAAATTCAAATGAGGAACCGTGAAAGATTTGGAGATAGGCTTATCTCTGTGGAAGCTATTTTATTCATAATTGTAATTTATGTATTTTAGAATTAATTTATATCGTTTGAGATCTGGGGATGTATGAATGCGGTATTTTATCACAATGAAAAAGCCTCATATTGCATACGGAGCCAAAAACAACCTAACTACATAGATGTAAGAGTGTAACCAGGTTAGTGTGAGCAAATGAAAATCCAAAAAAGACAAGTCACAATAGCTCCATAAATGGAAACAAACATAAATGACAAGAATTCAAGTAATTGTAAGATTTCTTTTATACATTATAATTACATAATTACAAAAAGAAAAGATCAGATTGGTACGATCAATGGGTAGATCGCGTAAATTTCATCACCAATTAACAATGCTAAAAAATTAACCTTAAAAAATGCACATGGTAAACTATTGAAGACTGGAACTGAAAGTTTACTGTAGACCTACCAGTCTGTGGGATGTCCAATACCAAACTTTTCAAGCCAAAGCCAAAAGCCAACTGAGACGATGTGTAGGTTAATATGGAATAGAATGTTGCCAAATGAAAGTCACAAAGAAAAGTGAACAACAATTTTTGGATGAAGTAAGAAGTAGAGCCAGATAAAATCCCGGATTTGCTACACACTGCCATTAATGTTGCCATTTAATTGTAGTAGACCTTGAGCTTGGTTTTCCTGATATTGTACGAAATAGGAATAATAGAAGAACAGATTTCCCGATTTGGTGCACATCCATGAATGCTTGTAGGCAAGTACAAATAGGTTCCAAGTTGGGTTTATTAATATTGTATGATTGCAAGGACATCAAAAAGGTGATGATGAATACGATGAGAGTGACATACGTGAACACATTGGTCTCATTTTCTAGATAGCTCAAAATAGAAGTCAAGGTGAAAGAGCTGAGCTGTTATACATACACCCAAATAGTGTTGGATTTGGATGTGAAATAACTATTATACACACACTTAATTAGGAACCCAATTAGGAAGAAAGTTTCATTAAAGATAAAATTGTCATTTCACTAAAAAAGTTACTATTCTGGTGTGTATTAGTGTAGGCAAAAGGCATCCCACCGTTAAATGTTTGAATGAAATAAATACACGGCTGTGATTGTAATAAAAATGGTCCAAAATGAAACATAGTCTAATAAAATGGTCCAAAATGAAATAAAGGTTATAAAGGTTACTAAATGTTCACATTCAGACAACGGTTGAGATTTAATGCATCGCCTTAAGACACTTAATCCAACGGTCCATACGTGGCTTGCTTGTAAGCCTTTTATGTATAAAGGTTAACAAACAATCTGTTTGAAGTTATTCCATCGATTTTTTTTATAATAGTACGACAAACAATTAATTTGTAGCTTACTACAATTTTCTATAGACAAAAATCAATTATTTCAAAAAAAAATTCCCTTTAGCTAGTTCTACCTCTAGATATTATTTAAACGTTTAAAAACAATATCAAAGCATTATATTAAAAACAAAGTATTACTCCGTAATAGCTAATCAAATCATTATATAGCTTGGAGATTTATTTATGTGTTTACTTTATTTTTGTAAGCAATGAGCTTATGAAGAATAAAATCATTAAATCATATTGTTATTGTATGAAAAATTACTTAAAACAAAAATAGTATAACTGTTTCATAACAAAAATTTAAAAAAATAGAAAGATCAAATTACCCTTATTTTATAAGAGCCTTAAATTAGATTTTCTACTTAAATGACCAATCCAATAGTTAAAACCATAATAAGCTCCTTGATAACATGAATTATGTAAGCTCCTAATAAGGGCTCTAATTAATTCTCAATTTTTTTTCGGTCATCGAAACCTTATGATATGAGTAATATCCGTGCCACTAACTAACCCTTCATAACTAATATTCATACCAATAACTAACCCTAGTTTGATTAAAGTCAAAATCAAGCATCAAAAAGTCAAAATTAGAAAACGTTCCTATGGGTGATCCTTACTGGCGATACGGCGCCGTTCCACCTGATAGAGGTCACTTTATTCCTTAACCCTCAACATTTTTAATTTATATCCTTGAATTTTTTAATTTTGAACTCAAATAATTTTCTATATATTGTATATATTAATATTTAGTAAAAAATATATCAATAAATGGTACGGAGTATTTTTTTTAATATACCTTACTATTAACATGCTAATTTTGATTCGAATATACTTTGTGTGTCAATTTAGTTAATAGTGCAATGTTTGTTACTTTGGCAATTTTTATTTGTGTGATTTTGCCATTTTGGATGATCAAATTTTTGGAATAGCATTGGTTAATTATTGATAAAATTAATGTGGTTCACTTTTTCAATTTTGAACTCGAATAGTTGTGTATATGTTGTATAATATTCGATGATAATATATGGATAGATAGTATTTTTAATCTACGTTACTATTAACATGCTAATTTTTACTCGAATATGAGTTATGTGTGTCAATTTAATTAGCAAAAGTTTGTTAATTTGACAATTTATGTGTGTCAATTTAATTGGCATGTTGCAAAATTTGTTAATTTGACAATTGAATATTTATGTTTTTGTTTGTGAGATTTTAGATAATCGATTTTTTACTAATACAATTGGTTAATTATTGATGAAATTAATTGGAAAAATAGAGAATTAGGTTTGAATGAGTATTTTAATCGAAGTCAACTTGATGTGTCCGAGGTTTGAATAATGTAGAGAATTTGTGTGGCAATGTATTGTACTGTTTGAATTGGAGTGATTGCGGTTCGAATTGCGAGGTTTGATGGGATTAACTTTGATATTGTCGAGTAAGAATGAAGAAGATGAATTTAGGAAGTAGAAAATGAGGAGCAGGTTGATTGAATGGTACTAATGATGTGGTTATAATGCATCGATTCGAGAATCACTCAAGATGAGGGTTCATTAAGCAATTTAAGGTGGTATGGTTTTGTAGCTCAATTCCGATAGCTATGAAAACTCTTATATCTTAGTTCAAATTGCGAGGTCTGATGGGATTAATTTTGGCCATTGAAAATGAAACTTGACAATCTTTCTAGGGAGGAGGGAGAATTAATTTTGATCACGAGATTTTCCTTTTGCCAAATTCATTGAACTATATGTTATTGGAGCTTCTTTTACGCGTTGCACTACCAGTCTAATGCATTTATTGAATTTTAGAAGAAAAGGTAAACCTCCGAATTATATTGGGATGGAGGGAGTGAAAAGGAGAAGATTGCATTCATATACTCTGTTTTATCAGCTCTGTCTTTATCTGGGCGTTAAGCGTGTTTCATGTTTGGTTGGTCTTTCACTTGTTCCAATTTATTATTAGCATCCTATGATCTTCTTACAAGCCTAATATTTGCAGTATTTGAATTCTTTTTGTTCATACCCAAGTATATATTTTCCTGCTATCTCATTCTGATACATCTATGGATGTTCTATTAGCGAGTGCCCAAATAACAAGTTTTCCTGGACACTTATCTTCTGAAGCATCTACATTAACAACCGGTCAGCCATGGAAGTCCAATGGTTTTCCGGGTAGTTCGTCAGATTTTCCTCCTAGAGATGTAAGTAGTGTTTCTTGAATATGACAACTCTAGGTGTAGAATGTATGACGTGTATTTCTTTCTAGATCTTTCCCTATGGTCCTGGAAGTTACGGAGGAGATGGTCTTTTGAATACTCCTTCCAGATCTGGAGTTGATGGATTAGGCACTTCAGCAGGCATTCAGAGATACCCATCTCAAATAGAAGATATTCGTTCCGGATCTGGTATTGATGGATTAGGCACTTCAGCAGGCATTCAGAGATACCCATCTCAAATTCAAGATATTCGTTCCGGATCTGGTGTTGATGGATTAGGCACTTCAGCAAGCATTCAGAGATACCCATCTCAAATACAAGATATTCGTTCCGGATCTGGTGTTGATGGATTAGTCACTTCAGCAGGCATTCAGAGATACCCATCTCCTATACAAGATCGAAATTTGTTGTCCCAGAGGCATGATGCTGCTCCTAGAATCTCAGATAGTATACCTCAGATGCATGGTTCGGTGACAAGGACTGATGGTCCACTGGCTACAGCAGCAGAGTCAAATGTTTTGTTTGTTGATGGCCTTCCAACGGATTGCTCAAGAAGAGAAGTAGGCCGTATCCTCATATCTATTTCCTTTTTTCTTGTTCATAAATTATATTTTTCCTGCACAGCTTTTATCCCGTACTTCTCTTACCAGTGGATAGTTTCTTTAAGAGTAACACTCCAGAATATATTGAACTTGTATTGTGAAGGTAGAAGCACCTACTCAATACTTGGTAGAAGCTAGTACTCTGTACTTGTTAGATGAGTGTTACTGTCTTACCAGAAGTACTTCTAAAATTCATCCCCTATTATATTCCTTAATTTCTTGATAGATCTTTTCCGGCCTTTCATTGGGTTTAAAGAGATTAAAGTTGTACACAAGGAGGCCAGACGTGTAAGTATTCTATCTACTCCTTATACTAGATCATTTATCAAATATGGTTCACTCTTTTATTAGTAGATAAAATAGTCGCCGTATCCCAATTTTCTTTTGGATTTTGATTTTTTACAAGGTTTCAGAAACTCTCTCTTTCACTCCTTCCAACCATTCATATTTTAATCAACCTCACATATTGGGGTTTTCCAAGACGGAGAATCTCCCATGAAACTGGTCTGGAGGGAGTACAACTGAGTACTTACAGTGATATCTTGTTTTCCAGATTCAACTATTATATTGGTCAGAGTGATGTAAACATATAAGTTGTTACATGAAGAAGATAATAATGAAAAGATTCACGTTTAATATTGTTTTTGTTCTTCCATCATTTCTTTATATGGTGTAGTCAAAGCGAGTGTTGGAGTTGTTATATCGATAAGCCTGAAGAAGAGAATGTAGTTTGGTTTATCATTGGTGTAAGACATCATCACTTACTGCAACCAATAAAATAGTGTGCTCAGGTGAGTAAAACTTGTAACAGCAAGAGTCACATACGTGGTACCTGAGTACCTTCCAATAACTGAATCGTGGTATAGTAAGTATTGGCTGAGTTTTTATCACCTATCTGATAAACCATGCCTAAACATTAGCATTGAGGGCAATGAAAGGATTCGAGTGATACACTGTTTATCTTTTCCCCATATTTTTTGTTGGCCTAATACTTGACCACTAATTAAAATGCAGAAAGGTGATAAGGCTATGGTATTGTGTTTTGTGGAGTTTGCTGATGCAAAATGTGCACTGACTGCTATGGAAGCCCTGCAAGGTGCATTATTTATGACAATTTTTCGCATGACATGCCTTATGTTACCCATAACTTTTCCTTATATACATATTTAGATTTATTATTTCTCCCATATTTAGGATACCAGAACATTTCTATATATGTTAACTTAGTAAATTGCAATATTTGTATTCCAGTTGTTGTGTGGGAGAAATTTCCACAATACATATGGCAACATTTTGCATCAACAATACACAGTACCTTATTTTCTCCAGATATAGCAGTTTTTTTACAAGCAACTTAGAAATAGCAAATATTCATGTGAAATTGATCTTTGTTCGTCTCTTTTTAATAGATTCGACTGCTTTTTTGTATTTCACGATAAAGTTTAGTGATTGGTCTATGGATTAGTACACGCTGGCCATCAGGGTACAAGTTTGATGACAAGAAGCCCGAGTCCCCTGTATTACAAATCTGTTATGCACATTTTCCATTTCGCCTACCGTCTCATAATGAGCATCAACAATTGGGACCTAGTCAGTGATGGAGTTAATGGTAATGCCTACTTAACACAATCTACGTGTAGTCTTCCTCATCGGCAAATGCCAAGTAAGAATCTGTGTTCATGCATGACGCCATATCAAAGTATATGTCCTTCTTGCTTTTAGCAATGACTCTTCATGAGATAACATCCAGTAAGATTCAAATAGTTTTTCTTCTAGTAATAGGATTGGAATTGTAGTTTGTAGCATATTGCTGATCCAACCACCATCAGCAAAATAAAAAATAAATAAAAAATAAAAATAAACCCCCTTAAAGTTGATTTTGATCTCTCATTATCATTGTCCTCTTCTTATGTGATGACACTCCATTTATTTAATATACTATGGATCCATTTTTACGCTGGAAGTGGAGTGATTAATATTTCATCAACGTGGAGCGTGATTATTATTTATCAACAGGTAGAGTAGGAGGAAATCACAATGATTAAGTGATGTGGAGAAGGGTAAGAGTCCGAGTTGATAAAAATTGAAACATTTGAACACTTCTATGTTTCACCCTTCTTTATTCTAGTGTTCAAACGGTGAGCCAATAACATAACGCCAACAACATTAACTAGCGTCAATAATAATTTTCGGCATGGGTTCCTGCCTTCTTGGGAGCTAAGACTTGGATGCTTAGTTAGAGATGTGCATTAACTTTCCTAATTTTTTTTTAAATACATTTAAAATTATCATTTTTTTTATTTTAGGGATTAAGTTTTTATGTATATTTTAATAGTCTTTCTATATATTATTCATTCAAAACATAAAAATTGATGATTTCCAAGATTTTATTAACGTAGTTAAAACATCGCGATGGTCAAAAAATATTGAGGTGAACAGATAAATTTTTTTGTAATGTTTATTTTAGGGAGCAAAAGCATTGGCTTTTAAAGTTTTTATTTCCTATTATAACTTTTGCTAAGCCGACGCATTATGTTCTTAGATTATGGTAATTGAATTTTAGATTTTAAATGAATTTTTCATATTTAAAATATTTTACGTCTTGTCTGTCATTAGTATTGAAATATTATAATTTATCAATAATGATATTCATTAATAATATTAAAATATCATAATTCAAATCATAAGCATCACAAGCTACAAAAATTTACAGAAATCAATACGTAGGTGAAGCAATTTGGGCGTTCACCATGAACTCCAACAATTGTTTGTCATTTCACAT
The DNA here is from genome assembly GCA_019722365.1 of Lithospermum erythrorhizon. Classification (NCBI taxonomy): domain Eukaryota; kingdom Viridiplantae; phylum Streptophyta; class Magnoliopsida; order Boraginales; family Boraginaceae; genus Lithospermum; species Lithospermum erythrorhizon. The sequence goes on from JADFUC010001644.1 coordinate 18,455, forward strand.
AGTAAACGTGATTTTGGTTATACTTTCTTATTATTCCCTTTTATCCCAAAGCATTTATTTCATTTCAATTTGCCTGGCTTTAAAGATACGATTAAAACGAAATATTTCTAATTATACACTAAAAATATAGTAAAAGCTAATATTTCAAAATATATATCAACGAATCTAATAAAGATTTCGTTACTTATATTATTTATTATCTGGCCAACGGTAATTTTATGATCAAAAATTTATAAAGTTTTAATTTAAAAAATAGTAAAATAGAACATTTTTTTTTGAAAAGGTGAGAAGGGCCTGAAATTTCCAGTTTTATAAACCTCCATAATATCCACCAATTAAATATATTGACATCCATCGGGGGGCTCTTATTAATTCATTGGCGGTCAATGAGGGACAATTCAACAATTTGATGTTTTACACAAAATATTAGAATTTGATCTTTATGGTGGCAATGACTTCACCACGACTTCATCATTGGGAACTTAGGCCATTCGTGCAAAACACCAAACGTTAACCAACTCGGACAGAATTCTCTTCATAGTCTGGGTGTTCATCATGTGCATACAAATTGTCCCCGGAGATCATCATAGTATGGGTATATCATCTAGACATATTAACGTATAATGTATTAACAAGATATTAAAATTGATAAGACTATAACGTGTTATGTATAAATAAAATATTAAAATTGACAACACACGTGGATGCCTAAACAAAGTTTAAAGAATAAAAAATTCTGAATGATTTTGTAAGGTTTTTAGCGAGTAAAGTGCAAAGAATTGCCTAATAAAAGACACACATGATTAATTCCAATAAGCTAATGTTGGCAGACAATTCCTCAGAATTGCACATCTCTGCTCGTGTGATTTATTCATAAATTAACGGTGCCGTTTATAACACATTTCACAGAAGTCAGTCAATTTTGGGGTTAAAATGCAATATTGAAGACCTTTGAGGTTAAAATGTACTTAATAGATCAACCCCGCTCAACGCCGGATTCAGCCAAATTTCCGCCACTTTTCGATCACTTTTTTCCTCGCCACTTTCCGGACTTTTCCGACAATTTAGACTAAAAAACGTAGTTCAAGACCATAAAAACATCATTTTATTTAGTGTACATCACCAAGTCCGGGGGTCCAGATAACCTTAAATTCCTTTAATTGTACCTCCAAAATACAATTTTATGTGTTTTTATACTACAAATATGGAATTATAAGTATATATATTGTACTTCTTAGGTAGCTCCAAATAGGTAAAAGCTTCTATATCATATTAAAAAATAATTTGGTTAAAATCTAGGATTTGTAATTCATTACACAAAAATTTTATGTAATATATACAAAATTCCATATTTGTAGTATAGCACACACAAATGATATTTTTTGCCTTAATTCTATTTTTAGTCTAAATCAGAGGAAAAGTGGCCGAAAAGTCGAAAGTGACTGGAAAAGTGGCTGGAAAGTGGCCGGAATCAAGGCCGATCGTGGGTCAATTCAATTAAAATTGCATTTTAACCCTCAAATGGTTTTCAAAATTACATTTTAACTCAAAAATTGACCTCAGGAAATCTATAATTATTAATCATACACTATTAATTTTGCGATCAAACGCGAACCGTACGCATAATTACGAAACCAACAAAATTAAACTTATCGGGACTAAATCATACCATGACGATTTACATCAAATCACACCACCAAATTTATTAGATTCATTATTGTAATTTTCTTTTTAGCGCCACAGAAAAATCATAGGGAAAGGGGAAAAGTACGTTACAAAAAAATTAGAAGTCCTAAATTTTAGGACCAAAAAAAGCGTCGGAAATGCTAACATACTAGAGATGTAAAATCATCTCACATTTTGCTATATATCCGCATTGATTTCCGGACTGAAGAACCCTCTAAAACTGGAAAAATGAAGCCTTGTTTGTATCCATTATCCACCCAGATTATGGCATTTTCCACAGTGATCTCTTGTGAGGACACGGATTCTTTGGGTGGTTGTGGCAGAGGAGGTATCACCTCGCCGGCCGAAGCTATAAGGCAATACCACATTGAATATCATTGTAACACAAATTGTATCTTAATTATCACAAAAAGTGGATGCATGGCTTCGTACTATTCATCATGTGAGGACATTTATAAAATTCTGGAGGAAGTTGTGGCAGTTGATGCTGTGCCACAAATATAGCCCTTTTACTGTTAAATGGACCCTTGATCATCTCTTGTTACCTGATTCCAACATCGTTTTGTTGCATGTTAATACCAAAAGTCAAAATTGTAGGTGCCCTTTTTCCTTCTATGTAAATGGCCATTCTTGAATTTTATTATTTTGCATGTTACCTTTTTCCTTTTATGTAAATGGGTATTCTTGAATTATTAAGTTTATTTTGCATGTTGGCAAATTTTCTTTTTAAGATTAAATCTGTCCCTAACAAGTCATAATTGCTCTGATATTGAATAGAACTTCTTGTTTGGGTTATTTACTTATTTTCTTGATCATGCATGATGATGCAACATTCTCTGATCATTTTAAAATTGTGATGGCTTTGCAGATTCAGACTTTAATTTTGCACCTTGCAGATCATATTGCAATCGTAAAGGGGTAGGTATTCTTCTGATTCTATTTTTTTGGAATTCTTAATCCTTGATTGTTGTAATTTGATTTATCCACTTTTATTTGCAAAGTAATTTTTTTCTTTTAAACCCATGTTCCATTTGTATCTTCACCTATGTTTCAACTGCAATAATTTATAGTAGCTTTGCCTGAACATTTGGTTGATTGGTTCAAAATTCTAGGTAAGTCTGATATTAACAGGCCTCTGAAATTCTTGCAAGTAAGAGGTACATGTGGAGTATATGAACATGTTCCAAGTAATCTTGACCAAGGATCGTTTTGTCGTGGAGAATTATGACAGAGAGTGGCACAACATATGATTGTGTTCACTTTATATTGCATAATGGATTTATGAGATGTTTGATATAATTGAGAAATAAATGTTGTAGAGTTCACTAAGGCAATTAGTAGTAGTGTAGGACTGATGATAAAGTAAGGTGTAGTTTCTAACATATTTGAGATTTTCCAGATTACAGCAAAAGAAGTTACCGTGGAGGATTCGGATGTGTCCAGGGCAGTTTTGGGCTACATAAACAACAATAATGTCTCCAACATAGTTCTGGGAGCTTGTATGAGACATTCTATCTTCAGGTTTCTCTTACTCCTCTGCAATGTCAATTCAAAAGTTTTTGTTGCAGGGCCTCAGTGAGATTCTCTCTTGCAGGATGTTTTTTCTGCACGACGTGCCTACAACGATAAGCAAGGCTGCACCTAACTTTTGCTCCGTGTATGTCATTTGTAAAGGCAAGACACAATCTGTCAGACCAGCAACACGAGATGTGAGCAATCTCTCTAGTACAGCAAGATCGTTAAAAATCCCTCGTTCTTCGCCAACAGACCAATTAGCCAGGTAAACTAAAATTGGGGCCAAATAGCTACTTTCGTCAATGAATTAGTGTGTTTTCTCAAGTATTAGGATAGTGGAGGCTTTATTGAGAACAGAATGTTCAATGATATATCGATAGTCTTAAACTGACCTTTGAATTTTATATTCTAATTTTCTATGGCTGCAGAGAATCAGCTTTAAGGGAAGAAATGAAGATGGCATCAGACAGAATGAAAATTGAGAGGGTCCCAAGTAATCGATCACGGAGGAGCTTTGATATTACGGAGATATCAACAACGAAGACTCCAATAACCCGCCGTACTTTATCAAGTGATTGTGATTTGTTTGCGGCACAAATTAATGCTTCAACTGATGTCAAATCAGATGTTACGAGCGTATCAGATTTCAGTAACGATTTTAACTTGTCGTTGGTAAGTGTTTAATGATGTCATTGAGAATATGCTAAACTAGATAGTGTTGTTGGTTGTTTATTCTCTTGGAATTATGTGTCATACATGAACTAACATGCGATAAACCCTTTGAGAATTACTCACTTCTAATATGAATGACATCAGGAGGGAGATGAGATGCATAGGTTGCAACTCGAGCTAAAGCAAACGATGGACATGTATAATACAGCTTGCAAAGAAGCAGTCGAAGCAAAACAGAAGGTAAATGGAGTCTAATTGAGAATGTTTTGTTTCCTTCACTTGACGAAAGAAATCAAAAGTAGAACGTGAATATGACCCCCTCCCCCAAATTAAAATGGTGAATGTTCTGTTTGTTCGTCCAGATGCAACGACAGTGCCACTTATAAATTTGAAGAGCTTAAAAACTTAAATGATTAATTAACAGTTCGGAATATCTTCATGAGGCCAGCTTTGTAGGATAATGTAACTATTTTATATATGTCATCTTTCTTTTTCAATGGTCATGTAAATTCATTTAGTTGGAAACCAATAATATATATTTCATCTATTCTCAAATGAACATTTCCACTTTTATGTCTCATTTGAGGTAGAACACTGATTAGTGTAGGATTTATAATTCATGAAATGTGATTACAGCGAAAAATTCTAATTTTTCATCTCATCCTCGAATCATGTTTAGTTTGAGAATTCTCTTGATTCTATAATCAATATGTTCAGGCTAAAGAGCTTCAGGACTGGAAGATGGAAGAAGATCGCCTTATTGAGCAAGCCCGGTCTGCTGAAGAAACGGCTCTAAAAAAGGTTGAAATGGAGAAGGCTAAATGTCTAGCTGCTATGGATGCAGCTGAAAAAGCTAAGAAGCTTGCCGAGATGGAAGCACAAAGAAGAAAATATGCAGAACAGAAGGCCAAGCGAGAAGCTGAAGAGAGAAATCGTGCATTGAATGTTCTATCGAATAATGATATCCGCTATAGAAAATATTCAATTGAAGAACTAGAAGAAGCCACAAATAAGTTCTCAAGCTCACAGAAGATAGGTGAAGGAGGTTATGGACCAGTCTATAAAGCCAAACTTGATCACACCCCTGTCGCTATCAAGGCCCTGAGGCCTGATGCAACCCAAGGGAGGCAGCAATTTCAACAGGAGGTACGCACCATCATTTTTCAGCTGAATTTCTCTGAAATTCTAGTATTCTACTAATAATGACACCTCAATACAACTTAAAATTAGTTCATAAGGTTCTATCATGTCATTCAAATAAAATGGATGAAGTAACAAGATAGAGATGTGTTTATTCATGTCAAAAATACATTATGATAATGTTAAAGACTCCGTTGTTACCAAGTAAAACAAAGGGAAAAGGTTACATGTTATTGGAATTAGTACTCATTTGATGGGTGGAACTCATATGCTAGTAAATCTAAGTTACAGTCATCTGGTCTTATTTAGATCTGGGAATTGCCTTCTGAAAAAGACTAACTTTCGTGTATAGGTTGAAATCCTATGCACCACTCGCCATCCAAATTTAGTCCTTCTTCTGGGTGCATGTCCTGAGTATGGTTGCTTAGTATATGAATTCATGAATTATGGGAGTCTTGAAGATCGCTTATTTTGCAAAGGAAAAACCCCTCCGATCCCCTGGGGTATCAGATTCAAAATCGCTTCTGAAATAGCTACTGGGCTTCTGTTCCTTCACCAGGCAAAGCCAGAACCTCTTGTGCATCGAGATCTTAAACCAGGAAACATTCTCTTAGACAGAAATTATGTTTGCAAGATTAGTGATGTCGGACTAGCAAGGCTAGTTCCACCATCGGTAGCTGATAGTGTGACCCAATATCACATGACTTCAGCCGCAGGTACATTTTGTTATATCGATCCTGAATATCAACAGACGGGGAAACTAGGGACAAAATCCGATATATACTCTTTGGGGGTCTTGTTACTTCAAATTATAACAGCTAAGCCCCCGATGGGTCTTACACACCATGTTCAGAGGGCCATTCAGAATGGAAAATTTGATGACTTTCTTGATCCAACAATAATTGACTGGCCTGTAGAAGAGGCACTTAGTTTTGCTCAATTGGCACTAAAATGTGTTGAGCTCAGAAAAAAAGATAGACCAGATCTTGCTTCGGTGATACTGCCCGAGCTCAACCGCTTGAAGGAGCTGGGGATGAATGATGAATCACATTGTAGATAATGGATCTCCACAGACCAATGCATCCCCATGAAGAAACAGTCAAAGTATCAGGTTACAGACTTCTTTTAATTGATGAACTCCTCTCTGAGATAATACGATGATGCTTCAGAAACGTATTCTCCATGCTTCTGTTTTCTGTGGTTTTATAGAAAGATATAAAGTAGTTCATTGAACGACGGAATTGTCTCATAGAATACAATCATGACTCTTGCTTACATTTATACTATTCGTCTGTTCACTTTCTGAAATCCACAATCCTTATTACCAGGAAGTGAAGAATTGTTCAGATTCAGAAGTCAAGACAACTCTAATTCAATATTGTACAACATTCGAAGTGAAACAATTTGATATCCCACCAGAGGTGAAAGTAGAAGTTTGTAATCATATTGTGTTACTGGCTTTTTATCAACAAACTTTATTGGGTCCGTAATTGCCTCTTTTTATCAGCCGTGTTATTAACTCGGCCTTTGGTCAAGAACGATTTCATTTTTTTTTTTATAACTCATCACATTTGTAAAGATGACAGTTGATGTTACAAAGGAATGAAATTTACTGTTTGCCTCTGTTCTAGTTCTTGATTTCTCTTTTATGTAGATGTCAATTGTTAACTTGTCGAAATCTCTTCAAATTAAAATACTCCTAACGTTCTAAATGGTTGTTTCTGGGAAATAATTGCTTCTCTTCAGTCTCATACCCCTGGAACTCACCAAGTTTGTCAGACTTTGTTCAAATATTTGCAGCATTTTAGGAATCGGAACAAAATGAACTTACACTCATCGGGTTTGCTTGAAAAGGCGAACCATCAACCAAGCTATGCTCGACTTGGTTGGTATGAAATTCCTGCTGTCGATTCAGGGTCGAGCATCTAAGCCTTTCTCGGCAACCAATGCAAGCTAGTACTGTACTGTGGAAGACGTTAATAGTGAGTGTCAACATGGATTTACAAAATTGTACCCTCCCTCATTCTCAATTTAAATGTTCTCTGTGTTCATTATTATCCTGAAATTAGAAATATGTATGGATGGCAGTAGTTGATCAATGTTTATGAACTCAAAAGTGAAAATAGTTTTGAGAATACAAAAAGATACCTCTAAAATGTTCTTTCCTTTATCCTAAAAGTGTCACAACAAAACAAGAGACTTGAGAAAAAAAATCAAATTCCTTTCTTGGAATCAAAGGTCAAATTGGACAAGAAAAGCATAAAGGTGGCCAAAATGAAGCTACCTCAACCATGAATATAAGAAAGGCATATAGAAAAGTTTCATGCAAAATCAGAACTTTAAAATGATCCACACACAGAACATTTCAAATTAAAAGGTATTTTACCCACAAGGTTCTTGTTCTCTCTGTCTAATTTTCTATGAATTTGTAGAACCAATAATTTCCCTCAATGTTTTGCTTTTGAATCATAAGTCCATACTTCATAAACCTTAAACCTTGTACCAATTTTCTATGGGAAGTTCAATGATTCTTGAATCAATATCAAGAAAAATGTTGATATTTTTGTTATGTTGCATGTTTTTTAGAGTGAATTCCCAAACAGAAACAAGAACACCAACACCATCCACAGGCATGTTATGCATAAGTGAATGTGAAACATGTCCTGCCCTTTGTTCACCACCCCCTTCACCAATAAACAAAAAACCGCCACCAGAAACACCACCACCATCGCCAAAGGCCTCGTCACCACCAGCATACATGGTGTATAGTGGTATGCCTCCACCTCCTTCCAACAACATTAACAATAATCCATCAATGCAATTCCCTCCTGGACTCGTGCCCCAGAATAATGCCTATCCTTATTACTACTTCTCTGTCTCCAAAGCTTCCATTCCTCAACAGGGTGTTTCAGTTTTCTTGCCAATGTTGGCTTTTCAGGCCTTGTACCACTTAACATTTAACATATGTTTATAATTAATTCATCATTATATGTATAGAAATTGTGGAGAATGTGCAATAAATATAGAGATGCCAATAGACAAGCTAGAAGAATATGTACTGGTTTGCAAATTTCTTTAATTGAATGAGGCTTGTACTTACTTATTCATGTTAGGCATAATACATTTTAATTTGTTTGTGTAGTGGTTATTATTATACTTATTAATTAGTTCATATTTGAGTGATTTAGTAATCATCTCCAACATTTTGATGAGATTTGAGTATAGCCATTTATACAATTTCATATACCAACATGGAAAGTTACATAATTTCTCTTTTCTTTGTTCAACAAGCTAAAAATTTGATCAAGTTTTGTCGTTAAATTGATTCATATATTAGCATGATAATATCAAAGTTGTAGTATTTCATCATTCCGAAAATTTGCATTTATCTCCTAAAATTATCGTTACGTTTTATTCCTAAAAGAATCCTCATAGATGGTGTAAGGTGATTGCACCATTGATCATATTGTGTATTTGTTTTCTCATTTTCTATACTATTACATATTTATATTGAATAAATGTTTTTATAAAACTCAGGCAAGTAACAATCACGATAAGTAATTAATAGTTAGGACTAAAAAATTTCAATAATTATTATAGTCAATATATAATTCAAATTTCTATCTAAAATCGTTTTGAGCCAACAAAATTAAAAGTCAAACAAAGCCAGTGTGTGACATGCAAATTAAATATAGCAGTAGACAGTAGTGGGAATATAAAAATGATACAATGATCATTATTCCCTTAAATACAAAAAAAATCACAATATTTAATCTAAGATATTAGGCTCCAAAGACCAAAGCCGACAAGCTCTCATAGTGATTGCAACATCGAGTTCCTTAGCATTCCCTCATCATAATCATAGCTACTCTTGAATTTTCTAATACTCCGTCCGTTCCATATTTTACATAAATATCTTACCAAAAACTATTTTATTAAAGAGTTTGGAATAATTATTATTATACTAACATTAATCAAAACTCAAAAGATGAAACGATCATTACATATATCAACACAATAAAATATTCCACAAAACAAAAAAAATAATTAAAATTTAAAGTAATTATTAAGAGGTAAAAATGAGAAAATCATATCAAAAGTATAGTGAAATTCTGGATAATCAATTATTATGAAAATCCAAAAATTTTTTAGTCAATCATCTAATATGAAACAAAGGAAGTAAATCATCTAATTAATATATACATTTTCGAATTAATAAATTATCTAATTTGTTTGGACGGTTTTAACAAAATTTTCTCTAAAATCCAACTCGAATGGTTATTATATCGAATTTTTGCTTGAGTATGAACTGTGAAATGGATAATGTGTTATTCAACTAATTAACCGTAGGTGAATATACCTTAATAAGTCGTTAATTACCTAGTTATATATGATATCGAATAATATGTACAACTTGAATCCGACTTTATAATCAACTTGATGTATGAAAGTGTCCAATTTTTTAGGGAAGTACCAAACGGGTACCAAAATATATGTCCGATAGGTGTTGACTGTCCTACCTACTTTTGATAAAATAAAGACATTTCGCCCGCATATGTACAACCTACTGGTAAAGTCACCATCATATTTGATCCCGAGAAATCCAGATTCGAGACTCGACAGCCGCGCAGTGTAGGAGTTTCATTTTGTGGGCACCAAACGCTGACCTCTCGATTTATAAAACCTAAATCATCATAATTTAATTGTTTCAAAAATTGTCGGATCGGAATATGAAACTCTAAACAATTGGACCTAAAAAAAAACGTGTCCATTCATTGACATACATCAAAATGTACTAGGACTCTAGGAGGAATTATTTTGGCCAACCCATTTTGTCTCCTTCCATTATTTGTCTTATTCTTGTCAAATATAGTAAAAAACTAGAGGGATTCGATTTTGGTGAAGCCAAAGGCCGTATCTTCGAGTATATTTATGTTCTTGAAAAAGTTGGGATCTTTATTTTGTTACGCAAACAAACAAATAATTCAACATTTAATTAGATGGAAAATAACTCAAGTAGTAGTAGCAGCAAATTCAAGAAAATATGTGTCTTTTGTGGAAGCCATCCTGGTCATAGGAAAGTCTTTGGGGATGCTGCTATTCAGTTGGGAGATGAACTGGTTTGTTACATTCCATTCTTTTTAATTGATATTTTCGTTTTTTCATATCAAATTTTGACCAACGATTACTTTTTATTCATTAGACTAATTACTATAATTGAATTTGACAAACTATTTTAAAGATGACGGCTTTTTGGGCTAAGTTTGACTTTACTTCTTTTGTTATTGTTTTTTGTGGTGTTTGTTGTTGGTCATCTGTTAATAACCCAGTTTTGATTATCTATTCAAGAACCTATGACATTTCATGTTTGTGATTTGATTGAGCTGTGAATTTATGCTACTCCCTCCATTTCAATTTAACTGTGATGCTTTTAGTTGAAAAAAACATCAACTTTTTTTGAAGATATAATGTATTTATTCGTTTCATTTTGTATTTATATCAACGCTTGTGTAATCATGTTTTAGTTTAATAATAATATATTTAAATAAGTGTAATTTCTAATCAAGTTTGAGTATTTTTTATTGTCAAGTCAAGCCTCGTAGTTAAATTGAAATGGAGGTAGTATATTACATTGAATAACTCTTGATTTCATTTATGGTTTTGTTTTGTTTATGATATGGTGGTTGACTTTGTTTGTGTAATATATTCTATTTTGTTCAAAGTTGTGGTTTGTTGGTATTATAAAGCTAGTTGATTGTTGGGTTTTTTTTCCAGGTGCAAAGAAAGATAGATTTAGTATATGGTGGTGGGAGTGTTGGATTGATGGGGTTGATCTCACAAAGAGTTTATGATGGTGGTTGTCATGTTCTTGGGTAAATAATACACTACTAGTCTCTCTTATTGTTTTCCTTATTGAAAACTTATGATCTCTTTCACCTTTTTTGTATACTATGTTTGACTTGTTTCCTGATCTCGCTTGTCATGCAGGGTGATCCCAAAACCTCTTGTTCCTATTGAGGTATCTATGGATTATTTCTGAAAATTTTGAATTATGTTATTTTATGGATAGTACACAGCCTTAATCCTGGGGTAACAGGGAGGCTTTTTCCGAATTGATCCAAGAATGAAGTGCAAATACTCTATTTACTACTTCACAATAGATAAGAAGCATCCGCAGTGTAATGAGTTATTTTGATTTATTCCATTATACCAAGAGCCAGAGAATATAACATCTTTGACTCTATAGGAGGTGGAAACCTACTGAATATAAATTTCTTACTTATCCAACATTGAGAATAAACTGATATGATTTGTGAACTAAATGAAAGTTCCAATCATCCAAATATAATTTCCTCCAATTGTCTTTATGCGTTGTAATACATAAAATTGATTGGAAGTATTTCAAGTTGAAATTAAATTGCACTGACAGATATCAGGAGAAACTGTTGGAGAAGTGAAAATTGTCTCGGATATGCATGAACGCAAAGCTTTGATGGCGAGGGAGGCTGATGCTTTTATCGCTCTTCCTGGTAACTACTTGTCAAATGTCTCAACTTGATAAGCTTACATCTCTACATTTCCCTCATTTCACGATCTTGATTGTTTAGGAGGATATGGAACCATGGAAGAAACTCTAGAAATGATAACATGGTCACAACTGGGAATTCACAAGAAAGCGGCAAGTCATCCATGATCTTGATATTTTCCTGTAATACTTTCTAGCCTATAATGCAATAAGCTTATATATCTAACATTCTTCTTTGGACAGGTTGGTTTACTCAATGTTGATGGTTACTATAACTCCTTACTAAATTTATTTGATAACGGTGTAAACGAAGGTTTCATCAAGCCTCACGCTCGACAAATCGTTGTTGCTGCGCCTACAGCAAAAGAGTTGATGATCAAAATGGAGGTAATGTCTTTGCTATCTTCTCAAATTATGTTGTCTCATTAGTTGGAGGCTAGAGAGGGGAAAAGTCTTCTGTGGAGAATACTAATGTATCCAAAACTAGTTTGGGAAATGAATAGTGTCTGCTTTAATTTCTAGCTTATATTGGCATATCTCATCTACTAACCTTATCTTCTATGTCTTGTCTTTCCTTTTTACTTCCCTTTTACTGGAGTGGTCTTATGTGCCAACCCCACCAAATCCCTTCCAGAATCATACCTGTTTGGTATAGAGAAAGGAAACATAGAAGGAAAACACAATCAAGTAAATTTTCTTGAACTTACGGATTAAGTTCATCGGTGAAATATAAGATTTTCTGAGCTCAGTACATTCCATCCATTAAAACAAACATGGTGTCTCCAATTCTCCCTAACTAGTTTTGTAGTTGAGTTTTTCATTCAGTAAAATGTTCTCATTTAGCCTTATTTGTATTTCTCCAGCAATACACTCCTTTGCATGACCATATTGCCTCTCATGAAAGCTGGCAGATGGAGCAATTGGGGTAAATCTTTGTTGGACCAAAATTAAAGTTGTTCTTTGTGGTAGGCCTACTACAAAAGGTTTCTGATGTGATTTTCAGGGTGGAAAGTTATTAAAAGGGGGCCATATAGATTGCATGATAATTCAATGGATTCTTCTCATCTTTATTTGTGCTTGAAGTTTTGTAGCATCATTCTTGAAACCTCCTCTTGTGGGATATGATAGAGAGACCAATAATGTACTCTCTTTCATACATTTGGATTTCTGAATATGTTTTATTTATTGCAATGACTGTTATGGTGGCGGATCCAAGGGTCAGGAAGGAGCTTGATTTTGAAAATTTGATAATGTATCTTTGAAATTATTCAAAAATTAGTTCGTATGCCGAAAATTATTTTATCATTTTCAAATTTTACTTTTATCTTTTACCCCCTAGTTAAAATCATTTGCAAAAAGAGCCTTGCATTATATAAATTGTGTATATATACATGGGCATACCATAGTGAGAAAGTATTTTCTCTACATAGGTTGTATTCTTTGCAATTGCCACACATGGAAACAAGTACTCTGGGAATTAGCTAGTGAAAAATAGGAGGGTAATTAGAGAATAAGAACATGCTTTTCTTCTTGCATATTTAGTTGAAATACAAAATAATGTGTATAATACAATTTGATTAATACCCTCCTCTATTTCCAACAATGCTTCATTATATTCCTTCAAGGCCTATTTGATTCATACCCTCCTGTACCAGACAACTCTTGAAGCACAGAACTGTATAAATAAACAGTAATTTCTAAGTACAGCATTTAGACTAGTATGAGCACCATTTAAAACCTTAAATAGAGCTTTAAAGAAGCGTTGTCTAAAGAAATCTTTAGACAGAGCTTAATGAAGGCGCTTCTAAGGAACATTAAGACAATGCAAGAAAGAGTCGTATGAAAAATCACTTAGATTGCACTTCATCAACGTTGTTTGCACTTCATCGAAGATGTCTATACTTTGACAGTGCTATGATCGAGCGCTGTTTAAGCGACTCCTCAGAGGCGTGTTTCTCTTATGTTGTCTAAGCAGAGTTGTTAAGTTCAGCTAGTAGTGGTTATTCATTGATAACCATCAATGGACATGAGAATATCCCCCTCAAAAGAGAACCACCAAAGCAAGTAAACAAATAGTTAATGATCAATGAAGGATCAAATGTAATTTCCAGAGATTATATGCTTTTGAGAAATCAAAAGAATCAATCACACATGTAGATGGCCCCAGCCAGTTGCTGTAAAGAAGCACCATAATAGATCAAGGCCCAGCCACAACATCAATATAATAGGTGCATTCAAGGGACATTAGACAGCAAGAAATTTTCATAAAATTTTCTCAATAACCCATTTTCTAGATGCAAGGGTAACTCATGATCAGCCCACAACCACATGAAATAATTATTTCAAGGTCAAGTGTATAAAAACTTGGCCAAAACAAGCTCAAAATTTGCTAATCCACACATTTAAGGTGAAATGGAAAGGAAACTAACATAGTCAACTAAACTTCCACAAATGCAAGAAGTTCACAACTTCATAATCAACCAACTTAAGAAAATGATAAATATGTCACACAAGAAGATGAATCATACATATCAAAATTTAGCAATTATAGGCTTATAGTTATGGTACATATAGATAACCAAATATCTAGAAATAGAAGAAGCAACATATCAAATTGTAGAATACAAACCCACCAAGATACACAATTTGTCAAATGAATATCTACATATTTGTAATAACAATAATTTGACATAAAGTAAAAACCTCATCTTGACATACCAATGTTCCCAAAATCATTTTTTTTTCATGACATGAACATAACGAACATAACCAATAACTACAAATAAAATGAAAACAAAAGATAGGCAACTACCCATCAAATTTATAATCCAAGAATCAACAAGAATAAACCACCACCACCCATTCTTTTTAATTCGATCAGTATTATTACAAGGAATCGAACAATAGTAACCTCCTCGGTACAAGTAATATCCCGTAACCACTAGGTGGTCAGAATCAATCACCACCATCCATACACAACTCTTGTGTACTTATCCTTAAGCCATCTAAAGCTCTTCCTAAAGGACCCTTTGACTTTCCCTTCAACAGAGTAGACTTTATAGCTAGCAACCCTTTTCCTCCTCTGAAACTCAGGGTCATTAAACCCAAATGATGTTGAAGTTGACTTTGCTTTCTTCATATTCCAATCCTTTATCCCTGGAGGTGGTGGAAGTGGTGGAGGTGGAGGTGGTGCATCATCAACTAAGGTGCTTGGTTGGCCATAGTATCTCTCAATTTGCATCCTTCCATCTCCATATGATCTTGATCTGTATTCACTCATGGTTGACTTTGACTTTGACTTTTGTTTGGGATTCTTGAAGTTGGGGGTTGGTTTATGGAGGCTATGTTGAGTGGTTGAGTATATAGAGTTGTCTTTTGGACATGTGAGAGGAGAATTAGGAAACCCAACTTTGTTGATTAGTGATTACCAATAATGAAAAAGTCAACATCCTATGCCTACCCATGTTTGGTTTGAAAGACATCAACCAATGTTTGGTTTTAAATGAAAAACTTTTAGATTAAATTTTTTATTTTTAATTAAGATTATATTTTGATAATAAAGTATGATAGAAATATTATATTTTAATACAGTATATTTTAATATAATATATTAAAGAAATATTTGAGCTCAAGCTTGAAAATTAACTCATTAAAAATCAAAATTAGACAATTGTAAGGATGGGGGAATATTATTTTATCCAATTCATTTTATTGATGTTTTTACATTTTCGGATTAAATTGATAGTAATTTTTTTGAAATTATATTACGTCTACATTTAATGGGTAAATTTTGAATGAGATGCAGAAGTCTTAACATGATAAGTGTTGTGAATATAGGTATTAGAAAAGCGACATAAAATTTCATGGGACATTGAGGATGGCATTCTCTTAAGGTCTTAGGTTTAACTTACTCTATATTATTTTATATTTTTATAACACTTACTCTAGTTATTTTTAATTAGTAATTTATGTATTCATAATTAATTTATAATATAATATAATCGATATTATGTAATCTTTAAGATTTAAAGACAGGATATATTACTTCTGAACAGATAGACATCCGAGATTAATGAAATCGAGATGGTGAAGCGTTTGTGGTTGTCAAGGACCTTTCAAGCAACACTTGAACATCTATATAAAGAGACATTGCCGAACGTGTTCAATACCCCTTGTGACGTTTTCATGTTTGATTGTGTCGTTTACCCTTGTGTAAATTGAATTGTAATTCTCGTGTGAAAAGAGTTATAGTGAATGTAACTAGGGATGGTCATATTGATAAAAAAACCGAATAAATACTTAGATTTGAGCCAGAATTAGTTCGATTTTTTTCTTAGAAAGCAAGCGGTTTGAATAATTTAACCCAAGAAATAATTTTGCGGTTTGTTGTTTTATCTGGCAAGAATGTTACCGATCATTTATATATAATTTGTGCAATTTTATTATATATTTGAATAAATATTTAATTATCTATAATATATTGATATTTAGATTGAATTAAAATTGTCTTAATAGGATCATGATTTAATAAAAATCATATTTGTATGGCCCATTTAAATTAGACTTTTTAAATTATCAGTATTAGATTATTAGTTAGTGTCGGTAGTTGGTTAGTAATGTGTTAAAACCGTTTAAACTTTATGAAACTTAGATTTTAAAAGTTTTATTCTTTGCGTGATGGTTCTTTGACCGTTGTTTTCTACGTGGTATAGCTCGAATTCGCATGTTTTCGTGAGCAAATTCTCTTGATAACATTTATTTTTCTTTTTTTGACATATAATGAAGAAGAAATCGAATAAGATTCGAGATTGTGAATGAGTTTTAAGTAGTTGGGTCATTAATTTTTTGGATTTGTCTTCGAATTATGTTTATATTTGTATTACGGTAAAATTGTGTTTAACTATTACTAAATCGAGGTTGTTTGTTATAATCGTATTACGTAAAAAAACATCGAATAACACGAATCACGAAAACCGATTAAGCACCGAAAAAACAGTTTGCACGAGCACCAGAAAAATAAAAAATATGCTGAATTTAATCACAGCAGCACTTAGGAAAGCGCGTAGATAGTATCATAAATGTAAGGGTCATACGTTCACGTGTTAATCTTATATGAGTAAAAAATCAGGTGTGTGAGTGGAAGTGAGGAGTCACAAATTTAGAGGGAGCCTAAACTGTTAAGGGTAGTAGTAGGAAAATGGCTGTGAAATGTGCTCATTCATATAAGTCTAATTTTGTAATAGTTTTACTATTTAGTGATATCATTTATAGATAGGTGGAGAGAAATTTGGCAAAATATAAGCTAATTATTTCATGATATTTCATCAAATGTTGTTCTTTCTTGTGTAATCTCACAGCTTATTTTGATAAATGATTGAACTCACTTAAATGCCCGTATCTTTAAAATCTGGCCATTAAATACATAACTTTTTATTACCCATTTTCATATTATTTCTCTAAAAATCTCTCCTTTTTGTACTTAACTGCAAAAACTTTTTTAAGCTCCTTGAGTAAAAAACTTAAAGACTTCGACCTTGACACTAAATTCATGTTCCAAATTCCTAAATTCTCAGTAATCTCCATAGAGGCTAGGGAGATTTTCAAATTTCTTTAAATTTGTATAAGTTGACATTCCAAAATCTATATTTTTAACATATTTGTGTTATATGTGTATGTTATTTGGAGTTTTGAGGTTGTTTAGAAAATGTTGAATTTTGTTAATTTAAACAAAAGATTTTGAATTAATATCACAATTTTAACAGATTTATGTTCTATTTGTGTTGCATGTTTGTTATTTGGAGTTCTGATATTGTTATTTGGAGTTTTTAACAAAAGGTTGAATCTTTTTAATTTTAAGTTGTGTTGACTTGTGTTGTGATGTTTTCTGTTGCCTTGTGTTCTTGTAGAACACACTATAATTCGATATAACTTGTATGATTGTGTTGTGTTAGCATTTGCCTGTGGATATAACAGCTGGGGGAACTCAATTACGTGATTACAAAGATGTAAACAAGCATGAAAATATTTTTGCTAAATTTTAGTGTTTTGCATGTTTAATTTGGTTTATGATATTTTTAGTCTTGTTAATGAACCATGTTAACAAAATAATTAAATATTATTAAAAAGATTAATTATTTTTCGAGAAATCTTTTTAATGTGAAAAATTTTCAAATCATATTTTGATTTTAAGTTTTTTCGGATGTTTAATTAATTTTTTATGTCGGTTTATTAGTGAAATGAGTAAAAATCATTTATCGTTCTAAATTGTATCGGCGAGAAAAAGGCAGCCAGATAGCGTAAATATCGGCCAGGCGATGGCATTAGCGTCCTTTGAACAGGGGTCAGCGAGTTGTCTCTCGGTCGAATTCGACCGAGTTGAATCGGTCAAGCAGTCAGCTTCGTTGCCGATGAATTGACACGTGGCTCGACACGTGTCTATTTGTCGTACGCGTGGTCATTGCGTGTGCGCCAGAGTATTAAATCCGGAGGTAAAGTCAAGCGTCACGTGTGCAGACGAAAAGAACGTTCGTCCAGCTGAGGCTTGTCAAATTTGAAGTCAGCGCTTCGAAATGTTTTTCTGCGAGACTTCAGGTGCTCGAGAATTTGATCGAGTTACTCACGGTACTCGAGAATTTCAACACGAGGGATGTTGGCGTAGGATGTAAATTCGAGGTGTATATCCAGGGACTTCTCTTTGGAATTAGGCCGCTTCTGCGATCGGTGAGAGCCGGTTATGCTTTGTTTACAATTTGAAATTATCGTAAAATGGCGAGTCTGTGAGGGATGTAGAAAAGTTACTGGCCCCGCTCCGGACGCTTTAAGAGATTAAGGAAAGTAGAGAGATGGGCTTCCCGTTCATGTGGTGAGCGTTGCGAGCTCTTTAAGAGGATATGAGGAGTTATGCCACGAGAGACTTTTCACTGCGTTGATCGTGATCTTATCACAGATCTTGTAGAATCTAGTATGAATTTCAATTGTGATAAACATCAAATTATTAAATTGGGATCCTCAATGATATAAATTAATCTAAAATACATAGAATAAATGTATGAATCTGAGAATCCTTGCATTTTGACGAGCGAATGAACCCAATCCCATTGCCTCGCGTGAAAGCCCTTTCAAAATCCTCTCGATGCTTGTTTCAACACCGAAATGATGTGTCCTCTAGATTGGCACGAGAGGAAGCAGTAGGAGTGGCTTTCTTTGAGTTTAGATGAAATGAGAATTGGAGAGAAAAAACTTCTTCCCGATTCTCTGAAGAGGCGACACCTTTTTAGAGAGAGAGGTGGAGGTGTTTTCATGATTAGCATGTCATGAAAACCTAATCCCCTCTTAAATATCAAATCCCAATTACTTCGTTCATGGCTAGATTAGAGAAATCGGTTTGCTTTCGTTAGCAATTAGGCAGTTATGAGCCTCTATTAAATAATGAGTTGCGGTAATTGTTATTTTAATTAACTTAACAAGTCAATTAAAAATACTAGCAGTCACTATCGATAACTTATCCAAGTTATTAAATCGATTCAATTGCTTAATTGATTAAACTTGCGAGTTTAACGATTGATGTTCATCGACATATATATTTAACAAATATATATAAATATTGAAATACATTTCTCCCGATATACAAGTCTACGTTTAATTTCATTAAATGATATTATTGAATATTATTATATGTGTGTGACCTTGAGCTCGGATAATAGTAGGATTGTATAATAATAATAATTGACCAGTACTGTATTATAACGATTAATAGTAAGATCTACTTGATACTGTAGCATAAATTATCATGAGAATCGCTAGTAATATCTTAATTACTAAGGTGAACACTAAGTTCCGATGTCAGCATTTAACTAACCCGGTAAATGAATTTGATACATGATTGTCATGACGGGCATAATAAAGGGAATCGAATTCATTGATTTCAACGGATACGTCTTGAGAATGCAATCATATTATTATGATTTCGAGATATTTCACTTATGATACGATAATGTTGTTGACATTAATAGATTATCTTGTTGCACAAATGTGCGAATTCGAGTAAATTCTTGTGAAGATGAAATTAGACCACAGGTGTTATGAGGCAGCTAGAGGACCGTGCTTTTTATGGTTTTGTTTTAGGCTCTTGTTTCGTTACACGTATTGTCTAGTTAGCTTCTGTTTGATCGGGGAATGTCTTTTCGTTTATGTTTGAACATGGATGTTTCCTTTTATGTATTGAGATTAATTCGGTTCTTGTACGTGTCTTTACATAAAGAGATCACACCCAACAATGAATTTGTCGTGGTAATAATGCTTATAAAATTCCAAGAGTAAAATAACTTGAAATCTCGTCTGGCAACACTATATGAATTATAAAGTATAATCACATTAACGAAAGATAAATGCGACGAAATCTTTAGAATCATATGTTTGAATGATATGATCAATGTGAGCAAACGCTTGAAATTCATAGTCTCATGTCTTTCGTCGACTTAGAATTAAATGTTTAAAGCCTTGACACATTTGTTGTGAACCGTAAATCAAGATTTATGAAAATGGCAGCTACCGTTACTAGTGCGATAATCTAGTAAAATATAAATGGTTATATTTACCACTGTATTTTAGAAATACAGGAACAACGTTTGAATAGTTCAAAAGATTGAGAGTTGACTCGTATAAACATTTAATTCTCTTTGAAATAAACGTACATTAGATGAACAGAATGTTAGAATCTAGTATGAATTTTATTGTGATAAAACACGAATTCACGCATCCCGATCACTCAAATAATGTATATTAATCTAAATTCACCAATAACTATGAATAACAAAGCACTTACGGTGATGCGGTCTATCGACAAATTCTTTCTGAAGCCTCATTTGAATTTCAAATTTGAGCAACGAATGTAGTGCCTCTAGTTGATTCTGTAGGGAGAAGTTGAATCATACTGGCTTATGCTTCTTCAGAACAAAGGAGAAAAAGGATGAAAAAAAACCTATGAAACTCTTAAAGGTTTCATTTTCATTTTTATTTTCACGGCAAAGAAAATGGATACTGACTAATGGCACGTGATCATTAGATTTTTTATTAGGTGTCATTAGGTTAAATATAATATTATTGTAACCTAAAGCCCAACCAAATAGTTAATGGCTAAATTTAATTCCAGTGCTTAGTTAAGTAAAATCAGCTTATTTAACGAGTTGTTAATTCAAGTTGTCTTGAGAGGCTCAACTAGCTATCGAATTAATTGATTGACTAGTGAATTCATTCGAGGTCCATCCATTTATATTTTCGTTATCAATGTAAAATTTCTAATTGAGAATATTAAGTTGATTACAATCGACTCTCGATTTAGCAAATGTAGTTTAATTTCATACATGAAATATAATTGACGTCATTTGTATGTGTGTGGCCCACAGATTCGGATAATAGTAAGTTTGTATTGTATAATAATAGTAATTGACCAATTACTATTATTATAACGATTAATAAGTAGATCTAGCAATGAAACTTTCCTCATAAATTATCGCGAGAACCCGCGCTAGTAATATACAATTACTAAGGTGAATACTAGATTCAAGTAATCATATTTAACGACGCGATAAATGAATTGTCTATGATTATCATGTGAAGGCATAATAAAGGAATCAATTTTCGTGATTTCCAACACCAAATTCACCTAATAAAAAGCACAAGTATGCATATTCACCTCGATCCCAGGCTACCAGCATGGCTGACAAGCATGTATCTTTCGACTAATCGGCATCTAGAAAAATGCATAAAGATGTAATATGAAATTATTCCGTGTCGGGTTCAAAATCTTATAAACTTTCACCCGAAATCAAGCAGTTGACATATAATAGATGAACTGAACTTGTTATTGCTACATTGGTATCACAACAAAAGGTGATACTTTTAGCAGCATCTTCATGAGCCATGATGAACAATATGAGATCGAAAATAGTTTTGAATATACCAAATGATTTGGAAATTAACATATTTATTCGAATAACAAGTTAAATTCAAGAAATAAGTAATCACTAAAGTACAAACAATTAATTAAATGAATAAAATGATTAATTAAATGAAAATATCCATATTCTGATGCTTATTTGATAACCAAAAATTTTCAAGCCAAATGATTCTTGTCTTTGGATAAAAAAATTCAATAAATCATAGATGTTTTTAGAATATCCGAATCTTCAATAGTTGGTCAATAGGAGCTACCCGGCGTATGCAAATTAGAATGTATAAGATATTCTAATAATAGTAGAAACAACCATGACCACCTACAGTCGGGTTGTGCGGTTCTCTAAAAGGGATCAATGGATGGCTCGAGAATCTTTGGATTTCATGACCCGGTGAATGAGCTCAGCGAGTTGAGTTATGCTTATAATGCATTCAACCGAGGATCAAGATGAATACCTAAAGGAAGAATCTTTCAAAGCTTAATTTTCTTCTCCCGCGTCGAGAAAGTTTCTAATGGGGAAAGAATAGAGTAATGAAAAGGGATTACGTTTGCTCGATTTTAACCGTCAAAAGGCGATTATCGGTCTTAGTTGGATAACGTGGTGATAAAAGCGAAGTTGTGAACAATTTGTTCAAATGTGATATAAACACAATGAATAACTTCACAAAGCTGAGTACAATCTTGTCACGAGTTGTCAGCGAGTAACAGCAGTCGGATTATAACAACGTGGGTGATGCTTTGAAGTTGCCTAAATTAGGTGTCTAGATAGAGATGGTTGTGCCAGTAACTTATTGGTAGAAAGTCAATATCTCATTGGTAAAATCGAACAAGTACTCGAGGCAATAACACTTAACGATAGTTGAATATAAAAGTGCATATGTATGAAGTTGACAACGAAAGAACAACAGTTAAACTAGATACCCAACTAATCAACCACAACGGTATGAGCATGCTAAGAAGAAGTAATGACTCTTTCGTTATTGCTCAAGTAGTGTTAGATTTAGTGGGAGCTAGTATCTCGTCTCAATGTCATAAATGATCATTGTATGACAATATCTTGAATCTAAGCTTCAAGATTCAAACCTCAGATCATTATTATAAAAAATGATGTTTGTGTGTAAAATTTACACATATCGTTACTATAAGTAACAAATATTGTTGATTCCATCGCAATCCAATGTTATTCTGGAGAGGTCTTTTGATACATAATCCAAACAAGAAAATCTCTAAAAAGTTGGAAAAACAACAAGATTGCATCGTCGCTAGCTAGGTGTTCACTGAACGGAATCAAACACCAAACGACTAGTATGTGCTTGATTGTGTTGATCAATTTCTTAGATCAAAAGGGAGTATGGATACTGTCCAATCCCACGTTGCGAGCCTTAAACGATTTGAAGCCGTAGTCTTGGTTAATGACCGTCGGTGAAACTTGGAAGATAAATTATACGTGTCCCCGAAGTTTCTCGCGAGCTTGAAACTTATGTTGAATGAAGATTCTTAAACACGAATATGAGTTTCATAAATACTAGAGTAATGTACTTTGACCATATCAGCGTCCTGCATGCTTGAGGTTATAATGGCATGAGTTTGGGTATCTTCTGAAGTATAAGTAGGAACCTCGATGCAATAAGGATTCATCTGGCTTGAGGATAATTCGGTAGATTTACGTAATCTTGGAGAGTTAAGGGTGATTTGGTAGCGCGGTATGGTGGATGTCAGTTAAGCTTGTCATTGCAAAGAAACTGGTGTGAGAGTTTTGTGACGCATTTCTTACCAAAGCTTGATCGTTGGAAATCGCGTATCGAAGGAATCGTTGATACCAATATCATAAATCGTCCAAGGGCAAGTGGGAGTGTTGGAAATATGAGAAATTCGATCTCATAAAATGTCCGTTGAACAACTTAGATTATACAATCGATTTAATCATTCAAATAATATATAACATATATGTGTAAGTTCAATATATAATAATTGTTATACAATTAGTATTTTAGGATTTAACGTATTGACGTGATGGGTTATGATGATTTACTAGAGTCCGCTCTTAATCTATATATTAAATATAATATTCGATTAATATTGTTTTAATATATTATTAGTCTTTAATAGATTAAATGCAAGAGGGTATGAAATAGTAAACCAAACTATATAATAAATGTATTATAAACTTCGAGATTACAGGAGAGTGGCTTGTGAAGGAAATATTTGGAGCTAAAAATCGAATCCTAAGACTCGATTTGAGTCGGTTGGGGCGATGGAGTTGATGGGGTTTTGAGGAGATTTTATCTCCTAAAACTCTTAGGATTTTGCCTATTTAAAGTGGTTTAATCAAACCAAAACAACTAATGCTCATATTTTGATTTTCATAAAATCAACTCTCTCCACCAACCTCAGCGATGCAGTAGTTCGGACAATTTCTTGGTATATTGTGGCTTGATTGATTAGATGTAAGCCTCGCGATATTGTCGGTAAAAGATGCTGTGGCTTGTAGCCAATTTTATTTATTATTTTTGTACAATATGTAGCATTAAGGATTAAATATCAGTTAAGTTTAAACGATTATACGTTTAAGAACACCAACGCTACCGAGCCAACTCACTAATCTAAAGAGTGTGAAAACTAGCTCGAAGCTCGATTCAGTTTAGACCAAGCCAACGTCAGCCTAGCCAAATCGAACAAGCCACTCGATTTAGTTTGTATCATGCACAACTATACATTCAAGTGACTTATTTCCAATTGAGAACAATCAACATGATGGTGAAACTTGTGATAAATACGAGTTTGGGATTCATAATACTACGAAAATTCTGAAGAGGATAGATAAGGGTACGAAAAAGTGATGTTACCATTGAAATTTAGTATATTTATTTTTAGCTTTGATATAAATTAACACACCTCTCATGTATAGAAAATATTAATTTCGTCATTGATCAAAATAATCTTTTTGAAACCTTAAAAATAAGGTTGTGATTTTTTATCACTCCATCACTTAATGACTACACTTCATTCTGAAAGTCCGATTATATTTTTACTCAATGAAGGAATTAGGGGGTCGTAGGGGCAATGACCCGCCTAAAATTTTGGAAAATGTAGTTTTTGTAAGTATTTTTTCGAAAAAATTGTTGTTCGTCTCCTCCTTCTATGTTGGGTTTTCGGGACTAAAATAATGATTATAAATAAATCGAAATCAGGATTCTACGAATAATGTAAAAACAATAATATACAAGTTTGTATTTTTCTTCAGGGATTTTGCGAAAATATATGCGAGACTCTGAACAAGCGGCGTGGATTGTCTACAGAGCATTCCTAACGTATGAGCAGGCTCGCCATTGAGAACTTTCTTAGAAATATTTAAAATATTATCGCCAGACGAGGTTGGGCGCAAAAAGCAGTGGTTTCTCCCACCTACTAATTAGGCCAGAGAGGGGAAGAGGCAATTACCGAGCAAAGTTTTGAGAATTTGTCTGAGCCGTTTCATGCAAATGTGAGGCTTTATATAGGCTTGTCAATGTCATAACTTTGGCGTTTCGAGAGTTGTGGTGGCTTCTTGCCTTACAAATTAGGAGCTTAAGGGAAGGTTACGGGACAGCTATGGCCTCTTAGGTTTCTGGCCCATGGGGGTGAATTCCGATTTAGAATCTTCTTGCATCATTCCATCTGGTTTAGATTTTAAGCCAGGATGTTATAATAAGTATTATAATTAGTTTCGTTATTGTGTGTGACCTCTTGGAAACCGATCCAAAATTAGCAATATATTAATTTATGTTTAAGCGTGTCGTATTAATATATAGATTATGTGAATTTCCACAATGTGCGTCATAACCCTGTCTCAATCGAGAGTTACTTAATATATCGGTGTCAACAATGAGCTTATATACTCCCGAACTTATTAATATTTAAATGCTTAATAATCGGTTATCTGTCCCAGTATTGACAGAGCGTATATTTATAATCGCGTTTACATATTTCCAACACGATAAACTATAGTTATAGTGAGAAGGAGTATATATAGTCATTTTTTACAATACTAAAATATACTGTAAAAAATAATACTCCCTCCATTTTTTTATAATTGTTTTTTAGTAAAAAAAAATTATTTTTTTATAGTTGTCATTTTAGTATAATAAATAGCATTTTTACGTTTTTGATGTAATTTTTATTATTTTATAACTTTGAAATAAATAATCAGCGAATCTTTATTGTTTTGATTGATTGTAGTTAAATTTTCGATGTCTTTTTTGGTAATTTGTTTTAATACATATATAAAAATGAATTAAATCGATAAGCTAAAAAAAATAATGGAGGGCTTTGGAATGTGTTTGTAGGTTTGAATGCAAAATTGAAGTAAGTAGATCTTCTGCCTTCACTTAATTTGACTTCATTGGATTCTTTGTCTGCTTATTTATGATGCTTGATTATTTTTTGTCGTAGCTTTTCATGCAACATACACTGACAAAACGAGTTGTGACTTTTCATGATCTTTGTTTCAAATTTAAAGTCATGCTTGTTCTGCACACTTTGGTAATAAATCCAATTTCCAAGGGCCTTTATGCAAATATGTTTAAGCATCTGAGCGGGAATATGATATCATGGTACCCCACATATTTTGAATTTCAAAACTCAATACTCCAAAAACCAATGCGTATACCCCTAAAAATATTGAAAATTTCTTAGGAATACTTTACAAACAATTCCGAAAATTTAATTAAAATATTAAAAACAACACCTTATTTAAAAATATAAACAAATACTCCTTCCATCTAATTTTTTAAGGATTTTTTTTGTAATATCAATATTGATTCATTTTTAGTTTTAAAAAATGGAGAAAAGAACTAATTTCTATGACAAAATTTAAATTAAATAAAACTTTGAACAAAAGTGAAATATTCTTAGAAAATATTATCAGCTAGATTTTAGAAACTGCTGGTCACTTGACAGCAGAGGAGAATGGCAAGGTCTCTGCCGGGGTGGGAGCTTGCAGCGAAGTGCCGAAACGTAGGTAGCAGCAAGGCGACACGGCAAATGCGGGAAGCGGCTAGAGTTAGAACCGTGTCGATGTGAGAAGCTGGCTACCGCCCAAGCAATTAAAGTATTTACGATCGGAATGTGATGAAGGAAGTATAAACACATATATGATATCTACATTTAAGCTAGTTAGTGATATTCTTTATTATTTATTGTTTACGATCATTTTTTTTTTTTTTTTTTTTTTTTAAATTTTAATACATGTCAACGATTCACATTCATCAATTATTGTCCCTGAATCGTAAAGCTATTTCGAGGAAGAAGCTGTGCGTAGAAGAACTGGCCCAGTGAGGAAAAAGCTTCCTCTAGCAAACTTTCGCTGTATGAAAGGAGGCTACGGCAGGGGCCTTAATTTAGAATGTCGGCATCTTTAGTAGGCGAGATTGTCTTGTTTCTGATCAATTTTTTGTAGACATGCGACTTTGACAATCAAACAAGGAGAACTGGTTCGTTAAGATTTTTGAGGATTTCTAATGAATGATCAAATTGAAAATAAATTTATGATATCCTCTCAATCAATACTCAACATCAATAATATTAAATACTACGTTTGTGGTATCTTAAATCGATAAGCGTGTAAATCGCGTGTCCGAATAAATCGCGTAGCCCGAAGCGCATGTGGCGGTTCGTCGATAAAGTGTTGGTAGAGAATCGGCTAGTATGGTCATGTTCTTTCACGCCTTTAACTTGATTCTCTGCAGTTACCCGTCGTGTTTGATTAGTACCCGACTGCATGATTACTCTTCTACGGATTGTCAGATGCGTGTTAGATTAATGCAGGCTGCAAGTGTCCGTTATAAAAATAATTATGAAGTAGAAAACACAATAGCACAGTTCCACATTAAGCAGCATGTCACCATTTAATCTGACCACTTTATCCACCACTCTGCCCACCACCACTCTTCAACCGCCTTCACAGCTCAAATTCATATTCAATTCCCCAATCATAAATTAATTATAATAAATACAAACAAACAAATGTTTTACCTTTAATAATTACTCCAAAAGTTTCAATTTTTAACTCAAAATTCTTCAATTTCAGACCTTAAAAAAGCTGTGCCCATGTACTTATTTTTATTTTTCTAACTCTATCTCATACCTTTCAGTTATCATAATCTTTTTACCCTTTTTTATTTTGTCGACCAAATTATTATAATTTGTAAAACATTTTAATTTTCTTGTTTTGAGGTTTAATTGTTTTTATAAATTAAGATTTATTGGTTACTATTTGTAGTTGTTACGTGGAAAAATAAGTGGTGAGTGAAAATGGGTGCTTCAGGAAAATGGGTAAAATCTTTGATAGGTCTCAAAAAGACTGAAAAAGAAGACAATGTAAGCTCAAATTTACTATAAAAATCCAATCTTTATGTTTTTTTGTTCATTTTGGTTTTTTTGTAAATCGGTTAAATGAACTGTAAAAATCCAATATTTATGTTTTTATTTATTTTGGGTTTTATGTAAATTGATCAAATTTAGTGTAAAAATCCAATCTTTATGTTTAGCTTCATTTTGGTCTTCATGTAAATTGATCAAATTTATTGTAAAAAACTAAAAATCCAATTTTTATATGTTTGTTCATTGTGGTTTTTCATGTAAAAAACTAAAATGTAATCTTTAAGTTTATGAGATTTCTACCATCTTCATAATTTTCATGGCATTTATACATTGTTACAAAGTTTTTAGCTTTAGTCAATTTGAACTCAAATATTTTTTCGAATATGTTGGCATAATATAAAGTTTATAGCAAAGTTTGTTACGTTTGAACATTGGGAAAACAAACTGGTGTATGTCTTAGGGATGTAGTTAGTATGTTACAATTTTTTTAGCTTTAGTGGATGTCTTAGGGATGTAGTTAGTATGTTACAATTTTACCACTAACTACATCTAAATTGTAGTTAGTATGTTACAATTTTTTTAGCTTTAGTGGTTTATGACTTTATGTTCTTGATTATGTTTTATTCATTTGTTTTTTTGTGTTGAATTTAGATGAATCGACTTTTAAAATTTTGAACTCAAACATTTTCGAATATGTTCCATGCTATAAAATTTATAGCAAAGTTTGTTAATTTGACCTTTAAGAAAACTAACTGGACAATGTTTCAGGGACTGATTTAGTATGGCATGCAGTTTTTTAGCTTTAGTTATTTATGTTCTTGATAAAGTTTTATTCATGTTGTTTTTCTATGTTGAATTTGGATAAATTTTATAACTCAAAATATTTTTGAATGTGTTGGATGGTATCAAGTCTATTAAATTTTTAATTCAAATATTAAAACAAACCGGACAATGTTTTAGGGATGGAGCTAGTATGTTATAAGTTCCTAGCTTTATTGATTTATAGCTAATTTTTCTAATTTTGACTTTTCGGAACACAAATTCGACAATGTTTTAGGGATGAAGTAAGTATATGTTATAATGGTTTTAGCTTTAGTGATTTATGTTCTTGATTTTATGCAGGAAAAGAGTGGACTGAAGAGCAAGAAATGGAAGCTGTTTAGGGGTTCATCAGGAGAATTAGGAGGAGGGTCATCATGGAAAGGGTTCAAAAAGAGCTTTAGATCAGACGGATCTGATTCTTCTTCTGTAGTGAATGATGCTTACAATGCTGCCGTGGCTACTGTGGTTAGAGCCCATCCCAAAGACTTCAGGGCTGTTAGGCAAGAATGGGCTGCAATCAGGATTCAAACTGCATTTCGTGGATTTCTGGTAATTGTGTTTTTGTCCATCTTTAGTTGTTGAGCAAATTAAAAGGTAGTATAAAATGGTTGGCTTGTTTAAATTTGAATTCAAATATTTATCTATATGTTAATTCACTATATGTTAATGTTTTATATGTCAATAAAGGTTACATAGTTTGTTAATTTTGATCATTAAAAACAAACTGGATGGTTTTTTTTTTCCGGAATGGAGATAGTACTACATTGTTTGATTGGTTTGTTGACTTGTTAAAAAAAAGGGTTAAATAGTTCCATATGTAGAGCTTAGTTGTGTACCCATACTAAATTAATGCTCTCGGCATAAAATAATGAGTCTTGAACCTCTCTTAAATAATTTAAAGAAATGCCCATATACTCCGTATTTGTTAAACCTTGCATATGTATGCGTTATTACGAGGTTATTGGAATGACATTTCTTGAAGTCCGAGTATTTTGAATGAAAGAAAAGGTCAAATCAGGAAGCAGTATAATGTCAAGATTCAAATTTTATTATAAATTCCTGATTGCCAATTTTTTTAATCTCCGAGTACATATCCTGCTTCCTCTTCTGTATATTTTCAAAGCGGCTACTACCCTTGTTGATTCCAGTGTTTGCCTATCATATTTTGACACAGTTTGATACTTTGATTGTCTACTTCATCAATTTCTGCAATTAGAAATATGGTTGCTTATTATATTTCGGCACAGTTTGATTGATTAATTTGGCAAGTTTTGGTACTTGAAATGTCATACCCTGCACCTTAGTATTTTTCTAATTTCTGTTTAGGCAAGAAGGGCATTAAGGGCTTTGAAGGGATTAGTGAGGCTGCAAGCTTTAGTTCGTGGCCGACAAGTGAGAAAGCAAGCAGCCGTGACACTTAGATGTATGCAGGCATTGGTCCGTGTTCAAGCCCGAGTTAGAGCTCGCCGGGTTCGAATGTCTGTGGAAGGGCAGGCTGTGCAAATGTTGTTGGATGAACATCGTAGCAAGGCGGACCTCTTGAAACAAGCTGAGGTAAGTTATTAATATCCTTGTTTTGGTATTCTGACGAGGAAGTGATTTATCAATACGTTTTTTGAAAATGCAGGAGGGGTGGTGTGACAGTAGAGGAACGCTCCATGAAGTTAAGACCAAAATACAATTGAGGCAAGAAGGTGCTTTTAAGAGAGAAAGAGCACTTGCTTATTCTCTTGCGCAAAAGGTATTCTTGAGTTAAACATCCTGAAACTTGATGGTGCCATTCGATTCTTACTTGATACACTAAACAGATTTCTTGGTTTTTATCAGTGGAGGTCAAGCCTAAATTCTGCTTCTCAGAGTGGCAAGTCAGCTCCATCTCTCAGAAATCATGCACTCGATCAAAATAGCTGGCGATGGAATTGGTTAGAACGTTGGATGTCAGCAAAGCCTTGGGAAAGTAGACTTATGGAGCAAAGTCAGACGAATATCTCTGAAGCAACTCCAGCCAAGATTTTTCTGGATCCTGTGAAGGTGAGTCACCCAAAATCTTCTGAACCAGGCTCGGTCAAAGTCAGGAAAAACAATGTCACAACTCGAATTTCAGCAAAGCCTCCCATGGTTAACCAAGGGACTCGTTCCTCTTCTAGCCCAAGTTCAGAGTTCAGATATGATGAGAGCTCTGCTTCCTCGTCTTATTGTACATCTGCAACTCCAGTTTCAGGGAACACGCACTTGGCATATGATAGAACAGAAGACAGCAATAGCTATAGGCCAAGCTATATGAATCCAACTGAATCTATCAAGGCCAAGCAGAGAAACCAGAGAGTCCAAAGACAATCCATGGATGAGTTTCAATATCAGTTTCTTAAAAAATCGTCTACAGATTCAAAAGCCAGTGCTGGCGCTGATCAGTCGATCAGTATCTCAAGACCTCTTGGCTTGCCGACTAGAATGGACAAGTACTCAAAGAAGTCAAGAATTTACGAGAATCGCTTATTCGAGTAATGTGAACATCCCAAGTCCTTTGCTTACAACAACTTGTTGATGTTAGATGCTGCTGCTCTGTACTTAAATGGCTGTAATTTAAATTAGTATCGCCTGAGAAACCCAACTTCTTGTGGGAAAATGACAATGCTGCATTTTTTATCTAGCGATTTTCTGTTAGTTTTAATTTTGGATTGAATCAACTATTTGACTTTGATGAATGTCTGTTTTATGTATTTCAGATGAACAACAATGTGTATTGTGCATGCTATGCTTCTAAGTGGTTAAAGAAACTTAATGTGAGAAAATTCAGCCAACTTTCTTTCTTATATCAACAATTAGTTGTGAATTCTGAAATAACTCTTTAATTGTTTTCTATGAAAATACAGAAGCTAAATTGTATAGAATTCAAATGGACAGAAATGAAGACTATGAACTAGTGTTTGCCAAACTATACTTCCACATTTCCTCTTGTTTTTTGCTTCAACTGCATACTTGAAGTGCACTCTCGTTCATTAATTGTTGAATTGTTCTTGAGATCTTCTAATGGCCTGAACCTTGACACCATGCTTGAAATTCAGAACAATACCATAGTCAAATTCCAATGGATTTTCCATATCAGGAGAATGGCGAAATATGTACTCTCTATATAAATGTATCAGAGAGAGTTTGAGTTCTTGTGTCGAGAACTTTTGGCCTATACATGCTCTTGGTCCGATTCCAAAGGGAATGTTTGCATAAGGATGCCTTCGTTTATCTTCTTCGCAGTTAGGATCAAACCTCTCAGGTTTGAACTTT
This sequence comes from Lithospermum erythrorhizon, assembly GCA_019722365.1. Taxonomy (NCBI): domain Eukaryota; kingdom Viridiplantae; phylum Streptophyta; class Magnoliopsida; order Boraginales; family Boraginaceae; genus Lithospermum; species Lithospermum erythrorhizon. Next base: position 50,413 of record JADFUC010001644.1, read on the forward strand.
TCTGGTTCAGGAAAATGCTTTGGGTCCTTAGCTAAGACTCCTAAAGCCAACCAAACCCATGTTCCCTATCATTCATGAACAAATACATCAGTGAAGATAACACTAATAAATGCATTCTCGAATATGAATGTACGTTTTTAGTTCTCTTTCCGTGAAACTTGGCCAAGTCTTGGAACATATTATACATAAGAGTTAAAGAATGGATATAGAGAACCTTAGGCAAAGTGTAACCACCAATCTCCACTTGTGTTGATGTTTCTCTGGCAACTAGTGGTGAAACAGTGTAGTACCTCATTGCCTCTTTAATTACCTGCAATTGAATGGAACAACAAATTACTTCTTTTTTATCAGTTTTCGATCATATAGATATATATGCGTTTTGATCTATTTTTCGTGGCTTTGAATAGCCTTATTATCAATTTTGTACTACTTTTTTATTTTATTTGAACGACCTACCTAAAAGACAAAAGAATAACAGACGAGATGTATTTTGTTTGACAGGATAACAGAAGAGAGGTAGAACAGACATGCCTGATCTATGTATGGAAACTTTTGCTGAAGTTCATCTGCTTTAGGTATCTGATCATGAGGGCCAAATCCATCAATTTCTTGAAGCATTTTTCGTTCAACTTCAGGATGGCCAGAAACTAGATAGATAATACAGGATAATGTAAATGATGTCGTCGCTGAACCAGCTAACAAGTGCTCATAAGTAACTGCACTGATATAGTCATAAGTGAAGATTTGTTGTAATTTTTCTGATTGTCTAGCACTCAATATCAGGGACAAGAAGTCCTTTGACCCCCAATTTTTTTCTTCCATTCTTTTAGATACAATCGCATCAATCCGGCTACTCAATGTCTTGTTTGTTCTCTCCACTTTCCAGTCCATAGTTCCAGGTATTCTCTTAAGAATCTGCCTAAACGGCTCCTGCAAAATCGGAATAAGCAACCCCAAAATTATCGAAAACGAGCCTGATAAGTCCATTTTAAGCTGAGTTGTTGAGTATATATGTTGATTAAGGAATTCTTGAACTTCTTTATCATTTCCTTGCTTTTTTAAATTGTTGTTCATTGAGCCATTTCTTGTCTTTGGCTTGGAGAGGCCAAAGTCTACCCCAAAAGCAGCTTGTCCAATTACATCAGTAGCCAACTTGAGGGATAGGTCTGAGAAAGTGAATTCTTTATGTGAATCAAGATTTTGAGAAGCAGATTCAATGAATGCTTGCATTGTAGGGACTAATTTGGCAAGATGAGATGGCTGGTAGACTGATAATATTGTGTTTCTCATTGCTGACCATCTTGAGTCCCTGTCAGAATTAAAAAGTTTCAGTCACCATCAACCCACTAACCAGTGGTAGAATTAGGGGAACACATACGGGAGCAATCTTCTCCTAATTTTTGAAAATTAAATGTCTAGTATTGAAAACTAAAATTTTAACATTTATTTCTTCAAAAATTATCTAGTTCTGCCACTGCCATTAATTGTGTAGATTATCATAAATGATGTTACCTGGTGAAGAATAAGCCTTTTTGATGAAGTGGGGATGCTGAGATAGGAGATGGGACACTTCTATTTGTAAAGTTCTTAAACTTCTTTATCCCAACTTCCCTACAAAGTTCTGCATCTGCTAGAATGATCAATGGTTGTCTTCCCATGTGGAACCTGTGTATAGTTTGAAACAATCACCAAGTCAACTACAGAAAATTGCCTTGAGTTTTTCTCAAATCAAAGTCAGTTGGCTTTCTACTTTACCCAACATAGCTAATGTTTGAACAGAAGAATCAAAGTTAGTTGACTTTCTATATTTCTCAAGAATCAAGATACTTTCATGTTATAATGAGTCAATCCATGATTTCTCAATCTTGGAAGTAAGTGCATAGTGCTTGATGCATATTGAAGCTAAAATTAAGTGAGTTGTTAGTTAGGTTCCACTCGAATAGTCACTAAACCGAGCTAAAAAAATTCTGGCTCAAATTTTGGTCGGCTGATGTACACCGATCAAAGTCGAACTAAAAGTTTTGGAGCTTGGATTTTGCTCGGCTCATGTACACCTTTAACGATGAACCAAGAACAGAAAGAAGATAGCATGCAAAGAAGGCTGACCTGAAAATAGGACCATATTTCTTGGAAAGGACAGAGAAGACATCAGGGCCATGCTTAGCAAGCAGAGGAAGGTGTCCTACAAAAGGCAGAGATGAAGGGCCTGGAACCTTTCTAACTCCCCAATAAGGTGCATACAAATAAGCTAAAGATCCAGCTAGTAATGCAAAAATGGTACATATAATTGGCAGAAGAGCCTCAGTTAACTGTTGGATTGTTAAAGGAAATGAATTCATTGAGGAAGAAAATGGTACTTCATAGTCCAAATGTGACTCAGAGAAATGTAAATATATAGGCTAAAGTGTATACATGTGGAGGTGTTTGTCCTTATTGGACAAAAATATGAACATATAATACTCGTCCACACCAACTAATTACCACTAATCACTAAACATATATAAAAATATATAAATGTTTAATAAGGGTTATTTCATTTTTTCACACTATTATTAATTACTAAATTACCTTCTATCTAAAAAAATTTAAAAATTCTGTGAGTTTTAATAGAATTAACTACTACTCCTCCATTTTATTTGAGTCGTTAGATATCGGTGCTTTTAACTGACTATTAATTATTCTAATAATATTACGAAAGATTTTCAAAGACGACCACTAGTGAAATTTTATATTTATTAAAATAATAAGTAATTAGTAATTAATGATCAAAGTTTCACCTCGATATACCTAAAACGTAAAAACGGAGGTAGTATTAAGATTCGTCATACTTTATACTACAGATTCGCTATAATTAGTCATTTGAAAGATACACTATTTTACAATTATAATAGAAACACGAAGTTTTGATTATCACAGCAGATAACTCGATCAATAGCTATGTGAATTTCGCAGAAAACCAAGATTTAATTATCATGGGGCTTAAATTGATGCAATAACAATCTATATATAGTCACAAGTTTGTTACACAAATAATTCTTTTTATTTCACTGTTGTTAGTATATCCGTGAACTACCATTTGCCTAATGTGTTCTGACGATTATTCAAGAACAAGCTTGTAATTTCAAACAAGACCAAATCAAATGAATAAGTATTAGTACAACTCTTTATCTCAAACGTTTAATGTGTTGTTTAATGTTTCATTATCTTACTCCACTCTTATATTATAAAATCGTAATTAAATACTGAAAGTTAATTTGCTATACATATATTTGAGATAAATACGATGAAGTATTGAATTGTTTTTATAACGATTCAATTTTTTATTATTATTAAGATTCTCCATTATATATATGTGTACCATACTCCATCAGTTATTTTCTTTGTTATGGCACTGGCCTGTTGAATCAATTCATATTCCCAATCAATTGCAACTTTTTAGTAATTGGTGGTGTTAATAAGAACACTATTATCAGGAGTTACCTGACCCTACATTTTGCTACTTCACACTCATTTTTATTTCCCTTTTCTCTGTATCAATTAGATTTGAATGGAGAATCTAAACAGAACCATTGATTTGTGATGCCATTTGAGCTTTGTAGTTGACATGCTTCATATGAAGCTTAAATCACAAGTCAAAAGTCTGAAAGAATATAACACTTAATGACTTAGATGAATGGCAACCACAACCTGCTGAGGAATTAGTCGAGATGTTCAAAAACTCGCTTCAATATTCATGCAAGAAAAAAAATTCCTTCCATCCCAACAAATAATTAAAACTCATTTGCGATGCAATAATTTACTCAACTTCAATTTTATGTGAATTTTTTATGAATTAGAACCTTGACTAACATTTCAGTAGGTATAAAAATTTATGACTTACACTCATGTAGGTAAAAACATTAATAAAATGGTTATAAGTTATAACTTCTATTCATGCATATATAAATCACTATTTTTTAATCTAACATATGTATAACTCATTTTCTACATATGAGTATGACTTGCAATAAAATAAGTACTTCACATATTCTTGCATGTTACTATGGAGTATTATTTTTAAGCCCTTAATAATACTAGTGGGGTTTGAATCTTGAATATATGCAATAGAATTACATGAATCTTAATGTTAGGTCAACCCCCCTAATAATCTCCAAACAATCTTAGGTAAAACCCCCTAATAATCTCCAAACATATATTTTTTTGATGATACTAAAAGAAATTATTTTCACATTTATGATGGGCCGGGGAAGTAGATATAGAATTATAGATACATCCCTGAATGTAGAAACAACACATAATGTCATATTTCATGGTCATTAATCGAGAAAGATGCCCCTTGGACTGATGGTGACATAGAGGGAGATTCCATTACTCAGGTTTTGTCATTGTTGAAGTAATTGGTGGATCATGATATAGGTGGTGATTTTAATATTGTAAGCATACTGCATACCATTGTTCATTTGTACTTTTTGGCATCAATATAGCAACAATGGTTATAATTGAGTTTCCCTCAAATCCATAGACTAGGTTGGCATCAATTATAATGCTTATGACCTTGTTTCTAGTTTATAATAACCATCCATTTATACAAGTTGCTTATGGCATAAAATGGTTGGATCAACCATCATATTCATTGCGCTCCAACAAAATACAACCGAACCGAACCGAACCAAAATAACCGAATCGGAGTAACCGATAACCGAACCGATTACCAAAAATAAAAACCGGAAAAAATTCGTTCGTTCGGTTTTCCGAACTGTCGGTTCGGGAACCGAACCAACCGATTGAATTTTAATTAAAAAAATTAAAAAATTATATATATATATATAACCGAAATAACCGAGAACCAACCGAAAATAACCGAACCGGATCGAACCGAAAATAACCGAGAATCGAATCCAACCGACGGAAACCGATGATCAACCATCGGAACCGAACCGCTTCGGGTTCCATTCAATCCGAATCGACTGCGCTTCTGCCTTGCCCAAAAACGCCCAAAACCGAACCGACTACTAAGTTCTAAATTATTCATTTGTGCCAACAGTTATAAGCTACTACTAAAAAGGCATATTAAAATCAGCTGAGTTGACTATTGACTATGCATATTACTCACATTCAAGATGTTGAATTGAAGAAATTTTAAAGGTGATGATTAGAGGCAACGGCCCCGCAATCTACATGCGTGAGGCGCTATGGGCCGTTCGTGAAGATGGGGCTATCGGAAGTAAAAGGCTCCGTAACAGTTGTAGTTTGGGATCGTTAGGTGAGAAGTTACGTGAAATTAAGCCGTATGATTATTTGATACGATTTTCGAACTTTTTTCGTGATTTCGCAATATTCTAAATGCAAGTATATTTTTGTCTATAAATAATAGCTTGGCGAAGCTGATTATCACAAAATACAACAAACAGTATAATAATCATCGTAGAAATAATATTGTGCGCTTAATATTCTCAAGCAACTTAATTTATCTGCCTAAGTAGCTTTTATCATTGGTGATTTTCATGAGCAAGAAAATATCAACCGATAGACTATCTAACGATAGGGCTTCAGAACAATCTTTCTCTCGGGTTTATAAGTGAATTCTCAACAAAGAACAGACGCACCTTCACATTGCTTTTTAACCCGTATAAAATTTTCAGATCCGCTTATTTCCGCACCTTTAAATTCCTATCGCTCTATCACTGTTTCGAACCTCTAGGAGGGATTTAAGAGTCTAAATCCTAACGTTATGCTTATTTTATTTTATCCGAAATATTATCAATTACAGCCGTCGACGTAGCATTCCTAACACAATGTTTGAGTACTTGCAATGACAATAATCAAATTGAAAAATAAAAAAAACATACTACACTGTCTTTCATAAATCGCGTGACCATATATGCATACGAACCAAGTGATGTAAATTGTAAATTTTAATTTGAAGTTCTTAAAATATCATCTACCTAATTAATTACATTTTAAGAAAAGTTTTTTCACTGATTTTTTCTGAAAGAAAAGCAGTAAACTAAAAGATGCATGGCTAATAAGGTGATAAGGAGTGATACTAGTAAAGTTTTTTGCACATCCATTAAAACTCCTGAGATCCCATGACTTGAAACCCATCTTTGTTTAATGAAATTTATATTGTTGGAATCATATGCCAAATCAGATCACATTAGTTTAATTGACCAACCACATCTAGATCAAGGCTTGGATGATAATTGCATTTAGGAGGAAATTTATGGATTCTTAGCATAAATTTGGATACTATCCTTCAAAGTTTGGTACAACTCTAAAAACTCTGGCTTTTTGGCTTGATAGCATTGGTGATGCATACTCATCTTGTCATATTTTTTGTCCTAGTTATTCTCAAGTATGTTAACATAGGTTAGTAGGTTTTAAAGTTGTATATTAGCTAGCTATTTATAAACGTAGAGGGTTACAGTTCAAAGCTCAGGCATTTCAATTTAACAAGATGGAGGATATATTTCCAAAGGTAATACTTAAAGAAAGATATAAGCAAAGAGAAGCAAGAAATTAATATACATTCTAGTATCTGCCATGGTTGGTAGTGAGGAATTTTCTTTGCTTTCCTATCCTTCCTTCCATCCAAACAAGATCAATGTGCTTGTAATGTACATAATCCTGAAAGCATGAAAACAACTTCACCCTGAAATCAACATTTTTGGGATAAGGAGATGAGATAAGTACGATTGTTTCCAAATACCTATAAAATTGAACAAGGAGACAAATTACAGCTTCAGGTTGTTCTATTTGATGTCTATATAAGCACTGGATACTCAAATAATTGTTATTGATCAGCCTGCTCAGTGAACCTATTGACAGCTAAAGAAGTATTATCAGGATTCTAGCAGACATATCTAGGATTTTGTAATAACTATATAGAAAAACCACTGAAATTATAAGACACCTTATAAATATAACACATCATTATGCAGCAAAATCAGCTATGTCAGTAGTCAGAAGATCTTCAACAAGATGATCTCAACATGTAAAAAACTGAAGCTTTACAATACTCCAAGCTATGTAGTATGTACACATTTATGGCTTTATACAAGATGGTTGGAACTTTGCATCTCAATCTGCAAAATATACCAAGAGAAGAAGTCAGAAAGATCAAATGCATCAATAACCAACAAGATGAAAGTTTGAAGAAATACAATTCAATACTATATGGTATACAAAGGATACAGAAGAACTTCTGATCTCCTTGCAATTCCACATCCCCTGTCAGATAAATTGATAAAGTAATTATCAGCTACAAATACAAACATAAACAAGAACTGAATACAACAAAGACACAAATTATACCAAGGGGAAGGAGACCAGAAAAACCACCATTTGACATTAACCTTTAGGGGTCTGACTTGAGATACTCCATTTGATCAACAAGGTCCTCCAAGTCATCCCCCCATTCAGACACAACCAAATCATTGACATCTACTCCGGCTTCGGCTTCAGCTTCAGCTTCATCACCACCTGTCAAAAGTTCTTCATTGAGCAATTGTTGCCAAATGTTCTCAGAAACAGGATCGAAATTCATACCACTCGTTGTAGGAACAAAGCTGTCCTTCAGTTCCATAGCAGTGCTACTAGATTGATCTTCAAGTGCTGCATTGAAAAGGGTCTCCATATAAAGATTTTCTCCCTCATGGCTTGGAAAATCAAGATTTTGTTCATTGTTTATTGCAGCTGAGACAACTTCTTGCATACTTTCCTCACTTGGGCTCATAGTAATTCTCCTCTTTTGGCCTATTCCAATCCCCTTTCGACCCCTATTACCAAATTTGTCTACAAAAGAAGGATTAGTGAAGGCCTTAGACATAAAACTCATCATATGTTGCTGTTTCTTCTCTGTATTCACTACCCTTTCTTCCATTGTAACAAGTTTCTCTCTTGATTGCTGTTGATGCTGCCTAAGCTTGATGATTTCAGCCATTAAAACACTTCGATCCCTTTTAAGCATTTCGAGTTCTTCTTCCAGACCATAATGCCCCAATTCAACACAAGGACCTACTCCACTTTGTTGATGGATGTTCTGTGAGACATTTCTCCTCCTTTTGATGTTTTTCAATAGATGCTTCTGACCTCCAAGAAAGCCCTCATTTGCAAACTCCCATCTGTCTGAATCAATTTTCCTAAATCCCTACATTGATGAAATCATATTTAGCATACTGAAAACAGTTTCAAATTTAGGGAAAATACTCAAGATAGCAATCACAAGTGTCAGGATTATAGCAAATCAAATAATTTCTGAATTAGCATTTCCAGAAAATTAAGAAAATTAGACCTTAAGTAAAACCATAGTAAAAAAATGTAAGTTTTAATCATAAAATCCTAAAACCCAAGAAAATTTTCAGGGCCACAACAAATTACCAAATTTCACATTTCCCATATCCTAGAATCACTCAACAACAACAAATTTCACAAAAGGAAAAAAATAAAACATATATTACTAGCATTGATGCAGAGGAATGGAATAATCAAGAACAGAAGAAAAGTAATAATCTTTTTCTAAAAACAACGTAAATAATCAAGAAAAGTTATCAAAATTGCATTTTCCATATGCTAGAATTGCTCAACAACAACAAATTATACAAAAAGGAAAAATATTAAACATGTTATTCACCAAATTTCACAAATATTAAACATTTTAATATTCAAAAACAACATAAAAAGGATTAAGTAAAAAGGGAATACTTACATATGTATTAAGCTGTCTAATGAAGCTGGAAAAGTTGCTATGTTTGAAGTACTTAGGAAGCAGAGTGTTTGAGAATTTATGAGAATCCCAAACAATGAAGCTATTTCTTGCATTACTCCATGAAATGACTGCATCAGTTGAAGGGTCTTCAACAATATCATATGTTTTTGTCAAGAATGGTGGTGGACCAACTTCATGCAACCCCTCCATTGGCCTAGGTTGATCACGCCCACCGCCCATGTAGGCATTTTCAGCTTGATCTTGAATTAAACTTTCTTCTTCTAGTTTGATAGATACCCTCATATTATCACTCATTTTTGTACTTTCTTGAAGAATTTGAGTGTGCTTTTGTACTTATATGGTTACTAGGAGTCTAGGAGGGTAGTGATATAGATTTTGAGGGGGGGAGGAAAGTTCTAGAGTGTGGAAGACTGGTAAGAAAAAAAGGAGATGAATTTGAATTTTTGTGGTCTTTTGGACAAATTATGATTTGATGTGATGATTTCTGAGAAGTTTCATGCATTTGTTAGAAATGGGAGTCAAAAGGTGACAAGTGTTTGTTTTTAAGACAGGTGGTTTGTTTTTTATGGGATGTTATAAATATCTTGATAAGTCTAGAAAGTTCTTTAGATTTTTTGTTTTTGCCAAACTTTGTTGGGCCTTATTAGGGGCTCTTTGCTTAGTGCCCAGTGCCCACCAAATTTTAGTTGCAAATTTGCAATTGAACAAGAAGGCTTTAAGCTTGCCCACTTAAGGCACTTATAAATGAGGATATTTATGGGTTCAATGGGTATATGGATAAGAAGAGGCATTGGGTTTTGTGTGGTACACTAGTCCGGGTCATAGTTGGCCCTTAGAAGTTAGAACATTATAGTAGGGGCTTTAATGAGAACTTGTTATATGAGCCCCAACTGGCCTACCCCCTATATTTGTGAAGAATGTCATTCAGTTATTCATGATTTCATCTAAGTGCGGCGACGAACCTGATACGACGGATTTTTACTCCCCAAAAAATCCGGACCGATTTTTTTTGATATTTTAAATTGCTATCCGAAATCGGGTCCAAACTCGGGAAATTGAGTTCGCATATCCTAAGGATCGTTCTGCTTATCGGATATGTCGGATTTTTTAGAGAAATTGATTAAATGATGAAATATACTAATTACTAACCTTTTCTGTCGGATTTAGAGATTGAGAAGAGTTTCTCGCAGAAAAGGAATAGTGGGAGGGGGGGTTAAACCGTCCGCGACTGCTGCAGAGAAAGTGGGACGAGGCGATAAGCGCGAGATTGGAACGGGGAGGACAATGATTGTTGGATCGACATAATTAATGATAATAAGATCGGACCAGATTAAAACCGATATTTATTGAGCAATAAGAGGATCCGGTCCGATATTTTGATTTTCTAAATGTTAAAAACCGGATCCAGTCCGGTCGGTTATAATCTCCAAAAAAATCGGTGAACCGGATCCGGGTTTTAAACCGAATCCACTGCTGCTCCCTAATTTCATCACCATGACATTTCGAGCTATCGCCTACCGAAAGTAACCAATTACATCGCTCAATTTAGAATTAAAACCACTTCCATGTACTTTAAGATCGAGCACCGAGTAGATTCTATAGACACCGATAATTATCCTACTCGATTAAGAGCATTTTTTTGATACCCTTTAACCCCAACCTATTTGTACCATTATACGCATTTTGATAGACAAATGGATTGGTAATTTATTACTGCTCGATACTCGTCCAAAAACATAAATCAACCTTTTCAAGTCCGTTTGATAAAAAAATTGTTCAATACGAGAAAAAATTGGATAATTGTACGATTTGAAGAGAAATAGATCAATTAATCCATTATTTTTGTATATTTCGACTCTATTAGTCCAAACTTCTATTAGTCCAAACTCGGGTATGTAAATTGGTATATTCGGATGCGAGATTATTTGGAACCAATTCATATGTCTATTTCAAGTCGACTTTTGATTTCTTGCGGTCCATGGGAAATCAATTATATTTCAAGCTGGGTATCCATATAGTTTTTCCTAATCGATCTCTATTCACTGTTTTTCTTTCTTCAAACCGACTTTCGAACAGAATTGGATATGACAAAGTCCAATCCAAATCAACCCGATAATAGCACTACCGCCAATCCATAAATTGGACTCTTCTTTTATGTAATCTTTGGAGTACAATGCAAGGGACGATTATTAAAATGAAAATAGCCTGAACTAAATTAGGGAGCAAATTTGGAACAAAATAGTAATTGTAGACATTGAAATTTTATAAAAAAAAATTAATTAAATTGATTAAGACGAATTAATCTAATTAATTAAAGTCGAGTTACTAAAAAAATGCCACATGGCTTAATTGTGCGTTTTGACAAACCCTAAATACAAATTAAACCCCGATCGAATAAGTGCCTTTAATTAAGCCCCTGAAATTAATTGAAGTTAAAATAAGGGTTTTATATTAAATTAATTGAAGTTGAAAGGGTTCCCGGAAGTTACAGGGCTGAAATTAATATATCAAAAAATATCGTCAATACGAAATGATGAATCTAAAACTCTTGTGAGCCTGGGAAGAGCGCTTTGTTATTTGAGGCAATGAATTTCCAAAATCCTACAATTCCGCATCTCCTGCTTCAAAATCAACAATTAAGACGCGATCCATGGAAACAACCGACCAATCAAGCGAAGATTCAAAACCCGTGTTTATATAACAAAGCATTGAGAAACATTCGTAAACACCGAGATTATTCCAGAAAAGACCGTTAGATTTCTAAGCTAAATTTTTAAATCACTGTGAAACCACCGCCAGCGGCCGAAAAATACCCGAACAACCAACGCAGCGCCTAAAGCGAGGATTAATGCACAAATGCAATACCTTCAAAATGCCTCGATTATTCAAATATTTGTATGAACATTTGATAGATTTCAGGTGTTATTCAACATATGAAATTTCAGATATAGAACATGCTAAATGTTCAGCCCCCTATAACTGGATACTAGTAGGGAAACACGATGCTAAATCCTGCCTAGTCGACGCATCATCAACAATGCCGGGAACTCTATACCTTCATACTAATCATCATCACTCTACATCAACACGCTGCTAAGGCCGCTGTACTGCAAGCAAAAAGCAACGCTGCTTCAAAGCTCAAATTAAATCCCACCGGAGTCAAATCCCACCAAGCTAGAAGCCTTTCAAGCTCCATAGTCCCACTACAAAAGGTGAAGTCTCACCATCAGCATCAAATCCCACGCTGCAAACGCCAAGAAGTCCATCAAGCTCCAAAATAGACCGTAGATTAAGTCCAAGACCTAATATTAAGTCCAATACAACCAACACGGAATAGTGATCGCTAAGGCTCCCCAAATCATGTTTCAGACCAAAGTTTTGGGGTCCATCACACTGCGATATATGTCTTATCAGAGCACATATCCAATTCAAACCAACTCAAGTCAAGCACAAGTCAAGCTCAAATCAAGCTGAACTCATACCAAACTCATATCAAGCTCAAGTCAAGCAAAACAAATAAGTCAATCCTTTTCAATTTGATAAAACCTGTACACCAAAGAATTTCCCCTCACGGTGAGTTTTATTCTACAATTTCTTTTTATAAATAATAAAAATTCTTCCTTGCATTACAGTAATCTCATACAAACAATTACAACTTCATATTCATCAGATCTTATGAGAGAATTATCAAGCAACTAACATACAGATAATTCTTTCTAAAATTATTATAGAGATCATTTTATTTTTAAAGAATTTGTACACAATATTTGAAATTTTATTTTTAAAGAATTCGTACCGAATATTTGAGTCAAGAATCAGCTGGTACTAGATATACTTATGGGTATGATCAGCCGAACCATAATTTAATAATATTAACTGCTGGTTGATTGATTTTTTCTATTTCATATATTTGATTTTACTTGAACAACATTAAAAAATAAGGTTTGATTTGGGTTTGAAACCCATTTTTTGGCATCAATATTTGATTTGATTTGGTATTTCGGATCGAATATTTATAAATAATTTGATTTACTATTATAAAAACTGTTATAAGGTGTGGGTTAATGGGTTATTTGAACGCGTTAAATGCTCCATTTGATAACCTACGCCTCTTGCATCATTTGATAAAGAATGATAAAGTAATATAATTATATTGAATAAACTGATGAAATATATGAACAAACTATCTCCATATTTATACCAATACGAAATACTTATCATAATAATACTAATTGACACTCAACTTATTACTAAAACTAATATGGTAATAATTTTCACAATACTAATAATATCTTCAAATTTTCCATCCATCTCAATATTTCCCTCAAGCTGGGAGATTAACATTAATAAATGTCCAACTTGAAAATAAGACTTCATATATGACATAAAAAACTTCTAAATCTTCATAAAGCTTCTTCATCTTCATCGGTGTGTATAGGCTACTCCTACTGCCTATTACTCTATCAATTCTCAAACTCCCACAGAATGGATGAAATTACCATGTGTTTGCAACAATAATAAAACAATCGGCGAAAATACAACTTCAGACCATCGAATACGTCGGTTGAACTAGAAAACCAAAATATTGGCGGAAGAACATCGCCAGACAACCAAAACATGTATTATCCTATGGGAACGTCATTCTTTTCGAACCCAATAGAATTGTTATATTTAACTGTTGCAACATACATCATAACCAAAATTCTACTCCAACTCAAAATAGAATAAACTAATCTTCTCCAATATGAAAAAATCAATCACAAGAGTCCAACTAATATTATTCTAATTGGTCACAACATAACCAAAAATCAAAATATTTTTATAGATGAATGTCATATATTTATATCAATGCATGTTGGATGTCTCAAATACTAGTAATTCAACTGCTACAAATCAAATCAGTTGATTATTAAATTAAAGAAGTTACTATAACATCTTTTACCGAATAATAAATTATCTAGACCACACAAACAAAAGTCAATGCAATGTTTAACGTAGGTTCCAACTGCTCGCCCGGTTCGGCTTGAGCCAAAATTAGAACCAACCTATTTTCATCGGTTTTCCTTACAGGTCGAACCTAAATCGGTAAGGTTCCTCACCGTTCCAATCCTATCGGTTCCCATCGTGTTCCGGTTCTAGTTTCTCAAATTTCGGTTTTGGCATTTTAGCATATCGCTCAACTCAAAAATTAAGTTCTTAAACTGTGATTAACTCCCTTGTAATTTCAATGAACTCCTTTAAAGATTAATTATATAATCTACATACACATTCAATACACAATACCACTATTTTACATATCTTTGTATTCCCTATATTATTAGTTTTAGAAAGATTTATATATTTATTTCATTATACCAATAATGAACAAAGTTAAATCTAAATTCTTCTTAAATGCATACGCAAATACTACAAGATTCGGTGATAATAAATAAAATTATAATCTATACAAAATTTAGAAATCGGTTCGGTTCGGTTATTTCAAAGGCCGAACCTAAATTAGTTCGGTTCTCTCCGACGCCGAACCTAAATCGGTTCGGTTCCAAAAATTTCTGTTATTTTCGGTTCGGTTCGGTCGGTTCCGGTCGGTTTTGTATTTTGTTGGCACCCCTAGACTTTAACGCCTTCAAATTAAGCATATATTCTTGAAAATATGCAACTAAATTAACCCGAAACAATTATAATTCATAAATCAAAATAAGAATCAAATAAAAATCAAGAAACAATAAGAAATCTTTGTTCACCTTAATCGATCAGATTGTTGGAAAATCAAGCTCACACAACAATGATTAAAAAATAATAAAACTCGTGCTCAAGTTAATTTGAGTGCAACGGAGGTGTTTATAACGAAACAAATTATTTAAAGTACCAATCTACTCCTACAATCTTGCAAATAACAAAATAACTAGTATGAGAATAGGTCCAACATATCCATGACTCCATGAGAGTGAATCATTCGGTAAAAATATCCCGGATTTATTCCGATCTCTTCTATATCTAACGATTAAAATTTTTATATATTATAAATTGATTGATTACATCATAAGCATCTATTGTCTAATATAATAAATTATTCGTTAATTTTAGAATTAATGAAAAGCACATATATCCACCATTAATATATTAAATTACAACGTGCTAGATTCGTATTTAAAAAGATTAAGAATATAATAATTTAATCAAGTAATATCATTCTATGAATGATTTGATATCGTTGTTTATCATTACCTAATATAGTCATATAGTAGTAGTCAGAGCGTTTGAAAAAAACCATATTTCTCCTTTCTGTATCTCCATGTTTTATAATATTATTGCACCTCATTAGAATATCTTGATAGTTATTACATCCATATATTCACCTCATATATTCTAATACCAAACCAACCTCCACCGGTATGTAACCATTTTTTATTATATTATCAGTTTTAATTGAATAAATTATTTTCCATTTATATTCGTTTGATATTATTAGAAAAGGAAGTCAAATTAAAAAAATATAACCCATGTCAATAAATACGAGAGAACGTTAATAAAAAGAATGGAGCATAACAAATAGTATTCCATATAATAAGGGGCAAACGATCCAAATTATATTTTTATAGAGCAATTTGTAAATAACGTAGAAGATCATTTGTCGATTTTTCTCATCTAGAAAAACATGGCTACAATATATATGCATTAACATATTGTCATATTGAGAATATGTGGATGGGAATATGTGGATGGTCTTATATTCTTATAGTCGAGAATCAAGACTAACATGCAACGTCTATCAATTACGTGATTCACTTCCTTTGTAGGATTAATAAAAGACTAAATATAAGGTAATGCGTAGAAAATAATAATTCTTTTGTATTAAAATAATAAGTTTGTAGCATAATTTATATATAATAAGAATTTTGCTTTCCTATACAAACACTGTACGAACAATACAGTAACACTAGGTCGAACATAAATGTATTATCGAGAAGGTCGGGCCCTTGGCACCTCCCGAACTTCTCCCGAACTCCTAATGACTCTCTACACGCCGAACATCGGGGCTACTGGCCGACCTATAACTCCCACCATGTCCCGACACTACAAACCACCCTCCTTCAAGTTTGAATACGTAAGATCACAAACGCCCAACTTGTCCATCAAAAGTTTCAACGCCTCGGAGACTCGATAAAAGATGTTCTAAGTCATAAGAAGCCGAGACATTATAAGCAACAATAAATTCCATCCTCGAATAAGCATCCCGAATAAATGACAATAATTACGTGTTTCGAAGCCATGGAAAAATGGATTGTAGTTTATGTAAGGATATCAATATACGCTGAAGGTAAGTACGATCAATGCCCAAACATGCAAATCCCTTCTCACCTACTTTAACTCACACCAAGGCCAGTCATAGCCCCGCATCTCCGCCTAACCGAAGACACGATACGCTCTTTCTACTTTGTCATCCAAGCAATAGGAGAATCCCCAAGAAACACCACTCAACTAGTAACCCGAACGCCTAGTAACAGGACAAATAGCCAACTGAAATACACCACCCCGATACAATCTTAAGTCGAATCACCAGAATGTATTCTCGACTGTGCGACTTGAGGTATCTCACCACTGAAAGGCCAGATTCCAATGATCCTCTCTGCGGCTCCCGCAAAAATCGAGAAAAGATACGCACAACATAAGGGATATCGTGATCTAGTATAAGAGAGATAAATCAAGATTCCAATCAAACGCCCATATTTCTCCCCTCTACTAAGCACGAATCCAACGTACGAGCCAAGTTTATGATTTGGTTCCACGGAAAAGCCGGGGTGATCTACAACCCAACAAACTACACTCACTAATAATGTCCAAAGCATATTTTCTATGACATAAAGAAATTCCTGTAGCACTCCTCGCCACCTCAATACCCAAAAATAATTCTAGGACCCCAAATCCTTCATGTGAAAGCCAGGAATCGAGTACTTCGAAAGCATCTAATCGTAGTCAAATTAGCTATAACAATCATATCATCATCAACATAAACTAGAACAAACAACCCAACATCATCACGAACATAAGAGAATAAAAGAGTAACCGAAATAGACCGAGGAAACCATGTGTTAAGTCAAAGCCGTCAGAAAGTTTAGAAAACCAACAACGAGGTGTCTGCTTAAGTCCATACAATGACTTACTATTCCACACACTTTGTTGTCTGCCATCAAAACCCGGTGGAAGTTTCAGAGATACCTCCTCATGGAGATCTCCATAAAAAATATATTAAGTACATCCATCCGATTTAGTGACTCCAAACAAAATAGGCAGAACAAACTAAGAATGTCCTGACAAGAGACATCTTAGCTACAAAGCGCGACATCTTCGTAATAGTCAACCTCCTTCCGATGATTACCAAATACCACAAGTCTCGCCCGAGACGCCAACACTACCATCCGAAGCCAGACTTCGATCTTGTACACCCATCGGCTCCCCTAGAGCCTTCTTTGCCCGGAGGTAAGTAGACCAAACTCCATGTGCCATTTGTTGAAATCAATGAGAATCGATTCCATTTATTGTGCCCTGCTGCGACAATCGGCAGACACCCTATTTACCACCAAGCTAAACGCGACACGTAACTTAGCGCTCAACTTAAGAATTTATTACTGGGCGTGGTTCTCACATAATTTAAGGTTAAGGAAATGACAAGCGATCTTACTCATTAATCGTTATAATAATAGTGCAATTGGTCAATTATTATTATTATGGCCAACTTACTATTATCTCGAGCCTGGGCCACACATACAGCTGACGCTGAAGTTATATTTCTCATGTATGAAATTAAAGAGAACTATATAATTGAGAAATGTATTTTTCAATTACAAGGGTTCTAAGCATTTTATGTAGAATATCGATTGAATGAAATGTAATCACCAAATAGCTATTTAATTGATTCAGTAATTTTAGTATTTATCGATAACTCAAAGATTATCGATATCGACTCATTACTATTTTAATAGCTTAGTTAAATAGTTCAATCATAGCAACTCATTAGTGTCTTAACGAATCCAATAGAGTTAACGAGTCAATCTAATACTTAACGGTCGCTTATCGGGCTTGTTTTAACCTAGCCCTATATAAGTTAAACTTTTTAGGGTTTTTTCATCATAATTTTTGAGAAAAATTTTATCACAAAACCCTAAAGTAAATTTCACAAAATTCCCAAGAATTTTGGGGTTTTTCTCTCGGGTTTTGTTCATCCTGTTTACTAGCATAAATAAGTTCTCGATTCAACCCCTCCCCGCGACTAACCAGAGATATCATAATGCATTGATATTGCAACAAGGAGTCGAGGAAGTCAAATTCACGCTGCGGAATTTGCAGTTGCGTGGAACTTTATGGAATTCTACTCCGCCGCAATGTAAGTACTTCGCTTATTCATATATTGTAAATATATGTTTTCAGATTTAAATAACGTAGATGCACTTTAACATCCCCTAATTACGGATTTGTATTATACTCATATATCCATAGTATTTTCCATCACCATTATCCTCCAAAGCACGTATCTCACTCAACATAACTGCACACCAACCTGAATCCTTCGCTGCCGGAAGATAGGATTTAGGTTCAACACCTGCAGTAATAGCAGCAAGAAAACCCCTGTGTCCACCAGAAAACAAGTCATAACTCAAAAAATGTACAAGAGGATATGAAATACCTGAGATAGGAGAGGAAACAGGTGAATGTTGAGCAGAGGGTGGACTAATCACATGTTTCACAAAATCTTTGAGATGTGCGGGAGCAGAACGTACCCTATGTCCCCTACCCAACTGAGGCTCAGTCACCTCATTACCCGAACTTACAGCCACCTCGGTGGCCATCGTCCCTCCCTCAGCCGAACCGGCTTCAGGAGAGGAGACCACCTCGGCCTCCTCCTCATGTGCAACACCGAGGTCCGAACCCGATGCTGCTACATCAACCATCGGGTCGGTCGCCACAACCGGGAGCGCAGTCCCTCCCTGAATCACCGTTCCATCATAATCGACACCCTCAAAGGGAAATTCTTTCTCATAGAAAACAACATCACGAGACACAAAATATTCATGGGTCTGAACATCAAATAACTTCCACCCCTTTTTATCAGATGGATAACCAACAAACACACAACGTCGACTACGACTAGCAAACTTATCACCTTTAGAACGCAAGTCATGAGCATAACATAGACACCCAAAGACTCTCATATCATCATAAACAGGAGAAGTACCATGTAATATCTCATAGGGTGATTTAAAATCCAAAATACGAGACGGGGTTCGATTAATTAAATATGCAGCCCCTAACACACACTCACCCCAGAACTCGATGGGAAGATGTCCCTGAAAACGTAAGGCTCGGGCCACAGATAAAATATGACGATGTTTTCTTTCAACTCGGCCATTCTGTTGAGGGGTACCAACACAGGAGGTTTGAAACACTATCCCATGACTAGAAAAATATGGTTTCAGACAATTAAACTCAGTACCGTTATCACTGCGTACACGACACACCTCACTCCCAAATTATCGTTTAATCATGGCAAGGAATTTAAGAAACACAGAGTACACTTCAGTCTTATCATGCAACAAAATAACCCATACAACACGCGAGAAATCATCAACTAAAGTAAGGAAGTAACGAGCACCACAAGAAGACGTAACCCGATAGGGTCCCCAAAGATCACAATGAATTAACTCAAAACAACGAACGACTCTATTATCACTGTCATAAAAAATATCACGAGTCTGTTTGGCTTTATGACAAATCTCACAAGCTGTAGGTAAATGTAAACTAGCCCGACTAAAAAATGGTAAATATGATAGTACTTTCTCTGAAGGGTGCCCTAGTCTACTATGCCATAACTCTACACTTGCCTGTTGCACTGCCAACACGGTGCCACCACGAACCACGCCAGAGTTGCTGAAATAGTATAGTCCACCCCTCCGTTCACCCGCTCCAATCGCTATCTTGGTAGTTCGGTCCTGAAAAATGCACAAAGTATGAGTAAATGAGATATCACATGAACAATCATCCATCAATTTAGAAGCAGAAATAAGGTTGCAGCTCAAGGTAGGAACATAAACAACATTCTGCAAGGTAACAGTATCTGACAACCAAACACGCCCACGTCTCGTAGCATGAATGACACTACCATCAGGCAAAACCACAGGAGACACAGGGCCCTCATACTGATCAAATAAACATGCGAGAGTACCCGTAGCATGAAGTGTAGCTCCAGTATCAATAATCCAAGGTAGTAAAGATCCCGCACCCATCATACGAGGATTATCCAAAGGTGTAGTAGAGGAACTCGTACCAAGAAGACTCATGAGTTTGTTCCATTGATCCGAGGAAAGGGACGGGAACTCCTCCAAATGCGCAACCGCCGAGACACTGTCACCCGCAACCTGCTCGCCCGTCTGCTGCAGCGGAGGTGTACCAGCAGAAACGAACAAAATGGTGCCGCCTGCTGCATCCTGAACCGGGCCTGCGGCCCCACGAGTCCCAACAGAACCCGCCATACAACCGAGCTGCTGCCCAGGCCTACCATACTGCTTCCGCAACATCTCCCATAACGGAAGCACCTCCAAAAAAAAGGAATAGATCTCTGCAAAGTAGGATCAATGGTGTTCATCACCCATTGCACCAACGTAGCCTGCAACACCTGCCACGCCTCAAGAGTAAGCGAATCTGTAGGCTTTGCCTCAGAACCATTAATAAAATGCATCTTTCTACGAGAAACAAGGGACAAAAGAATGGACTTTGACCATTCATCATAATTGAAACCTAGAAACACAACTGGAGTAATAACCATCCCTGATAAATCTTGATGACTGAGATAATAGGGGGAAGTTCTATCATCAAGAGAATTTTTCGGGGATCTGAACCCTCCCTACCACTGCCAACAGTGGTGGCTTTCGCCGGATTATTGGAATCGGCGGCCATGAAGAAGAAAAGAAAAAATTAGGTTTAAGATCTTTTTGCTCTGATTAGCATGTAGGAAATAATGATTTCTTGTATTAAAAATAATGAGTTTAGAGTAAAATTTATACACAATAGCTAATGAACTTTCTATACAAAAAGGTCGAGCCGTCGAGCAATACAAAATACTAGGTCCAAATACAGGGAGAAGGTCGGGACTTTGCACCTCCCGAACTCCTACTGACTCTAAACGTCGAAACATCGGGACATGGGTCGATAGTACAAACCAACACAATGCAACAAATTCATGCACCCCTAAATTGATCTATTCGCCTAAGGCAAGGGGCAAAAAGAATTTAAACCTACAAAGTAGATGTATTCACCTGTTTTATTCATGTTCGCTAACTGGAGTAGAATGAGCATTTGTTTCATAGAGAATTCTGATATCTTGTCCTTATATATAGCTTCTTGATTGAATTCTAAATTGATGCTACTAGGATAGATTATTATCTAGTATATTAGTTCACAAAAACCGGCCTTTCTAATGTTTACTAAGATCACTACAACTATGGGCGTTTGAATAACAAATAAATCTGATCCTATGTTATCGGCAAAGCCTACGAAATAGGAAACAATAAATTGTATGCATGAGACTTGGTCTTGGTCTTATTGATCGTTCATGGGAATCAGCTAGTATTGTTATTGGTCCGGTTCGGATCTATTTTTACTCAAACAAGAATCCATCCGAAAATAATTTCGGTCCAATCAAGACCGGACCGATTCCTAGTCCGGGCCCAAAAATCGAACCGAACCGGAACCGTCCAAAATCAGGCGGTTATCGATTATTGAGATGGATCCAGAAGATTCCAATAGTATTAATTATAGATTCTTGAGGCCTAAATAAAATTCCGATTTATCCGTGAATTTCTACTATATTCACCGGCAGTATATGGGCCAATGGACTATTTCAATGGGCAAATTAAACTGGGATGGGGGTTCAGGGTTACAGATCGAGCCGAATAGTCTGATCCGATTTGGCCCGAATCCAAAATCAAGGTTTGATTTGATATTTGACAGGTCAAATCGAGCTTTTTCGAGTCGAATCGAATATTTGGGTTCACTCCCTAGATATACTGCCATATACACCCTTTCAACTTTAAAAAATTCTACATATTTGAATTTCGATCGATGACTTTTTAAATTTTAAATATAAATATGTTTGTATTTATTTAAATCACAATATTATATTTTCAACATATTGTATTATTAATATGATAGTTTTGATTTTAAATCAAAGTATATGTTGTATCAATTAAGATAATATTTTTTTTATTACTTTTAACTATTGGGACACAAACTGAACAAATTTTTTAAGGATATAAATAGTATCATAAACCAATTTCGTTCATGGTACCAACTTGTTCATATGTGGGTGGCTAGCCTCACCTCTTATGTTCAAACCATGGCAATGGTCGTAAACTAATGAGTAGATTCTTGATTCACCTGACGTTTGACTTTTTTCTATGGAGATTCTGGGACAATATACAAAACTAAACTATGTCACACAACACACTATATTATTAATAAAATTCGTAATCCTCCGTGCTCTCAAGTAGAAAATGAAAGTAACTCTAATACCAAATGCAGTACATAGGTATTGGTCAAATTGACTAATGTAGTAAGTCATCTTCATATTGCTTATTTTATAATTTTTCTAGTTATTAAATGTGTTAAGACATCTCATGCTAATTGGGATCTGTTGCTGAAAAGTTATCATCCTATTTTTTTAAATGGCCTTTTGGCCAAATAATTATTCAAAATTGATTTTTTTTCACCAATATTTTTTATTTTTCAAGATCTATAAATAGAGTTAAAGTTTATTTTTGGATTTAAAAAATCAAAATTGAGTGATGTTGATGAAAGAGAATGTGAAAAAGTATATGAATACCTAGCTGGTGCGGCAACGGTAAGCATTGGAGTGTTATTGAATGAAAAAGAAATAGAAAAATTTGATATGAAAGGAAAGAGGGTGTTAAACTTTGCATTCTTGCTGGAAATGGTGTAAATGTTAAAGGGTTTATTTTTTTATAACCATTGATAAAATTATATGTAATGTCAAATAAAAACAATAACATCTTGGCGAGGCGTATCTAACCCGTCCGTCCAAGATAATTGGTTCGAAATATATATTAATAATTTTTTGAGAGATTTATGAACTTTTAATAAAGTATTTGCTACAAAATTTCCTTCAAAATGTGATTAAATTGTGAATAGAGTTGTTAATATTCTTCTTAGATGATAAAAAGATATGATTGTTACAAAGATTTGAACCCTAGACCTTCAAAACACATAGAAACGACATACCTTACCAATTGGTCTATTTGTATTTTTGTTGATTTAGTTGAACCACTATGCAGTAATGCATGCGAGTCATATTCCCACGACCTTAAGGGGCGACCAGGGTTTTGCGGTCTAGTGACGATGTCTAGTTTCAAGTCTTTACAATGATAATGTGTAGGAATCCACAAATCGGGTTTGGGCCACACCCACAAGAAGAAAGAAAGTACACTTCATTAGCTCAAAGAGACACCATCCTAATACCAATCTGGGACTATATGTCGCTCCACCTACTTCTCGTTCATTTGGGACATCGATTCCATAGGCGTTCCGCGAAGGTGGCATGGGACATCTGTCGGCGGGAGTCGACATCCAGGCAATTATTAAATGGAGTTGCTAGAGCTTATATAATAATTATCTATCTTCTAATTTTTTTAATGTGGGACAATCACATATGAACACTTAAATTTATTATGAGTCAATCTCAACATAATGATTAAAAAAAATTAAAATTAAAATAATAATACCTTTAGCGGTCCAAGTTTCCACAAGCTATGTAGTGTATTTAGTTTCTACTCTCTGTTTTGGTAATTAGTTCCTTTTTCTTTACAATATTTTGTTCTAGTAGGATTTGATCAGTAGGTCAATTGAATAGATCAATTTTAAATTTATTAGAATAATAAAAAAATTCATAATGTTTCTACTAAAAAAAGAACATCGTTACATCAATTAATACGGGGATATAAATGTCTTTAATTTTGTGATATAGAATAAAAATATCCTAGCAAAAAAATTCTAGGTGCTTATGAATTGAACCTTTGGAATGCTGATGCAATACAAGCTTGAAGCACTTTATTTGGTCATGGCAGACACCACACGTAACAATGAACCACAATCAACGGTTGAAGTTCAACCTTTTGAATGATTTGAAAGAAAAGAAAATTAAATATATGATGGTGATGTAGTAGGTCCATTCTCCTCAAGTTGGAGATTTTAAAGCCAAATAGAAAAATGCATGTGCACCTCACATCTTGAAAAATGAAAACAAATGAGATGTTAATAGCATTTCATATTAATCAAGGATAAACTAATAGAAATCAATTTTAATAATTTTAATCATTGAGCCAACTCTATAAAGACAAATAAATTCCGGAGTATTGTTTAACTAAATCAAAGTGAAACAATTTTATTTAACTCTATTGATT
Organism: Lithospermum erythrorhizon; assembly: GCA_019722365.1. Lineage (NCBI taxonomy): Eukaryota > Viridiplantae > Streptophyta > Magnoliopsida > Boraginales > Boraginaceae > Lithospermum > Lithospermum erythrorhizon. The sequence goes on from JADFUC010001644.1 coordinate 74,608, forward strand.
GCAATATTTTTATGTAATCTAATTCATTTTACTTGATGTTTTTCAAGTAGAATCATAGATCATGAATGCCTTTTGAATTATACTCTTTATTATGATAACTTACAAGAAAATAATCCATCTATACTTTTATTATATTAATTTCCTTTTTTTACTTGAGGAATCCATAATTGCTATTCTTATTTTTACATTGGGTAACGCCGAGCCTTGTACTTAATCGAACCATGACACCCGGGTAAACCACACTAGGCAAGTCTTGTGTGAGGTTTAACAAGAAATTATTAGTAGGGGGTGAACTCATGACCTCGGTCACCATTTCTATTGATAGAGAGGAATCGAACTAGTAACTCAAATTACTCCATCAACTTGACCACCCTTATAAGGTTCCTATATCAATTTCCTTGTTTTCACAACTACAAAGGCTTTCCTTGTTTTCACAACTACAAAGGCAATAATTTAGGCATGGAACTTGTAAATAAAGCTCGATTCGTATCGCTCGGTTTCAAGTTCAATTCTATTTTTGAGTGAAATTTTAATTTTACTTTTGTATTTCTAAGAATTTGAACTGAATATTCGATTTGATTCGAACCGTAGAAAATCTACAAAATTTTATTTGAAACATTCGAATTTTATCCCTTGGAACCTTCAAATTGATCGATCGATCTATGACTTTTATGATTCATTCAAATTAAACCTTGAATCGAATTAGATTTTTTGATTAAAAAAATCAATTTGATCCAATATATTTGGTCATAAAATTCACCAAAGGCATTTAGCCTAGAGGTATCCGGGCAGAGCTTCTATTCAAGAGTTATCTAGTTCGATTCCTCTTACAGGATTACTTTCCTGCTTTGCAGGTTTCAGCAATTGGTTTGAAGAGTTTACGTGGAGTTGGTGCAATATCCAAGCGAAAGTAAGATGGTGTTCATGAGTAGATTTCAAAAAGAAGTCAAACTGTTTCTATGGAGCCTAGCCTTTCATTATTTAATTTAAAATGTAATTGTTGTATGATATCGTATGTAATTTTTAATTTCTATTATTTAGTAAAGAAAAAATACTTTGTCATAAAATTCGAAACATTTCAAGTCGTTCAAAACTCAAAATATCTCATTTATTATGCTAATTATACTGTCTTACCACGTGGTAGTCCCCTACTGGTTATATACAAGACAATTAGCAAAAAGTGAATGAGTGATGACACCCAATTGCCTAAAATCTACTCAGCTTTTTCCACTCAAAAGAAAAAACACACAATCTCCACGCATTAAGGAATGACCAGCAAGGCTCCACGTGTGCCAAACTATTGCGTCATCATGACGACGAGTACCAATTCTTTTCCATGCTTATGTCATCACTTATGAACTGAGTGTGTGTGTGTGGGTGTCTGTGTCTTGTACCACGTCAGCACAGTCACTCAAGTTTTTCTGTGCCATCAATCAGGGTCATCATAGGTAGGAGTCTAGAACTTCCCTGAATATAAATTGAATCAAATGCTTGGTAAAGTTCCAATTGAATAAATCGATTTGCAGTTTGATTCGATCATTGAAACGCGATCCATTTCGAGACATGGATTCGGCTAGTTAAATATTACGTATAATTATTAAATTAAAATGTGTATTAATAAATAGCAATATGTATAACACTCAATATAAGTTACATGTAAGTATAAAATTAGTAATATATATTAACACATGAAAAATTAAATTTTATTAGTAATAACGATCATGTTAAGCAGACATTGAGTGGAACTTAACAATTATTTTACTTGCGAATAAGGGTTTGACTTGACTCGAATCGATTTTTCGATTTTGATGTGAACATTTGATAATTATTTTTAATTGTATTGTGACCATTACAAGAACACAACATTATAATTAAAAAAAATCAAACTCATATCAATTTTAATAAAGAACGGACAAAAATTATACTACTCCCTCCGTTTCTTTTTACTTGTCTTTCTAGCTATTTATACATAAATTAAGAAAAATAAAAAAGTAGTAAAAAAAATACATTAAAAATGTAAAATGACAATTAATTGAAACTATAATTGGTTGGTTGATAATTTAATAAGAAAAAGTTGTCAAAAAGTACATTGAAAATGTAGAATTATAATTTTCAATGCTAGAAAGACAAGTATTTTGGAACAAAAAATTAATGCTAGAAAGACAAGTAAAAGATAACTGAAGGAGTACTAGATAGTAATTTGTTTTCAAAAAATTTACACAAAATAAAAAGTTCAAGTGAAGTGTATGAAGTTTGTGCTAAACTCAATCGATCCAGTTTTAACTGAAATGTTTGGTTGTTGCAATTTCAAGATCAATCACATTAATGTCGCACGACCAATTTGCATCTTATTGATGTCATCCCCGATATGATCTCTCGTGCATCCTTTAGTGTAGTATAAGTTCATTCTTGTCAAATAACCTCGTTTATTATTAGTTTAAAATTATGGTATATTTCATTAAGGATTTTCCATATCTTATCGACAGAATATTGAACGGGTAAATTACGGTATATAGAATCCATGTATCTGATAGAATATCCAATTTATAAATTATGGTCTATAAACTACATGTATAAGAATAATATCCAATACTTGATGTCTATAAATATCGGATTGAATCCTTATATTAAGACCGTCAAAATTGGAACTTCTAACTCCTTAATGGCTTAATCCCACAACTCTTGGTGTCTTGCTTGTGATCCCACAAGGGCCAACACATAATTTTGTGAATTTCCTTATGTTCTTTTAAAGATCACTCATTACTCAAACTAACCTATTACCTTATATGCAACCAAACAAAACCTTAAATCATTCCTATACTAAATATGGACAATCATCTACCTATATAACCCCACACATTGATGTCCATCTCTCTCGTCCAAGTCCTCTACATCCCAAAATATTTGTCCCCCCTCACATACTTCTACCCAGATATATACCCTCCCCCCCTCCCTTATGCAAGGCGTTAGCCGTCACAGGGTTTTAGCCGCCGCCGGGGGTGGAATCCAACTAGAGCTAGCTCCGACCACCAATTCCCCCTTAGCCATCGACGTGGCGGAGTCGACGGAGATGCGAATCCAACGGCTGATATTGGAGAATCCAGTGATCATATTTAGCAAGTCATCCTGTTGCATGTGCCATGCAATGAAACGTTTGTTGACCACAATTGGGGTGCATCCCACCGTGATCGAGTTAGATGACGACGAGATCGCCGCCTTGACGGTGGCGGATAAAGGCGGTGGGAGTAGTGGTGGTGGTGGTGCTCCGGCGGTGTTCATCGGAGGGACACGTGTTGGTGGACTAGAGAGCCTTGTGGGACTTCATTTGAGTAATCAACTTGTTCCTAGGCTTGTGGAAGTTGGTGCTCTAAAGGGCTGATGGTAGTGTAAATTAATTTTAAGGTAATTGTTGATTTGGTGTAAGATATTGGGACAAGTTGCAGTTTAGTATTTTATAATTAATTACATTATAAATTAATTTGAAAGTAATACAAGTATTATAGTATGGTTTATAAAAATGATAAATGTTGCATATTAATCATGTTTTATTTTAACGTCAATGTTTTATTTTAACGTCCAAAAGAATGTGTGAGATTTATTACTTTCGGCAATTATACTTCAAACACATCTGTGACTTTGTGTCACTTCCGGTGCCTAATTTATAACAGTCTAACTATCTTATACTAAGACTAAACTGTAATTTGATTCCTTTATCCGATCAAATCGTCAACAATTAGCTCAATTAATTTTTGTTTTGTTTAAGTAATTAAATCTTTATATTTTAAATATACCCTTAAAAGTTATTAGGGATTAATTAAATATAGTAGCTAGGATAAGAAAGTGTCTATATTTTCTTGAATTTCTTCTTTTTAAATTTTCTATTTTTGTTTGTTCTATATATATAGTGCTCCTTTGTTGACTAATCTCGTGGCATGGGCAAACGTATGGAGTTATTCTTTAGCTGGATTGTGTTATGTGTAGTAGTTCTGTTCGTTTCCTGATATATATGATGAATTAATTATTGATTAAAGATGTACTTAACAAAGATGCTTAACAAGAGTTAGTGGTGGGGAAATGGTCCAAATAGTGGTACAAAGTTGCAAATTGGTTTATAAAGTTCAAAAGTTCAAAAATTGAAATTTAGTCTCATAGTAGTTTTAAGTTTTAAGGTTTAGTTTGATCTTTGTTATGGCTGTCTTGTTAAAAACTAACAGCATGTGGCGGTGTAACTCAAGTTCCTCCCAAATTTGTCATATTTCACTCTCACATATCTTCTTTTAATTCTTGTCAATTTTTTGCATTTATTTTATCATTCTATTTCCTTTTCATCGAAAATAAACTCTTATAAATAGACTTGCTCCCTACAAAACTGTAGCAGATTTTTTGGAGAAAATAGATTTTTGGAGAGAGAAAATAAGTAGAATGGTAAAATAGATGAAAGATGGCGAAATTCAAGAAGAGGGTGAAGTGAAATATGATGAGCTTAGGCTGGGAATGGGAGTTACAATTGATTATTTTGTTATTAGTTTTTAACATTACAATTATAACAGGGACCAAAACACAATCTTAAAGTCACTATTAGAGACTAAATTTCAACTTTTGAATTTTATGGGATCAATTTGTAATATCGTCCCATTATCTGAGATCATTTCATCAATTAACTATACTTAACAGTATACTTTGAAAATAGAACGGTACGGGTAATCCAATACCCTCTCATCACCACTCATCTGTGACAATTCGACTCATATAATAATAATCAAACTAAATTTGTGTAGATAATATTGCTTGATATTCGATATAATTGGAACCCAATAATACACAGTCATATTTTTTATCCCTCTGTCTGGATCGAACCAACTCAAGACCTCTTATATAGAGGTTTGTGGTGATAATTATTGAAATTTGAAGCCTTGGTTGATATAAGTCAAGTTGCTTGAGAAGCTAATCATTAACTAATTGCAAAGTTCGTTAAATAAAGTAATTTAAAATGAAATCTTAACTATTAATAATTTTATTTTAAATAAGAAGTAATTTTATTTTCTATAAGAATTTCCATTTCGAAAAAAATGAAATTAAATCGGAATGAGTAGATGGAAAAGTTTATGGGGTTTCTATGGAAATTACCAAAGTTCGTTCTCTATTGAGGGTGCGTTTGGTAGATAAGAATAGAATAAAATTTCATTGTAGTAATGAGTTTGGATGCGCTATTACGAAAGTGTTTTTCCATTCCTTCCACGTATTATCTCAAAATAAAATACAACAACACTTGTTGGAATTTGGAGGTTGTAATTCGGGAGTAATTGGATAATTTAGTTACAATAGATGAACTACGTATAACGTAATAGAGAATCAGATTCATTCCTACAAACATACCAACCAAACAAATGATAAATATTGTGTGATTCATTTTATTATTCTATTCATTTGATTACCATATCATTCCATTTTCTCATATTCATTTGATTACTATATCATTCCATTTCCTCATACCAGACGCAACATAATAGTAATGGTGCGTTTATTTTGAGGAAAATCTAGGTAAATAAAGAATAATATATTAATTTATCTTATTTGGAGTTCAAAAAAATAAGTTTATCTAGGAAAATAGATTCACCTAGATTCACCTAGGTTAGGTAACATTTAACTCAAAATTATTCACCCTCAAAATGAGGGATAATCTAGGAGAATGATGAGAAATAAACATATAAAATAATATTTTCTATTCCTTACCAATTATACCCACACGTTAATATCATTTTTCCCTCCAAAAATTTTGCCTATGCAAGTGCATATATTATCCTCCATATTTCATTATTTTCCAACTCACAACAATCCTAGCCCTACTCAATATATTTTCTAGAAGAAATGTATGAATAAATCTCTTCACAATGTAATAAATTAATTGACATGTTTTAACTCCGTCCACTCATCGATTGATTTCAATTGTGAATTGAACTTAAATTGTCCAACTAAAAATAATGTTGCGAACTTATTAACATAGAATGCAGATGGACTGCATTGTTTATTGTAATTTTAGTCCATCACTTCTAACTAATAAAACAAATTAAATCAATTATTTATTTTGTATACAAATGTCCTTGTATGTTTTGTATCCCTGCTTTGTTTAATACTGATTAAAATATTTGGTATTAGGAGATGTAGAGTTTTGATGATGGGTTTTGTTCATTTGGTTCATTGAAATCTATGTTTTTGAGTTGTGTTCTTAATTATTATGTATTCATGTAATTACGATGATGATGATGGATCTTATTCTTTTCTTTTTTTTCTTGATAGATGGACAACAATAATATTTTAATTACACTGATTAGTTGGTTTGTTAACATGATAACCATTTTACGGATCATGGATATCAATGGCATGTTAAGTGATGAAGAAGATGATGATGATATCCATAACGAATCTAGAGAAACTAAGATTTTTAGTAAAGGGAAGTCATGACAAATAGAGGCATAATAGCAGATATATGATTCCTATGAGTGAGACTGCATTTTATATTTTCTGTGAGTTATTAGCAAAACATGGCCACTTGCGCTCGAGTAGATTTTTAAATCTTGAAGAGCAAGTTGCTATGTTTTTGTTTAATCTTTATTTTCGGATGTTTAATTTATTTTTGTTGAACTTATGTGGTATTAAATTAAACTTTTATGAAGTACTTCATTTGAAATCTATCCTTTCTAGCCATGAATGTTGCACTAAAAGTGTTCAAACAAGTATATGGTCTAACGTCCAGTGATATAGCATGTAGCAGTTGTTGGTTGTTGGTGCTGCATTTTGTCTAATAAGATTATTGTATAAATAGAGCAATCATCATATAATTTGGAATGGTTCACTTTTGCTAGTCTGACGTCCAGTGATGGTAGTAACAAGCAAATTTGAAATGGTTCACTTTTGTTGAGTAAGCAAAAGGTTGAGATTCAGGTAGTATTCTGTATCGATGTTATGATCTTGTTCTGTATCGATGTGTCAAATAATGAAAAGAGGGCAAAAATGTCAATTGATATAATTTTTATATTTCAAAATAATAATATTTATTTTTAGTTATAATGATTCACCTAGTCAAGATTAATGTTATCTAAATGACGTTTTATTATATTTACCTTGATTTACCTATATTTCCCTTACCTAAATAAATTTTAAAAGATTATCCTCTTCTTGATTCACCTCCAATTCAAACACAACATAAAAGAATCTCTACATTTCCCATCTTGTAAATTACTCGGTGAATAATATCCTTCTTTTTTATTATCAACCTTTTGAAATTGTTCTTTGGCAATAATTTGGGAATCGAGTTTCCATTTTTTGTTGGGCAACGGGTACCCATTTTTACCATCCAAAATCCTAATGGTTTTTTTTGGGAAGAATGTTACCATCCATTAAGCATATGCCTTTTGCATTTGTCCACACAAATTCTGCATATATATATTTACTTGTTTTAATATTATTCATGATTAATTCAAATATTATTTATCATATTATTACACATCTAATATTAATATCAAATAATATATATATTGAGCGCACTCATCCAACATTATGTCATTTCTCTCAACCAACATAAATAATAATGTTACTTAATTACAATGACTTATGCATCATAGACAATTTGTATGCACAATAATTCAAGTCGCTAGAAGGGTATATATAAAGCATAACCAAGGACCCTTAATGATGAACTGGAATTGTTGTTACTGTTTGGGAATTTTATTTCTGTTTTGTGATGTAATATACGGAGTATATAAATCAGCCGAATCCTTATGATAACCTAATTCAAGATCTCAATTCTAAAAAGTCTAGTTAATTTATTTGTGGTTGCATCCATTTGTATGGCTAATTATGCAAAAAGTGTAGTAGGGTCAATAAACATCTTTTGTAGTAGCATCTTAAGTTGAAGAGAATCTTCCATTGAATCTTTTGGAAAAGAAAGAGCTTTGAGGATTGATCACTTTCCATGTTGGAAAACAACCAAAAGCGAGCACTATATATTATAAATAATTACACTTTCATTATTAAACTTGAGAAAAACGAGTGGAGTACATGGCGTCAAATAGGCCAGGCCAATATGGAATTTCTCGATGGAACTTTGGTTATTTTTTTACTATCATACCACACCTAGTTAATCCTATAAGGTTCCACAAATTATATCGTACGTTATCGAGCCTTTGATTCATTTCAGGCTCTATAAAAGCTTAAGAGCACAAGATAATGTAGTACAAATAGTGAATGGATTATGTAGGTCGAAATGCCAATGCAGTTTGTGGAAATTAAGTATAACGACCTATTAATCCCTATATCCAAAAAGCACTATCCAATTTAAAAAATCTCCAAAACCCCAACTACCATAAACACCTTCAAGCCAAAAAGTTGAGAAAAAGGTTAGTAATTTTAATTTTTTATTCATTTTATACACATGCATTATCATATAAAGGTTAATTCTTGATTTATACATAATTAATTACATGTTATGGTCAATTTCTGATATTTCATTTGGTGAAAAATTGAATCCATGTATTATTGTAAAAAATTGATATCCCAATAAAAATCAAATGCATAACAACATTGATAATTTGCATTGTTATTAACCTAGTTTTATATTATTGTGGAATTTGGTTATTGATTTTTGGGTTTTTAATTTTTAGTGTTCTAACTTTGCACATTCTCTCACCATAAATATCTTTAGGAGAAAAAAGAAACTATTTTTTAGTCAAAATGAACCATTTGAAATAGACATGCTCTTTGGTGTTTTTTTGGTGTAGGTTAAGATATCGACGTCAGTAATCATGTCGCTTATATTTTTGGGTTATTTGCTAATATATATCTGCTAACATACTATAACCCAATGTTTTTACTTTGTGGGGTATGATGACTCATTCATCTATTTCTACCTTTTATGGATTTTATAGTGCCACTTTATTTATATTAGGTTATTCTGACAAAAAATATTATATTGAATATATGCTAACACAATTGATACTTTTTGTTTTGTTATATGTAATTGAGGATCCATCAAAATTATAATTTTAAATGATGATGTAAATGAAGATAAAAAGTCAATTTCAGCAGTAGAAACACAGCAGAAAAATAGAAAGTTTAAAAATAACCGAAATAAATTTCAACATGATAGTATCTCGTCCCACTTTTTAAAGGTATATGGGTAATTAGAGAAGTTAACAAATGCCCTAAAAATAAGTTCCAACATGGTAGCTATGCTTGTGCCTGGCTCGCGAGGTCGGAATGCGTTATTAGATTTGATGGTGGCATCCTGACCACCCGCGGGTCTTTCGACACGCGTTTGTCCTCACTCACGTGCTCCTTTGAAAAACTTCGATTAATTCGCCCGTCCTAAATTACCCAGGTCAAGCAGCTTAACATTGGAGTTCTTATAGGATGAGCTTGCTTCGAAAAAGAAGATGCATCTTGATGGTATGGTATTTAATCAAATCATATCAAACATATCACACACACACACATTTTACGGTCGGGTATTCTGAGTAAGCATCTAATGTCCCACCGATAATGATATGTGGGTTATAAGATCTATCAATATAACCCGAAATCGTTCGAGATAGTTCTTGCCTCAAACGTACCAACAACAAAAATTCAATCCCTAACATAACAAAAATCAAAAGACCAAACATCATAAAACCAAGATAGAAAATGAGCATCAATTTCAAATTAATAAAAACGAAAAAATGAAACGAGAGAAAATATAGAAGAAATTTCAAAGAAGAAAATAAAAGGAAACTTACCCAAATTAAAAATTTCATAAAACAAGGAACAAAAAAATTAAAAACAAATCAAATCCTACAAAATCGTTTCATTAAATGCATTGGTATTGATTTTTAAATTTAAAAAAAACTAGTTTGACAAATTAACCACTCTCATATCACAACTATTATATCAAATCCAGCTCATAACTATCATATCAAACGGTCAATAACTGTTTGAGCTCCTTACTTAAGCTTAATGTTTAGCCTCATAAGTCAAAGCCGTTCATTTGAATAGATCAAACAATTTTTATGGTGTCGATTTATATTTCTTTTCATGTCATTTTTATTCTTGTTCATTTAAATAGATCAAACTTTATTTGTATTTTCACGAAATGAAGTAATTACCGGAACCTATTTATACAAGTACATTAAGTCTTCATTATAGATTGTAAAATAATTTTGGCAAAAGAAAAATAATTAAGATTTAGTTTATGAAAGGAAACGTAAGTGGGAGAAAAAATTATTTAATCAATTCAAATGAATAAAAATTAAAATAAATTTTAAAATGCTCTCTCATCAATGGAAAGGTGGAAAGGTAGTAGTTCAAGTTAAAAAAAACACAAGTTGTAATGCTTGGAGGGAAAAAATATAAATATGAAAAAATATTTGAAGGGAGGGAATAAATTGATGTAATTAATGGAGACAACCAATTTTAAAATAAGGAAATAAAATATGTTAAAAGTTGAGAAAATTCTAACATCATAATGAGGCAATATCTCTAGAATCTTCGAGTAATTTCATAGAAATGGATAAGGTTTAAAATGTGCATTACAATTATTATAATGTGCTCTTAGGACACATAGAAAACTTTTATGATCATTATATATTACTTCCCTAAAAATCCTTTTTCTTTTTCTAATTTCCTAAAAAGCTTAGTGTAGAATCAATCCATCATGAAATATAAATGCATTACCTATTATAGTACAAATCAAATATTTGGAAATTATGACATTTCTTTCTTGTTGTGATTTATGTACCTCGACATGTCACGTTGACCACGGAATAATTCTTTTACCATTGTCTAAAATGCTGTTAAACTCATCTTCTACCCTCTGGATTTCATCTTGAATGTGTCTACTTACCTCTTTTACTATATCACCTAAATTATATTTTTCTTGAAGAACTTATCAAACTTTTGAACAACTATTTTCCAAAGACACTTAAGTATAATATTGACTTTTGAACAATTTAACAACATTGGTTTTTCTCATTGTTGCATAATGAGTGATCATAAAGAACAATCCAAGAATTCTGATCTTGCTTCTGCTACTGGAGGTAGATATGTTACTTCTCAATAATCTAGTTCTTGATTTATCAATGTATTGGTTTATATTGAGCATTTTTTATTGTATTTTCATTGGAGGTCTTAGTATTGAGGATCATCAAGATCTTTGTAATGCCACTAAGGTGATTTTTTTTTTGTTATGATTTTGTCTTGATTGATCATTGTTTGAGAAAAGGATTTGTGAGGTTTGTTTATTTCATTGGTGTGGTTGATTATTTTGTATAATGTAGAGCAAGCTGCAAGATTTGAGTGGAGATTATGAAGATTTCTTGAACACTCTTTCACCAGATGTCAAGCAACGTGTTATTTTCCTCAGAAAGATTCAGGTCCTGTTGTTAATCTGCCATATAAAGTGATTTTGTTTTTTGTTCTAGATTGCTGAAGTTGTGATGGAAATTATAAGCATGCTTGTTATGTTAAAAATTGATTTGAATTATCAATGTTGATAACCTTAAAATACTATTGATTCTTCAAAGACTGTCTGAAGGTACTCCGTATATTGTAAGTGGAAACGATTATTCAGTATATTGTAGAATATATGTGAGATTAAAAAATCGGCTAATGAACATTTGGCTAGCTATGTTATCGAATAGATGGAAGAGAGCATCATTTTCGATTTAGCCATATATCCTCTTCTTGTTGTGCCATAGAAGCAATGGTTATAGGTTGTTATTTAGTTATGCACGAAAGCATTCTTTTGCGATATCTGACCGGCTCATTTGAAGAATTTTGAGCATGCTATATAACCAGGTTTGGTGTTTTGGTGAGATTGTTTACTTATCATGATGAGTGGTTTGTAGTACCAGTGCTATAGGAGAATAAGAAATGAATACAGAATTTTTCACATGTAGAAGATGTAGGTTTGTTAAGAATAATGTCCAAATTGTTTGTCGATTCTGATCCTATGTTACTCAAACTGAAACATGCAATATATCTACACAGAGTCAACAAGATGAATTGGAGGCCAAGTACTTCGAGGAGAGGGCAGCACTCGAGGCCAAGTACCAGCAGTTGTATGAACCATTGTATTTGCAGGTATATCATTCTATTGTAGATTTGCGTAATAAAATCGACAGATGTCTCCTCGAAGAATACATATAAAGGGGGATTGAGAAGCGAATGTCCTTTAATGATTCACATTTATTCATTTACCAGTCTATCTACTGTTAAAAAAATTGTTAAAAGGTCACCAGTTTTTAAGACGTCGTTACCTTATAATTCTTTGGTAAAGATGTAAGAATATCTGGTATTTTAAAAATAGATTGCAACTGGGTATTGTTTTATAAAACAGCATGAAACATAATTTAGCGCTGTAGAAGTGGATAATAATAAAGTTTCATATTATGTACATTAAAGATTGTACTATTATTTTTTGCTCTATATATTTTGATAAGGTAAAAAAGATGCAGAAAATTCTTCTGTGGTTGGGATCATTACATTGCATTACCATAACTATCACAGGATTCAGAATGCATATAATCTTCTCACTGTAAACAATTGGAAAAGGTGATAAAGTTGCAGGACTATCTTACTAAGATATACTATTACTTGTAGATATCTATGATCTATATGTTGATCATATCATCCTCCGACTTTTACAAGTCCACCTCTTGCCCTATTGGCTTTCTCAGTGACATCTGGGATGCTTCAGTAACATCATTTTTTCTGTCTTCTCAAGTTATGTGACCAATATTTTTCTTCATAATCTGCAGCGTTATGAAGTCGTCAATGGTGTAACTGAAGTTGAAGGAACAACAAATGAAAGTACGACAGACGAGGACACCAACAATTCAGCAGGTACTCTTATGATTCTAATGAATTTTTGTATACTTACAACTAGTGAATATATGTATTTATTCAGGAAAAGGTGTCCCACATTTTTGGCTCACTGCAATGAAGAACAATGAAATATTATCCGAAGAGGTAATATGAGAGACTAGCAACCTTAACTGCTCTGGCATGACATAAATTATTGAAGCACGGAGTATAAAGTTAATTTATTTGTAAATCAATGAAACTTGAAGAGTGTTCCTTTACAATTTCCAAATTTATTCTCTTACAGATTACTGAACGAGATGAAGGCGCTCTCCAATTTCTTAAAGACATAAAGTGGAGCAGACTCGAAGATTCCAAGGGATTTAAGCTTGAGTTTTTATTTGATCCTAATCCTTACTTCAAGAACAGTGTGCTAAAAAAAACATATCATATGATTAGTGAGGAGGAACATATTCTGGAGAAAGCAACAGGGTAAAAACTTACATATCATTTTCTTTTTAGTTCTGCCTTTGACATGTTTGGTTTTCAGTTACTTTTATCGAATTTCCATGAATATCGGCATCTTGTAGGACCGAGATTGAATGGCTTCCTGGAAATAATTTGACTCAAAAAGTTCTTAAGAAGAAACCAAAGAACGGCTCTAAAGCTTCCCTGCCAGTCACAAGAGTTGAGGTCTGCGCGAGTTTTTTCAACTTTTTTTATCCACCTGAGGTACCCGAGGATGAAAACGAAATTGATGAGGAAACAGTAAGTATGATGGATATTGTTGCTAGTTAATCATTCCGCAATCATTTCTTCTTCTCTTGTGAGTTTTTATTGGATTATAAATTAGTCTGTTTAATTATTTCCCCTTTCTTTCTTAGGTTGAGTTGCTACAGAGCCAAATGGAACAAGATTATAATATCGGGTGAGTTAAATAGCATATCTGGTGTCAGTTTTAATATCACAATTGCCTAATCATTTGGACCATATTTCTGACTTTCCATGATACTCCGGCAGGTCAACTATAAAAGAGAGAATAATTCCACATGCAGTGTCGTGGTTTACAGGGGAGGCTGCTTCAGATGACGAGGAAGTGACTGACGCGGATGATGAAGATGAAGAGAATAATGAAGAATACGATACTGAGGAGGATGAAGAAAATGAGGAGACGGATGAAAAGACAACAAAGGAGGTATGATACTCATGTCTTTTCCATCTTAACAATGTAGTAACCTAGGATGAACAGAAAATCTCACTTTTAACATAATCCATTCTCAGACTGTTTCAGGCAGATGAGTAAGCTTTTGGTGCACGGTGCTGCTTTTTCCTTCATTCAGATGATTGTGGTGCTAAATTTCATAAAGAGATGTTATCTAGTAATCCATTCTTTACTTTTTTCTCGTTCTCCCTTCGAATGCAATGTATGCCTGTACTATTGTGTGACATTAGAAGAGAATGGGGTTGAGGAAGAGACGAGATCCAAATTTTGTCAATTGATTTCAGAATTTGATGTGTGTTTATATTGTGTCATTGTTTGATGAGATGGGGTTGAGGAAGAGGTAAGAATCAAATTACTTTGATTTTTTTTTTCAGAAGTGCGATGCGTGCCAAAATTCATGAGAAAACTGTTTGTAATTTGTTGAGCCAATTTATGTACTTGATTTTGGAAGTTCAATAAATAAAGAAGTTACTGTTGTTGTCAAGTATGTCAAATTCTCCTGTCCATGTTTACTTTCTATGTCAATTAGAATCACCTTAAATCCATAATCCTTTTGCAAACATTGTTCTGAATATTGGTGAGAAAACACTTTCTTATTTTTATTCTTTCTAGTTATCCATGTTATATGCTGTAATGTGTTCATCTAGTAGTTTAAATGTGATAACAAGAGGCAAAGAGACTGAAAAAATGAGGGACTAGTTTTCGGCTTTTGATATAAAGTAGTGTGGCTAGTGCCTCACAACCATCTTCTGATAACATTTTGCACCAATTGATTATTGATCAGACACATTGAAGAAGAAAAATGTGATGAGTCATCTTAGTAATCTTTAACCAACTGTTGGCCGGAGGCTTTCTTCTTTTTCGTAGGGGCACAATTTGAACCCTCTTCACGCTCCCAACTTAAGAACTTGTAATGGTAATGCTTCCAGTGCCATTGTTGAGTTCATAACGGTGCATGTGCTGTATCGTTAGGTGAACTGTAAAGCTCTTCCTTTGCCTTTGAAACTCTCGCGATGGAATGATCATCTGCACACAGTAGAAATATTCATTCCTGACATTGAGAAAATGAATGAAAAACTACCATCTTGAATTCTTGAAACATTCTACATTTTACCAACTCAGCTAGTTAATCATACAGATAGCGCTCGGAAGAACTAAAACCAGTGTATTGTATTGCCTACTTATATTACAAAGATGCATGCTGAGATTTTCTTTGAAGGATCTATGTCAAAGAATGCTCCAGATTGTGTTTGATCTCACAAAAACTCACGGCTCTAAGTCTAATAAAATAGGAGTTTGTCCAATTGAATTCTAAATTCTCTCTCAAAATTTCCAATCTTTCTTAACAAGTTCTTAGCAACTTGCTATTCCAATCCTTTAGCAAATCTGATCTCCTGTTCTTCTCTTTTCAAGAAGAACATCCTTTGTTTTAGATATAATTTTCTGTCCTCAATCGTCCTTCCATTCTTTTCCATTTCACTTTGGTGTTTTTTTTTTCCATTTCTGTTAAACTTGAAACACAAGTATTACTTCCTTAAGTTGACTTTTTAGATCAAAATCCTCCCTTTTCTAGTTTGCTTTTTAACTTTTTTGTCTCTCTCCAACCTCAGCAAACCCAAATTTCCTCACGCCCCCCCCCCTCCCATTTCTAAGATTTTTTCCTCTTTCCTCCTACCAGCCACCCTTCCGCCTCCTTTACCCCCTCCTCGTGAATCCTCCTCAAATAATTTGGATACTAAATCTGACCGATGACTCGGACTTGAACCCCTCTTTTTATGGTGGGTTTATAGTCTACAACAACCATGTCAGTCTCCAACTGGAACAATGATGTTAAAGAGAATTCCTCCATGATAAAGAAGAAATTGCTTAATCTTTGGGCCCTGGATCTCCTTGAAAATTCCCCTAATGTCTCATTCTTATTTCTGGTCCTTCTCTTTCTCTTGACTCCCCGCTCCCAGATCTTCTAGCTGTGTGTCCTCAATATAGTCTTTTTGGACTTGATGATGGACAGAGTGCAGCCTAAAGAGGATGAATTGAATCAAGCACTATCTTAGAACATGTTGATGTGGAGACCGAATTCGTTGGGCCTGGTGGAGGTAACTCCTATGTCGCTAAATTTTAATTTTTAGGACTTTAATTATAATAGTAATATTATGTCCCCTAAAACTATATCTCGAAAAGAATTTGGGTGGTTGTTCCTGAACAACACCAATGTCATCATGAAATTTTAAGTTGGGCGTAGAGTGCCGATGACCTGCGGTTGACTTCTACAACGTTAGTCAGCGTTATAAGCGGTTTATTTGTTTCTTTAGAAACTTTTGTTCCCTTGATAAAGCTAACTTGACCCTTAGCCGTTTCATTTTCCCCAAATATTTTGGTTTTGATGCTTAGACCATAGTGGAGGAGCTATGGGTAGGCTTCTGCTAGATTTGTTAACTGTCTGGCGTCCTTAGAGGTAAATAAAGGACTAAGAATTAGATTGACCGCTTTTCGACTTATAAAGTTTAATACAAGTTTCACCTTTAATACGACTTTAGTAATTTGTAAAACAAATGTGAGAATAGCTAAAATAATATTAACACTTACCCTCAAATGAATGCTAGTAAAATAAAACAATAAGCGATCTGCAATCATTATATTGCAATAGACATCCAAAACTCATTTTTGATCAATATTAACATTAAAGCTCATTCATATAATATGATTAAGTCCGTTCATAGCTATTGATCCGAAAATCCCTAACAATCTATTAAACATATCACAATTCAATACATAAGATATACTAGGTGAGTTTAGACATTCTTGATAGCAAGTTTAGTATGATTTGATCGAGTGCGAGATCTAACAATTAAGTTCATTGATCAAATCAAACTATCATAATCATGAATATTGAATTAAAATCAACATAGGATATTCTATTTTAGTTGATTAAACTTGACATGTCAATTTTAACACAATAATCCAATTATATGCCGACATATTCAATAATATAAACTAGCATGTAATCGAATCTTATCAATTCTAGCATATATATAATGTATTGCAATAAAGTAAGAGTAGGGAGAGAAGATGCAAAGCTTCGACATGGTGACTCACGAGGTTGCCTCAAAATCTACATCGACCCAAGACTCCTCACATTAGGCTTTCACTAGAATCCACTAGGCGATTGCTTCTTCAAATGTTGGTGAAGCCCAAACCCGACTCCTGACTCTTAGCTCATAACTTCTCGTTAATATACTAGAACTTGACGAATCACCCTAAGGATTTCCAACTTTTAACTCTCGTTAGGAACCCAAGTCTTAACCTAGGATTTCATCTTTTAGCTCTAACTCCTGTTAGTACCACTAAGAACAGGACACACCCGAGTTCAACTCAATCCAGTGAGATGCAACTCCTCTACCTCGAGTACTCTATGGCTCATATTGCTTGAGCACTAGCCTCAACCTTGTGGCAATCTACTCGATTCTAAGCGGAAGTAAGCCTCACAATACCTCGAACCACCAAGCCTCTAGTATGTAAGAATAAATCCTAACTTAATGGGACATCTCTTTATAATTTAGAGACGGTTGTTTTATCCCAATTTAAATGCTCCTCAATGAGCTACAATAGGATTACAATTAAGCACAACTTACAACTCCTTAATTGAGTAGATAATAAATTGAAGCTTGTTGAACTCCTTATTAGTGAATAACACTTTCAGCTCTTGAACTCCCATTTGAGCATTTAAGCCAAACACCTTGAATGTTCTTTGTTTCCTATTTCTCATTCTAAAATTTAGGCACAAAGTAAACTCGATATATTTTGATAATCACAATTAAAGCTCATGTGTTTGAGAGATTTGGTATTTTAAAGATGAGAATAAGTATAAAAAATTTAAGATTAATTGGGGAAGTGTTAGCGAAGAAGATAGAAGAGTTGAGAATTTTATAGGGATGAAAAAATAATTCAAACGGTCAAAAACGGGTAGTTTAACCTTCATCTAGTGCTCCATCGAGAGCTCGATGAACTTGCAGAAAGTTCACTCAGCTCCATTGAGACCGCCATCGAGACCCATTGCACTCGATGGAAGCACACGATGGACCAACAAGGATTTTAGAAATTCATTTCCCGCTTCGTTATAACTCCGATTTTGACGATTTAAAAAGCGTTGGAAAGCTCTTTTCAAACCCTTTAATAAAATGATATAAAATCACAGTTTTATAAAAATTAAGATTTTCAAAACATTTTCTTTTGACAAACATACTTAAAAATATTGAAACGGTTAAGTTCTTTTTGTCGAAAATGATTTGAAAAACTTCTCTCGAGTAAGCGCTTTAATCAAGATTAAGGAAGGAAAATAAAGTTAGATTCAAGCCATAACTTTTATCTATTCTTCAGCTTGCATCCAAGACTCATCTCTTCCGATCTTGATTCTTTGTTAGCTCTTCTTCTTGGTCCTTTCTTGACCGGTAAATGGTCGACTCTTCCTCTTCATCGCCATTCTTCACTTTGACGATTTGTATGGTTGATTCTTCTTCTATATCACCATACTCATCTTTTTGGCATTGTATTCTCACCTTGAAGCTCATGACATTTCTTCGTTGTCTTCAATGCCTTGATCTTGTGCTTGGTTGATATGAATATGAACTTTGCGTCCAACAAGCACCTTTCTAACATGCCTATGAAATAAATCACTTAAGAACATATGTTAGATAGTAAATCAATGTTTAAGTCATCATTAAAACAAGGTGTACGGACACATAGTCCAACAATATTGACCATTCTATGATTCACTTATCTAAAAACATAATGCTTTTTAAAATTAATACGGAGTCTTCCGGCCCTTGGATCCTTGGTTGTATTTATGGTAATCCCAAACTTAACCTTAGAAAAGATACTTGGGACAACCTTTTTTCCCTTCTTTCCCTCCTCTCAACTTTCCCCATTCTTGTTGGTGGTGATTTTAACCAAGTCCTGACTAATTCGGAAAAACTCCCCACTCCCCACAACCGGATCCCAGGATCCCTCCAATTTCTGGATTTTATCTCTTCTTTGGCTCTTGAAGACCTCAAGTCCATTGGTTGTCATTTTACTTGGTCTGGTAATAGAAATGGTTGTATCATCAATGAAAAGCAAGATCGAGCTATGTGCAACTATGAATGGACCAGTATCTTCCTTTCGGCTTTTTACAAAGTTCTCCCCATTCAAAGGTTGAATCACAGTCCTCTAATTATTTCCACCAAGTCAAACAATGATCTCTCCCCCAGGCCTTTTAAACTTGAACCCTTTCTAGCAACTCTTTCCGACTTCAAACAAATCATCTCTCCTGCCTGGACCTCAAATTACCCCATGGACCAAAATTCCAAACCACCTTCCCTCATTTCTAAATTAAAAAAAATCTAAAATTGCTATAAAAAAAATGGAACATCAATAGAGTTGGTAACATTTTTCACCAAATTAAAACAATTCAGAGAGCTCTTGAAAAAACTCAAAATAATCCTTAAAAAAAAATTGACCCCTTCTTAATCTTAGCCTCAGAACCCAGCTTGATTGTCTTCTTATGTTTGAAGAAAGTTTTTGGAAACAAAGAGCTAAAATAAAGAAAACATATATCGATGTGGATAAAAACTCAAAAATTTTCACTCCGTGAGTCGAGGAAGCGAGAATCAAAACTAATTCCATTCTTGAGCTTTGACAACAATCTTCGCAAAAGAAAAATTATGCGAAATTACAATGCTAAAAAATGAGCACATCCATCTCTCGAGAGAATTTGCCTATCAGTCAATATTTCATGAAGGTGAAATCTCTAAGTGATGAGATTTCTAAACTAGATCAAAGAACAATATTTCAAAGATCGGGAAGAAAAATTATCATCCATGTGTTGAAGTGAATACGAGTATTGTCACGGCAACTCGAGGTTGGGCCATCGAGCCAACATTAGCAGATTTGAAGAATTTGCTAATCAATGAAGAGGATCTAAACAAATCCGTTTAGCCGACTTACTGTCGTGAAGAGATAGCCTTTTTACAAGCGAAGAGACGGTAGAAGGCGATTAGAATAGAGAGAGAAATCAAAGTGAGTTTCCGGTCATGGGGAGCTCGAGGAGCTCAAAACCGGTTGGATGAAACCAAAATCGGTGGCAACCAAAAGATCGTCAAAGTGACGAATGCTACAACTGTGGCAAGAAAGGGACACTAAATGAGATTCTTTGGTCAAGAAGTAGAGAAAGCGTGTGCAACATCTTCCAACAAATGAGAGTTATAAAGGAAGAAGATTGGGACCGAGACTTCATTTTTATAGAAACAAGTATTGTCGATTCACAAGTGAAAGGCCTTGAGGAGGAATTTGCACTCATAACGATGAGTGAATACTCGGTTGATTATGAGAATGATTGGATTGTTGACTCAGGATGTTTCAATCATATGACTGGAAACGAGTCAAAATTCTTAAACATGACCAAATATGATGGTGATCGTGTTGTTGTAACAGCAAACAACACACATATGCCAATTGCAAATATTGGCAAGACGAAGCTGCCACGGAGGTATGGTCATGATCAAGTTCAACTCCCGAATGTTTATCATGTCCCGGGAAGAAGAAAAGAACCTGTTGTCAGTGTCCCAGTTGACAACCTCATGTAATTATTGCGTCTTCGGTCAGACGATGTAAAGTGTATAATGCAAATTTGAAGGTCACTGGTACACCAGTGATGGAAGGAGCGAAAGAATAGAAGGATGTGATGTGGTAGAGCGTATATGTAGACAAAACCAGACGCAGTGATACTGGCGACTTATGGCATGCAAGGCTCGGACATGTCAATTATGGAAAATTGAAGATCATGATGCAGAAGTCGATGTTGAAGGGACTTCCACAACTTGAGATACGCAATGACATTATATGTGCAGGATGTCAATATGGCAAGGCACACCAACTTCCTTACAAGGAGTCAAAGTTTACGGCTAAGGAGCCGTTGGAGCTGGTCCACTCAGATTTGCTCGGGAAGATCAAACAACCATCAACTCGTGGTTATCAATATCAGCATTGATTCATTTTATAAGCGAGCATATATCTGATAAAAATTCCCACAAGTGAACATAAAAGCTCGACTCAATACAAATTAACTTCAATTTAAGTTTTGCAAAACTCGGACCAACCTCAAAGTATTCACACAACAAAGAATATAACAATCATAGCGTATATACAATCATTCAATGTTTATTATATATCCTTGACATTCATCATATTCCAGTAAAAAAATCATAACAAAAATAATCAATCCCTTTCTTAGATATTGAGAAATCTTAATCATTTACCTACCAGTGAAGTTTGAATCAAAACTAAGAAAGACAAAAATACTAAATTTATTTAAATGATATTTTTTAATATTAAGAAGAGACCATTATATAAAATAACTTATATTTATATTTATATGATAAATTTTAAAATTTTTCAAAATTAAATAATTGATCGTTATTCATAATCATAATCTTTTTTTAATATCGTTACTGCCTCGGGACATATTTCGACTTATAAAAGGCTAGAGGCTACAATTAGATATTTTGGGCTTTCTTTTATGGCGTGGATTCGACTTTTCTTAGAAATAATCTCGTACAAATTGATTTATAGAAAATTATCCGTAAGTTAACCCAGATCTCATAATTTACCTAGCTAAAGTAAATGAATAACATAATAATCTTAAATTGAGGTTTTACCAACCTCAGTTTCTTAAACACAAATTGATATTGTTGGAGTGTTAGTGCTCCAACTTGTAACAAAGTGTAATAATTATTTAATTGTTCTTTTCACCAACCACCGCCATTCTTGGAAATCTGAATCTGAATCTGACATACAAAAATTATTTATTCCACAAAATATTCTTTTTAATCATCATCTTCAAAAAACTATATGCATTACATGTACTCCATTTTTTTCATAAACTCATATAGCTTATAGTATTTTTTGCTTATTAAAAAATACTCAAAATAATATTTTTGCTTATACAAATCTTGTACATCATTACATTTTGTATTTTTGTTAATCTTGATATTAATATTTGCATACAAAAATGGAGCGTGCAAGAAAGCTAGCAAATAGAGGAATTCTTCAACGTTTGGTTTCTTCTTCATCTCCTCCATGTTTATACAACCCAACAAGGTATTCTTCTTCTTTGTCACCTTTGTTCTATAGCGGAATCAAGATTTTTATATAATGTGCAGATAACTTGCTACTATAGGAATGAGAAAAAATATAAAAATTTAGTTACACAAACCATATAATTTTTGAAAGAATGATATTATACAAATAAGAAAAATATGAAAATTTAGAAGTTCGAACAACATAATTCTTTAAAGAATGAATATAGTTTTTGGAAAAATGTTCCACAGAATTATATTTTTCAAAAAATTAATATGGCGACTGCCCTATGCCACTAATTCCTCCACTGCAAATCTAGTGAAACTGGACAATCAAAATGGGATAATCTTTATTCAAAATAATACAATGTTTATCAGTCTAATGACATTGATCAATCAAAAGGTACAATCTTTATTCAATTGTTAAAAAAAGGATGATTTTTATCAATCAAATGGCATTGATCAATCAAAAAAGTACAATCTTTATCAATCTAATGGCATTGCTCATTCATGAAGGTACAATATTTATCAATCAAATGGCATTGGTTATTCAAAAGGGTACAATCTTTATCAATGTAATGGCATTAATCGGTCGAAAAGGTACAATATTTATGGATCCTTTGTTAGATCAATATCAGTTGAGGCATTGAAGCCATCTGATACATTTCCAAGAAGACATAACTCAGCTACCCCAGATGAGCAATCTAAAATGGCTGAGTTTTGTGGGTTTGGTTCTTTAGATGATTTGATTACTGCCACTGTGCCTAAATCGATTCGTATCGATTCAATGAAACTGCCCATCTTTCATGAAGGGTTGACTGAATCACAAATGATTAAGCATATGGAGAGTTTGGCTAGTAAGAATAAAGTGTTGAAGTCGTTTATTGGAATGGGGTATTATGGTACTTATGTTCCTCATGTTATTTTGAGGAATATTATGGAAAATCCTGGTTGGTATACTCAGTATACGCCGTATCAGGCTGAGATTTCGCAAGGGCGTCTTGAGTCGTTGTTGAATTTCCAGACCATGATTACGGATCTTACTGGAATGCCAATGGCTAATGCTTCGTTGTTGGATGAGGGGACTGCTGCGGCTGAGGCAATGGCTATGTGTAATAATATTTTTAAGGGGAAGAAAAAGACTTTTGTGATTGCTAGTAATTGTCATCCCCAGAGTATTGATGTGTGTAAGACTAGAGCTGATGGGTTCGATCTTAAGGTTGTAATCGCTGATGTTAAGGATATTGATTATAAATCCGGGGATGTTTGTGGGGTGTTGATTCAGTATCCTGGTACAGAAGGGGATATTATGGATTATACGGAATTTATTAAGAATGCACACGCTAAGGGTGTGAAGGTTGTTATGGCTACTGATTTGTTGGCATTGACCATGTTGAAGCCTCCTGGTGAACTAGGAGCTGATATTGTTGTTGGTTCAGCTCAGAGGTTTGGCGTTCCAATGGGTTATGGTGGTCCTCATGCTGCTTTCCTGGCGACGTCCCAAGAGTACAAAAGAATCATGCCAGGAAGAATTATTGGTGTTAGTATGGATTCTACTGGGAAGCCTGCACTTCGTATGGCTATGCAGACAAGGGAGCAACACATCCGAAGGGACAAAGCTACCAGCAACATTTGCACCGCTCAGGTAACTTTTGCTTGATACATTTGTTTTCTTTTCTACTTTCCATCTTTATGGTGTCAAAGATTTTATATTCTTTTTCTCTTAGGTACAATGGAATAAATCAAAGTGACAAATTACACTACCTACGCTTCTTATCTATTATGAAGTAGTAGATAGACTTTGCACTGCATCTTGGGTCAATTCGTAAATAGTCTTCCTGTTATCACAGGGTAATGCTGCAAACAATCCGACTCACCTCCTTACCTCGCTTAGGTGGGAGCCTCCTTGGAGGCATTTGGGAATGTTTATTTGTTTTCTTTTTCTATAGCTTGTTTTTATAAATATTACCCCAAAAAAAAAACATGCAAAGAAGAAGATATTTATTCTATTGAGCAATTGATTCAATTTTGATGGCATACAAAATTTTATAGTGGGAAATTGTTTCGTTCTCTAAAATCCATATGAAAGTTGGACTGCAGAGATTGTGGGGCGATCTAGTAATATATCTCATGAGTTGTGCAGGCATTATTAGCCAACATGGCTGCCATGTTTGCTGTGTATCATGGGCCTGCCGGACTTAAAACCATTGGAGAAAGGGTACATGGCCTTGCTGCAACATTTGCTGCTGGATTAAAAAACATTGGAACTGTCGAAGTGCCAGAGCTAGCGTTTTTTGATACCGTGAAAGTGAAATGTTCCAACTCTAAGGCGATTGCTGATGCTGCTTTGAAGAGTGAAATGAACCTGCGGGTGGTCGATGGAAATACTGTAAGACTACTTTCAAACATATGGTGATTAGGTTCTGATGTCATGATTTCTCCTTGAAGATGGCTTGAGATTCTTTGCCTTTCAGATTACTGTTTCTTTTGATGAGATAACCACCTTAGACGATGTTGACAAGCTATTTAAGGTCTTTGCTGGCGGAAAGCCTGTAAGTAGTGCCTGCTTTTTGTGCGTGACTGAGTTTGTCAAACTATATATTTGCAGTATTGAACGAAGATCTGTTTATCTTATTCCAGGTATCTTTTACTGCTGAAAGTCTTGCAGCAGATGTTCAGAACACGATTCCTCCTGGACTTGTGAGGGAGAGCTCATATCTTACTCACCCTATATTTAACTCGTATGCCTTTTTTGTATCTCAATCATCTATGTTATATCATTATGCAAGATTTGATGGCAACCTTTCACTGTGTTCTAGGCACCACACGGAGCACGAGCTGCTCAGGTACATCCACAAGTTACAATCGAAAGATCTGTCCTTGTGCCACAGCATGATTCCATTGGGATCTTGTACAATGAAACTAAATGCCACTACAGAGATGATGCCAGTGACGTGGCCTGCCTTTGCAAGCCTTCACCCTTTTGCGCCTCTTGAACAGGCAGAAGGTTACCAGGTTCTCTTGTGGCTTAAACCTTTCCTTAAATTTGTTTTCTTGAATCAAACAACAAGAAGCTTATTGGCTTAACCTTTGCTTTACAGGAGATGTTCAAGAACTTGGGTGAAATGTTGTGTACAATCACTGGCTTTGACTCAGTATCATTGCAACCAAACGCCGGTGCTGCTGGGGAGTATGCTGGATTGATGGTTATCCGTGCATATCATCTGGTATTTCACTCCTGTCTTCATTCTCTATTTTTTTCTACCTTTCAAGCCTAGAATGTTTCTTGCCCCGTGTTGTGTGTCCTTTATGCAATTTTGGAATAGAATCTATCTTAGTGGTCTTTCTAGAAGGGTTGTATTTTATAAAACCGCGAGATAGCAATTTGAGAAGAATAATATCATTGTCAATTGTATTGCTAGGCATCAAGTTTATAACCTTTATTAACTCGTAAACTCAAGAATATCATAATCAAGTGCATTGATTGCACCATGTATCAAAGAATTTCTTCCCCAGAATGCGAGATATTGTTCATTTGGTGTTATGTAGATTTCAAAATCTTGAAAATTTATTACGGTCTTGATGCTTTTGATTTGGACATGTAGTCAAGGGGTGACCATCACCGTAACGTGTGCATCATTCCAGTGTCAGCACATGGAACAAATCCTGCTAGTGCTGCTATGTGCGGAATGAAGATTGTTACCATTGGCTCTGATGCCAAGGGAAATATTAACATTGAAGAGTTACGGAAGGCTGCGGTAGCGAATAAGGAAAATCTTTCTGCTCTTATGGTCAGTGTGCTAGTCTTTTAGTTTTTGATGTGCTTTATAAGGCTCCTATTTTATTCTTTTCATTTTTGGAATCTAGGTTACTTATCCTTCGACTCATGGCGTTTATGAAGAAGGAATTGATGAGATATGCAAGATAATCCATGAGAATGGTGGTCAAGTCTACATGGATGGAGCCAACATGAATGCACAGGTACTTAAGTTTCTCTGCACTTCGTTCTAACATTCTCGAATAGCTATCATGACTAGAACAATTTCATTAGAAAATAGTATGCGTTGTGAGACATCATAGAATATTCTGAAAAAGTTGGATGTTTGAAAATTTAATTCTCTGGTGCAGTTCAATCATTACTGCTTATAATGTTATCGTTATCGTTTTCCACATTTTCACTTCTTGTCATTTCTCTCAGGCCTGTACTCTTCTCCTGATCAACCCCTCAATATACTTGATTGTTAATATTCAATGTCCCATATTCTCCAATTCTGACTTCTGATATTATAATGTGTATTTCTCTTTTTATTCTTATAATCATTTCCAATGTGATTCATGCATTGCATAGCAAATATTGGTCTAATCTAATTTCCTCATACAGGTTGGTCTGACTAGTCCAGGATTTATTGGTGCAGATGTTTGCCATCTCAATCTCCATAAAACATTCTGCATTCCTCATGGTGGCGGTGGACCTGGAATGGGTCCCATTGGTGTGAAGAAACATCTGGCACCTTTTCTACCATCACATCCAGTGGTATGAACTAATTCGATTTATTATTTTTTTGCATCATTTTTTAAAATTGAATTTGTCTATACTGATCTGATATTTAAGAGAGTGATCGTGATTTCTCAAAGTTACTTCATTCAGCATTTATGATCTTTTCCCTTAAAATTTCTTATGTGTACCATCATAATTTCTTATCATATGCCTATCTGTCATTGGTGATACGAACAAATACAGAAAACGGAAGTTTATTGTTCTGTATTTTACTTCGTAAGGAGAGTATTTAATTGTCAGATCTGCAACCAATGAGCGCAATTTGACTTTGGTCTTCAATGTGAAGGTTCCTACAGGAGGTATACCAGAGCCAGACAAACTTCATCCTGTTGGCACCATCTCTGCAGCACCTTGGGGCTCAGCACTCATTTTGCCAATTTCATATACCTACATTTCCATGATGGGGTCCAATGGGCTTACACAAGCATCAAAGATAGCCATATTGAATGCAAACTACATGGCTAAGCGTTTAGAGGTCCGTACTTCCGTCTACTTAGAAATCTGACTTTTCCAATTAAGAAGAACTTCTTGGAAGGATAAAACAATACTTCGTTCTTCAGACTTCAATTTTTATTGGTTCAGGCATACAATCTTGTTTCTAAATATATGAACCACATAGATTTTGATTAATTTGAAGAACGGATTCCTGTATGTGTCTCTGATATTACTATGCTCTTCCTATACACAGAAGCACTACCCAATTCTTTTCCGTGGAGTCAATGGAACAGTTGCCCATGAGTTTATTATTGATTTGAGGGGGTTGAAGGTAAAAACTGGTTGACAATCAAGCATCACTATTCCATTTCCTTCAGGGAAATTTCTTTACCTGCTAATTGATTTTTTCTTTTGTAGAATACCGCTGGCATAGAGGCAGAAGATGTTGCCAAACGTCTTATGGACTATGGATTTCATGGACCAACAATGTCATTTCCTGTTCCTGGCACACTCATGATTGAGCCAACTGAAAGTGAAAGCAAGGTATAATTTAACAAAGGAGAATAACTTTCTATAGACTACATAAATAAAAATATATTTTGAAAATTGCTGCTCTTCGTGTAGGCTGAGTTGAACAGGTTATGTGATGCTCTGATCTCAATTCGAGAAGAAATTGCTCTAATTGAGAAAGGGAAAGCTGACATGAACAACAATGTTCTTAAGGTGAATTTGCATTCTTCTTGATTACTCGTGTGGCTAATATTACCTTTGTGCAATATCGATGGAAGTCATGTTCATTATTTCATTGACAACAAATTTACTTTCATTTTTTGGCGTGCTTGGGGAAACTTCTCGGTGGCTGTTATGCACCCGTTCTTAATTGTGCAGCATACAGTGATTGTAACCGTGTCGTCTATGTGCAGAGTGCCCCTCATCCACCATCAATGCTTATGGCGGATACATGGACAAAACCATACTCTCGAGAATATGCTGCCTACCCTGCATCTTGGCTTAGGGATGCAAAGTTCTGGCCCAGTACCGGTATGTTTCATCATTTATCATTAGCTCATACAAAACTTTTCTTTATTAGAAAGTAGCTGCTATACAAGTTCTTTTTGCCATGTGCTTGGTTAGAGTCTTAGAGAGTAAATTATTTGTAGAAATCATTTGTTTTCTTGTATTGATTTTGTTTACTAAAAGTTTCATTGGGAGTTTACCAGTATACTTCGTATTATCTTTTCTCGCCTGTCTCATCTTTTACCTCCAAATTCTACATTATCAAGTTCTGATTAGTTTCTACATTATCTTTTACCTCTATGACATCTATACTGCTATCGGAAAAAAAGCACATTTTTCATCTGTTAGCTAGCATGTTATTTTTAGGTTTTGCACTTACGGTTAAGGTCATTTAATGTATCAATGAGGTAAGACTGCGTTTCAAAGCAAGTCTGAAGTCTCTCGCCCAACCACTGCCAACTGACCTCACCCATCGACTAGATTTTAGATGTCTGTATTTGATCCTTAGCTTCTTCCCACAAATTGAACTAATATGTTATTCATCCACAGGACGAGTTGACAATGTATATGGTGATCGAAACCTCGTCTGCACCCTTGAACCAGTATCGCAGGTTCACGAACAGGCTGCAGCAAACGCTTAAGCTTGGAAACGGAAAGAAAAAACTACAACGTTCCATTACCGAATGAAGGGATTTAATCGTCTTCTTGTATATAGAAAGTCCACATCTTCATGGCTGCCTCCCAATTTCTTTCATATTATTATCAGCGGCTTAGATATCATATTGTTTTGGGTCTTACCATTCGGTCTTCATATGATATTAGAAGGATAAAAGTATTTGTTTTCATTCTATCACAAACTCATGTTGTGCCAAAACGAAATTGTTAGTGTGTTCCTATTTTGAACACACAATATATAGATTAAAACTTGGTTGATTATGTTTGTTACATTGAATGAAACTTTTATCAACTTTAATAGCAATTCAACCTAACTTAATAAAACTTTCATATGTAAAATTAACAATTATAAATTGACTATAGTAGTCCGTTTTTACTGTAATTGAATATTCATTGATCATGTTTCTAAAAGAACTTCGGTGAATTTCTGACAAACAAGGAAAAATCAACCCTAATCTAATGGAATTTGTAGTGCCTAGTGTTGTTATTCGATAAAAGTCGTTTAATTTGTTATTTGTATCATTTCGATTAGCCAATTCGAACACATACTCACAAGGAATAGATGCTGGGCATGTTTGTTAAAATCATTAATAACTTAAATTTAATTAATTCAATATTTTTTGATTAAGTTTGTTTGATAACTAAATATTTAGGACTAAATAAATTAAAACTTATCAAATTCTTATAGTGCTAAGTTAAAATTCTTAACTTAATTTTTCCTATTAAAAAAAATCAAAATGATAAGTCTAAATTTCCCATAATTTTCTTCACATCTCATTTATCCCTTCATTAGTATTAATAATAGTGATAATAAAAATGAAAATAAAAATAATGATAAAAATAATAAAAATAATAATAATAATAATAATAACAAATAATAATAAAAATAATAAAATGATAATATTAATAATAATAAATAATAATAATTAAAAATAATAAATAATAAAAAATATTAAAACGATAATAATAAAATAATAATAATAATGATAAATAAAAGTAAATATAATAATAATAATAACAATAATAATAATAATAATAATAATAACAAAAATAATACTCTTCATCCATGAAAGATTGTCATTTTTGACTACGTTTTCATAATTGAACTTTGACCGTGAAAGTGCTTTATTTTTATTTTATAATAGCGATGAAAAATATATCAATGGAAAGAATTTAATTTTAATTTTATTGATATATTTTTTAAATATATTATAAAAGCAGCAATGTTCTTATGCAGTTATTATAGTGAAAAAATCAATGGAAATGACCTCTTTAATGAATGAAGGAAAATAATAATAATAATAATTAATATAATAATAAAAAATATAAAATAATAATAAAAATAATAATACTAAAATGAAAATAATACAAGAAAAAAATAATAGTAACAAAATAAAAAGCAAAATATGTAATATATAAAAACAAAATAATAATAATAATGAATTAAAATAATAATAATAATAATACAAATAATTATAATAAAAAAATTAATAATATAATAACAAAATAACATAAATAATAATAATAATAATAATTATTATTATTATTATTATTACTCTGAGTAATATTTATTATTTATTTATCCTATTGTAGTATTATTGTTTAATATCATAGCATATATATAAATGAAATAGGTAGGATAAAATTATCAATCTATTTCGATTTAAGTTTTTTGTTTGAGCCCCGTTGTGACAAATTAATATATTCGATATCCAAATTAGGTTAAAATTTAGTTTGATAATTAAACGACCGATTAAGCCTATAGTCGGGCTTCAAATTTAAGATTTCAGTTTTTAGATTTAACAAACAGGCCCTCAACTTGCTTGAATAACCTAGTTTTCTACTTAGAATCGCTAAATAATTGTATATTTTATTTAAACCCTATTTTAGTTTTATTTAAGGTCTAGTTCAAAATCTATCAAAAGTTCATAGAACTTCAATTCAGAGTCTAAGATATTTCTATCTCATATAACCAAAATAATACTCTTTTATAATTTTCCCAGGAATGGAGATAAGAGTAAACAATTATTGATCTATGAAAACTTCATATGAATCCAAGTTAAAGTATAGTCTGAGAGTGTTTTTGCTTTTGAAGTCTCAGATTTTTGTCAAGAATGTGCAAATAAAGATTCCAAAATGGTTTCCATTGGCTATTATAAAAATTTAAATGAACTAAACCCAAATAGTCATCGGATACTAAACCTAGTGGACGACCCGCCCGAATTCATACCATTTCATGGCTCACGAGCGGCCCGAACCCCGTTAAATGATACGGATGGTCAGTTGAAGCCTGGAAGCCTGGCGATTCGAACCCCGATATTACGTGGGTATTACGTGTAGGCGTTCGAGGCCTGTACATAGCCAATAAGCGCAGAGTAGCGTTTAAATAAAAGTCTTGCAGTTTATACGTAAAGTTCTCTAAAACCGTTTCATTCTGTCAAGTAAATTTGAACTAAATCATCTTAGTTTAACATATAAAGTGATAAAGGCGTGTTGTGTTTTTGTAAGAAATAGTCGGCGTAAATGTGTAGTTTGGACAAGCGTCTTCGCAGTTGCTGCAATAAATGTTGTAGAATACAGTAGAATTAAACACCTATAATAATTAATAAATAATGAAATTAACAAATAGGCAATGACGCAATCCTAAAATGTTCAGCCAATGCGCTTAACATAATCATTGTTCGAATCTTAAAATCATAACATAAAGCCGTGTTAGAATCTAGAAATTACATATGACATAGCAAATAAGGCCCTAATTGTTTTGAAACTTGAAAGTCACGTCGCATGAAACAAAACGCGTTCAACTCGTGTGTAGGTGTCATCCTATTTCGATAATAAATGCATCTTGAATTAAATCTCTTAACGCGATCAGTGGCGGCGGTGGTGGTGGTGGCATCCGTTGTCGAGCCTGTATAATCACTGAAATAGATCAGAACTGATCCATCCCAGTCTCGTTACTAGCGTCTATCATTAAATCGCACCAACGTAGCTAACGTATTTGGCGTTTATAAACTAAATGATCCCCGGATGGTCCATAGGATGACCACTACTTCGGTCGAGGGAAGAAAAAGGGGTTGTGGATAGGTAAGTGGGCTAGGTCTTGGTAGCCGTCCTGAGTGTGACTTTTAGGCGCATGTTGTTGACAAACCCACGCGTCATCCTCACTTGAGCTCAGAATTTCTCGAAACTTCCCTTAGAAGCAACTTGACCTCCCATGCTTTTTGGCCCACAGGCGGCGTCGATTGTCTTTCTATAAATAGTGTCTTTTTACATTGAATCGTTTGTTGATTTTCTAAAAGCGGGAACATGGCAATTGACTGACAAATAGAAGTATCGTCACCGTATTGATCTTGGGAGCTTATTTTTTTATAGATTCCAGGTGTGTAGTAGTGTCATGTGGCAAATTGACTTAATCCCGTTCACAATAGCCCACGTAATAGAGCATTTTCTTGTTAGATAATCACAATGATTAACTTGATATCAATTTACAATTATTTATTAACATATTGTTCAACATGCACTCTGAGAGAAAGAATTCTGAGGGTGCGGTGTAAGAGATTTTTGAGTTATCGTAGATCAATCGCCAAAAGGAGCAGGCTTGGCCTCACTTCTTGTTTGAACGTGTCCAACTTTTTGCGGCCCGTTAGTCTGGCTGTCATGGATGGCAATGATTTCATGATCTCAGTCAGAAAATAGAAGGTTTGAGGATGGTGACAGAAACCACATCATATTCACTTCAACATGGGTGGCGTGTGAATTTGTGGAGCGTCGCAGCTTGTAGAATGTGGTGACTTTGTAACTTTTAGGTTTATAGGCAGATTTGAGCAATGTCGTTATGTCGTTCGTTGTAGGTTTATGCGATATTAATTGTTTATTGAGAAAGGCCTATTATCTTAAACTAGCCCATTGAGCTGATATTAATAAATCGTTATTTAATTTAGAAATATTATTTGTTCGATTAAATATTGATTTTGTTTTAAATTTGTCATAAATGGTGCAGTTAGAATTACACGTTGGGGCGTTTAATGCAAAAAAAAATTGATAAGCGCGGAACCAAGCAATGCTAATTTAATACAAGCGGTGTCGTCGGCCCCCGACTCTAGAGACCTCAGCGAGCAGAATAGGGAGCCCAGTAGTCCGCGGGCGGGCAGTCCGGTTCGTTAAGGGAGCCTTGGGCCGGTCAGACATGTTCCATACGGTTCGATCCTTAAGAAATTTGGCAGTTCATGGGCTGGATAGCTTCCCCACAGTGATGTGCTGTTCTGGTCAGTTCGGACGGGTATGGCATATTCAGGGGAATCATGCATTAAAATTATAGGTCTAGAGTGCGGACCGGTCTGAGATCGATAAAATTTTAGAATCAGATATCTAGGCCAGGATTTTTCGGCCTTCTAAAATTAAAAACAACTCTCTTTCATTAAGTCTTTAACTCGTATCAATGGCAGAAAATCCTAATTCCCTAACTAAACAAAAAGCCCAAGTCCAATTACTGATCGATTCAATACCCTTCTGCAATTCTAGGGTTAGTAGGCTATATATCACCTGGCAACCATCTCCATTTCCTCACTCACCATACTTCTTCTGCAATCACATTCATTTTCCGCTTCAAAATTGCAATTTCCCAAAATGTTGTCCACTTTTGTACATTACACTAATATAGACCTATAAATTACTTTTTATCTTATAATTAATTTCTAGGCTCCTATAATCACGAGTCAACAGCAGGCACTTATTTAATAGTTACCTGACTGCCGCTTGGAGCCTAAATTAATTTTCCGGTATAAGACCCATATTACTCAATTTTGTTGTTTTATGACACAATTATCCGGATACATTTTAATTATTTAATTTAGTTATTTTGATTTTTTGTATTTTTTATAATATAAATTAATATTGTCAGGACAGACTTATTAATTTATAGAGTTATTTATTGAAATTTATTAATTTATACAGTTATTGATTTATCGATTTTTAATTTAAAGAGGTTTTTAATGTTGGGATCGAAGAATTTATTATTATAGAGAGTATTAATTTATTGATTAAGATTATGCATTTATTAATTTATAGACTTATTGATTTATTGAATATTACTTCAAAGAGTTTATTAATATGGATTAAATTTTATTATTATTTTAGAGAGATTATTAATTTATTGATTAAGATTATGCATTTATTAATTTATAGAGTCATTGATTTATCAAATATTAATTTAAAGAGTTTATTACTGTGAGGATCAAATTTTATTATTATTTTAGAGAATTTATTAATTTATTGATTATAGGTTAATGGCATTAAGTCAGACACGGGGGTTTTGTAATAACAATGAGAAACCACCTTTTGCATTGTGCCTATAAAGAGCTGCTTACACGATTGGAGGATGTTTCATTTACATGTCGCTCTTCCAAATTTATGGTAGCTAAACCTATTTTGTTCAAATGTTTTTATTCAATTTTATCTTAATTAAAATTATTCGACTTTTTTGTTACAAATTGGATGCTTGGTCATTAGTAATTTTGTGACATGATATTATTGTTACAAATATGAAATTGGTATAGTGAGGTTTATTTTTGAAAATATCATTATGTGTAATTTATTGGTATAGTAGGAAGTGATTTATTGAAATTTTAGTGGTTTATAAATGGAAGAAGCGCTGATGAGAAAGCTAACATGTAAGAAGATGATAACTATGTGATATCATTTTCAATGAAATATTTTATTGCAGCAGCTACAGGCTCCATTTAACCAAACAGTTTGATTTTTTGTAATTTTTGTTCTGTGGTTGTTTATTTGTTTTAGTGTGAATTAGGTTAATTGAGTTCAAACTAATAATGATAGCTAATAATCATTTAGTTGAATGGTTTTTTCTAGTCCTGTTTTGACTTTTGACTTTTGATATTCTTTAATTTTTTTTCGGGCATAGTTCAATTGCTAAATAGCTCATAGGTTGAGGTGGCAACCTATCTTTTGAAGACTCGTATGCTTTTGAATAGGTGTATCGTGGGTTAGACTTATAGTAGGAGGTTCTTGTATTGAGGGTCCTTGTATCGTTTATCTTGTGTGGTTGAAGGGTATTTGCGTGTGGGAATAGTTAGGATGACGGTTTTTATCTGTTTTTAGAGTTGCAGCTACTTTTCCCAGTCATAACTCATAACCACCACTTCCACCAATCCAAAATTCTAGTGTATTACAACTCTATTTAATATTGCAGTTTTGTCGAACGAGCATTTTAACATCATTCACAATTCAATCATGGAAATTGGACGTTTATTGAAAGCGATGTTTTAACGATGGTTTGGACTACATTGCTTGAATGTCAATTGGTTTAACGATGGTTTGGACTACATTGCTTGAATGTCACAAACGATATCACATTCCACCCTTGCAAACTTCTCCATTGGTTTAACGATGGTTTGGACTACATTGCTTGAATGTCAATTGGTGGAACACTAAATCCAAGATGCCTCATGTTTTGAACTGCAATACCAATGTGCTACGGCCAAATTGTTGTTTTGAACTGCATTACCAATGTGCTACACAAGATGCCAAATTTGGCTATATTCACGAAAATTAAAACAGTGCCACATATATATATTGACGTTCTTATCATTAGTAATAATTTTATGGTGTTAATAGTGTCAACTTTTTTTTTTGGATTTAATTTAAAGTATTTTAATACTTGTATGTATATACAAAAAAAGAAATTTATTAACGAAAAATGATTAGAAATATTTTATGTTTAAGTAATTTGTATATTTAGTAATATTTAAGTAATTTTTTGTTGATGGTCGTATCAGTCAATATTGATCCTTGTTGGTGATATAAATTAATAATTCCAATTAAATTAGTTAATTAAATTCCAATTTAACAATTTGTTAGTTAGATTGAATTAAATCGACAGGTCAATTAAATGTTCCATTAATAGTTTATTATCAAATTATAAACTTTAAATTTCAAAAATTGGATGCGTCGAGATTAGAGCGACAGCAGAGATCCCTGTAAATAATTATTTCCTCGAATAAACATTTGGAAATAATTGAAAGAGTTGAATAATTATATCTTTTAAATAAATATAAAGATATCTTTATCGAACAATCATTATATTAACAATTAAGTTGGAGAATAATTGCTCCAGGTGTGGCAGGGCAGGTCCAGTCAAGGATTCAGGCGAGACCAGCCGGGAGGTCAGGAACAGCGTCAGTCGAGAAATACAGTCGTAAAATTGTTTTGTATCTTTAATAAACAGGCGTTATCTCTCATTCATTTTAAGGGATGGAATTGAACTGAAGGAAAATGAGAAGAATGAAGACCACATGAAATGGAATTACTCACTTGACGTTGAGTTGCAGCTGAGGCATTGTGGCTGAATGTGACGTTGAAATCTTGAAATGTTTCGAACATCAAAACCAAGCGTTCAGGTTGGAATCAGCCCCGATGACCATTTGAATTGAGTGTCTCTCAAGTGTTCGAAGTTACAAGTGTTGATAATCATTTCAAAACAAACTTGTAGAGCCTTGACATATAGTGAAGTAGATGGAGGAATAAATAGAGATTGTCTTCAAATATTGTAATAACATTTATTTGCAGCAGCTTATTCACTTTGTCTTTTTTCAGACTTTAAAATTTTGTAAATTCTGTTCAGCGTGATGGATTTAAGCCCCAATCAGCGTTGACTGTTCTAATGATCAATCGTCGGCATTTATAAGTGTCTGAGTTATCATTATTAGTATCGCATGAGCAAAAACAAATCGTGATCATATATCAATGAGAATTTGAATATCAAACTTTTGGGTCACTGCTTTCCTTTTTCATTGTTTATCTCAACTAAATTCAACTCCACCTCTAATAGACTCTGCAACAAGCACATTATTAACATTATGTAATGTTCGAAGTTGTTCATAGTTAATCATCCTAACGATTCTTGATATAGATTTAGGACCATCGCCTTGTACGTTCGCATTGAGTGGATTCGGACATGTATCTCCTCCACCCGATCTTTCACCGTCTAGTTGGTCATCCGTTGAGAAGTGTTTTCTTGAAAGTAATGGAGTGCTTCGACGAGGAAGGATGCTTTCCTATAGGAAGAAGGTTGCCCTTGTCAAGTAACCTATCGGGTTTAAGTATGGATCGATAGCGTGTCTTCAGAGGATGTACTGGTGATGCCGACTATTACGGATCTAAAAGGTAACCATGCTCGTCGGAGACAAGAAGAGTGCTAGTTCAGACAGTCTTAGCGCCAAGAGGAAGAATGGACTCTGGTTTTGCAGAAAAAGCGTCTCGTTCCATTAAGGCGAGACAAACTTTTACCAAAATAAGGGCAGTTAAAAGCATTTCAATAAAGAAGATTGTTGACTTTGCCATCCATTTAATTTTGCTGCAAGAAGTTGAGCGATTAACTGCCCCGAAAAGACCATCCCAAATCACTTTGAGAATTTCATTCTGAGAGGTTTTGGGGGCATGTGGGTATGAATCTTTATGCTTACGTATTTCTGAAAGGAAAGGGAACCTCTTCCAAAAGAAAGATCAAAAGAAAAGAAAACACCTCAGACGGATGAAGAAAATGTCACAGATTTCCGCATTATTTGAAGATTTGCTTAGCGATCTTGTATGCCGACCTACGTATGTATGGGTATATATGTTGAAGAAGTGGTGAATCTTGGTGATAGGATCGGCATTAAATGTTGCATTGTAGAGACCACCGAATGGTGAATTGTTTCGATTGAGGAAACAACAGTAAACTTATGATTCGAGAGCCTGACAGGCCAAGGGCCTTTAGGGAAAGTTATCCTACCAACATCCATGGGAGATGAGTTCAACCTGGCGGTTTCATGTAATAAATCGATGCGAAGACCACTACAATGTCTTCTTGGGCGACCATGGATACGCTCAAATAACGTTGTTCGCTTCAGCGCGTTTCTGCAGTAGCGAATATAGCAAAGATGGAATTGAAAGGGCGATTAAAGCGGATAATGGCCATTAAACGAATCACAACTTTCGGATGCAAAAATGACCCATCCGGAAGAATAAAGAATTCGATGAGCCGT
This sequence comes from Lithospermum erythrorhizon, assembly GCA_019722365.1. Taxonomy (NCBI): domain Eukaryota; kingdom Viridiplantae; phylum Streptophyta; class Magnoliopsida; order Boraginales; family Boraginaceae; genus Lithospermum; species Lithospermum erythrorhizon. The sequence continues at coordinate 112,498 of JADFUC010001644.1, forward strand.
GAAAGTTCTTCACAAAGATCAAGAAAGCAATGTGAGAAAGAAGATGTTAGAGTTTACGATGATTTAGGTTTTTTAGTCAGAAATGCAGAAGAAGAATGCGTGAGTCCTACAGGTTTAAAGGTTTAAACCTCCATCCTTGAGAATGAAGAAGATGAGCCCGAGCACAAAGCCTTAGGGATTTGTATACTGATGAGGGTGAATATGACAATAGAGCATGGAGAGAGGTGGCTTCTATAAAAATGTGATGTTGGGATCGAAGTCATATGACCTCTTGGTTAAAGCGGGGTATAGTCAAAAGGATGAGTCGATAGGGGAAGCTACATAGGAATTAAACACTGACGAAAAAGAGTGCCTGACTTTCAGTATAATTTCGAGAGAAAATGCTTAAGGATAGAGGATCATCGCCAAAGCCTTGTCTGAGGCTTGGATATCTGGCTACCTCCTCTGTTAGAATTGCTATCAGAGAGCAAACAATAACTACATTTAGAAGAAAAGATGTCTCTCAGCTTGAGCTGGTATGCGTCGAGTTGGTGTCATACCGATACGAACTTCCATGGATTAAATGAGCACCGAAGTCGATTTTTCCAAATGGTGGGGCGTGCCCCAGCAGAAAGAAGTGCATATTCAAAGGTTGGGGCCGACGATCAAAAACGAAGAGCTGTTGAGAGAGGTTGGGACGGTTAGAAGGACTCTGCAGTGTTTGATAAGTCAAGGGAACAAAATTTGAAGGAGTCCAAAGTGAGGGATGAAAAGGCGTGTGTTAATATAACCCCAAGTCGTGCATCAGCTGGAGGGTAAACCCGAAATGAGGCCCTTACCGAAAGAACTGTGAGGAACACGAGGGAGAGTGTTGGATCTGCTCCGTATTACGTCAGCGGCAGCAGATATAGGGAGGGGCGCTGAAGAGGCCCCATCCCGACATTTGAGGAAGGTGTAAAGTCACTTGTTGATGGTGAAAGAATGCCAAACACAGAACTGACGAGCCGGCGCGTCCCGTATATATGACTCCTTTTAAGCTGCGAGAGGATGAAAAAGTGCGTGGATCTTCTCATGAGTTTGAGCGTCTTTGCGTGGACACACCACAGAGATCTGGGGTTTGGATCCAAAGATACGATTAAATGTCATCCCAAGCTGTAAAAAGAAGGGGTTAAACTGTCAATGAGGCTCAAAGAAGATTTCGTCTAGAAGTTGGTCAGGTGAAGGCTGATAAATAAATTGATCGATCTTTGGTTTTTATCAGGAGGTGAAATTATCGAAACTTGGTTGTCAACGTAGTTCTGTAAAGAAGAATGGAAAATACGGTTTGCGTTGACGAGATCTCAATCAGCGTGTCCAAAGATGATTTTCGCTTTGCTATGCAGGTTAATGATTGATCGACAACATGGGCATGAAGCGATGACATTCGTAGGCCAGTTCTTGCAGGTATAACCAAATTCGAATAACTTTTTGGAAGATGAGAGTTAACCTTTTGAACTCCCAGTATATATTGTTACAAAAGTGATGCGTTTGGCTTGAAGAATCTTCAGGCAACATGCAGCATCTGAGAAAATATTTAATGTCTCCCGTAAGAATGTTGAGTGCTCATTCGATGATTTGGTTGTGAAATCAAAACGAAAGAATACCATGCTATCACGATCTCGGAAGTAGTGTTGGAGAGGCTTCGGCCTTTATCGACTCGAGATGAATCTTTCCCAGTGCTTTTGGTGCTTAACCTGGAGGACTAAAACCGTAGTTCGTCGTGAGGTATCGAATGGCGACCAAAGATTGATGCCATCGCCCGGCGTACGAGCCTCATGACCATCACGAGCTCGAAGTTTACAAAGTTGGCTACGCCCGGCGTTTCATTCCAGCTTTGGCGAGGGGAGATGTCGACCTTTCGGTCGATTAATGAAGAAAGGGACTTTGTTTTGGCAGGATGAAGCATCACGGTAATGCTTTCCACCAAGTATCATCATACCTCGTAGAGCCGCCGTCTTTGTTCGAGAAAATTTAATCTTTTCACGTTGCGGCGCGAACGTCCCGGTGGGGGCATTACTCGCGAAGAGCGAGGCGGGGAAAGGAGAATGTATTGTCTTATCTAAGTCGGATGATGACACAAAATGGTGAAATATGCTCAATTGAAAAACGTAATAAATACTCTGTTTTCGCAATCCGGAAAATTTGAAAACATTGCTGACTCCATCTTGTCCGTTTAATCTCAAAGCAAATCGATCGATATGTTATGTCGAGCACATCTTATCGGATCGGTTGGCAAGGTGGTACCTCAAATCCAACAATTTGAAATCATATGTGCCTCGAGCTGTTAAAGTGAGATTTTGGCCGGAACTTCTTGAATCATGTACAGTGAGATAGGAACTCTTTTGATGAATTACCCGGATGAGGATGTGATGGTGTCAATTCTCACAGCCGTGGAAAGATGCTTTTTGGCCGATTAGAACTGTAGGGATGGGCTGGGCTGGAGGCTGGAGTTGTTTCATACTTGCTGAACAAGATATCTCCCGTATTCGTTCTACGTTAAAGTATGAAATGATGATGATACCAGCGATGCGGCGGAATCTCCGAGCTTTGATGTTGGGATTTCGAAATGCGGTGGAAACTCGTGCGGTTGAGGTTTACGGTGACTTCTGACTAGTAAATCGACCCGACTCTATTGGAGTTATAGAGTCAAAAAGCCCGAGTTGATACCCATATTACATTCTGTTGAAACTCATGAATCATTAGAGACTTCTAAGTGAGCACAGTAATTCAAGATTGTTGAACAGCAGTGATTCTTTATGTTTCAAAACATGATACGTGAGAGAAAAGGAGATTAGTCCAGCAAAATTGCGTGTGCAGCGCATGTTCGAAAATAGAAGATGCTAGAATGATCAAGTGAGACTAAACTCTTGTAGTCGATGTCCCCATGAGATTGATAGAAGATTGGAAACTGACCTTTAATTGATTATCTTGATAAGTTACCTGTGAGAATTCAAAGAAGACGGATGTCCGTCGTGGGCCCCTCGTTTTATCTATTACAAAGAGACGCTCTTCAGAAGATCGTTTGATTGTGTATTAAACCCGATCCTTGGGAAGAAGCTGCAGATCAATGGAAGAAACTCATTCTGGTGTATGTGGCGCTTTCGTGATCGATGCTGAAACTTCATTTCCAAAATCAGCGGATGGGATACTATTGGCAGCCCCTGGTCCAAAAGCCTTGGAATTATTTAAAATGTAAATACAATGGAGTTTGGAATTAACAAAAAGGTAATAAATACTATCGGTTTCATAAATTCATCTGACCGCTTGAGAACCCTTCTGACCGTTGCCTCATGGCACTTTCGATGCATAGGGACAGCATGGTTGGACCCATTTTACCAACTCGGCGAGACACATTCACATGCACTGCGGCAGCAGATTACTTCTCGAAATTAAAGTGCAGGCGATTACTTGAAAATATGACACTTGAGGAAGAAGTGGCCAAATTCTCTGAGTAAACCTCATGCTCTCGTTATAGGTGCCCGGACTATACTCATGGCGATAATAGGAAGTCATTCGATGTCCTGGCAATTCTGACCTTATGTGAAAGTTTGAATTAAAGTGTCACTAAGAAAAGAGGTTGTCGATAAGTCCAAAGAGATTGGCGTGAAAATTTGATTGAAGGCTACGTATTGGCGTATAGGGCCGACATATAGAAACGCCCTTGATCGACTCTTGCTCGTTGGTATGTAATTGTGGAAATTTTGTCCTCCGTTAGAATGTCGAGTCCGTCTTTGAGACTAATTATTCAGAGATATACTCGAAGAAAATGTCGCGCTTGGTTGGAAGGTTAGACTCTCTTGATGAAGAGGTTGGGCCCGTATGACAAAGATTGTTATGTCGATCAGGTATCTCGAAGTGTTATAAGAAAGTCAAAGTCAAACGCTCCTTTCGAGTTGGTGACATGGTACTCTCGTCAGACGATAAATCTCTTTCGTAAAGAGAGAGAATTTGGGCAATGGGATGGTGTTAAGTGCGTCTCGTCCGGGAGAGGTGTATAAGCGAGGATCTCTGAATGGTGAATCGAGATGGGTGGATGATCGATAATTTGCGAAGATATATTATCCGTTGAAGAAGCTCATGGCGTGAGTATAACGTGCGGCGACCACGATGGCGTTACGCGTGGTTAAGCGCTGAATCGCTGATGATATTGCGTGTGGGTAAGCGTAGATCCCCGGAGGAATTGTATGATAAAGCATTAAACTCACTTGTCAGATTGTATTAGTAGTTGGCACCAAAAGCCCCATCGAATGCAGGGGTATTAATCAACAGTCTCACAACGCGTAGTACTAAAGCGTACGGCTTTGAGCGAAATCATATTTCCACGAACTACGTTTGGCAGTCTGCATGGATAAAATTCCTTAAGTGGCCAGGCGACAGTCCCCGAGTCGGTCGTCTGAAATTATTTGCAAAAATGTGGCGATAAAAGCGTAAATGATGTTTCGAGATAATTTATGATAAAACATTTACAACTAATAAAAGCAAGATTAAAAGTGTGCACAAATAGATCTGAAACTCTGAAATTCATAAAGCTAAAAGTGATTTTGGCTCAGAATCGCATACAGAGCATCGAGTCTTGGACCTTAACGCAAAGTCGTTCTTGGCGTATCGTCGCTGGCACCATTTAGCGCGGTTTCCTTGATGAACTGTTTTTCTTGAGTTGATATTGTATTGTAAGTGATTTAATGTCTTCTTATCTTGATGAAGAAAGGTATGAAGAGTCTTGTTTTTCCCAGCGAGTCTTCAATTCTCCTAAATTGATCTCTTTTTCATTTCTTCTGATTATGACCTCTGCTATGTGCTTTGATTCTCTTTCAATTGTGATGTATTTATGTAAGCAGTGGAAAAAAGATATATAGATGACTTTAGTTGTCATCATTGAAGAGATTTAATGCGCTTTGAAAAAATGGTTCAGAAAGCGGTGGACTTCTTTGATATGCCATCTCTGGCTGTGACAATGATCTTGCATAGACCAACCTGTCACTTTGTTGACTACCAGCTCGAACTTGCAGGGCCTTCGGTATTCCTGATGCGGCAAGCAGCTTCGAAGCTCAAGTGTACCCGCTAAAGGCAGAGGTTGCTCATTTCTTCTTGGTTATATCATTTGAATCGTCCGCGAGGACCCGAGATTTCAAGGAATCTCACAAAGCAAAAAGATTGAATGGGGATAAAAGACATATATATAGTAGAAATACTTTGTGAAATGATGAACTAGTTTACATTAAGCTACTAACGTCAAAGGCTGGTTATTGGATGGTGAAAGAGCTATAAAGTACTTTTTGGTGGGCTTGGGTTACCACCGATCTAGCAGAAGTTAAATTCGTCAATAAATGCGAGAAGCTTGAGGGTTATAAGAGTCTAGAGTATCGTGAGGAGATGAAGTGGGGACGAACTTGTTCCTAAATAGATGAAGTTCTTACCATAAAAGGCAGGTGGGATGAGGGCTGTCGGATCATATTCCTTAGCGAAACATTCTGATGGAAAGCAAGGGATGAGCGGATGCTCATTTGTGAATCTTTGGCATATGCTCGGCTCAACCCAGCGTCGTAACTTTCTTTCTTCTTGAAACTTGGATTCATAAAGATGGAAAAGTAAAACTCGGTTAGTTCGAATTCAGACCTGCATAGTGGAAGCCTCAATGACATTTTGGACGACGATAATCTTGGAATTGCGAGGAATGTCTGACGAATCCGGGTGTGAGAGCAAGCGTGTGGATTGTAAGGTTAATCCCCCAAATTCTGTCAGCTTCTTACAGGGAGAATTTATGCGGAGACTTCGAGTAAAATCTTGCTATGATGGTTCTCCTTTAATGTCAAATTAAGCGACGAGTTCTTGATTCAGTTTGTTCTTCCGGACGAATCAGGATTGGTTTTGGCAACCTATATCACAGAACTACCATTCTCAATATCTAGCCTTACGCCCGCATTTGTATTTAACCATAAGTGGACCACAAAATCTGAGGGGTAGTATAGTGTGCCCAAAGAAACCTTGAAGCTATCAGAATTTATACACGTAATGAATTAGAAGAAACTTGTCTTTCGTCCCCGGGGTTCTTACGACTTTGCAATGAGATTTAAGCCTCGGTAAATACTTTCGTCATACAGTGCTGAAATTTGCTTTCTCGACCTCCCCAGCCATGACGAGCGTCTTAAATACCTACATGAAACACTGCTGACCAGCTGGTTTACATATCTCGGCGACTCTGAGGACCACTTTTGCTCCTGCCGAAAGAATGTCGGCCATTCCCAATAGCAGATTGTATATAAAGAAATTCCCATTGAAAATTGATAAGTATACTTGAATTCTTGTTTGGAGACTATCCGTTTCGGCATCTCTCTGAGGATGCAACACGAACGTCGTAGTGTGATGAGTAGGTACAAAAGAAAGATGGCGGATAATACCATCGCTTTGTCGAGTCTTTATTACAGTCCAGCGCGCATTCAGTGGTCGATTAATAACTGTAGGCTGCGGCCGTAGTTTTAATGACCGCGAATAAGTATATACGGCGAGTTAAATGCGATCATCAATTAGCGTCGTCTAAGTATTAAGGCGTCCCCAAATGATCCTTTCGGTGAATGTGATGCATCTCGAAATCTGTAGAGTGATAAAAAAAAATATGTTAGAAGGAGAGTATTGTAATGCAAATCTGAAAGTGTCATATTCTAGTATACAGAATTAGGGATTATACATTTACAAAGTATCTACAGTGCAAGTATACCATTCTGAAAGTATGCAAAGTGCAAGTATCACCATTCTGAAGTCTTCATGACTCTAGTATCTCGAGATAAATATCTCATTTCTGAAAGTATGCAAATTCTGATGTCTGCATTTCTGAGAATATCCTTGTTCCTGAGTATCTTAGAATTAAAGTATCTCAAATTCTGAAGTATCGGTCTGAGTATCTCATTTCTGAGAAGTGTCATGAGTACAAGTATCACCAGTCTGAGTATACCATTCTAGAAATGTCTAGGGTCTGATATACCATTCTGAAAGTAATAAATTCCTGAAGTAATTTCGGTCCTGAGGTATGCCGTTATGATATGCCGGTCTGAGAAGTATGCAAATTATAATCTCAATTCTAGTATTTCGGGTACAAAGGTATCTCGGTGCCAAAGTATCTCGGTCTGTAGAAATTAATCTCGGGTCTGAATATCTCAGACTACTAAAGTATCTAGGGTACAAAATATCTGGTAAAGTACTGGCGTGCAAGTATCTTGGCTCAATTTACTCTAAATGTAAAAGATATGACATAATACCAAAAAAAAAAAAAAAAAAAAAAGAAGGCAACCATGTAATATTACGCAAAGTATGGAGGGATATTTTCAACCTTAAAATGACACGTCTGAATACACCATTTGATTTGCAAGTGAATAGGCGACTAAATCCCGTGCCCAGCGAAAGTCTAAATATGGAAAGGAAGAAATGTAAGATACTCGAAAGACAAGCAGGTGGCGTACGCCTATTTTTATACTTTTGAATCTTTGACTTCACGCAGGCCGCGTAAGCGTGTTAGGACGAAGATGCATGTATAAATCTTCATGAGAAACTAAAATAACATTAAAGTCAATTAAATGTTAGAGACAGTCGTTGGGTACATTTTTCATTGTCACTTTATAATGAAGTGATAGTTCTGAGTAAAAGTTGAAGACACATATGGCTCATGACATGGACCTTGGGCAGTCTCCGTTATCATGCAACAAAGTTCCCTTGATGTTCAAGCAACGTTCAAAGCATACGATTCATTCTACTTAAATTGAAAGCATTGAATATACTATATGCGGATATGCGTGTATATCATGCAAATGATAGGAATACGGAGTATTAAGATGATGAAAATCTGAGGAAAGAAAGTTCAAACAAAATTCTCCCATGCTACATGCGTTTCAGGAAAATCACCCAAGCAGAAAAGCTTGAGCAAATATTTTCATTGGCGTAAGCTTTGTGCTACTATGATCATTTGGAAATCATTATCCTTGATGTTAAAGACCTCATGAGTCATCCCAACCCAGAGTTAGGCTACTGCAATTCATATCTGTGTTACAAATTATGAAAGCAAACAAAGAATTATCACAGTCATTAATGGTGAAATTTATAAAAGAAAATTTAGACGAGCAGGATTGAAAACATATTCCTACAATAAAGACAAGACATGGTTTCTCCTCAGATAATATGTTTTGAGGTAGGAGTTGTTACTAAAAACAATGAAGAGGTAGAGTCGATGCACCGTCATTCTGAATGGCCAGTTGAGCTCAATTTGAAAGCAAGCACTGTGGCGAATGTTGTATATGTGCCTGGAATCAAGAACAGTGTAACAACCAGTAAAAGTTATACATGTGAGAACAAGTACGAAGCTTTGCTTACACTGCGCCGACCATTAGTTCTCTGCTAGATAACCATTAGTTCTCTGCTAGAATAAAGTGGAAGCTTAATATTGATGACAAATATTGAGGAAGTGGGCACTTTGTTGCTTTTATAGGCAGTGGAGTAGGTGATTAAGATTAGTTGCAACTGGACCCCAAATTTTGAAATTTAAATTCAAATGAATAATCTTCCCATGAAGTTTATTTTAACCAACGGAGTTTTGAGAACTTGAGAGTCCTCATGATGTGAATGACTTCTTTCAAATTCACATGGTTCCCAGTAGTTCAATAATTTAAGGAGGCTGATTTTATAGCTTTCTTTTAATTTTGATAAGTTTATGCGGGCAGTTTGGCCCATGAGTAAGAAGAGGTAATCTGAGATTCTAGAATAAGACATATATATGATATGCTTTAGTCTTATTATATGAATGGATCCTTTAATAATTAGTAAATGGTATTGGGCACGTCTTTGGGAAGATCAATCTGGTAATAACACCCTTGTTCAACTTTGTGATCAAGAGACTGAGTGTTCAGTCGAACTCGGCTACACAAGACTACATAAAATTTAGTGCGTACGTCTGAGTTCGAGGTATTTGTTAATGTTATTAAATTTATTATTAATGTTCCAATTAAATTAGTTAATTAAATTCAATTTAACGATTTATTAGTTGGAATTTAGTTAATTAAATAAATGGAATAATTAAATATTCACGTAATGGATTGTATCAAATTATAAACTTAAAATTAAAATTGAATGAGTCAATTAGAGCTTGACCATGAGAAGCTTGAGATCGTAATAAATAATTATTTCATCGAATAAGCGTTTGGAAATAATTGAAGAGTTGAATAATTATATCTTTTAAATAAATATAAGATACTAACATCGAACAAAATCATATAATTGATGCTTTAATTAAGTTGGAAGAATAATTATCGGGAGGTCGGCAGGAACCGGTCGAAGTCGAGTTCAATAGAGACGGCCAGAAGTCGGGGCTTCGAGCGTCAGTCGAGCCAATCCAGCCATTACTTTTAATAGCTATAAATAGAGGCATTATAAATTCGTTTAGGGATGGAAATTCGTTTCTTGAAAAGAAGGTGAAAGTAGAAGAAGAAAACATGAATCGGAGATTCTCCCCTTTCAGCACGATTCAGTTCTTGTTGAGCGTTGGTATTGGCCTTTGAATGTGAAGCGTTAATGAATCTTTGAATCTTCGAACATCAAGCGTTAAACGTTTCAGGTTGAGATGTTATTGAGCCATGGATTGGAGTGTCTGTGTCCAAAGTGTTCGAGTTCTGAGTGTTCAATGTGAAGGCTGTGAACAGTACTGCTTGGGCCGCTTGACTTGTATAGTGAAGTAGAATGAGGAATAAATAGAGTGTCTTTCCAGATGTTATCAAATATTTGTTATTTACTGACCCATTTATTCATTTGTCTTTTAGGCTTTAAGTATGCAATTCTGATCATGATAAGCCCCAATCTAGTTATTTATTCAATGATCGTCGTCATTATAAGTTATCAGTTAGCATCGTATTGGTATTGTCATGAAAACTCATCCGTGATCATGCTCAGTAAATTTGAATATCGAAACTTTTTTGAATTATTTCTTTCCTTTTACTGTTGTTTATCTACATTGAATTTAACTAAAACTCTAATAAGTTTAATGACATTATTAACTTTGCTCTTAATATTCGAAGTTGTTAATAGTTAATCATCCTAACTTGATTCTGCGATAGGATTTAGGGCCAGCCTTTACGTTCGCATTGAGTCGTTCGGACATATCTGATCTTTCTAGTAGATCGAGGTCAGTATGATGAGGATGTAAACTACTATCTTCTAGGTGAGACTATTTAAAATCAATTATTTAAGTATTAATGACATACGATCTACAGATAAAGTTGGCAATATTTGTGCTTCAGAACAAAAGCAACTATTTTGAAAATGGTGGCAGAAAAATAGATACTCGTATATTTGTCTTGAAATAGTTTCACATTAAATCTCTTAACACATTCTTCATTAACTTTAACACTAGGGCATTATTAGTTTTGGAGATACTGTAAATGGCCTGTTTAAGTTCTAATTTTGTTTCAAACAGATGGATATTTTGCTTATAAAATCAAATAAAACTGACATTATTATACCCTTATTGTTCAAAATAGTCTTAGAGTCTCACAAATAGAGAGCACAAGTTTACACAATAATACTAATAATTGGTAGTGCAATCTGAGTCAATAAGTGAAGAAATTGATCAATTGAGGTCTTTGAAAGATTGGATTTTAAAGTGGGGTTTCCAGGTAAAAGAAGTAGAAGACGTTCAATAGTTTAAAGAAAATTTGGTGAATTTGAGATAACATCAAGCAACCTCAGATCATTCGGCTACTTTGATATAGACTTCGAGAGCCATCTCAACTTAATATTCCTGGCGACTTTGGGTATTCATGTGGATACCATGAATAAGAACATAGTTCATACTGCTTTCCCCTATACTTTTCCCCTAGTTATAAGACTGGGTAGTACACACAAGGTCACAAAAATAAACATATTGCACTTAGCACGACTCAACAGCATTCAAAAACACTACGATCACTTCACAAACGATGATATAAGAAACAAGTGAATCACTGCATAGGGAAATGGTTTATCTTGAGTGATGTCTAGGGGAGGTCAAGAAATTACAAAACATGGATATTTAATTTTGTATTTCAGGATATGTAAATACATATTGACCTGCATCTTGGATTAACAAATATATACCTTGCTTATTGTGTGGTTGTTGTCACAGTACTCAAGGGATAACAACTACAGAAGCAGCAACTAGTCCGCTTATGTCCTCTCCATCATGAGAAATGCCAACAGAATCTGCAATCTGTAGTATAGTGAATGGAAAAAATGTCGAGAGGCGAAAAAAAAATTAAAAGGCTTTAGGAAGTACACACATGCTGATGTTAGTATCATTTAACTCGAGGCATAAAATTGACATTAGAATCACCATCCTTCAAATGTAAGCTCTACTAACTTCGCCTTTCATCAAGGATAATCAAAGAATCTCTTGGACAAGCACTAGCTCAACAATTATAGTTTGGCGAAACAAAATTGCTGTCTTTTCGACATGTCATAATCCATAAAGGCCTATGCAGAAGGAACACTCAAGTTGAGTGGTAAGCCCAATAGAATAATGGCATGTGATCTGAGTTAACAACTCCGCAAAAAAAATTAAAATAAAGCACACCTGTTGTTTCATCCAACCCGGCATTGATTCAAAATAAATAGATGTCCCTGACACTCGTCTTTTAGGAGTCATGAACCCATGAGATAAGTGTCCCCCATGAGGTAAATCCAGTCCCTATATCACTGAACAATCTTAATAACTACGTTGGTTGGGGCATTGAAGTACAAGAATCCAGTCCCATGAGGCGATCATGTGGACTAAGAATTGCTGTGTAACCCTCAAAATTAGCTGGAGAACCAGACAAAGGCTGCACGTTAACAACCCATTTATTTCCGTCCAAATGGAATGCCACTAGAGCTCTTTGTTGGCAGAGAATTTCTACTTCATCAATATACTCATTACCACCATAATACCTAACAGAGGCAACCATGGCTTCAACATAACAACCACGAAGCCAAAGCCATGATTTTGGCTTAACTATACCAATAGACAGCCTCTTTCCTGGTAGCCCTTCAGAGTGTTGTTGGTCAAGCAGAACCAAACGGCTTCCATCACAGCCGGTATGTAAATTTTCCGGCATAATAGCTCCAGGCTTCTAAACTGCAGTCCTTTCTTTCTTAATAACTCAAACTAACTTCAGGATCAGCTTCAGTCTGACCATAGTCGACAAACTACTCCATCACCTAAAGAACATTAACAATAGTTAAAGTACTCCATTAAATATAGGAAATAGCAGCTATCAACCTATACTCTATTTCTAAGGATAGTCTAGTATGATTTTCAATGGTTAATTGACACATACTTTGATTTGAATCAAAGTAATCACAAATCAAGTCATCATAATAGTAAAGTGTGCGAAAATATCATATTTTAATATATTTTCAATAAATATTATCTTGAGATATACCATATATTTAAGTTCGATGATCATTTGAAATGGAAAGTAATAAATAAAACCAAATGATCAAAAGAACTTGCTTTGGCTATTATTCATTTCAACAACATTAATTGACCATTGAAAATCAAACTAGACTATTGGTTTAAAATGAAAGTGAAATACTATAAAGAGAATCCTCGAAAAGATTTGTTTGGCTATTCAATGGGCTCTGAAAACGATGACTCTGGCCCCTATTTCTTGTATTGAGAAATCGAAGATGAGTGTTAATATGGAGTTGGCTGAGTTTGATTAGGCTTCGAATGCAGTCGGCTTCCTTTGTTGCTGTTGAAAATCAAACTAGTATTGGTTTGTTGTGTCAGGATGCTTGGCAAATAAGTTCATATGGCGTCTTATCCGACGGGCTAGCATTTTTATTTACCGATGAGCATATGAATCTCATTGTTGCCTCTTGACGAATAAAATGAAGCGACTCCGGTGAATACAATCTGATTGTAAATGCACTCCCTATAACGAAATCACATGTGGGGTTCTGCAAACATATCTAAAGTGAATCCCTAACCAAACCCTTTCTTCTCTTCAGCTTTACATGGCGTTGTTTCATAGTGGTACCAAAATCTTCAGCCGTTTCCATAAGACGGATCATTTAAACTATTTTCCTTAAATCCTTATTTATTACAATAATAGTACATATAGCGAGTGATATTACTTTTTCCGGTCTTAAGTTGCACTTGGCTACCTATCCTAACACTAAAGCCTCTACGATGAGCATACTCTTTGTAGAAATTCAAACAAACACGACAGAGATTCTGAGGACTTCCATGTTCGACATCATTTGCATAAATAAAAAGCCTTATCACTTTTATCGTTAATATAAACAACTTAAAGTGGTGAAACATGTACTCTAAATGCTCAGATAAGAATGACATGCAGAGTACAGAAGTACTCTAAAAACTCATTAATTAGTACAAAAATACTCAGAGATCAATAATTCAGCTGAATCAATAATAACACACAATTAAAATCATAAAGCATGAATAAAAAACTGATCGAATCAACTAAAACACAAATTAAACACCAGAAAATTAATAAATATTTAATCAAATCAAGTACAAATGAATGAACTAACCAGTTCCAATTTCCGATTCACAAGGAGCAAGTTCGCTGAAACATCACAATCAACACTATCCATAACCACAATAGAGGATGAAATACTTAAAAACAAAAATAAATCAAATTAAACTAAAGATAAAATTTAAAACAAAATAACATAAAATAGCAATGAATGAGAGAATCCAGGAATTAGATTTTAGTTGTGATTCATCTGGGACTATTCATTATACACACACCCAAATGAACCGGATGCATACATTCAAAAACTATCACTTTACCAAACGTTAAGATATGTAGAAAATACTTAAACTAGGACATAAATACCCAAATTCAATCAAAATACCCAAATTCGATCCAAATATCCAAAATTCGGATCCAAATACAAAACCGGACTGAAATATTGGGACCGTATATCCAACAGGTAAGCCATCATTTAGTCTCGGACAAAAAAAATTACCTTAAAAGTAACAGTTTTAAATAGTTGGGAGCAAAATAATCATTTCGCCCATGTTACACTTTGGGTGTGTAATAGTGTAACCACAGTGTATCTATAGCACCTCAGTCTCTACAGGAGGAAAAAGCCAATCAACGACTATTGACTCGGTGGTCTGCATTCTCAATATTTATAGGGACAACATTAGTTCATGTTTTGGGATATTTATATTTACACTGGGTTTCTATTAACTCGTATCGTCTTGATTAATTCTTGAATTATTTAAAATATTATTTGATATTCGAAAGAATCGAGTAGTTGCCCATCTCTATAATGTCTAAATGAATTATATACCTGTTCCGTCGACTCAGATAACAACAGTTGAACGATGTCAGAGGGGTAAATAATAAATTCACTACTAAAACACTACTTTGGATGTGCAAAAAAAGCCCAAGATGACAATCTTACAGAAATTCCCCTTGCAATCAATTAATTCCCTCCCCTCTACAAGCTTGTAAATGAGTGGGCATTGTTAATGTTTATGGGAATAACATTAGTTCATGTATTGGGGATATTAATATTCACACGTGGGTTTCTGCTAACACGTACGGAGTTGTCTGAATACAGTAAATGTTCAGACATTCGACATCTAATAATAATGATGACGTGTTGGACTAAACCATTTTGTTTGATCGCCTCGTCATCATCGTTTTCGATGCGTTAAGGTTCTTCTCATTCTCCTCTCTTTTTTGTTATTAGGCGGCATTGTCGAGTAATATTGGCACCATTGACACAAACTTTAGTTCGAATATAAATTAACGAACTTGTAGCATTGTATTTAGTTCCCATAACTCAGTAATAGTGGATTGATAGTTTCTTTTGAATGGACACCAAGTCTAGTTTGTTATTTGTGTAGTTACTCCCTCCTCAAAAAAATCCAGGCGATTGTCGGGTTTGACTTGATGTTGGAATTTTAAATTTTGAGCTTAAAATGTTGTTATTGATGTTAACATAAATATTTTGGAATACTCGAAAAATTATTATTTAATGTAGGTTGCTGTTACTCGATCAAGGCTACAAAGTTTGTTAATTTTGACTATTGAAAATCAAACTAGACAATCTTGGGATGGTTTTTATCAATCCTGGTTATATTGGGTATAGTAAAAGTTTTTTCAGAAGGGCATAGTAAAAATGTGGTGGCAATTTCATGTTCAATAGCGAAATTAAAGATGTTCAACTTGATAGCATTTGGGTATTTTCTATTATTGATAATTGGTAAATTCTGTGGTTTGTATTTGTTTAGGTATTCATTACTGTTGTTTGCTGCTAATAATTTGTAGATTAAAAACATCTTTTGATCTCTTTTGATAGGTTTGATTTCGTAGCTCAGTTCCTTTTTGAAAATAAATGCTGAGTTAGTTTACCTCTCCCTTTTGCATTGAATACCGCTTTTCATTTTCTTATAAAACTTTGATGTTCAAAACGAAGTTGTCTTTCCTGAATGTCTGGGCTATTGGAATTTCAGATTTATGTTTTTATGGTGACTCGTTTATTTTGAAATTATCATCTATAGAGAAAAAACCATGGATGGACAAATTTCACGTGATGCATAGATTGGCAACTCAGCAAGGAGCATCTGCTCAGATTTTCAAAGCTATAGCAGATCCACCCACCACTAGTTTGCAACGCTTAAAAGGCTTGACAACTGGAGGGCTTCCAACTTTCATTGATGTAGGGAATAGTTTTGGTGCACCAGCAATTCTTGAAGACAACTTGATACATCAATTAGTTCACAATGGAAAGCGAGTGGTGATGATGGGGGATGATACCTGGATCCAATTGTTTCCAGATCATTTTAACACTTCTTTTCCCTTTCCCTCTTTCAACGTGAAAGATCTTGATACAGTAGACAATGGTTGCATTGAACACTTGCTGCCCTCCTTATACAGAGATAACTGGGATGTGCTTATAGCTCATTTTCTTGGTGTGGTATGTCTATAATCTCCATATATATACCCAGGTCTCAATTTTCAATCCCCAAATCCGTAGCAATCTGCTGTACTTAATACTGGAGCACCTATACCTAAAACCTCAGTGCCAATACTTTTAATATGTTTTTCTTGTTGCTGCCAATATGGGTAATTGAGAAGTAGAACATAGTTATTTAACTCTCTCCAATGATGTGTATTCATATTTTTAAGAGTCTGATAGCTAGCTGTTACAACTGTTATATGTTTCAGGACCATGCTGGTATATGTTACAGTGTTCCTCTGCCTCAATGATGAATAAATTAGACAGTACAATGGAATCTTAAGTAATTCTCTTAAGCTGCATTGGTTGATGGATAAATCTAATTTTCATAATTTAGCTATATTTTCCATTTAAAATTGTTGGTTGCATATATTGGTGATCGAACTCAGTACAGTGTGAAGTTGTAGCACCACAGTGTAATACCTATATCGTTTCACTACTCATGATTTCTCTTTAGAACTCGCTAATGTGTAGGTCACAAGTTTCTGAATTTCATTCTCTCTTGATGTCTAATGATTGCTTGTTTACTTCAGCGTGTTGTTGAAGCAATGGAGACCCAGAGCGAGCCAGGTGGCTTACATGAAAATTCTTTGCTTCTTGTGATGGGTGATCATGGACAAACTCTCAATGGTGATCATGGTGGAGGGACTGCTGAAGAGGTGTGATTCTCACTTATTGCCTTTACTTAATTTTATAATTATATAATATAACCTGTTTAAATGAAAGAAGTAAAAACAACAATATGCAGGTTGAGACAGCAATGTTTGCAATGAGTACGAAGAAGCCTACGCCATACTTGCCTTTGGAAGTTGATAACTCATACTGCCGATCAAATGTGGTATAATGTGCTATTACTCAAGAACATTATTATCTTCTGATGTTGCATCTTTTGTAGGTTTTCTTGATAAAATATTTTCCCTTGCATCTTGCAGGAAGGCAAGAACTTGTGCATTAGCTCCATCCAGCAGGTTAAAATAGTTCTTTTAACCTTTTGTTTTCTTCTTTTCTCTGTTTTGAAGTTCGTAGATTCATCCTTTATGTTTGAAATTTGAATATCAACTTACTACAGTCAATATACAGCTTGATTTTTCAGTGACAGTGGCTGCCCTTTTTGGCATTCCCTTTCCCTTTGGCAGGTGTGTCTATAACATCGGTTTCTGTCGTTTCCCCTTATATCTATAATGTATGTTTAACTTATTTGTTCAGAATATTATCTGCTTGTTTACTATGTGCTTCCCTCTCTTTGCTTTGTTGGGAATCACATGTATACCCACATTTCACGATGGCCTCGTATAATGATAAGGATAGATAACAAAGTAGGAAAGCTCTCAACATTTTCCTTTTGAGCATTTCAGTACAAACTTCGAGCGGTCATTCATGACATACTACCTTCATATCGTCTTGTTCGATTTTTTGTTTTTATTTTAGATGTGTCTCTTAAGATGCACACTCATTAAGTATTTGGTAATGCTGTCATTTATTTCTCATGAGCTGTTATTAACAACGAAAAGCTTTCAAAATGCTAAAGTAGGCATAAAAAGTAATTGCAAATTAGTGAAGAAGTTAATGGCCAACCTAACTATGTACGAGTAACTTTTTGGAAGTTATACCCACAAGTAAACTGTTATAGAAACCACTAGGGTTAGCCTAGAGGCGATGGGGTATTAGTGTGTTACTCACAATGATGAGGCCACGGGGTTGAGTCCTTGCAATGACAATGTCAGAATTCTCAATAAATAAACTGAGGGAGTTTTTGTTTACTTATTTATGTACAAAAATAACTACTGAGAATAATGACTTTTTGAATTGTCTAGGGTTGTTCAGACAGTTTTTGGTGGTGTGTAGTGTAATAAGTACATTGATTCTCAGCTCTTTGTACCAAGGAGTGGATTTACCTCTTTTGATTTAGCTCCTAGGTTCCAGGAAACTGTCATCCTAGACTTCACTGCTTGCTCGATGAAAATTTATGTTCTATTTTTCTGAATTAATGCTGTTGTTGATGGATTTTTCTCAGCCTTGGCAAGATCAATCCTGAACTCCATGCATTAGCCACTGCTGTACGCAATTTGGGAAGTTCTGATTCAGTTAATGCTCAGAATAGATCAGAGACTGAAGACTGGATGGAGATCTATGCCAATTCTTTATGTATCAATTCCTGGCAGGTACACAATCAATTGAAGGACTCAACATTTTGATTTCAAACTATGTGATTTCCATATATAGTTTAGTTTTTGACTTTATTTATTCAATGAATCTTATTATTCATTAGCACTGTTTGATTGCTGTAAATTATTTTTGAATGGGTCACATTTTCCCTTTCTGAGTACTGTGTTCATAGAATGTTTTCTGATTCAACATACCAAGCTCATAAAATTTCTGAAGACTTAGAAATGTTCCATAAAAAATTTCTTAAGAAATATGTTTTTTATGAAAACGACCACCTCCTTCACTGTCACTGTACCTTTTCTATACTGCTTTGTAAATAATGGGCTAAAACAGTTAAAACCAGATGACTGATGAAATTGGATGACTTGTTTCAAAGGAAAAAAGCTCTCGTCCACTATTCTTTACTTTATTATATATTTAAAACAAATTCATTTCCATGATATGTTGACTCATATAGCACAGGTGAAGAGGTATATTGATGTCTATTCAGGTTCATCAGTAATTGGATTCTCAGACAACGATTTGAAAGACATATCAGACCTATATGAGGAGGCTAACAAAATTCAGTATCATGCCTCTCATTCATCCCTATCCAAGTCCAAGCTGAAGATTGATGCATATTCGAAGTTTTTAACCACTGTTGCTGGAATAGCACGATCAAAATGGACTGAGTTTAATTTAACAATGATGATAACTGGGTTTTCCATCATGCTGGCATCAATCTTTGGCCATATATTTCTTATCAAGTGGTTAGTCAAAGATGGCCTTCGTTTTTCGTCTTGCAGCAGTCCAGTCGTCTCCTTTGAGATGATTTTTGCTTATATTGTGGTGTTCATACGCTCCTGCAGTTTCCTGTCCAATAGTTTCATATGTAAGATTTCCATCAATTTTGCTTTTTTAAATTAATGAGAAGTTAAATGTTCTCGTAGTGAAATTCTTCTTTATCTTCATTTTTTTGTACCTCAAACCAGTGGAAGAGGGTAAAGTGGGTAGTTTCCTGTTGGCCACAACCGCAATACTCCAATTGAGGTATGCACTCATGAAGAAGAAGATGATACTGGAGGTAAGTTTCTTGACACCTTGAATTTTTTATTTTTTATTTTGTATTACATCACCAAGAGTTGATGTTATCATGGGAATTTCCCCTCCTTTATGCTCGTCACACTTACTCATTTTTTGCAGCAATATTTAAACTGCTAATTACTTTTTAATGTCCCCAATTATTTCCAATTCTTTCAGTGATTGTGAAACTTTACTAAAATGGTCAAGTTGAAATAATGAATCTGATGACATATGTCACATAATTAACGTTCAACTCAATATTCAAGTTTTTTCAAAAGTTTTAATGTTGACAAGCCAACTCTTGGGGAGGAGGGAGTATCTTACTCATGAGAATTTTTGTTGCCGTGGTTGGACATTATACTATCTTTCTTTGAATTTTTTGCAGGCCATTTTATTCATTCTACTAATTCCTATCGTCAGTTTTGGCATTCAACTTGGGCAATTCAAGCAGGCTGTCAATTCTTTGTTTCTAAAGGTATCTGATTCGTGGATGCTAGGGATCAACTCAGAGTCTTATATTTGGATCAACACAGTTGAAGTGTTGCCAATACTTGTTCTTATAATTCTGGCATGTTTATTGTTCAAAGGCATTTGTCAAAGATCTTTCATAGGATCTTTAAGTTGGTCATTAATAGGAACTATATTCAGTTACATGCTAATAGCTATGTATTGGGCATCAGATAGTCACCTACTGAGTCAGCATGCTGCTTTTGGAGTTATTCGTGGGAATGTAATTCCTCGAGTTGTGTACACCGTTAGTTTGTTACAAGTTCTATTTTTGGCCATAATTCACCTTTTTGGTACTGAGAAAACAACTGTCTGGAAAGAGAAGCTTGTTGGGAAAGCTTTGGCCATGTTATGTTCGTGGAGTTCCACAGTAATTCTTTTATCTGGGAAGCAAGGTTCTATTGTGGCTTTAGCTTCCGTATTAGGCGGTACTGGCTCCTTCATTATGCTGTTTCTTTCTTGAACATTAACATACCAGTATAATGACTTGAGGAGATTCCTCCGCAGGTTGGTGCATAATCAAGTTAATGAGCATCGAAGGGGATCCAAAGAATGGTATGGCAGTAACAGCCTCATACTCTTCTCATACAATACGGTGGAATCTTCTGGCGGTGTGTCTATTTTTCTGCACTGGTCACTGGTAAGTTTCAAAACAATGTTGAGAACACTTGGTCGACGGGTCCTCACTTCAGAATGATAAGATTCCTTTGATGCCATGGCTTCTTAAGTTTTCAGCTAATAACATCATTATCATTAATGCAGGTGTGCCTTTGACGGCCTCAGATATGCATCTGCTTTCATTGGGTGAGTTCCACCCCCACCCACCCCCCGCAACACACACACACACAAAAATCGTAGTGGTGAGGTTTGTAAACCCTTTCTGCATGACAGATACCCTTCAGCGACTGGCTATCAACTTTGCTGGCCTCCCTACCCGAACGTCTTTTCTATTTTTTCAACTACAAATGGCAATGCTGGATGAATGATTGACTTATTTCATTTGTTCCAGGTTCGATGAATTCAATCTAATTCGCCAAGCAGTCCTCCTCACTATAGAAACATTTGGCTTTTCTCATATTTTGCCAATAATTGGACTTCCATTTCTTGTTGCATACCAGCATAGAGCTGCAGACAAGGGAACAGAAGGGCATGTCCTTCAATTATGTCTGGTAGGTGTACCTAAAAAGTAACGATCTGTTCAATTTTGCAAGATGTTTTACTCCAGTAATACATACTCCCTCCGATTCAATTTAATTAAGTTTTTCGGTTTCGGAGTGAAGCTTTGACCAAGAATTACTTATTTCCTCATTCTAATAAATATAAAATTTATATTATTGGAATGTTTTTTTAAAATGTTTTCATAATATTATTTTCTAATAAAATGTACTCAAAGTGTTACTTATGCTCAAAAGATTCACCTCGAAAACTGAAAGTGTCAATTGAAATGAAAGGGGGTGGTAATAATTTGATTATGAGCTTGCAATAAATTATTCCTTGAGTTTGGTGATGTCAGGTCTTTAAATGGTTTGCATGTCATTTGGCAATTTTCTGGTGTATTTGATATATGGTCTCACTATAGTCATAGGAGTGACATTCACAATCTTGTGTGTCATTATTCAGCGCCGGCATTTGATGGTATCCTACTCTACCTCTAAACAAATAAATTTATGCATCTCATCTCTTCATAGTTCACACGTTGCACTTTCTGCTACAGGTCTGGGGTTTATTTGCGCCCAAATTTGTCTTTGATGTCGTGGCTCTCTTTCTATCAGACTTGTTCATATGTTTGGCATCATTTTACTACATTGTATAGCATGCTTCAAGTTTGAAACTGAATCATGACCAGACTTCATCGTTATAAGATATGCAAATCTGCAACAAATTTTGGGAGTTCGACCTCTTATCAACGTTCCTGTACGCCCCCATTCGAAGTAATGGATGGTTGCATGAAATTTTGGAGTCAACATTATTGGAAACAGATTGCATACAACAGTGTTGGAAAGCTGGCAGCGTTAGAAGCCTGGAACTCACTAAAGATATCCTATACTCAGGATGCCATACACAAGCTGTCTACTTCACCTACTCAGAGCCATCTCATAAAAAATGGGGCACTGTCTTTTTAATAATATCTTAAATGAGGTTTACCATTAAATAATTTTTTTATTGTATGTAAAATAAATAATTATATAAATTTAAAAATTAATTCGTTCAGTAAACTGTCCAGAACGTTGTGAAATTTTTTGTTGTAAAGATAAAACATTCATTCTTCGCTTTTTCATATCGAGTTATATTTTTAGTTACGAACTAAGCATGGCAAGGTTAATGATGATAAAATGATAATTATGGATTTATGGATAAAAACAACCTTAGATTTTTTTTCTTGAGTAATGATACTTCTAATTAATTTTTTCCTAAAGTAACAAAATAAATAGATACACTATTGCTAGTATTTATAAAAATTTAATATATTAAAATTATACATAATTCAATATAAAATCAATAAAATATCATAAACCAAAATTCAATAATTTAATTTTTTTCTGATTTTTTAGTATATTGAAATGTGGATTGTGGGTCCCTCAAAGATGAGGCCTTTCAAGCAACCGGGCACTTTTATACCCTTAGTTGGGCCTGCACCTACTCTTAATGAAAAACTACCCTTTTGAGAGGTCGTATTTACTTTCGTTTTTCGTTTTTATTTATTGGCTATCTTGGCTTGCGATGAAAATATGAATTATTATACAATGAATGTAGATTTGACCCGTCTTGTGAAGCTGGATCTATGATAATCCATTGAATGGAGCCATTTAACTATCTAGACATTGACAATAACAAGATTTCTGGGGTAATATCGATCGAGTTTAAGTATTTGACTACTAAAATCGCGAAATAAATAGATACGTTAAGCTAATTACGTTTAATACATCGTGAGAGTGCTTATACATTGTGAAGTGATAGATACTATTTCCTCCACTCTTGGGTCAGGGTAATTCATATTCTCTGGTGGTCTTAAGAGAGCACAACTATTTGTTGGCTGGCATCAATGTAAAACTTGACATTAGTCCACCTTGAACCTTGATTAAATTGAACTCTTATATCAATTCTTAAACTTCGCAAAGGAATGCTTTACTTTGTTGTCATACCTTCTGAATGTTAGAATTTCATAGGTTACCAGAAACCAAAGAACATTATAGTCATAACTCACATGAAAAACTAAGTAAGAACATTGTGAGATGGTTTACAAACAGGATTAAACAAGAACTTTAACTGATAAAAAGCAATTAAGTAAAGTGAAAATATTATCCGTTGATATATTTTTCATTAAATAAACAAAAATTGAGTTTACAATCTAAACCATCAACTATCAAAATTTCGACCATCTTTTGGGAATGGAGGAGCGTTTAAATTTCTACTGATATTGGTTCAATGTGATCAGCCTCTATGATTTGAAGATATGCATTTGCCTAAGAACTCAACAAAATGGGAATCTAAGTTCTTAGTTCTTCATTTTCTTCTTTTGCTTCTCTTCTAGGCGATACCTGTCCCTCCTTTCCTCCCTCTGACGCTTTTTCGAAATCGTCTCTTCTTTTGCCTTTATTGCTTCATGTGTTTTCTTCTTTCTTCTTTGCTTTGTTTCAGTATTTTCCGCTACAAGTAAAATAAAATAAGAACAAGGACAAGTTAGTAGCACATTAATTCACTCAAGTTAGTAGCACAGTAATTCACATTTCAGCAATCGACGAAAATAACATGCAGAGCTCAAACATACTTCGATCGATAATATACAAGAACGACAAAAGCAGCATTATGTTAATTAGTTCGAATGCTCCAGCAAACCACATTATCCGTTGTTTACATGAACATTTGTAGGAAAATTCAATAAAGTTCAGAAGACACAAATGGGCTAAAGAACATAAAAAATATGAAATACTGTTGGATAACGTGATCAATCTCAGTATAACTATGTGACTGAAAAAATACCTTATTACTCTCCATCAGTCGAAGATGTTGAACAAGTGCACGCAAACGTTTCTCATGAGGCTCCATCAGAACTGCCCTACTCTTTCCCAGTGTAACACCCTTTTGAGCAGGTGTATTTTTGGTTTTCGACGCAAAGGGGAGACCTTTCTCAAGCGTTTTAGGGATTACCAATGGATTGAACTTTTTTAGCTTCCTTTCAATTGGCTGCATACCAGAAGAAAACATGAAACCGAATGAGAATGTCAGCAGATGAAGATGGAGCCAAACATAGAGTCTAGGTCTTCTTCGCTTCCCTCAGATGATGAAGATGGTCGAACTGATAATTAAAACGTGTAACAAAAAGTTGTAGTAAAATTCATATCATTACCTTGTATAATGAATCTTTGCTGACGGGCAATGGTATGTTATGTTCCCTCCTCAACTCGGACACTGTTTTCATTCCCTCCCAGGTCCTGTCACGTGGCTGCAACGCAGTCGTCAATGGATTGTAAAACTGGGGAACTTCAACTTGCGTCCAAGCACGCAAAAAGACTATGTCACTCATCAGAATTCTGTCTTCAAATGTACATCTTGCTATGCCTTCTTTGGCAACTCCACCTTTTCTTTTAGGTTTGTCTCCAATCTCTTCCTTTGCAGCCTGAGATAACCATCAGGAGAATCAGGAAATGTTTCAGACAAATAAAGCTTGCGCATAGCAAATTGCTTGAAAAGAAACCTGTGAAGGGAGGTCCTTTTTTCTTATAAACGTGAAAGTAGGTATATATAAGAGAGAATGTGGAGGCAAAATTCTATACCTCTTATGACACTAACCACCAATAATTCTTTGTAAGAGAATTAACACTACAAGTCCTTATAAAAAAAAAGTAGAATGGGAAAATCATTGCCATAATAAGTCATTTGGAAATAGAGTAAAGTGTAAGTGAATGAAAAATAAAACGAACGGAATTAATACTAATTAAAATCCCAAAACAGAAGGGTGGTAATTCAAATAAAAAGGTTCACATGTGCACACAAATAACATGACAAGAATTTTCAACTACTTCACAATTCACATTAAACTTACAGACCCAGATAAGCCAGAGAAAAGTCTCATTGCATGATGGAAACAATAAAATGTTTATAACTATATATGTGCAGCAAAAAGGCTGTAGGATAGACAGGCCACTTACCTCAGGCTTTTGTTGCAAAAGTAAGATCATGATACTTAGAAGCAGAAGAGGAGATTTCAGAACTTAAGGTTGTACCTCATGAAACTTTTATTTATTCAATTTATATTGACATAGCTGGTCATTAGAAAATGAGGAGCCTACCTTCTTCACCTGCCCACGAATTCCACTAACAGTTCGAACCGCCGCACCTTCAAACCTTGCTATTTCAAGATCTGAAGTGAACATGTCCTTTATAAGTGCAGTCTTTTTAAAGATCTTGCAGGGATAACCAACCAATTTAATCTTCTTCTTTATCTGTGCAGCGTGGTTAAATTCAAGAACAGTTGCCGTTGCTGAGACCCTAAATGTTGCCTGCAAATCAGAATCAGATTATTATAAAAATCCAATTAGTCTCAGGGCCATGATAAAAGGTCCCACTCTAGATCAAAATAATACAGATATGGCAGAAAAAATCGGTGGCCGGATATCAATTTTATACATCAGACTATGTTAAAGGAACAATGGACCAAAATAAAAATACAAACCAGGGGAATAGAAATCGCTCACATCAAATAGTTTTTACATTGAAGAGTTTTAAATTGACTATGTTCAGATATTCAATCTGCAGTCCCCTTTACTATTTTCTTGACATCTGCATTCAACTGCTCATGTCAAGCATGTTCAATAAATGACTTAGTTACATGCACAGGTTAGAGTGTCTAAGCATCATACCATATTGTTGGATAAATTTTGGACAGCAACCATCCCAGAGCGTGGAGGTGCTAGCGGACCCCAAAACATGGCAAGACAATGCATGTGTTCAGGAGTGTACTTAAGCATACGATAACGGCCATTCTGGTCCTCAATGGCATAAACAGGTGTAGTTTGATAGCGCCTCCATCCAATTGAAACAATTATTGGATCCCTTGTCTTCAGAACTTTTTTGTGCCATCTATGGCGCTTCAGACGTACCTGCAATCAAGCCAAAGGAATTTATATGTTATTTGTCAATCTAGTACACCGTGTGTCACCATGATTGACAGGCTTCTGAAAACAAGGACAGAACAGCGTTCAAGACTACAAGGAAAATTCAGCTACAACTTTCATCTTGGTTATTGAAATATAAGATAACGAGTATGGGCTAGTTAAATATGGATATAAGTAGAATCTAATATGCAGATTGAAATATGAAATGGGATTAAGCGTAGTTAGACAGGAAAAGAATTGTGACCACACCTTTTAATCAGATGGGCTTCGTTGTATGATCTCCTTCATAATTCAGGGGTATGCAATATTGTAATCTCATATTTCAAGATATAAAATATTCGATGCACGGAGCACATCAAATCAGCTACATTTGTTTGTACTCCCTCCATCTCTAATTAACTTAAGGTTTTATCAACGAGTCTTTAATCTGCTTTTTGTAACAATAATTCATCCATATATTTTATCAATATATTCATACCATTAGATACTACACATCAAGCACTTCTATGTCAAAATTTTGGGCATTAAATAAAATTATTTAAATATTGCAAGGATAAAGTTGAGGGTTTTTAAATACTAGTAAAAACCTCCTAATGAGATGAGATGGAAGTAATATTAAGTCAGCATAGTACATTTTATTAGCTGACCTAATATTCCAGTAAAGTTAGCTCATGAGTCATGACTATCAGAAATTAAGTCAGCATGGTACATTTTTATTATTCTCACTCTCTAGTGAAGTGAGCACCCCCTTCCTGACATGATTAACCTGTGAATACCTACATCGCATCAGCTGAAAGTTTACAACTTTCTTAACAAATCTATGACATTTTAAGATATACATAACTTCTGTGCTTCTCTTCACACAACTATAGGGAAAGCAAAGCATTTGTGATTCTGTAGAGGGTATTACCAGGTACATAGAAGTTTGAGCTGCTATCTAGGTAAGAACTAAAAGATGCACAACAGCCAACAATGAACTTCGCAAAGAGAGCATAGACATATGAACATCTTGCATGTATCCAACATTCTCTTCACCAAGTGCAAGCCCTCCAACAAGAATAGGATGAGAAGGATCAAAATGTTCGACCATCTCATATGGAACATCATGAATTTCAAGCCTTACGTAACTTCCAGTTTGGTACCCTTCTACGTCCAGCCTCATGTCCTCATCAAGCTCATTAAGTTCAGCTAAATTTATTTGTTTTCGAAGTTCGTTCTCCTCCTTCAGCTGGAAAGATATTTAATGTTGTCTCAGAATAATCCAACTTCACAATCCAAGGAAATTGATCAAGAAACTCAGCTTATCATAAAAGCTGCTTCCACTGGCAGGACCACTACGAGACTTGACCCCAGTTTTATCATCATTATCGTCATCAGGAGATTCAGACCCATCATATTGAGGTTGCAGTTAAGGTCCAACAATTTTAAATTGCATATAAGCAAATCCACAACAGAATGAATGTGAAACTAAAAAACGAGCTTCAAGAATTTTAGACAAGTTAATGGGCACTCAAGGACACTATCTGCTAATAGTTGACATAATGACTACAGTACAAGATCACCGGCTCCCAGAGAACGGACCATTTTCACAAACATTTTAATCTATGAGTTGTTCTAAGTCTTGGGCGCTTCACACAAAATTTATTGGATATAAAAGGATCTTGAGAGTACATATCGGAGACAAGATCATATTGACTTCAGAACACAAATCATAGTGAAATGAAACGATAAAACACGGAAATATAATATAGAAGGATATTGAGTATCAAATTTGGCACGGAGGGCCAACTTTTTAAGCCTCCTCTCTTCCGTGGCCTTGACATCATCATTTGAGAGCATAGTCAAGTCTCGCTTAACTCCTGCCGAATGTCCATCATACTTCTGACCTGTTTCCAAATCTTCAAATTCACCAAAGACAGCTTCACCATCATCATCACTGAGCTCTTCAGAAACTTCACCTCGCCGAGCTGCCTTCGACCAGTCTCCGGTAACAAATCGATCACGAATGCTTTCTATACAAGCTTCACTCTTCCAGCCTTTAGACATAGCAGGGATCACGAATTTGGAGCAGTCATCATTATTTATGTCATCATCTAATGTGTCCAAGAATTTCTGGAAATAACCAAAAGTGATTAGTAATATGAGCAGAATTACATGACCAAAGAATTTTAAGAATGTGTACTGTATACTTCTTCCAATCTTAAGTGATACTTTTAGAATTATCCACACTTTTTCAGGAGTATTGAACATTCCTCTCTCTACATTCAAACACCGGGGATTTGTCTGCCTAATCCGCACCACTCTTGATGATACAAATCAATTATGAAGGTAGTGGAAAGGATAAGCATCTTAAAGTACAAACTCTTGAGTAATTAGCATAAAGTAAAGGATGACTCAAACTGTTATTTCCACTGTTTAAAAAAGCAGCACTTACTTAACAAACTAAAAAAAGGACAAATTCTAAGACAACACTTGCTAAAGATCAGGGGAGTATATTCAAAATCAAAATGTTCAGAATAAAAAAAATAAAAACATATTTTAGACCAACTCCACAGGGTGTCCAGTATTATAGAAGGCATAAGTTAATGATAGAGGAAGAAACAGTAAGTTAGAGCCAGACCTTCTTCCCCTCCCCTTTGGGCTTAAAAAATTCGTCATCCTCACTTTCATCATCGTAAACGCTATCTTGTGCTTCACGAGACTTCAAAGACGGTTTTCCATAAACTAAATGCATAAGATTAACACTCTGTCTCATGGAAGTGCGTTCCACCAGGGCCTCCTTCCATTTCGCAGTATTTCCCATCTCATTTTCTGGAGGGCGATGATCATAATATTCAGTGAATATACTGCAAAGATGAATACTATGGCCTGACGGAATAGATGCAGAAAAGTTCCGGAGGCTTAATTACTTCTTTCTTCAAACAAAGTTTTCATTTATAGAACAGAACTTGCATCATCTAGGAGGCATATCTCATAATAATGAAAGCATAATTAGAAAGCTTATTTTAATGCACATAAGAATAAGCTAAATTCAAGACAATAACAGCTTATTCTTCATTAAGATCTCGTACAAAAATCAGAGCAAGGCACCAGAGACCATTAAAAAAAAACTGCTGTTAACGCAATCATCCTGATCAAATTCTCTAAAATTTATCTTGCAGAAAGAAAGGATATACCTTCCTTTTCAGAATACTCTTCATCCTCCCCTGATGCTTCAGATTGAGAAGATGCAGCATCCATCTCATTGTCACTGTCATCATCATTGCCATCTTTGTCGGCATCATCGGTTTCTTCTTCATCCGAGTGCTATGTATAGGTTCATGCAAAAAAATTAGAAACAACAAAACTGTCACTAAACAAAACCCGAGACAATAGATTAAAATTAAAGAGATAAATAACCAAGGACAAATGTTTTATATTGAAAGTTATAGGAGGGTTGAGAGTTGAGACTATAGTGAACATGAAGTTGCATGATGATGTTAGAACAAATACTAGATGGAAGCTGGCATAATACTAGAGTGCAAAAAGAAGCTTAAAGTTTTGAAAGTATCCCCATAATTTCCAGAAGATCCAACTAGAGCGAAAAGATAGTATTTCAGGTTAAAATGAGACTAATTAGGAATGAATGACGTATGTATGAATGGATGGTTTCAAGCCATCAATTTAGTGGGCAAACTAGTACTAGTGAAGAAGCTGGAATGAATTTTGGGGGCCTTGTATTCAGACCCAAAAGAAGAATGTATTTTAAAGAAAAATTTGAACTAATGTAACAAATATTACTATTCTCTGTTTAGAACTAAACCAGAAATTTGGCAGCTCTACAAGACAACACTTCACCCTCTGTATATTTTTCACACCTATTAATATAATTAGAATCAGATAAGATCATATTTGTATTGCCTTAACAACCCCAATCACCCTTTCTAGGGTCAATCCTGTTACTCTAGATATCACAATGCATATAATACAACATCAGTTCAGAAACTTGGAGATGCAGAAAATATGTGTGCTTAACAGATAGTTGAGTGGGTACCTTTTGCTCATCTAGTTCTACTTCCCCATTAAAAACTGCCTTTCTCCTCATCCTTCCATCACTAAAATCAAGCTGTTCTTTTACATAATTTTTAGAATTGTTCGCATCATCAGAACTATCTTCTTGCATTTTGCCGTGTCCTTCCAAAGTTTCCAAAATATGATCGTTTTCACCATCACCATCTTCATCTGATTCATCATCTTTAGTGTCTTCCTGAGAGTTATATGGTTCTGCATGGTCTAAACTCTGGTTCTCTTTTCTGGAAGTGTCAGCATCTCTTGATCCATTTGAAGCTTCTAACAAAAGGTTAGGCCTCTTCCCAAAAAGTGAAATGAAGCTCTGCTCCAACTTCTCATCAACTGAGATTTTTGTATTCTGAAGGGACTTCACCAAAACCTCACCAACATCATTGTCTTTTCCTGAACAAGGAATTAGTGTGAGGCTTGTGTGTAAAGAAATGAATACAAATATCCCAAAGGAGCGTGATTTTTCTAAAAAAAATTATTATTTATTTTTAGCACCATTCAACCATATTGTAAGTCAATATGTTGTGTGTATTATAAGGTGTGTGGGGACGCTTAGGTGGCCACATAAACAACTATCATCCACTGGGCAATCCATAAAGCCTAAGTAAACAGATGCCATTTTGCCATAGTATATCATGAGTACAAAGTTATGAAAATGAAATTAAACAATTTACTCAAGCCAGGTGCTGTGGCAGACATTTTATGCTATATCCTTTTTTTTCTTTTTTTGTGCTGCATCTTTATAAGCTAACTGATAATGGAAGATGAAAACCTTTGCACATTTTCCCTTCCTCAGGATTGGCAGGCATAGAAAACTGTACAAAATGGTCATTAATGTTTATGTAAACAGCATCCTTGTCATATAGCAGATCGCCCAGCCCAGACATAGGTGCATAAAAGAGCTTCTCTTTGTCACGCAGTCCCTTCTTTTTAGCAGCTGACGGTAAAGGACAAGGGTCAGCCAAGGCAGTTATTCCAGCCAAACTGTAATCACCAACACCAGCAATGTGCACCTAATCACATTTTCAGAATCAGGTTAACACTGATACATAATGCAGTTACAGTTAAAGAACAGCACAAGAATTTAAACTAAAACGGAACTGAAGTTTGAGTCCATGTGATTAAGGGAAGACCATGTTAGTCATTTTTCTTATAGCAAGGTTAGTTTCACGATTTATCAAGGGCAAATCAAATATAATTGGAGCAATAAACAAAGGCATACTCATCTACATTTTTGCCCATATTTCATTATGCCTCATACCCCAAGCTCTCATCTCACCCAAAACCCTTGAAAGACAATATTATATTTGGACGAGATACTGGTTATACTTTTCAGACATGAGTATTAGGCCATTCATGAACTACTAGCATTCTCTCCTTAAGCAGGAATAGACAAGATTACATGGAAATATATAAAGGACAGTCAAAGAGAGCAGAGCTTCGACAACTCTGCTCTTTAACAATAATCTACAAGGATTGAAGGTTGCATTGGACTGTACAAGTCTTCACCATAGGAACAATATGAATTTGCACGTCATACAAGTAAACATGCATTAGGGCTCAATAGCGCACCCTAGTTCCTTTTTTCAGATTGCAACCACGTAAGTAACCATATAAAGTGACATTCCTGTCACACTTATTGTTTGTCTCCACTTTCTCGGGGGGAGTTACATCTTCAAAACGATCTACCAAGACGTACGGATGAGAGATTCGCCATGACAAAGGGTGAAACTTCATTACAGACACAAACCGGGCAAGATTATGTATTTCACGTTTAGAGTACCTGTACATAGGAATAGGAGGCAGATATAAATCATATAAGGATCATCTGTTGCATCAGATTTATAACAGATACCAAAGCATGGATGTTTGAGGACATACTTTCCATGGATAAGCCCAGATAAATAAATAGTTTAGCACCATCGTATATCTCAGTCCAAAATCGATGCTTGAGCCGTTGCTTTGTCTTCTTAAGTTTCTTTACATCCTTGAACTTGTCCAAATGTGTAAGAACTCCCATAACTTTTGGGAATCCATGATTTTGCATTATATTTAGGAATTCAAATGTTTCCTGAAAAACAGTAAAGGATAAAAACTTTAAAATCTAAATAGTTCACGTTTATTCTACTAAATTGGTTTGTCATCCAGTCACCTCTTAGACAACCACGAACAACAGTCATACGACACCAAAGACACAAAAATGAAAAATACCCCAACAGCTAAACACGTTCTATGACCGAAGCAAATTTTTGTGTTAGTGAGACAAGCACAACTATCTACCAACTCATTAACCACAATGGTAAAAGATGTTGAGATGATTCCAGTAAAGATATCCACTAATCACCAATCGAGCTACAAATTTATGAACCCTCAAACTGGCAGTGATGAATTTGACCGCTCACCATTTCAAAACCATAGCTACCATCAATGAGAAGTAATGCAAGATCAGCAAACTTTGCACAATCAATCATGCCGTTGATATCATTTGGACATTCAACAAACTGCACTCGCCTTTGCTTACCTGGAATGAATAAAGTTTATCAAATAAACATATTCATCCTTAAAAAGATATAACTTAATTGTTTTCTCAATGCTTTATGTTTGCCCACTAGACAGGAAAAACAACTTAACTTTCAATAACTAGAGGTAGCAATGAACTATACAGTCCTGCTTCTTTTCCCTTCCATATTTAACATTTCAGTAAGAAAGAAAATGAAAAATGCAGACAACTGAACATTCTGATATTGGTTAATTACACTTTGCTCATACATAAGCAGGCCACATTGAAATATAAAAAAATTGCAACTGACAAACCACAAAAAATCCAATTAATTTTGACAAGAAAAAATAACAAATAGTTTAAGTTTCTTTACATATTCATTTTATCGAGAGTCCATATAAGTCATGTGAACTATCCTATTACAATTTAAACAAACTGGTAAAGTTTATAAATCTACTCATTCTATTGAGAGTTCATATTAAGTCATATGGTCTCTCCTATTACATAATATAATATGATGAAAACAAAGCATATGCATCACAAACCTGAGACAATGGTAATGGGTCCTTGAACGTCGGGTAAGTTGTGCTTAGTGTAATGTTGAACAAGTGATTTTATCACCAATGATTTCCCCACCTGTGAGAAAGTAAATAAATTCAAACAAACAACATAAATCACATCCAAAATGTTTTAATTATATTGGTAAGAAAGCAAAATAGATAAATTTACAACCATCATGCGTGTACGGTGTTTTTATTGACTTAACAAACAAAAAAAGTAAGAATGTTTCCAACCTGTGGCGGCCCCTGGACGACAACAACATATGGAGCCGGTTCTCCAGAGGAACGATCAACAGTTGGAATGTGGAGCCTCCGTTGCTCCTTCTCCGTGGATCTCGCTTGCAGTCTCTTTGCTTTTGCATTAGAATTGAACGCAAATGCCTGCATATGGCACCTTACGATTAGCTCTACTCAACAAAGTGAAATGTAAGGATACATGTCAAACACGTGTAAATATTGTCGTTGGGGTATGGGGTTATGTTTCAAAATCACTAGTAGACTCCCTCAAACGTGAACATGAGCATCTTTAAATCTCGCTTTTGAAAGATGACTCCATCCTAAACGAGGAACGGGAGGGGATCGATAGTAGCGGCGCTACATATGTGATAGCAGAGAAGTTGTTTAGTCTGAAGCAACATACACTTCTTGCTGAGTAGACTCAATCTACAATAATAAATCTCATATGTGCAACAAATATAGGCAATCATCAATAAACACTATTTTAACGGATACAACATTACAACTTACTAGTCATTTGTTAACACATAACATCAATCAATTACTTTTTTATTTAGAGTGTAAACTTTGACCATCAATCAATTACTTTTTATTCATTATTCGAATAAACCTATATCATTGGACTCTTCTCAAAAATATTCTAACCTTGGGATTAAATTCGACATACTATATTCCTGAACAAGTTTTTATGAATATAAAAAAATTGACAAAAAATGAAACCTTGGGATTTTGTTGTTTGCTTAGGTTACCGAAACCGTCATCAGCACCTCCTTTTTTGTTCTTCTTCTTAGAGGAAGCACCCGATTTATGAGTACGATGACTTTTGTGGCCTTGCTCCATACTCAAAATACCATCAAACCAACAATATTAGTAATCAAAAATTCAAGTTTAAGCTTATTGCAATGCACTAACTATGTTCAAGTTTCCAATTTTTTTTTACGGTGAGGGTTTTCAAATATCAAATGGGCCTAGCGAAGCTTTGTTTCAGAATTCAAGGGATGATGATATGCTTGATTCTCAAGTCAAGAAAATAAACTAACTCCAACTTCGATGGTTTCTTTTGTTTCATGTATTTATGTATAGATATATGATATAGTAAAAATGAGATAAATATGATATATAGTAAGTATTGTATTACATGAAAGTCATATTTTATGCAGTTATGAAATTTATTATGCAAATTACTATTATTTCTTCAAACAAAAATGTAATAATATGTAGTTAGTAAGGGCATTAAATGGAAGATAAAAAAAAGTTAATTTAGTTAATTTAACTGACACATGATGAAATATATAGTTAATTTAAAAGTTAATGCTCTAGTGCTTTTTTAATGATTAAAGTATTATTTTACCCCTCATGTACCTCTTATTTTTAAATGGCGTAATTGAGGTAGTTTTACTCAAACAATCTTTAATAATTAAAATTGGAACGGATAATAACACGAGCAATTCTGCGTTTATTTATATATTAGTATTGTTAAATTTTTTATCTTTTATATTATTTGATCCACACATGATATGAAAAAAATATAAAAGTAATATCGAGTAAGTATTTTTATAATTGGGTCGCCTGAGAATTTTTAATTAGTTATGCCACAATTTATAATATGCTAATTTGAAGAAGCGCGTCGATTCACGGAATTATGTCTGGGACTAAGCTATTATATTATCAAAATATTTCGATCAGTACGGCATTAGTATTGAAAATTATCAAAAATGTATTATCGCATAATTTTAGCCTATTATTCATTTAGTACTTATCCCGAGGTTGGGGCTATAGAAAATAATATGCATAGAGAGTTTATTAAATAATCGATTATTAATTTATTGAGTTTCTCTACATAGTTGATAATTGCAATCAAAAAATTGAAAAAAGGAGCGAAAAAAAGCACGAGTTATTAATTTAGCTATCACTTAGTGACGTGAAAAAATATTATCTTAGAGAGTTGCTAAATGTCAGTGTCTCTTATAATTGATAATTGAAAAAAAATCGAGAAAAAAGCACGAGCCCAGTAATTTAATATTTATCACTCAGTAGGGACCACGTCAAAAATATTATCTTAGAGAGTTTATTAAAGAATCAGTATTAATTTATCCAAGTTTTCTACTATAATTGATATTAAAAAAAGTCATTATTAATTGCTTTATATCCCCGAATATTCTAGAATACTCTAGAATATTACGTTTTCAGAGATAATCCATCCATATAAGTAATATTTTAATAAAATATCCATAAAGTAAAATTAAATCCTTTTTAATTAATTAATTTTTTTATAGAAATGTTTTAGTTAAAATAGATGGAAGAGACAAGGAAAAAATGGCGATTCTTATCGTTATAATCTTTAAATCTGCCCGATTACTAACGTTGTTATATCGTTAATGAAAATAAGATTAAAAAGCAAATAAACCCCTACCTCATCTACATCACCACCTCACCATTTGCCATCACCATCACCATTTCTTATCTAGAAGCCAGAATCTGCAATTACTAAGAGATATTCGAACTTCCAGATTTCTTGCCTCTCCTGGTTGAGAAACAACTATGCTAGGTGGGGATGGTCTAATTATTCTAATAGAAAAGTTATGCAAAGGATTAATGGATACAGAAGAGGTCATTACTTTTGATAGCTTGAAAAAGAATTCAAGCTATGATAAGAGAAGTATGCTAAAAGAAGAAGACTTTGATGGTAATGATGTACTTAATCAAATGGAATTTTGTGTAGTGAGCCCTGAACTAATGGATCGGCCATAGTTTTTGTTAGATTAAGCTCTATATGAGATCTTCTGCTCGTCCCGCGAAAGATTGTCGAAACTTTTAAATTTTGTTAAATACTCTTAAAAAGCTTTGATCTTTAAATATATTTGTTTTGTGTTATATAATATCTTATAAAATATATCATTGGAAAGAGTTTGAAATGTAATTTTAAATTTATATGATTTTTCATCAAGTATTATCTGATACAAATAAAAATATGGTCAAAGTTGAAAGAATAAATAAAGTCGAAAGTGGACGATCTTCAATGAAGATGAAAAATATGATTTGTGGGTGCCTGCTTTTGGATTTATACATAAGGTGCTACTCATTAATACATTGACAATGGGTCTCCCTTCGTTTGTTCTGTTGGGTATGGGTGTCTTTAATTGAAAGGCAGGATGGGGTGGATTAAAAATGAGGTATGGTTAGGTTAATTTAATAGGTGAGTGAGTTATTTGGAAAGTTGTATGGCAAAATTACTTGTAAAATTGATTATGTGCCAAAATTTTTAAAGTCACGATTTTAGAAATTTCGGGTTTGAGAAATACGTTTCATATCTTTTGTTAAAGGTTAAATATTTATGTGTCACATTTGAAATGATTTTAGTAGTTCGAGATGTCAAAGATGAAATTTAGCCATAATTTTAATGGTTGTTTGAATACATAATTATACAAATTTCATAATTAAGTCTTGATTTCTAAAATTCTATTAACAACGACTCAAGCTAGTTAGTCCTTTTATCGTGATGGTATGATTTGTTTGAACTAGGTTATATAATTGTAACTTTTTAATCAAATAAATCATCAATTTTTAGTTCCCAATTTTAAGGATTGAGCAGGTCAAACCAAATCAAGTCTTATTTCGATATAATTTATATCCAACTCATCGAATTTCCTAGGTTTGACATTGAAATCACATTATCTTTGGAATCGCGTGAACATCACTTTTAAATCCACTAAGGTATCATGACGGATAATCAATTGGCAACCTACTCTGTCGCGTCAATTGCTTCTCAAATAACACCCAACTTTTCTTAAATATTGTGGTGTCATTCGAGATATCAGTACTTTACCATTGCTTTGTCGCTCCAGATATACCCATATTTTCATTTCTCTTTATTTATTTCATATATATAATTATTAAATTTAATAATACAATAAATAATATTATAATTTTAAAAAAATATATTTTTAATAATTTTAATATTTTAATTATTTTAAAATATTTTAATAATTTTTTTAATATTTTTTATTTCATATATATTTTAAAAGTATATTTTTAATAGTATATATTTTTTTTTTGAATTTCAAAAATCGTAATATTTTAATACAATAAATAATATTAAATTTTTTTTAAAAATAACACACAATATTATTAAATCACTCGAACGAGTACATAGATAATAAGCAAACATATACATAAATTATTGAAAACATACAATAAAGCCTTGATAAAAATATAGTTTTTGTGAAGGATCCGTAGAAGTTGAAAATCGGAGAAGAGAAAAAGTGATTAAAGAATAATAAAAAGGTGTAAAACTTGATTTTTTTTGTCCAAATGACCTGAACCTAGGCTCTATTTATAGGGAAGGCTAGAAAATAAAAATAGTGGTGTAATTTTTTTTGCTTAGTGTGTCTGAAAAACAATTTAAAATGAGGGAAAAAAACAAGCTTTGACCCAGCGCGCCACGTGTCGCTGCGACCACTGCGGCTTGGGACACGTGGCGCAACAGCGATCCGACCGTTTTATTTCTTGTGGGACCAGGGGTAAAATCCAGTTAACCACGGACAGGTACGATCCGGTCAGCGGGTGTCAAATTGACACTGATTGATCATCTGTGTGTGAAATGATCACTCTTGTACTGGTGATCACTCTTTGCCTTAGCACAAGATACCAAATAATTTTTTCTACGTGAACCCTGCAAACTACCTTCACTATTCTAGCGCACAGAGATCTCTAATGAATATCATCCATTAGGATTCACTTCAATTTGTCAATGTCCTATAAACTTATATATAAAGTTTCTTTGTCAGATTCACGATTTTATTAAGAATATTAAAAAGAATTTGTTCTATTAAAATCTGAACCTTCATCTTGAAATATGTTATTGAGTATTGTATGCTCATCATCTCACTTACACCCAAAATAATAATACTGAATATGTTAGTACTTTGCGTTCACAAATGTTAAAAACTTTATATAATGCGATAACGTAAATTATAATAACATAAATCTTAATAGAACTCTTAATAACTCTAACTTTCTACTAAAAGTTTATACGTACAAATTTTACAAGTTAAAATGCATATGAGTTATTCATATAAGGTGTATCTCAATGTATTGTCGAGGTATTGATGATATTTAATAATATTGAAATGGTTATATATTAGTATGATGTTATGATATGATCATATTATGAAAGTGGATATGATTTGCGTTGTAATTTATGATGTGATATGTCCGGTATTCTCTAGAATCAATGATTCCATAAGATCACCGGTGATACCGCGGAATCAACGACATTATTAGGTATTTGTTAGAATCAACGGCGCATAGTCCGTTATTTAATGGAATAAATGGTCGTATGATTGTGTATGAGCTATTAGATTAATTGACCTCCTGTAGGTTGATTTGGGTAAAATGATATATATACATTGAGGGGTAACCACATATGAAATTATTCATATAAGGTGTATCTCCAATGTATTATACTTCATTGCTAACAAAACTTAACTCGTACAGTTGTACTCCATATTGAATTATTATGGATGATGTTATTTTACAAAACCTATCCCTCACAATTGAATTAGACTATGTTTCTCTCGAAGAGAAAATAATCATTTAAAGATCTTTTGAAAATAACCATTTAAAGATCTTTTGAATTTCGATGAATTAGTTTTTTTTAAATTTTGTATCCAAGTATTTTTTAATATCTATCTTATATATTGTAATGCGAGGGTGGTAGGTGGTTGAAAGTGAGCCCAGAATTAATGTATTTTACATTTTACCCTTAGAGTAATTTTTTATTTTTAATTTTTCGTAGTAAGCTTCTTTATGAATTGTAGCAGATACAACGAATAAGTGCCATAGCTAACTACTTATAAATATTATCTACTACGTAATATTAAAGTAATTATCATGAAAGAGAAAATAAAAGTTAACTTTGGTCACTCTATCTTTATTTTCTTCTATATTTTCTCTATGGTAACTTTTTCATCTTATTTCTTTAAGAGTTTTTAAATTCTCTTTTTTTTCATTATAATTTTATTATAAAAATAATAAAATAATTTCTTGACTTGGTATGCTATGTCTCTTAGTATTATATAGTCCGTAATATATATCAAAATAAAAAATTTAAACATACATACTATTAAAATGATATTTTTTAAATCAAATTAAAGTTATATATATTAAGATAGTAAAATTGATTAATTTCTAGTGAAAAAAATAAATTAGATAATTTTTTGGAATGAAGGTAATATGAATTTAATTAGTAAGGTGTTAAAATTAATATTTGAAAATGGGAAGACAGAAAAAAATTAAAGAAAAAAAAGTTAATACCATCAACACTATATGGATGTTAGCATAATGAGAGCGCCCGAATATGGATCACAGACTCCTAGAACAAATACTTTTCTCCAGCTTTCATATTAAGATCACAATTCAAGAAACCACTACTTTTTCTATGCATTCAGTACATTCATTTAAGCAGCTAGTACTAGGAGTATCAAAATTCAGAACCATTGATTGCATTACATATCCTACAAGCTAATAAACATATAGAGTTGAAATTTGATATGTAATAGGTTAGTGATAGTGAGATAAATTAACTAGGTGAATGACATTCAACCATCAATAATGTTTACCTTTTTCCCATTTGGATCACTCTAGTACTTGCGTCCATTTTTCAGTCAAAGTCGAATCATTCGCATGAAAATGCATGTTTTTTTGGTGAAAAAACATCAATGTATACAACTTCTAAGCTAACTCTGCAGCAGTAGGCAGAGATCCGAGGACGGTCTGCTGAGTGCAGATATCATAGCAGGGGAAATCAGGAGCAATGGTTGGATCAATGGGAAGTTCTTGTTCATCAACCAGTGGCGTGTTATTAAGACCGACATTCGGGTTATTAAAATCAATGTTGTTGTTTCCAGTCCATCCTAATGCATAAGCCGTCTCATCCATTGCAAGTGATGAGGATGACAAAGAAATGTTGCTCGAACCAGCTGGTTCTGATAATGGCGAAAAGTAGTACTGACTAACATATTGTTTGGCCATAATCGGAGGAGTATTGAATTGGTCAAGAATGGTGTCATCATAGCTCATCAATGGAGCTGAAAAATCATGGAATAGGCTGGTTTTGATGGAAGTGAGAGTGATAGTTGCAGCATCATTGTTGTTTTCTTTGGGGAGATTAGTTGCAGTAGTGATATTTGCTGCAAGTTGTAGCTTCTTCAATTTGGTGTTCCAATGATTTTTCACATCATTGTCTGTCCTTCCACTCAGTTGAGCAGCTATGACAGACCACCTGTTCATAACATATAATATGTTGGTGAAAACTGGTTCGAACAATTGAACATCGTGAAAAAACAAACAAAATAATGACTATTGCGACTATTGAGAATATCAAATTGCTCGAGTGATAAAGACTAACATATTCATTAAAATAAACTTGCCTGCTTCCTAATTTCTTGTACATGTTGCAGATGATCTCATCTTCCTCTGGTGAAAAAGGTCCATGCTTAATATCTGGCCTTAGATAATTAAGCCATCTCAATCTGCAACTTTTCCCACAACGCTTAAGCCCTAATCAGTATTAAATTCATTGAAAACAAGGTTAGTACTATTTTATTCAAAATTCAATGAATTGTATAGCAAGATAAGTATCGACAAAAAAAATAGTAGCAGAAATTCCTGAAGATTGAAGAACTTGTCACCATTCAGTAGGTATAATACATTTTCTTCTTGTACTTATTGGCCTTTTGGCTTATTAGTTGACAATTATTTTTCCTATACATGCAAATAAAAAAATTAAACCAAAAACTCCAGTATCATATCAAGGTGCAAAATGCACCAGTAGCTTCATGACTAAATACCCATTTTTTAACTATAAATTAATCTTCTACTTTGGAGAATATCTTAGGAAACATAACTTCAAGCACCAATAATAGAGCAAAATGGTAACAAAGAAAATCAGAAGTTTCTCAAAAATTGAAAATATACCATGTAAGTAATTAACTAATTTCATATCCTAATTCTTGATGTAACATAGTGAAAATGTTAGGACTTATAATAAGGATAACCAAAGCTTGTTCATTATTGACATACAGAAGAAAATCAAAGAACAAAAATTAAATCCTGATGAATTTAGCCTCTAGAATATAGAAATTGAAGAAAAAATATTTGTAAAATTATCAACTCACCAGCCTTTTGGGGTAGAGCTATCCAGTTTCCAGCAGTGCCATGTTTCTCAAGAAAGTCTCTAAGTGTGGCATCTTCCTCAGGTGACCATGGACCTCTTTTCACCTTTGTTTTATCACAACAAGGACTTCTTCCCATAATAAAATCTACTTATTTTCCCAAGAAAATATTACTAGAAGCCTGAAAACCTATAATCTTTGAGTAGATAGATATATAGAAGAAGCTAAAAGCTCAAAGAACTATATATGAAGAAAGAACTGGTCATGCACTCAATTACTCAATTACGGAGTACT
The DNA here is from genome assembly GCA_019722365.1 of Lithospermum erythrorhizon. Taxonomy (NCBI): domain Eukaryota; kingdom Viridiplantae; phylum Streptophyta; class Magnoliopsida; order Boraginales; family Boraginaceae; genus Lithospermum; species Lithospermum erythrorhizon. Next base: position 154,187 of record JADFUC010001644.1, read on the forward strand.
ACTTATAGTACACTATATTCTGCAGTGCATTTTCCTATAAGTTGTTTATTTTTTAACCCAAAAAGCTAGCCAAGAACCAACTTTGTTTTTCAAACTCAAAAGGTTCCTATAATTTTGTTTTTGTGTACATAAAAGTACTTGAAATTTTTCAATGTTTGACTTTTGCAGAAATTAATGAATTTGGGTCCTTTTTTCTTTTCAAAATTTTGTTGGATAATTTAGAAAGAAGAGGCAAGTTGGACTTGGTCAATAGTCATCATCCAATATATGGTACTGTACATAAAAGCAACACATGCATGATGCATGTTTTTCGTATCAATTCAATTTGATTCGTTCGTGGCTGAAGTATAGACCCATGCCACATTATTCATTCTTATATATTATACCAGGTAAAAGTGACCCTAAGCATGTATAATAGTTTGAATTAGGGAATATTTTTAATGTCTTTTTTTATGTGAAAGCAGGTCTTCAGTTAACATCATCGCCAGATTTCGTTTGAGAAATTAATTGAGTTTGAATTGGATTTTGGAGGTTGATGTCGGTTTAAATCTTGTTAGATTGAGTTCGGTTGTTTCAGTTTATATGATAATATAATATAAAATGTTAGGTTTCAAATTAAAATAAAATCACATACAGAAATTTTATGCATACAGCAAAATAAAAATATATAGGCAGTGTCCAAGCAATTTGGTTACTAGGTGATTACCCCAATGGATTCTGTTTGACCAGTGCAGCGACCAACTAGATAGGGATGTTATCGGTTCAGTTCAAACCAGCGACCCGAATGGGGCAATTTTTCTTGATTTTTTTTTTGTTGGGAAAAAAGCCAGGGCCCTAACTGAAATGGTAAAAAAAGTGAAGCGAAACAAAAAGGTAATGGTTTTCGATTTTTGCATCAGCAAATAAAGGCAAATGTCAGTTATGGAGACGCTTCGCAATTTACAATCCACACTTGACCCCGAGGGTTTTTAATATATAAGTAGGAAGGGGAACCAACTTAGGCTATAGGTGGCAGTGGTAAAAATACAAGGACTATGTTTGATGGCTAAATTTTTATAAAACTTTTAGCAGGCTATCGAAATAATTTCGAATAGATATCTAAAAATATTTTCAGCCTTTTCAAAATCGCAGAGGTGATTTTTTAGTGCAGCTTACCGGAAAATGTATTTTTAGCTTTGGAGAAACTCCACTATATAATAAAATGAGCCCTAAAGGCCAAAATAGATGTTTTTATATATATTCTAAATTTTAAAATAATAAATACTTAATTTGAATTCGTCTTTGTACAGTGAGAATTAATTTTGTGAAATAAAATAAAACTCAAAAACGTAAATGTTTAAGCTTTTTCATGATACCATCAACCTAAATTAAGCGCGATACAGAAATACAAAAATGGTATATAGATTAAGCTTAAAATTTGATCTTTCAAATTGATTACGAGAAACTTGACAATTAATTCAAATTAAAATGTTATCTTTTTATTTACTTGGGCCAGTACAAATTCAAGCTTTAGTATTTTTTAAGGATAAAGATTCGGCGTCATTTTAAATTAATATAGTTTTAAACTTGATTAATCGATCGAGGGATTCAAAACATTCAAAGCATAATTGTATTTGCTTTGTAATATTCTTGACTAATTATACATTATGAGTTGTCTTATTGAGTATCGAGAGAGATTGGCAATTTTTGGTTATTTTCTTAGAGCGACGATGGCGTTTCTTGGGGTGATGGTGTTAGGTTGGGATGGGTAGCAAGAGTGAGATGAGGTATGGAGACGAAGATGATTTGACCTATTTTATTTTTTATTTAATTAAGAATGTTAATAATGTGACTGAATCAAATGTTTATTATTAAAAGAAACCCCACATAAAAATGTAAATCACGCTGTTTATATTTTTTTTTGCTGACCACTAGTGGAGTTTAGATGTCAGATATTCAGAGTTTGATCTTAAGCTAATATTTATTTAAAGTTAGTTAAAATATTTGAATCTATTTGGAAATGATTTAATGGATTAAGTAAATTTGTATGAAATACTTTACAGTAATACAACACTGTTATTTCACATGCATCCAAAATTGACTAATGCATGTAGAGACAATAAAAGTCGATCACTAGCCAGTATTTTTAGTTGACCATATATACTAAGATGTGTTTAATATGGATTATCTTGTTACCTATTTAATTCAATTGAATTATACGTTTGCATGTTTGTTAGGGCCTCGTTAGCCCACTAATTAGGAGGGTCAGACCAATTCCTCAAGTGGCCCCGAGCCTATAGTCCCGGCCCGTTCATTTAGAACCCCTTAATGGGTCAATGGGGAATATGCCAAGCCGAGGTTCGCTATGATCTTTACACATATATTTTTTAATTTTTTCACGATAACTGATTGAAACACAATTGTTTTAAATGCTTGTTTATTAAATATGAAAATTAAAATCTGAAGTCACGAAGGATTATAAGTGATTGAATAATGAATGACTGAAATTGAATTATAACTGAATCTGAATAATGAATATATGCAAGTTGTTTGATAACTTGATTCGAATAAAAGGAAACTTAAAATTGAGGTTGTATTAGCAATTTTCTTACTTTATTTCTAAATTCCTTATGTAACTAAAAAATTCATATATTAAATAGAAATAATATTAAAATAGATAAATAAATAATAAATATTATTAATAGAATAAAAATGATTACACTTAAATATAAATATAAATTTATAATAATAGAAATTTTAACTATATAATAATAATATTTATATTTTCCCAAAGTCAAAAGTAACTTCCACATACAATGAGAGAGACATTAGGGGATATTTTATTTAATCCTTGTTCCTCGAAAGAAACGGGTCCTATTTGCATAATTCACTTGCGTATCCCTGACTATTTTTAATGTCCACAAGGGATTCTGAGGAATAATCGTCTACACATTTACAATTTCTTCTAACTTCTTTATTTAGAATTTACAGAATACTCTACTATGAAATCATCCTTTTAAATTGGAGGGAGGTTTGAACAATCGATCTCTACATTTACAATTACGAGTCTAACAACTATTTCTAATGTCCTGCTAAGTTAAGCCCTCCCTCCGATTTTTTTTAAGTTGTCATCAACTATTTTTAGGTAAATTAAGGAATGAATGGCGTTTTACGTATATATTTAAATTAGTAGATCAGAGCAACGAAGATTTGTGAATGTATTGTTGATATTTAACAAGCTTTTGATACATATACATTAAATGTAACTTAACAACTATAAAGTGTGAATAGGGTTGTGTTTATTTTAAACGCCGCTTGCTTATTAATTCTCAAATTCTTAAATTCTGCCAAAAATCCCAAAGTTATGAGTTAACGCAAAGGTGCGAGTACTCTTCTTGAGGTTTTGTTTATTTTCGTATATCGAGGATATAAAAACTTTGGTATCGATTATTCTCTTTATGTATTCAAAATTTTAATAAAATAATATTGTAAAATTTCTTATCTGAATCTAATGATATAAATTTATTTTTATTAAAGTAAGTATCGATGATGTGTTGAGAGTTTTACTTTCGATATCTGAATCGTGAATAAAAGCGGAATGTATTTAAATATTCATCATCACTATCGTTCTTGTCACTTAACATTATCGATTGGAAGAGAATCATCAACACATACATACGTTTTAAGGATGATACATCACATATTCACATATAGTTGACATATATATACTTTATTTAATTATTTTTGTTTATCTATCCTCTCCGATTACATATTTGTTGATTCAAAAGATTTGTTAAACTCTTTCGATTAGTTTGCTCAATTTTGCTTGTATAACTTTCATGATTCAATTTACAAGAATATGCGCAAAACATATTTTATATTATGCCGTATATTATTTATTTAATGCTAACTTTTTTAAATTGATATGGTTTTAAATGCATGTATATATGGAACTTTCAATATTTAATAGCGAGGTGTTAGTTAAATAATAATATATTTTATATAGAACTATTGTTATTATTAATTTATTATTATTATCTATAATAGGTGTTCGTTAAATAGTGATACGTTTTTGTAGAATTATTATTATTATTATTAACATTATTATTATTATTATTATAGGTATTAGTTAAATAACCATATACTTTGAGTGGAATTATTATTATTATTAATATTATTTAATTCCTTGTTGATATGAATTTTATAGATTGAGATCCACAAATTTTAAATTTTTTTTAAATCATACCAATTTAATCAACGCCAAAGAAGTAAAATACTTGATGAAGCTATATTGGTAATCCGCCGTCAATATATTTAATCCTGCATTCATCAAATTATTGAAGTAATATTAAGTATCTCTGTAGACGTCGATTGTAGTATAGTATCTCTTTATGAACATGCGTATTTTATTATATTTTTTTGTGTTATATTTAAAAAAGTTTATTTGTGATCAATGTCAGCGAAAAATAAAATATGTCGAGAGAAAAATTCAATTGTAACTTTTTACATAACTTTTTAAATAATTTTAATTAAACACCAAAGAAATATATCTGAAATATTTGAAAAATCGATTTGCATCTAAATTGCGTGGCGTCTCAACTAATAAGGGTTTAAAGTAAAAGCAATCAAATGTTACATTGAAATTTAAGTGACAAATATTTTAGCTAGCTTTTTAGTAGGATGTATTCAAAAGCAGGAAGAAGTATAAAATCAACAATTAAACTAAAATGAAGTAGTATTGTCTAAATATATCATATAAAATGGAATTTAGCGATCATATAGCAAGGCCCACTAACTTTATTTTTCTTGATCGTATAGAGATTAAAATCTGACTTTATCTTGATGCTTTTCTAACTTTTATCATTTAATAAAAGTCTTTTTTGTTTTTAAGCTGGATTAATTAAAGTATTTTTTGATAAAGTAACTTTTTAGGGTATATTAGAAATATTAATCAAATTATTAATAAAATCTTTTTCACCTTGATCGAATAAATTAAGGATAGAGAGGTATATCTTAGTTCATCCCAATTTTGAGTAATGTATGTCCAAACTTTGGAGTGTACGTGTTTGATGTATAGAATCTAATATAATTTCTTTTACTGTATTAGAGTTCAAAGTTATATGTATAAATTAATATTTTAATACATTTCAGGATCATTTTTAGTGTGAAAAACGCCTACTTAAATTGGATGGAGCGAGGGATAATATATTTCGTACATCAAATTGACATGTAAAAGTTCTTCAACAGGAGAAGATACAGCTAGGCTTTCATGATTACCAAATTAAATCACCTAATTTTAAAGGAAGAGAAGTTGTAATTTCCAATCAAGAGTATTAATTATGTCCATACAAAACAACATACTTTGCAACTTGTTCATCCACTTGCTTAGCCGATTGATAGATAAACATCATCACAATTTATCTCTCCCCCCTCTTGCCTTCAATAAAGTTATCCTACATAATTGTATGACAAAAAATACTACAACTAGCACATTATTAAATATACTCCTTAAATGAAATATTATCATATTTTAAATTTTGATAAGTTGGTTTTTTAAATTTTATACTTAAAATCATTTTTAATATGTTAATAATTTCTTTTAAAAATATATATTAAAATATAATATTTTTATGAATTTTTATTATTAATTCTTCAATTTTAATTTAATTAAAGTTTTTGGGTTAGATATAATAACTCAGTTGGTCAGATTGTTGTAAGTTTTAAAAGATTTAGATGTTTTTAATTTCCACCCACGGAGATTTTTAGATAAAAAGCAAGGTGAAGTATATTGGTACTATCTTCTACTTATATATCTCCTGATTGCTTTTATATTTATCATAAGCTTCTTCTCAAAATATTGAAGCAAAGACTAAACCACAAAGGTACATAGCTCACTGAGAAACAATGCCTTCCCCTATCTATCTTCAAAGAACCAATCCACTACCAACCACCACCGCCTCCGCCGCCACTTCCGCCTCTTGCCACCGCATCACGGCTCCGGCTCCAACCCACCACCAGATACATCACACCTATAACAACGCCGGGTCAGAGCCGCACGCCCCCATCGACGCCCCGTCTGAGATTAACCTCCGCCGCCTGATAACCCTCAAGCCTACAAGCATTTCTTGAAAAGTTGCAACGTCATCTATGGAGATGGTTACGTGGGAAGTGTTAGGGAGGTTCAGGTCAGTGGTGGAACTAGAACTTATATATATATATATATATATATATATATATATATATATACTCATATACTTATATATATATATATATATATATATATATAGACATTTGAAAATGACCCTAATTTTTTTATAAAATTGAGTTCAAAATAAATACATGGGACACGACAGAAGGAACCGATAATTTTTGAAAATATTTGGCAAAATTTTATTTTTTCAATCATAGTTACAGTATTTATTTTCTTTAATTTATTTGGTTTACCCTCCTAGATTTTTATAATTTTTCACTTATTTTTTATTTTACATAATTCTCCACTTATCCGCCTGTACTAATATAAATAATGATTCCGCTACTGATTCAGGTGGTTTCCGGCTTACCAGCTGGATCAAGCACGGAGAGGCTGGAGGTTTTGGACGACGAAAGACACGTCATGAGCTTCAGAGTTGTAGGAGGTGATCATAGGCTGAAAAACTACAAGTCTGTAACAACATTACATCGTACTAGTGATCGAAACGACGTCGTTGTGGTGGAGTCATATGTTGTTGATGTGCCTCAAGGGAATACTAAGGAAGAAACTGTTGTGTTTGTTGATACCATTGTCAAGTGCAATTTGCAGTCTCTAGCTCATTTAGCAGAAAGTTCAATTAAGGTAAAAAATTGTATTAGATGAATGGTTTTTTTTGTATGTCTTTTTTTGTTTGGTTTTTTTCTTCTGTAGTTTCGAAACTACAGAAGATTAGTAGGGTATGAATCGTTGAAAGTTGGATGGAATTATGTGAAGGGTGATGTATAAATTTGTGGTGTTTGAGATTATCAAACATTGTGTTCCAATCTCCCATTTCCCTACTCTATTTCTACTTCTTGTCTAGAGCTAATTACAAGAATGTACAATGCATAAGAAAATTAATGTTATGATGATAATTTAGGATCATTTCACAACTTTTAGAACAATAATTAGACTAATCTGCGATTGCAACTGAAGTCGTTGAGCCATTGGACATCTGAAATCCTTTCATGAAAAACATCCTGAGATAGGAAAAATGAGATGAATTTGATTTAGCAATCTCAATTCTCACAAGAAGAAGAATATAATAGTACAAGTCTAACTAAGCTAGAGTGAGTTTTATGTGTAGTAAGCTAAGATGAGTTTGATTTGGGGCACCATCCCTTGTCCTAAACTTTTTTTAATTGAAAAAAAAAAAAAGCTAAGATGGGTGCATGTGCTGCAGTACTTTACATAATCTGTGATAAAGGAATATAAATCAGCTAGCTTATGCGGAGTATTAGTAAATACATATGTACCTTATTTTTTCACAAAACTAGCCCTAGATCCCTTTTGGGGAACATGCAATGCTTACACATTCTCATCAGTCATCAGCATACAATTTGTACTTTACACTATACGATATCTGTTCAAAAGATGGATAAATTCAACTTTATTTTTTTTTATCTCCATCGATCTTTTTACCAGTGAAGTTGTCCATGAATTCGAAATCAAATGAGAATTGTTTTGAGTTAATAAAAGGAGAGAACATTTTCTAACTAAGACCAATAAGATTAATTTGATTTGATCTTTATCATTGTTTAAGTTTTTCTTGTTGTTATTAGAGGAAGAACGACAAGAAAAGGAGAGAAATGTTAACTTTTTAGAGAACAAAATGAGGAAAAATAATTTGCCAAAGCAGTGTTCAAAATTGTATTCTAGTATGTTTTGAGGGATTGAATCAAGAATCAACAGCTTGCCAACTTTACTTTTTTTTCAACAGCTTGCATACTTGATTGATCACATCGAAAACCAACTTGCTCTGCAACTCAAAAGCAAGTTGTCACATTTTTAAATGTGTTCTGGACTTCTCGTGTACCTTGTACTTAATTTTCTTTGCAACTTGCACATAAGCCTGCAGGAGCACAGCATCAGATACCAAAGTACCCCTTCCTCCCACAATATTACGGATCTATTGATTTTAGTACACATACTTTGAATTTTGTTATGCACTAGCTACACTTTTTCTACCAAAATTCGGTGCATCTAAATATCATCCGTAAATTCCTAATTATCAGATCGTTTTTGTATACGTCTCTTACTGTGTAACAACTAACAAGATTGAACGCCAAGGCCGAATAACTTATTTACCAATTACCATTACTGGTGCGGCCCAATACTAACGGACTCCTTTTTCATGAAGCCTGAAGAAACTACTGAATTCTATTGGGCTGTTTGTTTAACAATTCCTTCCAGTTTAAATAAAGTGGACAAGCCTGGAACTTAAAATTGGTATAATAATTATTAAGATTTACGGCAGTATTATATAAAATCAGGATATTTAGTGAGATTTCAAACCAATACGATATCTTTCTTTTATATATTCTTCTGACGTATTATTAGATTCTATTTTATATTCGGCGATAGAGAAAGCGGGAGAGAATGGAATGTAGTATCATATTATTTATTAACTACTTACAGAGAAATATACGCTTACATGCGAAATGACATCGCTTTTATAGGCAAAACTTTACCGACAAATACCAAACTTTTGCTAAAATATTCAACACATACTGATAAATATATTAGTATTTCAAGCAATCTTGAAACTTTTTTATAATATAGCTGAAATATGCTTTTCATTTTGTTTATTTGGAAGGATAACTATTGCTCTAGATTAAAAGCACTCTGAGAAAAATCGGAGTGGGATAAAACCGCCATGAGGCATGCAACGGTATGCTCTCTCGATGAAGCATGGGTAGTTCTTCAAAATCGAGAAAGGGGCACATTAGATACTGCGAGCGTCTTAGCGTGTAGGAAATGCGCTTTGTGAAGAGATCAGTACATTATTACATGAGCGATTATCTTTGATATCTACTTATAAGCATTTCTTTCAAGTTAGTGAATGAAAAGAAGCGCAGGGGGAATGTGTTTGGTTACGTAAACTTTTTGATATATCTACAACTTAACTTCGTCGAATGCTTAATGCGACATTGTCTTGTCTAGAATTGTTGGATTAACATCAAATGGTAAGTAGGATATTAAGCGGATATGTTACGTATTTGATCTTAGCAATGCGCTCGTTCATTTCAACCCATTATTTATTCTTGTTATGATTTTGAAGAGTTATTCTGAATCTCTTTTGGGATACTAGAATGTTAATTCTTAGTATGTAAAGTATCGTGATCAAGTGATTTAGCGTTAATGGATCACAATAGCACTGCGTCTAGCGTCATAAAAAGCAAAGCGGTTTTGTTTTTTGTTTGAATAAGACAAGCCCAGTCCAGGGGCGTGCGCCAGATATCCCAAATGTCTGTTTTATCACTTTCAATGTCTTTGTAGAGCAAGGCCCAAATGCTGGCAGTAAATTGATACAAAGTTATACAGTGCTTTGTCTGATTAAGCGAGATCGTTAAAGGGGCTCGATTCTTGTTTGAGGTATGAGTAACGGTACCAAGATCTTCTTCTGTTATTTTTCCTTAACTTTAGGGCCAGGAATGGATCTTTTCAACTATTAAGTGTTAAAATGCGTTGGAGTATTTAAAGGGTTCACCGCCTCCAGTATTAAGCGCACCAATCATTTTTGTATGGTGATTGGTGTACGAAATCTGAAATTTTAGTATAACTCAATTTGTAAACCAAGACAAAACTTAGTCTTTTCACGAAATCTTTTCGTTTAATTAACTTTTCTTTAAAGTAATCGAATTTCTTCTTTAATTTCATTATTAGTTCGATGATATTTAAATGCATCGGCGTAGAGCCGTGATGGAGATTCTGAAAGCCCAGGAATGTTGTTTTCTTTACATAAATGCAGGGACAAATATTATTATTCACATGGCATTCTTTCGCAAGTATTGAGCAATTATTATCGCATCAGGTCGGGTTGTTTTAACCCGTAAAGTGATTTTTACGAGATTTAATCGCATACATTTCTGCAAGGTTTAGATGTTTTAATAATTTTAAATCCTTAGAGATTTTCATGTATATATCGATATCAGGTGATCCATATAAATAGGCCATAACAACGTCAATAAGATGCGTATCAAGATTATTAGATCTTGATAAACCTATTAAATATAACGAAAAATAATGGGCGTCATACTTGAGAATAAGTTACCTCGTAATCGGTCCAGGGTCTTTGAAAGGAAAAGCTGTGTCTGCAATAGAGACGAGCCTTGTATCTTCTGATACTTGTTTTTAGATTTTAAGTTTCACTAAACCTGCTTATAACTTAACGGGTTTCATACGTTGGGGAATGATGCTGATAGGCCCAAAATGCACCGATTTTTAAAAAGTTTCAATTTTAGTATCTATTGCATCTTTCCATTTTGGCCAATCAGTAGGCATGGCGTTCAACCCATATACGAGGTTGAGGATCATCATTTTCATTCGAATTTCATGCAATGGGAGGCCAAATGTTTCATCAATATCCTTATTTTCCGGTTCGAAGATTTCACGTATTAACATAATTGATAGAAATCTAGAGATGGAACTCACTTATTTTTCAATTATCTACGTTTAGTAAATGCTTTTTGTCTTAACTTTAAGGCATCGTTTTTATTATGGGGTTATCGTTATCATTTTTGTGTCTTGCTCGAGATCCATTTTCATTAAATGTCGATCTTTTACGCACTTTTCTTTTTAGAGATTTTTTTATCCTTAGAACCCCGCAGTCGGCCTGGCTTGGTACGTACCTTAGATGTACTTGCTAAAATGCATTTTTATCGAAATTTAATCAAAGGCGAGAGGGAGTGATGCCAGTGATACGTATAAGCTTTGTCATTTCTTTTCATACTCGATTAATGAATCGCTTGAATTGATTTACTAAACCTTATAAGTACACAATTTTCTTTACATTTTTTCTTCCCATGATTTATTACTCGTGTCATGATCTGATAAAGATGACACCATATTATGTCCTTTTATATTTGTTCTTTGCTCCTCTGGGGGAGAAAAGCTATGCAAATCAAAATATGTGTCAATGACGCTAACTGAAAAATATGCAGCACTGTTAAAGGGATTCGAGATATCTAATAACAGGGTATTTCATCCACTACGTATATGTCCGGCTCGCTTTGAGGTCCCATGCTGTTCTTTGTGGTGGGCCATTAGTGCATGTGCGTCAAAATCTTTAGATGGGAAATTTACAGTTCTTGACGATTGCAAGTTGATATGGATTATTGTTTATGATTAGCGCTTGGTCTTAAGCGTATTAATGATGCGTTATGTAAAATTGCATGACTCGTATAATGGCCCGACTTAATTTTGTTCTGGGTATCAGCTGGTACTGTGATATACTTGAAGGCGTTTAATTAATGATTAAACTAAACCATTTTTGCTCTATTATAATCAGAAACCACGTCCACGACCTCGACCACGAAGATTACTTACGACGCTTGACCCACGGCCCTCGACCTGCAGATCGATCATAACCGCGCGACCGCTTCAAGTCGTTGCATTTACTTAAAATGTCATTGTCGATGGGGCGTGGCGATAGTTTTTAAGTAGCTCGGGTATTCTTTTTACGCCATCAAAGGGCATGCACGGTCCCGAATATTTTTATATTCACATTCTATATTGTTCTTGCAGCAATATTTGTGATACATAAAGCGTTGGCGTTTTCTAATTTTCAGCCCGGTACAAGCTTTACCCACCCGATATTCTGGTGGCGATACAATTTTAAGCAAGGCGAGTTGTAATCAAACACTTTAAAGTCTTGGAACCTGGAGTTTATTCCGCGTTCATCGATTCTTTGGGTAAAGAACTTCTGCTTGGGTATCAAATATTTTTTTGAGTTCATCCATGGGAACTTAGGATCTACATTCAAATATTCTAATTGTAGAAGCGTCGTGAAGATGATCCGTCGTTAGTGTATGGAACTTTAGATTTTTTTAAGTATGTAAAGTTAACCTTACACTTTTTTTTTTCCAATCATTTACGTGTTTGGTAATATTCTAAGTAGAATTTTTTTTCAGCCGCTACATCGAGATATCTTATAACTTTGTTTACCCCAAGACATGTAGTTGTCTCGCTGAGGTTTAGAGGGCGAAGTTGAGAACATAATTGGGCGTTGTTATACTCCCCAAATGTGAACAAACACAATCAATAAGAAAAGGTGACATTTTATTCAATATTATATTCTACTTAATCAGCTACATAGATTGAAATCTTATTCAATTACAAATACCATGTTCATTCTTCATGGAAATCTCTGCTCGAAACAAAAATAAACAATCCAAGCTAAGATTAGAAATGGTAAAATGTTAATTACCAAAAATGTTGTCATTCCCTTACCTATCTCTTCAACTTTAATAAAACCAATTATGAAAATAGAGAGTGCCATTATAGTGACAAACACTAGAAAATATTTTGCCATTTTGAATCTGTTTATAAAATACTTTGAGAAAGATGTTTATAAATGTGAAGGGAATGAAGTATTTATAGAGTGAAGTTTGAGAAGTGTCAGGTGTGTTACCGTTTTTATTACGTTCAAACCGTTTGAGGATAGAAAAAATATTAATTTTCTTAAATTCATTACCGTTAGAAAGTAGGAGGAAAAATATTTTTTTTAAGTGTGTTAAAGATGATGTAGTTGTTAGAATGCACATAATGCATGATCATGAACATATAATGATAATATAATGCATGAAAGTTTATAAATAAATAATTCATGCCAATATGAATAAAGAGATAACACAATAATTGAGATAATAATATAAATGAGATGTTTTATACCTCCGCTGAGTTAGTAAGTAAATAAATACGATATGAAGATTTGGCTACATTTCAAGAAATAACCATAGCATTAAGGAGCACTTGCCCACTTGTTTATTATAGATCGGCTGAAGCGGAAGATCGCAGGTTTTGATAATAATAGCCACGATTTGCCAGTTTTTCCATAATAATAGTCAACAACATTATAGATCATTTAGACGGAGATGCTGGAGTTTTTAAAGTAATAAGAGAAAAATAAAAATAATAAAAGCAAACATTATAGATCACTTTCATTGGTGCCAATTCTTTATAACGGGCTTGAATAAAATAATAACAACTATTAACAACTCTTAGTTACATAGGCACGCTCGGCGAGATGCTAGTTTCTTTGTAACAATAGCAAATAAACGACAATGACAAGTAATAAGCGCTCACGATTATAGAATACTTGGCGATAATTGAGTTATCTATAATATCTTTCTGGTTATAGAATCTGCGTATTGCTTCTTGGGTTATACATAATAAGGGGGCAGTAATATAATAAAATAAAGGCGGTGGTGATGAGGCTGCTTATGGTTTTTGAGTAATACATCATAAGGCTGTCTTGACCCACAGTGTCACAGGCGCTCACTTGATTATTGCAGTTGGCACAAAAGTATTTTTTAATTAATACAGCCTTTTTTTTCTTATTCAAAAGTACGAGGAGCAAAGTATAAGGGGCTAAAATGCTCCGAAGCACTCTTTTTAACCCCGCCTGCACCGCCGCTTCGCACCACCTACGCGCACCCCTACTGGTATTATTCTTTTAAAACTTTTACCCAAGCTATCTTACTTTTCCCGCCCCGCTGACCGTTGCCCGCACACCGCCCCGGCCCGTCTTAACTTTGATCCCATTCACCCCGTAACCGCGTACTTGATGCCCCATCGCTCGAAGCCACGAAATAACGCCGCCCAGCCACGCACCATCGCAAAATCGGTAGCCACCCAATCCAGCTTTGAGAATCAACGGCCGCGCCCAGCGCAAACTCGAATCAATTTGCTTGCGTTTAGTCACTTTAAAACTTGAAATCCGCATTTTTGGGCAGAATTGAGTTTTTGGTCGTTTTGTAATTAGCGTTTTGGATCTTTATGGGGATCACCTCGAAGCCTCCCTCGAAATTCCAAGCTACGGGATCGCCTCGAAATTCCAAAGCTTGAAATTCAACTTGGGCGTATTTGTGCAGAAGGTGGTGGGGAAAGCGCTATACGCTTGATGGAAGGGGATCAATAAATGAGGATGATTATTAATACGTAAGAAATGCATATATTTGAGCTTTATGACTTTGTTGAATGTCAAGCATACAACAAGCTCGATAGTATAATTTGGTTTGTTGTGGTAATGCCCTTAAAAGTTGCAAAGGTTTGAGCTTTTATATTTTTGAATGTCAAACTCTGCTGTAGTTACTGTAATTTTATAAGTGATGCCTGATTGTGGTGGTAGAGTGAGGTAGTGAGGATTGAGTGAAACATGGAAAGATAGTGATTATTGGTGGTGATGGTGTTTAAAGTGAGGCGATTAAGGGGTTGTGGTATTGATGAGTGGTGGTTGGTGGAGGAGGCTGTAGAATGGGGGAGTATGGGTGAGAGGATAGGGGGTGGGGGGTGGGTCGTGTAAGGGGATAGGGGTGGGGGTGGGGGGTGCCAGGGGGTAGGGAGTAGGGGTGGAGGCCAGCTATGCCACACACACACCCACGAATAGTAGCTTTTTGGTGAAATGATAATTTTGTCCCTTAATGAAACTTCCTAACTACTCTGTTGACTGCGAATGGGGAGGGGGCAAAATAATTCGTTTAAATAACCACGTCTTATTTGGGTGGCCTTAGGGGGGTGGGGGGTGGGTGTGTTAAGGAAGAGAAGAGGTTTGGATATTTTGGTCACTTTCATACTTTTAGTATTAGGGACAAAATTCTTGTATTTCGATGAGTATTTTAAGGGAAGTAGCTTATAGTCGTTTTTCTGCTTAATGAAAGTGGAGTGTATGGGAGATCGAGGGGGTCACTAGACACTAAAAATAGTTTAGAGGGGGCGTAGAAACTTCAGTTCGAGAGATGTGGGGGAGCCAGCTCAAAATACAGGCCAAATAGCTAGGAAATATAAAATAAATATCAAAAGTGGTAAGGGCAGGACGATATCGCAATAGTAAGCGCACTTGCTAGAGGCGTCGATGTTGATAACGTGTTATAAAATCCAGAATATTTAGTAGTTCAAACTAATACGATAATATACTTATATATATTACTAAAATGCGTATTATTATATTCTTATTTTATATTAAACTGATAGAGAAAGAGAATGGAATGTAGTATACATATTATTATTACTTTCATACGTGCGGCTTCGTATCTGAAATAGCGTCTTTATGGCGAAACTCACCCGTGAATCCCAGAAACTGCTAAAATATTGACCACATCTTGTTGTAATATTTGAATTCATATTTCAACAGATACTGACTTTTATAACAACAATTTAATAATAATCACCAATGAAGTAGCAGTAATTTATGATATATGGAGTATTAATCATATCTTGAACATTACCTACAGAAGAAATCCAGCTCAATTTAATTAGAAGATTTGACAATTAAAAAAAAACTGTTTTTCTTATAATTAATGTTATTCAAATACATTTTTAAGTAACTTATTAGATCAAATCAGATCATGAAAACTACTAGTTGTTGACTTGATTAGTTAATAACTATAGGGGAAGGAGGCAACGTGAATGTTAGTGAGACTCACGTTCACTGGGACTCAAGACTACGAGCAATAAGTCCCTTAGTTAATACATGAAATTCCTAAAAATTTGACTTTTATGATTATTTCTTAAACGATAAGGTCTTGTAAGGACGAGTAGCTGGAACTTATGGTATGATCAACTCCCATCAATTCAAAAATATTTATGGTTTTCAATGTTTAAACCTAAACATTGATCATAAAGAGTTGTAAGTTTAATGCATCTTATTTGGTGTTGAGACTATGAGGAGGTTAGAAGAGATCAAGGACAAACCAAACATTTCTTCATATATTGTATCTCTTATTCTCTTTTGAACCTCACTTTCACATGCAATACATTTCAAAGGCAAAACAAACCTATGCTAAATCAAACACAGGCACAATAGAATACATCAAGAATCTCACTTTAGTGAGAAGACATGCACAAGAAATTAGTACTATCACTCAAAATTGTCCCATTAGAAGCTCCAATCACCCTAGAGTAACAAACAGAGTTACCCTTGTATGAATAACTCTGATTAGTACTAGCCTCACCATCGACAACCTCATATGCACCATCAACAACAACCATCCACCCGCTCGCTTGTTGTCGATTCTTCAAGGTGCTTGATCCATTCGAATTCTTGATCTTCTCCTCATACGAATTATCCAAGCTCGAGCTCACATTGTAACCACCACTCTCTGCAATGGCCACCGAACTCGTCTTGATCTTCAATGGAAACTCCTTCTCCAATTTCGATTCAGAAATCGTATTTCCTGTATCCGAAAGAACCTTCACTTCAATTTGTTCCTTCACTTTCTGCTCAATCTTCTCCTCATTCCCATTCTTGGTTATCTCAATCTCGTTCTCAAACTCCAACTCATGCTTAACATAAGTAGTAAAATTCCCAAAACTCGAATTCACCCACCCGGAAAACTCCCTTTTCCTTTCCATTTCCACCTCAAATTCAGCATCAAGCCCTTTAGATTCCGCGGATTTCTCAAACTCGAAAGATGGTGCCTTATTCTCAAAATACCCTGCTTGAACTTCTTCTGAAAAAGGATCTAACCAAAGATGCAAATTTGCATCCACAAGCCAATATGAAATTGCACCCTCAACAGAAATTCCAATCCTATGAAAATCCCCATCAATCAAGAAACTCAAAAATGGAGTAAAATCAATATCATAAGTTGGTAAATCAAAAGCTCCAATTCCTACAACAGGGTCCCAAAACAGAGGATTTATCCCCCCTGTATAAATCACTGGAAATGGTACAGCAGAACCTACAAAATTCCCATCAATCGTTACAATAACTTCACGATAAGCTCCATTTCCATACTTCGCATTCAATGAATTTGCAGGATTCTTGTACCAAAACTCATCATTCCCATGAAACGAAACATACATTTCAAGAACAGCTTTATAAGTGTTCTTAGGTATTGCAACTCTCTCTGATCTCTTATCAGACTCGCTTTCGAGTCTAAACCAATACCCTTCCTCCTCAAATCCAGAAATTGGTATGATCAAATCAGCAGGCTTAGCATATAAATCACCAGAAGATGATGAAAATGAAGTCAACTCATCATTAGTCAACGTATTCAATGCTATATCATTGTTTTCAAGAAACCTTCTACTCATTCTTTTCAATGGTTGCAATGGTTCATTAATATCATTACTATCATAGTATATAAATGTAACATTGACTACATATACACCAGTGAAAACAGAGTCGACTTTGTTTTCTAGCATTACTGAAACAGTGATATTTTCTTGAATAAGAAGTGAATTATATTTTGTGATATCTTTTGTGGTTTTCCAGAAAACACCATTTTCAGTAGGTTTTGCGGTGGAGGTACGGAGGAGCTCAGCTCCGGCGAGCCAAATGGAGGCAATGCGGGCATGTTGGGTGCCTTTGGAGGAAACAGAGAATTCAATGGTTGCATTTGACCAAGTGCAGTTTTCAGGGGGGGAGTAAGGAATGGTTACAGGGGGTTGATCATATGTGTAGCTGAAATTGTGGGATATGAGAGCGAGGGTGCATGAGGGGGTGAGGGAAGTGGTGGGGAGGGGTTGGGTGACTTCGAAATTATATTGAGGCGGCGGTGGCGGGTCGGTGGCGTTCTGGTGGAGGAGTGGTGGTGGAATTGGTGATGAAAGAATTGGAATGGTGAAGATGGACAATTGGAGGAGGATGGGGAGAAATGGATGCATTTTGAGGGGGAGGTTGAAGATGTAAGTTCTTTGAGGTATATATTTATAGAAAGATTGGTGTGAAATTTAATATTTTTGTATATGTGGTGGATAAATTGATACTATACAAATAATAAAAAATATAAAAATTTAGATGAGGCGAATTACATATTTTTTGAAAAAATATTTAAGGAAATTATATTTATCAAAAATAAAAAGAGTTGGTATCATATGTTATATACATTATCTATTAGAGTGTGTATAACATGATTTCTAATATGATAAACATGATAAAATGCTTTTTATGCGGGGATGGTATAAATATGAAATAATCAGAAATGGAATCTTTTTATCATATCCTTTAAATTCATTCGAAAGTATTGTGGCAGTATGAGGTCAAAGGAGACTGAGCCCCATTTCTACTTCATCAGAATGAGGAAAATCTGAAATCTTTGATATTTCGACATGAAAATATACTTATTTTGTTTTTCATTTTAAAATTAAGTTATAATGTCATGATCAGAGAGTAGTGTAAAACAAATTTCATGTGATAGAAATGATAGATCGTGGATGAAAGATTTATGAATACAAATTTAGATTGTAAAGAATGATTCTAGGAATACAAAGCGGGATTGGAAGAAAAGGGTTGTCTTGAACAAACATTATTTTAGGTTGTGATTAAGGCTTAGCTTTGAGATGAGGCATGTGAATGGGAAAGAAATGTACATTATGTTCTATTGCAATTGAATATTTGATTTTAGACTATTCTTAGAAGAAGGCAACATAAGGTGAAATGTGGATGGCCAGATTACTAGATGGATGCATAAATACATAATGAGCAATGGACCTCAAGAACAATCTCTTATTTATCTTATGATTTATGAACTTCAGAACTTATGGAATTTTATAAAATCATTTTATTAGAGTTGCCTTATCAAATCCGAAAGGTTTTTAACATATTTATCACTGATAATAGTACAATATAACATTTGAGCGATGGCTTCATGAACTTAAATGTTTCAGATTACTTAGACATGTAATGTTTTATACTATCAGAAGTAAGTCGAGAACAGTTCGTGGACTGACTAGCTGGATGTGGTTCAATTTTAAATAATACTTCATGATAAGGGGGACCTTCATTCAAAATTCTCATCATCATCTACTCACACTTGCAAAGCTTAATAATTCTCATCATCATCGCTTCATTCCACTTTTCGTTATTACTTTTTGTGAAGACATTAAGATTAATTTTTCGATACAATGTGCTATAAATAAATGTTAATTCAAAAGGGATTTCATTATCAAAGAACTTAGAGGATGTCGTCGAATATTGAGAATGTAGCCGCAGCTTGATAGAGGGAAATGATTTATATGATTATGGGCTAATTCAATTATTGTCATTTTAATGAGAAGGGAACATTGAATGCAAGCTGTGGTCAGGTGAAACTTGGAGTTTTTTGGAGTTCGATTAATTTAGCAAGGGGGACGGTGGGTGGGGTTTTTAAAAAAAAAAAATATTGTCAATTAGTTTTTAGGTTGAAGCAATTGATCACTGCTGGAGGTATAGTGAAATTTAGCCACTTGATTTCATTAGAAAGCTTATTATTTATAAAATCGGTTATACCCGAGGTGGGATGATATTAAAGGAAAACTGACTATACACAGTAAATAATATGTCCAAACAGTGGTTTTATATGATCCTGAATTGTTTTCTTATAGTCAATTGATTCTACGTACGGGAAGGTAATGAAGGATAACACATAAAGCGCCATACATTGGATATATCACAACATAAACTACCTTATTTCCTTTCTAATGTCAAGTCATTCACAAAGTATTGCAATGATGATTAACAAAAGAGAAACATTGAGAAAGAAACAAGAAGTTGAGATTCAATTTCAGTTATAAGAGCAAAACAGTTTCCAGTTCAAGGGGCACAGCTCCGAGCCCTATTTCAAGCCCAGAGCCTCACCCAGTTAAGCTAGTGGACTGTCCCGCGTAATATCAATATCAGCAATAGGGCTCTTTGGCATAAATATTTTGCCTAACAAATCCAATTTTGGTCAAAAGTCTCCTAAAGCCAATATAATCTTTTTTCGGTTTTTGTCGTTGTAATTTTTTTACAAATAGTTTGTCATTCGCGTAATAAATTGTCTTTTTATATTTTAATATATTTTTTGATTATTTTTATTTGTCAACATAATTTTGATGGTGTACATTTATATTATTTTAATACAACGTTTTAATTAATTTTTATTTTTAAGCTAATAATTGTGGTGAGGAAAACTCTACTACTCTCTCTGTATTCATTCTCATTTTTATGATAAGCTACAATTTGGCCCAACTAGTTTGTCCGTTTCATAGTTGACCAGTAATCACATAATTCAACTCTTTCCTCGTTTGATTAATTTGATTACAACGGTTTCCATATTATCCAATGATCACAATTCGCTCCACTTTACCCCTGTTTTTCATCCTAATCAAATTCAGAAATTACTCATAAAGAGTGGCTCCGGAGGTGGCTCATGAAATTTCGCTGCAATTTAACAAAAAATTATATTGAAATGAATAATTCATTCTGATAAAACTATTTGAATACGGAAACGATTGCTTGAGTGTTATCCCATTGCCACATCGTTTCAAAATGATAATGATGAACCACACTATGATTAATTATTAATTTAATCGCCTCCTACATTATCTAAGAAGGAAAAAACAACACAATAAGTTAATTCCATATAAGCATTGAAAAATCTAACAATCTTTTTATTCGTTTGCCGGCACAAGAGAATAATAAGAGAAAACGAAGAACTTACTTACGATTTCATTCATATTCTTCTTCTGTTCTTTTTCTAATTACATACTCTAGTAATGACTCATTAATACTATAGCCATAGTAACATTAATAACTTTGCGTGTTTAAAATATTAACACAGAAAATTAAAATTATGGTATGCGACACATCAAGTTAAATTACGTGTAATATACTGTATCATCACATTAAATTATGTGTAATAAAACGGTCCACTTATATGAATTTTGGACGCGTTTATTTAAAAACTGAACACTCTTTTTCCAACTAGTCTAATTCAGCTTATGAGAGCAAGCATGCATACTTTTCTATACATTGATTATTTTTTCATCTTCTTTGTCTTTGTTTTTTGTCCATCCACATGTGATAAGTTTTACTTAGTCAAACTCAATATTGCAAAAGCTTAGTTGGATTCATTTCATAATTCATTTAGTTTATTCACAGTTAGAAGTTGAAGAAAAAGAAAGAGTAGAACATGCTACTATTTTGGAGATTTAATGAGCATGGATTTGTTTTATTGCTACTTTTGCTATGTTTGGTTTATCGAGACTTGAGTTTTTGCTTCTGTCTCAATGATGAAGGTATAATAAATGAAGACATGATCTTTAAGCCTTTAGTTGTGTTCAATTTAGTATAGAATGTTTTTGTTGTTGGATTTTTTATGTTGATTATTGGGTTTTTTCTAAATTTATAATAAAGTTATATTTTTATGGTATAGGAGTTGATTTGTTGAGATTTAAAGAGAGAGTAAAGCATGATCCTTTTGTGGCTTTATCAAGTTGGAAAGATGTTGCTGCACAAGTGAATCCATGTTATTGGTTTGGAGTTGGATGCTCAAATGGAAATGCTTTGTTATTGTAAGTATATCTATCTTGATAAGATATGGCTCATTAGTATTACACTACCAACACATATTATCTATTGTGAGTATTACATAGTATTTGCAATTCACTCTCGGGTCAATTCAGAAACAGTCTTCTTGTTATCACTGAGGTAAGCTATGTACTATCCGACCGCCCTTAACCCGCTTAGTTAGGTGCTTCTTCAACTGCGTCTGGGCATGTTGGTGTTGATGAAGTATATAGTGATAATTCTATATGTAGAAGGGAATTGGGTGGGGGGGATATGGAGATGGAAATTGTTTTTTGTTTCTCAAGCCTTCAGAATGGTTTTCATTGCTCCTGATTTGTTTTACTTCTGTAAGAATTAGTTAGTTATATAGATGAAACATGAAGGTAGCTTAATGGAAATGTTTAACAAATTGCTTCTAATTGGAATTCTGTGTTTTAATCCTTCTCTATTCTGTATAGTATTAATAAAAGTTTCTTTTATGTTTCTAGTTCTGGTGAACAAACTGAAAGAACTGTACCAAGGAAATTGCTAGTGGATTTGCCTGGCAAAAAACAAGAAGAAGGGCTGTTATCACCATTACCACCAAATGCTCCTTCAGTAAGAAAAGACCCTTCACCTTATCGTCGTTTTCCATCTCCGTCTCCTTCTCCAGCTCCATCACCCTCCCTTCATCAACCACCTGATTCATCTTTTTTGCAATCTCCTCAATCTTCATTCGAACCTGCAAATAACACATCATCAAGTAATAATCTTGCTTTGATCTTGTTAGCTGCCATAGGAGGTCCGTTGTTGCTTGTAATCATAGTCATTCTGATTTGTGTTGTACGAGGCAAGAAAGTTGCAGTTGTCAAGCCTTGGGTTACTGGATTAAGCGGACAGCTCCAGAAAGCCTTTGTGACTGGTATTACTATTATCCTAACTGTTCTTTTTATGAAAAAAAAGCGTTCAAGTCCCAAGCGAAAAGATCAGAGATTGATGCAGCCTGTGAAGGTTTCAGCAACGTTATTGGTGCTTTGTCAGTCGGAACTTTTATATAGCAGAATACGTTATCTAAGCTGGAGTTGAAATTGCTGTAGTATCTTTCGCGGTGGAATCTGTAAAAGATTGGTCAAAGAATTGTGAGACACAGTTCAGAAAAAAGGTATATCCGCTTTTGTGAGATTGCTGTTAATTTTAACACGAGTACAGAAATAATACTTAAGTATGGAAAAATATAGATAAATGTCCTTTCTCTTCATGGGAGTTTTGTGGTGGGGGGCGGTGGGCTGCATATTAGTAGGGGATTAACAAGAAGGCTTGTTTCTGGTTTTATGCATAATAAGTGGACAGTAAAGTTAGTACCCTCGCTCTTTGGTTATTTTCTGAACTAAAATAGCTCTGCCACTTGATTTAGCTCTTAATCCCATCATTTTACTGACAACAATTCATTTTAATATCTGCAGTTACTAATTGCTAATTTGTTTCACCACAGATTGACACTTTGTCGAAATTAAACCACAAGAACTTTGTGAACCTCCTTGGTTTTTGTGAGGAAGAGTCTCCTTTCACAAGAATGATCGTCTTTGAATACGCTCCTAATGGAACTCTCTTTGAGCACTTGCATAGTGAGTCTACTCATCTCTCAAATCTTGTAATGTATTATGTATGAACCATTTTGGTTACGTGTGCAGAACCTTTTTACTTTCAGTAATGTATGTTCTCGTTCAAGTGCTCTAGAGTCCTAACGCTTCTGATATTCATGATCTTTCAGTCAGGGAAGCCGAACACTTGAACTGGGAAATGCGTATGAGGATTGTGATGGGCATTGTGTATTGCCTAGAGTACATGCACCAATTGACTCCTCAATTACCACACAGCAATTTGACCTCATCTTCCATTTATCTCACTGAAGACTATGCAGCGAAATTGTCAGACTTTTCCTTCTCCGCTGAGGAAGATGCAGATGTACAGAGTAATATTTATAGCTTTGGAGTAATATTGTTTGAGATGATAACTGGAAAGCTTCCATTCTCTGTTGACAATGGCTCCCCTGAGGACTGGGCATCCGATTATCTACAAGGCATTTTAGACCTCAGGGAAACGGTTGATCCTACCTTAGTATCTTTCCATGAGGAGCAGCTCACTCAGCTCAACGAGCTGATAAAGTCATGTGTCAATCCAGTCTCAGAGTCGAGACCATCAATCAGAGAAGTCAGTGCTAGATTGAGAGAGATCACGGGAATAGGGCCTGACGGGGCGATCCCAAAACTTTCGCCTCTCTGGTGGGCAGAGCTAGAGATCTTATCAACAGAAGTAAACTGAATTTTCAAATTTTGATTGTTGGAATGGCTCTATAGTTGCCATTCTCCATGTTTTGAATTGTTTCATTGTGAGTAGTTGCGTGCAGAAAATATGTACATAACTGACGTCGTCTGAATTCGTTGCAGAAAACTCTTCTGTAAATTCGCCTCTATGAAAATATAACAATATCACCTGATATAGTAGATTGAACATTTGGTCCCAACATATGACACAATGTCCTGTTTGTCATGTCTCCAATGGTAGAACAAGTCATTCCAAGCGAGTTAGTAAGGTCTCGTACTCCTATGTTATTGTCAATTGGTTCTAGGATGAAACTTCATGAATGATCAATACTATGCATAGTTCGTTGCTGGAATGTTTAACGCTTTTGAAAGGGTATTTAGAATGAAGTCATGTCCCATAGGCCATATCAATGGAACAAGTCCTTTGAGGCGAGAACCGATAGTTTATTAAAACCTAAAAGTAACCACACATTGTCACATTGTATGTGTAAAAACACATATAGTTCATCCAATTTAACAGTTTGAATAAATGAAATTGAAATGTTTTACCAAAATGGACTTAATCTTCAAATTTTCGACGCTTCAAAATTGACATTGGTTTAACTCAATAAAAAAAAACAAAGTGAATACAATATATGATAGTCCGTACAAATTTGAGCATCACCCAGACTGCAGTATAGGAAGCAGGTCCCTCAAAGCGCTACTAGCAAGATTCCGATATGCAACCTCAGTGGGATGGACCGAATCAAAAAACACATACTTTGAAGCATTTTTGCAAATTGGTTTAATTGCATTGCAGGTGTACCCCATCTCTAGTGTTCCTGTCCCACAACATCCTTCCAAAGTATGCTCAAACCCTGGGGAAAAAAAAATAAAAAATTATCGTGAAAATTACTAATCTTTCATATTATTAGAGATATTATTAGAGATTGTTGATATTATTGTAATAAATATATTATTTGAAATATTATTAGGCATTAATTTAATCTACAACCGATCTGTGATACTTAAACATTAGGATCTCATCAACGAGTTCTTTATTTTCCTTTGAGAATGAGAGCGTTTAACCCTCTTAAAGGTGGATTTCCTTATTTATGTTTTTAAAATCATAAAGTATTCGGTGAAGGTGATTCTGTGAGCTATTTTTATTATTTCCATAATAAATATCTCTTTGAATATACATCTTTCTCATTCTTAATTCAAAATCAAGGAGGAATTTTTATTTCAATTTCTCTCTTTAATTCTATTTTTTCTCACTTCTTCTAAAATTTAATTTAAAGAATTTCTTTATTCTAATGGTTCGGCTCTAGCTTCTCTACCCGCACCACTCACCGTTGTCTCATTTATTTTTCTCTATCTTCTTTCTCTATATCACTTCATCTCTTCTTTTTTAAAAGATAAAAGCTTGTCATATGCTTTTCTCTAATTGCAAATTTGAGGTTGGGTTGCTTGTGAGTGCAAGACAAAAGGCAAAACAAAAACAAAATATTTACAATATGCTCAATAATCTCTATTATTATCTCTAATGAGGTATATTTGATTCTGTAATTATAGTAAGTATATTAGTAATTCACACAGGAAATAGGTGATATTGTAATATAAGAATTGATGAAATTGTATTCGATTAATATGTATCTTGAAAGATTCGTAATGACCGGTGAGGGCAAGCAATAATACCACCTCTATTATATATTACATCACATATAAAATTGAAATGAATAAAGCTACAAAGCTAGTACTAATTCTTAAGAATTCATACGGTTCATCAAAAATAATAATCGGTGATGGTGTAGTGACCCACGACCAAAAAAAAAAAAAATTGTCATTGTGGGGCATGATATTGTCTATAATAAGGACCACATCAACGAAGTAACACGTGTCTGATCTTATCCATGACTTCTTCTTAAACCATTAGAAGGTTGCGGGTGTGGTAGCCTAAAACCTTATAAATTTTGAACCTGATTCCTCGATAGTAATTCCATGTCGAATTTAATTAAGTAGATAACATATCTACACAAATTTTAATTATATGTATGCTCACCATATTTAGCAGGCTTGGAAATCATATCCATCAAAGACTTGTATGCATCAACATAGCCAAACCTGGACCCTGGAAGTACTTTTTGCAACCTGGTCAATAGAGCTCTTAGTTTAGAATTGAACATTTAAGTCAACGTTTGCTGGTGAAGCCATACGTCAGTCCCCGAAAGTTATACACCGGCAAACACCCAACTGGTGGCAGCCACCACCTGAAACCGCCCCCGTCACTCCCATGCTGTATATTTTCTACCAATGTTTAATAACATAATATTTAGTATTTGTTCTGAGTAATAATAATTTGACTTCGGCGTGCTAATTGATTAACTGTATTTTGAAATAAAGTATATAGGTTTTGGCCAAACAACGTCTTGTAAAACTTAATTTTTTTATGTAATTAAAACTTCTTTATTTTTATTTTATACAGACGTCACTTTATTTTTTAACTTTATTTTTAGACCAGCTCTGGCTATCAAGTGACACTGCTTTATTTTTATTTCTTGATTATAGTCTGTTTGGATTAAGGTGAATTGAGTGAAGATAAAAGCTTGATGATAGATAGATTCGGGGAACCTGGAGTGAGAATAATAAAATATTGTTTTTGAATCTAATTCTCCTTCTCTAGGGCAAGAAAACAAAGAAATATTAAATATTAAATATTTTTTTGATAAGCTAAGCATGATGTCTGTTTAGCGTTTATCTGCTTTATAATAAATGCTCGGCTCATCGAATTGATAATAATGATGCATGAAGTGGATGCTCTTCAATGAAACCAAAACATAGGAGTTAAAACCACATGAAAAATGGAAACATATTACTACACCAAAAATAAATGGCCTTTTTATAACATACAAACCATCTTTAACAAAAGTAATCACAAAAAATTCATAAAATCCATCTTTACAAAGTAAAACACAAGCAAGTTCAATGAAAGCATTCAGCGACCCTAAATGAATTAAAAGCTAATGTTGATAGGGGAATAAATTACACTTCAAAATTTTTTTTGGAGGGAAAAATATTTGATGGAGTTTTGTCATCGACAAAAAATAAAATTAGCGTGTTAGTAAGCATGATACACGTTGGGGTGAAGATTTGAGGGCAATGGGGTTAATATGTTAACCTACGTGCTTTAGTTAAAAATTATTTTTTAGTATCAAACATGGTGAATGATTAAGTGACTACGTTACTTTTTATATTAAAATTAAAAGAAACAAACGGGCCAATTTAAAATGCAAATTGGTGGCGGCCGATGGTTGGGGAGTGGGAGTGGTTGTGTTAAAAAAGAGAAGAAAATTGTGGGGGTTTATTTTAATTATGTAAAATATTTAAAATATTAACTCACACACATCTTTAATCTGAGTAGGGATAAAATAATCATTTTAGTATAGAGGTAATATAGTCATTTCACCTTTTACCTTTTATGGTATAATGTAGGAGTAATATTATCGTTTGACATTATATGTTTAGGGATAGCATGGTAGTTTCGTATGTATTTAGTGAAAAATTAGGTGTAGAGGGGTGTCTGGAGACGAGAAGAATAATAGATAGGCGCATTGGATAAGATGAATAAGTTGAGGCCAGCCAAAAATTGCGATAATTCGGGGCATTAATAAATATAAAGTATGTAGACAACATGTACATGTACCGCATTACAATGACTAGTGCACTTCCATTTAGGTGATTGGCCTATTTTTCTTTTAACTATTACTTAATTCAACCACCAAAAATGTTTATTTTAAATTTTAATAATTGATTTTAATTTAAAATTTAATACGTATTTGATAAAAGAAAATATATCATATGATACTATTTATAATTTACTGAGTATACTATTTACTAAGAATTCATTAGGCAGGTCAGTATGTAGTAGGGAGTAACATATAAACCTTGCACATCCTATACTTTTAACATATTTAATTTATTTATTTTTTTAATATGTGTCTTTAGAACACATGATAACAACACAAATGTACATGTTAAGCTATTAATGTTCCTGTAAAAACATATCTTTATAATATTTTTTACGATCTTGACCTTTTTTTGTAAAAAAAAAAAAATTATAGTCCTAAATCCTAAATCTTTTTTTTTTTGCACCTGCCATTATGAAAATTCTCTTTACTTATTGGCATAGGTTTTGACGTTTTGTATGACATGGCTAAGGCAAATTTTAGTACCTCCGGTATAATTGAAAAAATTAAATAGTATTTCCTTCATCCATAAAATATTATGGAATATTTAATTTTGAATTTCGATAAGTTAATATTTTAAAATATATCAAAATTTAGTATTTTTTACATTATTTATTATTAAAATGATTATTTTAATATAAAGAAATTTGTGTGTCAATTAATATAACAAAATTTGTTATGTTTGACAATTAAAAAAGTAAAATGAGGATCCTTTATAAAATTAGTCAAAAAATTAAACTAATATCTATCATATATAGTAATGCGAGAATTGGAATTAATGGGATTCTAAAATAAAGCCAAATTTTAAATCATATTATCATACTTGATTTGCTAAAATCCTACCAAATAACTTCCTCTTCGAATAGCCACATGTCGTTAAGGAGAAATTGTAGATAAGAAATCACCCATTATACCCTTAGCAGTTGCTAAAATCTACCGATTTATATAGCGGCTACTAAAATCTTTTTTGTATATGTTGTATAATAGAATATGTGTTATAGCTATTACATAAATTTTTTCTTATAAAGAAATAATTCGCCACAGACTAATTGTATTACATAAATAGCTAGTTACAACAGTGCTAGGTACCTCACCTTGATTCGAATATTAAATCTTTGGTTTTCAACTTCCCCTCTTATTTTGATCAACGAAATTTATTCAAACAATATGAATAAGATGGTCCGCAAAAATCTACTTTCATTACTTTTCTTATTGCAATATGTGAGGGCCATTTTTGTAACAAATTAAACACTCAATAAAAACAGTTATTAATGGCTTAACATGTGCATTTATGTTATTATCATGTGCCTTAAGAGCACATACTAGAAAAAACCCTTAATTTATTGTGGGACTAATTCTTCTTTCATAAACATGAATTTTTTATTGGAATTAAAGTTATTTGTCAATTTTTTGGAATGAAGTATAGAATGTTGATATATTAAATGCAAAATCCCATTTTTGTCACCTTCTTGAAAATTCAAATTTTGGTAAAAGAAAAACTTACCCTTAAGTAACCCTCAAGGTTACGGAGGAGGAAATGATGGTAACCGGACAAAGAAAACGTCGCCCTCCTCGTCGGTAACACGTAGAAATTATTCACCACATCATTTGTTCCACCAGCTATAACAAACACGGCATTTCCAACTATGTGGCTACCCTTTTCCTTACCCACATCTTTTCTTATCCTCATCAAACATTCCTCAAACAACCCAAGCTCATTCTTGAAATTTAACACATTAGTTCTTGCAGCTGTTAAATCATCATAACCTGACCCAGCTGATGCAAAACTTACGCCTGAGAGGAATCAAGATAATTTGTAATGAGGATTTATTCAAAATAATATTATTATAAAGTCATTTTGGGTCTATACTAAAATCAATTTGTTATAGGTAGATAAAAGCTAGTACCTTATTAATATATCCGAGGAAATAGACATCATCTGGTATAATATAATGTCTAAGGAGTCTTTATTAGCGATTCTGAGTGAAATGCATTTTTGATATTTATTTTCTTAACAGTAGCTAATAAAATTGATATCATGTAATGCCTGGCACTTATTGGCCGATTCTAGTGGAAAGCTAATTCATTAATTACTACTTATCTAATGAAAAATGTGTTGATTTTTTTATTTACCTTGATAGCTTATAAAGCTGATAGTATAGCAGAAACACTTGTGATAGCTTATCGTAATAATAAATGGTAATATGCAAAAATAATTAACGTATTAATTTATTTGTTTTAACATGAGTCTTAGATTTATTTATCTTTCAACTGAATGGGATAACGATTATTAATAAAATCGATGTGCATTTATTGTGAAACATTCACACCCGATAAATGTCGATATCTTTCCTTTATCACCAAGCGGCCGTCGACTCTTAGCATTACAAGAGGCAATACTTTAATAAAATTACATGGTTGAATAATTTTCCACCAATTATGAAAAATTATACTATAAAAATAATGAAATAATTTGCACGAGGCTAGGCATGCGAGATACAACAATATTTACTTATGTTTGACAAAACCACAAAAATAAAATAAAGGATGCCGGTTTTTTTATGGTGGTATAATGTCAGTGCAAAACTTCAGTATATGATATGGTATGATATTTTCTCTGCCTCCTCTTATATACTTTCGATATGTTACTTAATTTTAATTCTTTACTTTTACTATAAAAAAATATTATAAAATCATTAGACTGAATATTTAGATAGTGGACAATTGCCCAAATAATTAGTTATATTAGTTTCCCAATGATTAATTTCTTCATTCACAATATGTTGCATGTGTTGAGAATCCAGTGCCACATTAATTGATTAAAATATTTTTTGGAGTGCATTAATATAAGATCGTTCAGATTTATCATTGCCAATGGAATTGATTTTAAGGTTACATGTTGGTAACAGAAACATATCCATTATGGGTTAATAAAGTCGATACTCGACATAGTAACAAAAAATATATATTTAAGAATCGTTATTAAACTTGAAGCGTAAAAATGTTCTCTTATAATTATACCTGTAAGCAAATCTTCAGGAGTGGTTTTGGGGTCCAAATAAGCCGGCAAGACATGTTTGAGACCTAGTGATGAGGCTAAAATATCCGTTGCTAGTTTTCCATTGGTGAACCT
The DNA here is from genome assembly GCA_019722365.1 of Lithospermum erythrorhizon. Classification (NCBI taxonomy): domain Eukaryota; kingdom Viridiplantae; phylum Streptophyta; class Magnoliopsida; order Boraginales; family Boraginaceae; genus Lithospermum; species Lithospermum erythrorhizon. The sequence goes on from JADFUC010001644.1 coordinate 184,809, forward strand.
TCCAGTAGCTACATGGCCCGGAAAATCACGACCATATGGGTTGTGGTTGCTCTGAACTAATGTGAGAAGGGCATTGTTATTTCCAGCATCTAAAATTGAATCACCAAATGTGTATATTGCTGTTATGTTGTACTTTGAAGCTAGAGTTGTTGTAGTTGCATTTGTTGGTATGGTTAAATAGGTGAATAATAGATTGAAGATTGCTGAAATGAAAAGAAAGAAGAATGTATTGCTGGATTCCATTCTAGTATGTTCAAATATGTAGGAACTTCGGGACAGTAGAGAGCTTAAAAGAGGAGAGATGGATCTTCTTGTTCACAATGGATAGAGCCTTTCAGCTTCCACCAGTTGTTGAGGTTTTGTGGTTGAAAAGAAGATGTTGTCTATCTATTTATATTATAAGAAAATCGAGATGACGCTTTGTTATGATCCGTGATGAGTTATGATGATGCCACAAAATAAATTTACATATCTTATCCATGATTCTACATCAATGATGCCAGTTTATTGATTTGTGTTCAAACATTGTTTGATCACTTTTATTGACGACGATATGGACTAACATTTTGTAGGCCGGCCATGCATTATTTTCATTATGTGTAACTACTTCTGCATTCCAACATTAATGAACAAATAAAAAACTTCATAATATATAATATATACAAGTATATATTACATCCAATTCAATTTAATTAATGTTAGTTTTCAATTTCTCGATGTAAATCTTTGACTATATCCTTAACAATCACAACCAATAATTTCCAAATCAAATCTGACATTATTATTGGAGTTGTATGGTTTATCATATCCCGTAATTCTTGCCATATAATGGTATGAACAACCATTTTATAGAGTTGTTTGAACAAGTATGAATGGTTTTAGGGTATAAAATTCATAGCACAACTAAATAATCATCAAGACGTGCGCACGATTGACACCTACTAATATAGATTTTAAGTAATAATGCATATATTACCGGATTTGATTATCAATAGTAGCCGACGATGACCTTTACGTATACATACAGAGTATATAAAAACTCAAAGAAGTTATCATGTGGCATAAACTATATTCATTGATTGCATATTATTGTGGTTTTTAAACAGAACATGAGCTCTCAATTCAAGTGAATGATTCAAATGAAATAACTGAAAATATTTAAGAATTGGTTGGATTGTTATTGACTCATCCTCCCGAAAATGATCTTTAATTCAAGAACATGTTGATTAAACGTTGACTTCTTATATGTATTTCAAAGCTCACCTACATCATTAATTAGGATTTTCGATACATGAAGCCTTACATTAGTAGGACTTAGGTATAATTATTAGCAATAATCTTGCAAAGATTCCTATACATAAATGAATAAAATAAAGTGGTAATGGTAAGTGTTCGTTTGTAAGGTAGAGAAGTCGGTAGCAATAGGCAATAGCAACGATAACGATGCAGCCAATAAAGGTATCATTTACTACATGAGCATTCGGCAATGGTAATGGAAATCAAGTACTATCCTATTCAAGTTGGAATTAATGAACTTTTTACTTCAAAATACCTGCAAGCCTGCAACTACCACTCCAATCTACTTTGGATCTCATTGAATTGACCTTTCAACAGAATTTATATTTTGTAACTACGTACATTGGACGTCATTGAATTGACTATTTTGCAAACAAATAAACACTCCACTTTTTCGTCTTCATTTGTGTAAATAAACTTTACTCGGTATTAGTCTAAAAGAAAACTATTTTATATACGAGTTTCATTGAATACGACTTTTCATAAAATTTTATATATATCTATGAGATGGAGTATGGAATTATGTTTATTATTTATAATCTACATGTAATTTTTAATGGTGAAGGTAAATAGGCAGAGGATGTTTCGCCCAAAAGGTCAGGGATAGATTTATCCATATTCCATGTTTGGGGCGGATTGGTGGTTACCGGTGGAGGGAGCCGCTTGGGAAGATGGTGGACGGTCGGGAAGGTGAACTTGGCCATGGCCTTCTTGGCCTGGGTTATAATCTCGCTCTTCGAGACCCTTTCCCCGTCCCTTCGACCGATCATTGCTGGTTCAGCTTAATCATAGACGGCTTTTACGACTGACAATGCTGTGACTACATGACGGATCGGATCGATTGGATTTTGTGCTCATGGACTCGACCGACTGACACCCCTCGAAAGATTGCCACCGCTTCTGACCTCGCCTCCCCTGCGCTTAACCTTCTATCTTTTCGATTTCAATGCTATTTCGATTTTCTAATACCGTAGCTTATCCTTATGTAACACGCTTCGAGGTTCGAGAACCTGGCCCGAACAACTTATACCTCGTAATTTTATTTTAATAAAGATTACCATAAAAAAAAAAGATTACATATTTAGTTTTCCAACGCTTGAGCACTTAAATGTTCCTTATATTAGCTAATGATGTAATTTTTCTTTTGATAGTTGAAAAAAATGAATGAATGAAACTTTCGTTTGATAAAATGGAGAAAATAGTAGAGTATTAAAAAGGGACTCAAGAGGCAATGAAGAGAAAATAATGGGGAATTTATTACAATATACATGAATTTACTTTATCAACACTTTTGACGAATCATAAGTTTGATTCAGATAGTGTGCTTTACGTAACCGTTAAGTCGATACTTATTTTCACGCAATTGGCAGATACCCAAGATTCACGAAGTGGCCTCCTATAAAAAAACACCTAAAAATAAAGAAATAAAATGTAAAAACGAAGAATGGCTGACGGTCATCCCATATAAAAAATAAATAAATAAAATTATTGGCCCATGCAGGTCTCGAACCTGCGACCTGGCATAGCACTTAACCAATCACGAGCTAATGGGCCACAATTGTTCGTTTGTTTGATAGACAATAGATGTCCAACTTAGTAAAAATGAAACCAATCTAGAACAACTTGCCGTTGGACGGTTTCGGATTTGGAGGTTTTCTCAAAGTCGGCAAAATCAATAGAATAGGTTTGACATAGATATCAATCAATTTTGCTTCATTTGTATGTGCTATTAATGTGCTGGAAATATCATTCTAGGCAATGTTAAAAAAGAAAATTGGAAACACTCAATTTAAAAACCCTAAGGATTATCCGCACTTATTATTCTCATAACATTGACAATATATATATATATATAGAGTAGGCAATTATATCAAGCTTTATGAAATCTAAAGTGTTCTACACAACAAACACTTCAAAATTGTGACTTTGAGGATCCCTAAATTAAAGTCGTAACTTGATCTTCACCATGTCAGTAACATTTATACAAAATAACAAATAAGTAGTATTTGGCAGGTGTTAAATCTTTGCTATCTATGATGTAATTATTGTTGATTTTGTTTCACATCAATTGCACTTGATCCTCGTTAATGCCTATTCAGTGCCTACCACATACAGTCGAGCAAATACGTACTGAAGCACTAAGACCATTTATAGTGGAGGTTGAAAAAAATATTGAACTATTTAATTAATGCAATGGATAATTAAATGTTGGAAATCCTTAACTAAAGCCTCCCATTTAAATCATAAAAGTTAATGCAAATGAATAGTTAAAATGTGAGGTGTATTAAAATGATTTTAAAAAATATTAACCGTTGAATAATGATTAAATGGGCCAATACGTAGGCGACGCTAAGTAGATAATGGCTGTTATCGACCGGCACGAATCGAACCGGACCGCCTTGCTTTGGCCCATCCGAAACCCGCTTTCGGTCAAGGATCGGGACCGACCGACGTCCGTTTCGTCCATCCGGATCCGAAGGCTAAAGATCCGCTATCCGTTCGGCAAGAATAGGTTTTAGTTTTTTTTTTTTAATATTAAATTACCGGATCCGATCCGCCGGGTCACCGGTCCGCATCCGATTGATACCGGTCCGATCCGCTCGATACCGGATCCGGTCCATTTTCGGATGGACTTTGGACCGGTCGACTGACCGGCTTCTCCCTGACGCCCCTGGGCCCACCGTAGACTTAGATCAGCGCGCCGTAGCCTGGCCCAATCACCGACAGGGCGCTTGGGTAGTGCAAATATATAATCGATAGAATAATGGACGGTAGACTGTTATTGGTTTGTTTATTTTTCAGATTTTCATTCCATCCCAATTATTTGGGATCAATTATTTCATAATAATTTTTTTTAAATATATATATATATATTTGTACCAACATTTAATATTTTTTGTACTCTATAAATAGAGACTTGGTTCATTTGATTTAGATATAAAAAAAATTATCCATTTTCAAATATAATTATTTCATTATTCTTTACTAAACTCTTCTTTTTAATTTTTCAATATCTTTTTTTAGTAAAATGGATTCTCAAAAATATTTTTTAATTAGGAATATAAGATTAAAAAATATTTAAATAAATTTCATTTTTAGAATATATCGAAAAATAAATTATTTACGTGTTAATTATTCGTCTTTAATTATAAAAGATAATTGTTATTATTATTTAATTAGAAAAAGAATATAAGCAAATGTTAATACGGTATAAAACGACGGGATGTGTTGAATTTTACCCCTCCGCTTTTTTAGTTTTCGCTTTTAGGTATCGGTAATATGATTAAGGAAAAAAAAATAGTCAAAAATTACATTGAAAATGTAGAATGACAATCAATTGAAAAAATATCATTGGTTGATTGTTTATTACAAGAGCAAAAGTACTTAAAAAGTTCATTAAAAATGTAAAATTATGATTTATTATGCTAACAACAATTATAAAAAAAATTTTTACTAAAACGACAACTATAAAAAACGGAGGGAGTATTACACAAAAGTATTGTAGAGTATAAAAGTTGAATGATTACAATTATTGTTAAGTTGTTAGCATTATTTGAAAGTGTTGTAAATCAAAAAAGATAAGCCAGAAAAAATAATCATTCTACATAGTCTAAGGGGATAATCAAATTATAATGCAATCAGCCCTCAAAGTCTGAGTTGATATCATATCGATAATAATCTGACATTCGACACACAAAGCTTCTACTAGAAGCTTATGTAATTAGCCTCATTGTTAATTTAAAAAAAAAAAAAACTTGACTGAAGCTGATTATTTTCCTTGTCAAAAGATGAAAGGTTATATTAGACGAACGTAAAGAAATCGATTAATATTGGAAAAGAAACGTAGACTTGATCCATGCATATGATTTGTCCCAAAAGCAATGCCCTAGATCTTAAAAAAAACTTTATTTCACTGTAAATTACAAAAAAGTTTCGTCATTTATTATATTTCTCCGGACTATCCTTGGAGATCCTTATTTGATTTGCAATAGTAGTTGCTTTTTTGCCATCTATATTAGGACGAATCATCTCCCTATTCCCTTTTATGTCTAAAACATAATTTGCTCATCGTGTTTGGTGAACATAAATTCAGCCGGGATTTATTGATCGTGAGTTCCCACCATAAAGAGACAGCAAGCAACCAATAATATTATTATTATTGTGTAGTCCTTTCTTTCAATTTATACGACCTTTTCTTACTTTAAAAAATTATTACAGTGAGACAAAGCAATACGTTAATTTACATACCGACTGGCCCTAGTAGCGTATTTTCTGCTGATTGTATACTCATCTCCTGGATCTACGCCGACTGATGGACTTATCGCAGTTGTAACATAGCAGCACTTCACTTTTGCGACTTAAGTATATAACCCAAAATGAGACTTTTTGTGGTGGGACTTTTGCTGATATGCTACTTGTCTTTGGTGGGAGTTGACGGGGATATAACCCGGCTCAGAAGTTGTGCGAAGGATAAAGCAGCAGTTTACAAGAATGTACGCTTCGCTTGCATTTCACGTCTTAGCCTTCTCGTTGTAAAATGACTGAAGTAAGATTTGGCTCACTTCGATTTTATTTAAGTTCGCCACAAGAATGCATACCTCAGAAGCTCGATTTGACTTGGATTTGATTTAAGTCAGGAATCAATGTAATGCTTTCAGTTTGTAATACACCGGCCTTAACAGCCTTTCTCACATTAGCTGATGATCAAGTATTTTGAAGTGCATCAAGGTCTCAACCTTATCATTTATCGATCACAAGAGTCTTGGGCATTGTTTCCTACCCTGAATCTAGAAGCTACATGTGGACCTATTCGTTGTGTTCCTATATTGTGAACTTATCCAACCCAGATTTTTCTGTGTGTTCATGCAAGATTCAGGGGCTTATTTAGCTTGATCCTCGACATTATCTGTGTTTCTAATATTTCTTCGAATGATTTTTGTTGATTATTTCAAATATAGGGGGTTATGCCTCCGTGTTCTCTAATACTTGCTTCAATTGGTTTGTTTATTTCGCGTACTTCATGACATCTAACCACACTTTGGAAATAAGATAATAACTGTTAATATTATTAAACAGAATCAAATTTTGGCCGCTTGAATTTGTGCCGCCTTTGACTTTTCTAGGGCAAACATTACCTAGTTCACTTATTTTAATCGAATCGTCATTTTGAGTCCATTTGTGATAGAAAATCCGAATTTTATTTTGGTGTTTACATCCAATTTATTATTAAAATCCTGTAAATTTAGCAAACCCTATTTCGAATTTAAAATTAGGGTTAATTAATATAAAAAAAACCAATTTTAACTTCAATCCGGGAACACTTGTTCGTACAAGGGTTCAATATTAAATTTAGGGTGCGATCGAGAACCCTAGCCACATGACATTTCTTTAGTGTCTTGATTTAATTAATTTGATTAAGTCGTTTTCATCATTTTAATTATTATTTTGATAAATTTTCATTGTCTAAAAAATTATTAATAATATACTATTATTAATACATATTCAACAAAAAAAATAAGTTTTTATAAACTTAAATAACATATGTCAATCAGGTATGTAATAATATTTTTTAGTAAAATATTAGTAATATAATATTAACATCCAAAATTATATTATTCGAATAATAATCAATCAAATACAATTATACTTGACGAATAGATAATTAGTTTCAAAAGATGAAAGATTTTCAATTTAAACATCTCATCTCTTTTCCTCCAACTAAGAAAAGAAAAGAATTTTTTTTACATGACAAATTAATCAAGCTAATATGTTCTAATTTCTCGACACTATCAACTAACGAACACATTATTTATAATGATAATATTAAGAAAATAATTTAGTATTCGACTTGTATGTATTTCATGATTTTGTAACCACATAAAGTTTTCTGGAATAGATCTAAGAAATTTTACAATGAAGGCTCTATGTTGCAACAAATAGGGATATTCAAAGGTGCTTGAATTTCTGCATACGAGCCTTTGAAAATAATTTATCGGGAACTTAATGTCAGATATGACTTTATCATTATTGTTAACCTAAACTAAAATTGCTTAAAGTTAACATCTATTTCAAATGAATAATTAATAATAATAATAATAATATAATTTACCGTAAATCATATAAAGATATGTTGCCATTAATTTGTCACCGCAAATTGTATCAAATTCAATAAATGCGATATTTATAATCATATCCACGAAAAGTGACTAGAATCGTGACGAAGAAGATATATATCAACTATACCAAATCGGTATGCTTATTATATTACTTTAATAATTTGATGTCATCCGACAAATATATTGACGAATTGATCATCGTGATAAGATTAATTTAATTATTTGTGATTATGGGCTAAATTTTGGTGATAATTTAAATTTTTGTTACTGCCAATATATAAAATTCATATATATAGAAATTAAATAACAATAATAATAATAATAATAATAATAATAATAATAATAATAATTTACACCAAACATATGATTATTTAACTTATATATACATATTATAATAATAATAACAATAGTTCTCAGATTATAATAAATAATAATAATAATAATACACAAAGATACGATTTTAATCCAACATATTATAATAATAATAATAAAATAGGTCTACATAAATATATTATTATTTAATAAGTAGCTTGCTCTATTAACTCAAGCAGCTTATCAATTCGTTATGCTGAATTACACTAAAAGATAATATTTTAGCTAATTTTAGATTTTGTAGGTGGTAGATAATTAATATGCGAAAAAAATAAACTAAGAAACACAATCTTTTATTCACACTTTTATATTGCTAAATGATAATAACTTCATTACTTTTCTTAAATTAAATTAAATTTTTTAAGTTATTAGGATGATAGCAAGTATTAAAAACTCTAAAATAATAATTGAAAATTTGGCTAAGGGGATGACATCTGAAAGATTAAATTAACTTTATTTCATTGTATACAATTAAAAGTTCTAAATATATTGTCGATTTTCAAAATTTTCAATACCTATGTGCATTTCTACGTAGTTCAATACTCTAGCAGTGCAGAGACAATCAATAATCCAACGGTCTGGTCCAGACTCTAGATATCCAAGAGGGGACGAGGTATTTTGACGAGGACACTTGTTTTTGGGTGTGCACAAAATTCAAACCCATAAAATCGATCAAACCGAACCGAATATCTGCTTTCTTGGACCGACCAAATCGAATCGGCTTGTGCTCAAGATCGGTAACCGAACTAATTTGTGCCGCTTTGAAATAACCGATCTAACCGATTTCTAAATTTATGTAGATTTCTCAATTTTCATTTATTATCATTTTCAAGATTGGTAGTATTTACATGTGTGTATATTTAGCATTATAAATTTAGATTTAACCCTGCTTATTATCAAGTATAATGAAAATAAGATATATATAAATCTTTCTAAAACTAATAAATATAGGGAATACAACGATATGCAAAAAGAAAGTAGAAAAGGTATCGAATGCCAGATGATCGTATAATTAATCTTAAACGTAGCTTCATCGAAATTATACTGACGATCTAAATGATTTAATTTTTGAGTTCATTTGCTAGACTCTAAAAATTGTGTCAAAATCGAAATTTAATCTAAACCGAACCTGATTCAATGGGAACCCATAGGATTGAAATCGGCGATTTAGTTTCCTGCCTTGTAGAACTGAATGCAAATAAAGCTCGATTCTATACTTGAAAATTAAAACCGAACTAAACCATCCCGCATACACACCCTAATGCTATTGTGGCTGTTCGTCACATGGTGAAGTTATATTCCTCATTACTATGTTGCACTTATATCATCACATCAGTCTCATAGTCATACACTTGAAATATTAAGATATTTGTGGTTCATTATATATATAACTTAATCTTGATGATCCCAATCGTAGTTATGGGCTATTCCTATAATCAATTCCGACATGGAAATATTAAGAGATTCCGAGTTAATTATATAATGTCATGTACTAATCACTTATTTTCAGCTAATGTTTTTCAGTGGAATCTCATTAGTCTTAGTAAATAATAGCAAAAGAATAATCTTTAAAATTTACAAGATAAAATCGTATCTTATTTTTTTTAAAAAAAAAAAAACTCACCCACCGCTCACTTACAATGAGAATCGAACCAAAAATCTATAAGCTACTGGAAGGCCTCCTAACCACTATATCATTCGATGTTCTCAAGATAATATCGTATCTTTAAGTATAAGATATAATCAGAGATACTAGTTTAATGTCATACTATATATTACTCCGTATACAATATTCTATCCAGGCCAATAAGCTTCCTCAATAAATCCACAAGACCACAAAGCAATTATTAATATCCACAGATAACAGTGATTATCTAGAGTACATGCAGCATATCTGCGTCTATCGCCAATTAATCAATCCTCAAAGCAACTTCATCAATATTCGTCGACACTGCAGTAGCATATCTTATCAGATCAACTAATAATAAAATTTCACTAGTGTCCATTGCAAGTCGTACCATGTTACATGCAAAAGTATGCATGAGGATGAAAGGTAGCTAGATAATAATAATAAGAGGGCAGCCTTTATGGCTATCACCCATCGGTAACAGATAGAAAGCAACGCCAACCTGTTTTCATTTGTTTTCTTATACATTTTCTACATAAAGTTATTCTAAAGAATCTTGCTCCAAATCTGTCACAGTGATACAAATATATCCTACTTTGTACATTATTAAATTAATGGACCACCCACATTATATAAATTGCATGCAATGATTCCCCCATTTAGCCATTCTGAAAACTTACATACCACTAACTCAAAAACATAGAAAAAATATTCTCCATACAACAAAAAATGTCAAGCTCTGTTCACGTTAAAGAAGCAATCTTGATCACCCCATCAAGCCAAACTCCATCACCAATTCTTCCTCTTTCTTCTTTAGATTCCCAATTATTTCTACGCTTCACTATCGAATACTTGCTCGTTTATAAACCAGTGCCAGGTTTGAATAAACCGGGTCTTGTCGAGCGGATCAAATCCAGTCTGAGCCAAGCATTGGTTCATTATTACCCTTTGGCGGGACGGGTCAGGTCAAGAACTGACGGGTCGGGTCTAGAGGTGGTCTGTGGATCTCAAGGTGCACTGTTTATTGAAGGGGTGGTTTTGGACGCACATTGTCCATGAATTTGGATAAGCCCGAGGTTTGAAGTCAATGGAGGAAGTTTTTTGTCTTCTACGTGCGTATGTCCTTAAAGCGGGCCCCACCAGCTGTCGGGTATGTTTCAAATTGACGGGTCGGGCGGATGATGGTGCTACGTTGTGTGTCATTTAATCATCGCTAATTGATGGCATTGGGAGTGGAATGTTTTTGAACTCGTTCGCTGAGTTGGCATCCGGAAAATGGGGGATGATGAAGGCCATGCCGGTTTGGGATCGTCATCTCATCAACCCAAACCGGCTTATAAGAGCTCGACCGAATCTTCATAGTCATCCCGAGTTTACCCGAAGTTTCCTCGATCTTGTGGCTTCTTCTCGGTTTGTCCAAGAGGATCTTGTGCCAACTCAGATTATTTTTAACAAGAAAAAATTAAATGAACTCAACAAGTTTGCGACAAGTTGGCTCACCGAGTCTTCATGCACTATGTTCGAACTTCTTTCCGCTCATGTATGGAGGAGTTGGGCTAACGCATTAAATTTACCGTCCAATCAAATCTTAAAGATGCTTTTTAGTATCGATATTCGTAATCGAGTCAAGCCGAGTTTACCAAGTAACTATTACGGTAATGCTTTTGTTTTAGGGTGTGCTCAAACAAGCGTTAGAGACTTGATAGAGAAGGGACTCGGCTACGCAACCGAGTTGGTTAAACGAGCCAAAGAGAGAGTTGATGATGAGCACGTGAGAGAAGTGATTGAATCGGTGAGTTCAAATCGAGTCTGTCCCGACTCGGTTGGAGTTTTGATTGTGTCACAATGGTCAAGGCTAGGTCTTGATAGAGTAGACTTTGGCATGGGGAAACCCATCCATGTTGCACCTGTTTCTACTGAAAAATATTGCATTTTTTCTCCGGTTCCTAATCAATCTGATGCAGTTAAAGTCAATCTTGCAGTCCCCGCTAGTGCCGTTGACCAATACATATATCTTGTAAGGAGCCCTTCCACCAGATGAAGATAATTCAGAACACGAGTGATTTACAGATTATTATATTATTTTGAAATTTATTCAGTGTTCACTCGAATATTAAGTGACTTGACTTTTCTAATCTCTTTAATTTTTGGCAATTGACTTTTAATAATTGTATGCAATTTTATTAACATGTTTTTGGAGTTCCATGTACACAATAATTATTAGTTCTTACGCCCAAATTTAATTGATATACGGAGTATTATTTAAAGTCAAATATTCAATATAGTTAAAGTCAAATCTCTCCGGTAAATTAAATGAACGTAACACCTTAGTGGCCTATTAGTTACATTTGATTATGTCTTTAATTATGAGTTTTTGATTCCAGACTCATTTAATTATCCTAAACTGGTTGTTAAGGTTCCGTCTTGCACGCAATTTTGTCTCTTTTTTTTTTTTTTGGTAAACCACACATTTTTTGGTTAGATATTCTTAGAATGGAATCAAATCATAAGCTTTAGGGCGACTTACATGTAGCTTATCCACATAAAAAATTAGGCGTAATTAATCATGATCATGAATCAATTTTTAAAGTAAACAAAATCAGATGGAGGATCTGGATGCCAATAATGACAAATTCAATATGTTTGCCGATCATGAGCTATGTAGCCTAAAAGCATCTTTGTAACAATGTCGATATATGCTTATAATAAGTTGATGTAACAAGGATAGAAGAAATGTAATACTTTATCCAAATCATTTTAATTAATTATATATTTTTGTGTTAGAACTTTGACTCCAAATTATTTTTTATTTCATATTCTAGTGAATATAATATTGTTATTGTTGATTGAATTTTAAACAATATTTTCATAATAATATCAACTTCTTATAATTTTTAATTATATATACTTGAAATGTGCATTGTTCATTCAAAAATAAAAAAATATAAATGAAAAAGATTGAGAAAAATGATTGAATTTTATAATTATACGGACTATATCACAGTCCATCATCCCTTTAGGCTGTGAGACTGTCCAGTGCATTATAGCCGTGTTCCACGACCTAGTCTCGATCCGGCTCCTTAAGGTTCGAACTTAGATCACCCGAATAGCTCAGGCTGTGTTCCTTAATGAACCTGGTTGAAGACTATTTGCCCTATCCTGTCAAGTCCACAGACGGGGCCGACAAAGTGATTTGTTTGTGATTAAATCTCTATCGTCAATCTTTTTTTAATGGTGTATCGTTTATTACAAAAAAATTGAAAATTGATGACGAATTGAACAAATAACATTTCTAATGAAATTACGATTTATTAATAGTTCAAATAGGTAGTTTAAGATACAATAGGTCTTTTCTCGCAACCACTAGTACCATACAAACGGACAACGAATACGATAACGACATGCTCACTCATTCCTACGCATTTAAACTCAAGGTTACAAAATCACCATAAGTTAAATCGTGACGCCAGACAAATTGCCACACATCAGCCAAGAAAACACGGCGTGTTTCTGCTACTCATCCTTTGTACCTCCCATTTTCAATTTTGATATCATGAAGTTCGCCATCGATAGCTAGCTTACACTCACCTTAACAAAACGCTGACACCTTCAAACAAATGAGGAGATAGCTGGGTGATCCTTTGTCGACGCGTTTAGGATAACCTTTGAAAATCTCTTACATCATTCCTTCGTGAATTTTTATCTGAGGCATAAAGGAACAATATGCTAAAACAATTGTAAATTGATTAAGTTGATAGTTGTGATTATCGAACAATAAAAATGCTCTATTTATAGATCCAAGAAAAATGCTTTTCTGACCATCTTCTACAACAAACGGTACCACGTTCCAGCAAACGTTACCACGTTTAGTCCCAAAGGCTAGCTAACGGCTATTTTTGCACTAAACGTGGTAACGTTTGATCAAGAGAAAAATGTGGAGGTAATTGGTAGTACATTATTTAAGGTATTAGAATATGCCAATGTTCAATTATTTGCAACTTTCACTAGTGATTGGTACCCCGAGATAGTTGCACAATTTCTTCATACCCTAGGTTACTTAGGTCTAATGGTCGCAGTGTGGGTGTAATTACACACTAATGGTGTCCGTGTAGTATCACTTTAAGCATACTTAGTTAGTATCTGGTTTGAGTAGGAGGGAATCCAATGAATATAATGAAAAGTGGGTCAGGCAAGAATTACCGGTGAGTTTGAATGATCGCGGCAATTCTAACAATGGCCGATAAGAAGTCACATAACAGATAAGTATTAATTTGAAACGCGCCTTCAAAAATTATTTGAAAGGTCGCTTAAGGGGTCCTTTTCCTACTAATAGTCAAGCCGCCGAGCTACTTTCATACGCATGCTTGTTACGTGGCTATCAGAATGGGGTTAAGGTCAATTTGTCACATACGACGCTACTACACATGATCTATCAAAGAAATAAAGTTTTCCACATCAATATGGGATGTTTGTAAGAAGGACACTATGATAGAAAACAATCATTGCTTGCCTGGGGGTTGTATACGCGTGGGAAGATAAATTGCTTCTACGTGGAAGGTCCTAATCAGCTTGAGTTCGTGAGGCCGATGTGCAGTATTGTTCAACAAATGTGCGCCCCGATACCACCACAACAAGATGGGTTACTGGCAATCGGGGAGCCATTTACCTATCCACAACCCCCCGCTTTGTTCCCTCAACCGGGCTGAGGGTCCTCCGCCGGATCATCCAATCGAAGCTTGGATTCAATGAACACTACAATTTAACAACGCGCTAGCGATTTGTGACGTTATCCGCAGGACGAGACTTGGGATGGATCGCTCCCATCGACGCAGTGGTGATATGGTACTGACAACGCAGTGGGATACCACCATTTACTCACCACCACCGCCATTTGATCAAGAGACGACAATGCAGAGGGACATGTCGAGGAGATGACACCAAGAAATATACGAAAGTGAATGTGTTTTTTGTTTCATATTATGTACTTTCAAATTTCAAACAATTATGGTTCCTTTTATTTTATGTCATGTAATTTTAGATTCGAACAATTTGGTAAGCTTTGTGTTATGCATTTTAGTATATTTGAACAATGATCATGTTACGTGTTTGTCTAACATTTTAGGTTGTGTTTTTGCCTCAGAGGTACTCTCAATTTATGTTACTTGTTAATTGCTATTGTTTGAATTTTTTATTGTATTCCTCGCAACATTGGTACTTAAACTGCACGCTTGTCCTAAATATTGTCACGCTTATCGTAGTTCACTTATACAAAATACATGTATAAAACACTTTTTATGTGTTAAACGGTGATACGCTTGTCCTAAATGTTGTCACGCTTATCGCGCCACTTACGTATCAATACAATACGATAGAACACTTTTATGTCTTAAACGGGAAGTTAAGACATTTATATTAAACTTGCCACATTAACTGACGTGGCCGAATAATTCGCCGAACATTGAGCGGCTCGAATCGCCGTGGCCTGAGCCCAACTTCGCCCCGTCCTGCCCCACTTTAAAGGACCGAGGGCCATTCAGGCTGGGCAAAATCTCGAATCCGAATCAATATATGTGCTGCCCTCGGACGGCTCCGCCAAGTTGGGCCCGGTCCGTTAGACACGACTAGTCCACTGTACACAACATATTGTAATTCTCTAAAATTCAAATTGGGCTATTAATCTCATAACTGCTAACCCAAATAAATCAGAATGCTGACACAGACCCCACCTCACCAATTCGAAAGTTTGAGGTTTAATTTAAACGGTTAGATGTCGAACCAAAACTTTCAATTTTACATTATAAAATCGAAAACATTAAAGGGGAGCATTAAAAAGATTGTGGTGAACCATAATATGATTGTTAAGTTTAGGGTTTACTTTAAACTGTTAGATGTTGAATCTACTATTTATTTGTATAAGGTTCTATATAAAAAAAATTGGTTCGTGTTACTTAATAGAGGATGTGACTTGGAGTGCCAAACAGCAAGATATGTCTCAAGGAACAAACATAATTATGAATTTATGATGCGAGGTTGTGAGGTGGGTCGAGACAAATTATGTATGTTCTCGTGAAAAGTTGGTTGAGGGCTTGCACCACTACTACTATACTAATTTTATGGACCCCCCAACTACCGGAAACTTTTGATTTGCAATCATGCATTAATTAAATTTATTAAATTCGTAATTGGACCACCCTAAGCTTAAATGTAGTATAACACTCATAAAAACATAAATTTTTGGATGCTTTATTAATAAATTTTATATTGTCTGTGGAATTCATACTATATTTGTTCCAAATTCCAATAGTAGAAGTGTAGAACCTATCTATCTAATCCCATCCATGTCTTATTTCAGGAAGACTAAATTTCATTTGTACTTCAACTACTTTCATCATTTCAAATATACCTAAATATTTCAATCTTTAAATAAAGATCCTATAAATTTTGACACTCGAACTTTAAAAATAACATCTCGCCACCTACACTCCACTATAATAAACATATGCAAAACAGATAATTTAAATATATTACACTTTATGAAGTCATTTTAAATAACAAACACTTAGTTGACTAATATTTACAATTAATTAATTAAAATCAAATAAAATATCATCTTCAACTCACCACCCCACCCCCTTACCCCCACTCTACCATTCGAATTCAAATGACAAGGCAACCAAATGTTTTGAATTCGATAAAGATCTCAACTGAGAATCTGCATCAGCATCATCTTTCTCCAATCCTTCAACAATCAACCACATCAAATTATGTGCAACCTTAATGTTGATAAGATCTCCAACATGCTCGTAAACTTTATTTATCAAGTTGTTTAGAAAGACCACACTTATTTAATCCACTCCATTCATATGCAATCTTTTAAGCAAACTCGAAAAGGAAAGCGCAAATAACCTCGATGAACCACCGGTTGCTTAGTGCAAATTGCTCCACCAGCTCAAATACACTGGACGCAATTTCTTTGTAAATGATTATCACTTTATTAATGCTCAACCCGTAATTTGAAACGCGGCGGCGGCAGTGAAATAAGATGACAAGCTTTTATTCGATTTTTAATTAATTAAAATTTATTAATGTATTAAATATTGATCCACTATGTTTGTTATTTAAAAATGACCCATAAAGCGTAATATATTTAAAATATCTATTTTGTCTTTATTTTACCTCAAGTTATAAAGCGGAGTTCAAAGCGCCAAAATTCTCTCACAAAGGCTTTATTCAAAGGGCCAAACATGAAAGGCTATTTAAAATTACGAAAGGCTCACGTACACAATGAAATCTAGTTCTTTCACGAATATATATGCGCACGAAGTCACATTGAGTTTCTAGCTTTATTTATTTCTATTTAATTTTTTCTTTTCTATTTCATAAATGAGAAATATATTTTAGTTGGGAGATCATATTTATAATGGCTTAAATTTTCAGTTCTCAAATTTTAACGAATTGGCCTAAATTTCCCGAACTTTCATCGGGTCTCATTGCCCCCTGACTATCAGAATTCCATTATATTACCTGACTCATTTTTTAGACGGCAAAATGGAATTGTATATGTATGTAAAACTTTGGGATCACTATTAATGACACAAATATATTTGAGCCATTTTAAAATAATAAAAAATTACAAAGCTCCCACTCCTATCCCAGGAATAAAATTTCAAGGTGACGTGAATACGTGTCAGATATATTATGTTGTATAGTTCATTCAAGCTGTCTACCCAATTTCACCTGATTAATTTTAGGCTTTTCTTGTGACTCTTATTTGGTTATCTTAATATACATTCTTTTTGTTGTTGCTATAAAATATGAGAAACAATTTAATTAATATTATCTCTATCTCTGTGGTTAATGAGGAAGACTAGATGGGGACGGAAGGATGCGGAGGAGAAGACAATCGTGTGGGAGTGAGGATTGCTGTGGTCATCAAGTGAGGGGCTCTTTTTAAAAAAAAATATTATATTTTAATGTTTTATTTATTTTGTTTTAAACAACCCAATTAATTATTTATACTTAAGATCGACCACGAAATATAATATATATAATGATCCCAATTTACCCTTCATTAAAAGTGTGATTTATTGGGCAATCTCACCAATTACAATTGTCAAGAGGGCAATATGATTGATTTACAATAGTCTAGGATGCAATGTGACCGAAATCGATAATTCAATGGGCACCGACCTGTTACGTAGTCCAGGAGCAATCATACATTTATGAAAAGTTCAGGGAAAACTGACTACCATTAAAATTTAGGGGGTATGAAGAATTTAAGCCATTTATAATCTTAAGAAATAAATTAGCTAAGAGATAACGGATTCTAGAAATGGAAATGGAATAATGACTCTCATAAAAGTGAACCTTGCGTCAAGTGGTTAAAATGTGAAAACTTAGTTTTCTAACTCAATCACTGAGGCACATCTCACAGCTTAACCTCCGTAATATCCCAAAAAGAATTCGCAAGACCTAATGCGACGGTTCACACTTTTGGAAAGTGGAGTAATGATTTCCATTAATAACTTCACCTTTAATCTTAATTGATTTGTTGTTCATAATACAATTATTAGGTGGATTAGATGAACAAAACTTCTTAAATAGTAGTCCCAAAATCAATTTCTTCAAAAGGTGAAATTTTCATCAGTAGACAGCTACAAGAAAACCAAGTTATTGGTACAAGTCACCAGCTAAAATATTTAAAAAGAATAAGGCTACTCAGCTGTTTTCCTGAATTAATATTTAATTTTAATTTGTTCCTAATGGTTAGTTCTTTTCTGTGATGCTTTCTAACCTATTATTTCAACTTAAACAAGAAATGACTATTTTATCCGTAACACTAAAACTAAAGGCACACGAAAATATTTTACATAATTAAAATAAAATTCCAATTAATTTCTTCTTTTTAACACACCCACCCTCCCTAAACTTTCATCAACTACAGTTTCATTTGACACACTCACTCACCTGCCCCCTACCCTTACCTCTCGAACTTTCCTCCATAAACTTTCACCAACTATCAATTTTTCGACACACCCCACCTACTCCCCAGTACCCTCCTCCTCATTTTCCCCATGCTTTTCTCCTAAATCTTCACCAACCACCACAATGTCGAGGAAAAGTTTGCGATAAAAGTTCAAAAGCGGGAGGGGCGGAGTAGAGCCAAGCGCTACAAAGAAAAATTGGGTGAGTTGGTGAGCAGGAAAGTTCAAGAGAGCAGGAAGTGGGTAAGCGAGGCCTTTGTAGGGAAAGTTGAAGGGGCGTAAGAAGCCAAAGAAAAAATGGTGGTTGGTGAAAGTTTAAGGGGAAAGTTCTGGGAGCAAGCATGTACAAGAAAAGAAAAATCGCTACGCTTAGGGAGGAAAGTTCATTATGGAGCTGGGGTAAAGTACGGTCAAAGAAGAACCAGACAGAAAGCTAGTGGGGAAGAAACAAATGGCCAAATAACAAGTCGATTTGTATTTTATTCTTAATTACGTAATATATTTTAAGTGGGTGTGTTTCTATACTTTAGTTTAGTAAGCTGTAGCTAAATATATTTCATGGTTTAAAGTCAAATAATATATTAAGAGGACATCCTAAAAGCAATTAATTGTTCATGCTTAAAAATTAAACGAGCAATTTAGTAAGATACAGTTAATTGTGGGCCAAAGAATAATTATTCTTAGTTGAAGGCTAAAATGCAATATCATTATTATTATAACGATAGGATACAACAAATTCCTCTAAAATTTATTGATTTTTATCTTATCACACTTGATTATTAGCAAGACTAATACGTGTATAGTTTTGGTTTGTCATATGAGATACTCAGTTACTAGGTGTATAATATATAATAACAATGCATGTTTGGATTGTGTAGGATACATTGAAGCGTAAAACTATTTTTTAGTTCACCTTGTTTAATACTCCATACGATTTTTTAATTTAACCATCCTATTTCATTATCCGTCCTAAAGTATAAAAGAATTATATTATATTTAGTTATGTTTTATTAATCGATTTTATTTACATGTCAAGGCGATAATTGCGTATCAATTTATTTACCGCAATGGTTAAATGATTATCGGAACTTAGTGTTCACCTTTAGTAATTGTATATTACTAGTGTATTCGATAATTTAAGGGTTATGACCGATTGCTGATCTTACTATTAATCGTTATAATAATAGTAATTGGTCGATTATTATACAACTTACTATTATCTCGAGCCTAATACTACATGCTGATATTCGAATTATATTTCCGCTTAATTTAAATCAACGACTTGTAAATCGAGAGATGTATCTCCAACATATATATATATATATATTTGTCAAATATATCGATGAACATCAATCAAGCTAAACTTGCAAAGCTTAATCAATTAATCAATTGAAATTGACAACAACTTGACAGTTATTCGACAGTGACTCAAGTTAGTATTTTAATTGACTCATAAGCTCAAGCTTTCGTGATTTGATTCCCTCCCTGCGCGCATGGGCCCAGAGACATCGCTTTCGCGCCGACAAACAACGAGATTTCGCCGGCATTCACGGAGGCTTCACAACTCGGCGAGTCGACGCATTTTGTCTTCGCCGCACGTAGTTAACTCTTTATTCATATTACAATTTAAGTGTTTAGATTAATATACATTATTTTGAGGATCCTGAATGTATAAATTTTAGTATTCTATCACGGCAGTAAAAATTCATACCAACTTAACAAAACGCTTCCTCACTACTTGATTTCTGAGTAAGGTATAACTAGGGGAAATGGAAAATTCCATTCTCTACTGGATGAATCACACTACCTCTCCTTAAATGCACCTGATGAGAAGTTAAGTAACCTCTTTACTTCCAGCCATGAAAAATTAATTTTTTTCCTAAACTAAGAAGTAATAATTTTTTCCTCAAATAGAAAAAACTAAATCTTTTTTTATACCAACAGAAAAACCAAAATATTTTTATTCCAAAATATGAAAAGCCCCATATATTTCCTTCCATTTTTGAGCTTAAAAAGGGAGCTTCTAACATGATGATATTCAGCTTATTGTCCTCGAATATCGTGATTAGACCACCACCAATTCCTTCTATATAAATTTGTTTGATATGATTATATTATTGTGTTCAGTGATTTTCTTTATTTTTTGTTCTTGATATAGAATGGAACCTGTGAAATGCAAATCAAAATTATTGGAATGTTTATAGTAGTTGCTAATTGCCTATTCTACTAGTTACTAAAAATATTTGGAGTAAACACGCATTGAAATGAAATTTGTTGAGCAAGTAGAGAAAAAGCCGTTAGATGTTTATGGTATTTCAGGGGGGGTACAATTTATGGGTAGGGCAAGCGGTTGGGATGGCTGTATGATAGCAAGCAAAGGTTAAAAGTTACGTGCTTTTATTTTACTACGAAAATGCCACTCATATACTTTACTTTAAGACGTGTCAAAATAATTATTTTACGTAAATCGAGCAATATAAATTGCATCATTCCAAAATTTAAAAAAAACTTAGGACCACCCTAAAAATAAATTGATAATTCAAAAATCACGTAAAAAATTACGCATAGTATAATAGTTAAAATGAGAATTGGCCTATTTTATACTTGTGTTAAAAGAATAAGAATTTTAGAGTTTATCCGTGTAAAAGAAGTCAAACGACAAATAGGTCTGTTATACTGACATGTCAACGACTGACTGACTCACATTTGGCGATCTTCCACTCTCTTCAAAACAAGAGAAATACGTATCATATCAGAAAACAAATATCCCAGAAATTAAGTTGAAAACATCACATATCCTACTTGTCCGCATCATGTTCTACCACGTGTCCTTGTCTTTTTGGGTCCCCATTTCCTCATTTTTCGTCCATCTTTTTACTTTTCAAAGTTGGTAAAATATCTTTGTTTTCTATGTTTCCGTTGGCTTGTGGTTCACTGGATAGTTTTTATAAGCTTATTCTTTGGATTCCAATAATTATAGTGATCTAGTGGTGTTTATAAGAAACTTATTTAAAATGAAACTTACTACTATAATTATTAAAATTCAATTAATATCTTTCGCTCCAATCAGATAAATCTCTTACTACTAGATTATATATGTATAAACTTATTAACCATAGTTTGTGTATATTTTATAATATGTTTACTATGTATAAATGTCAATATTACATATTCTATGTATAAATGTCAATATTACATATTATGGAGTGTAATGAACTTATACGAAATTAAATTTAATTGTATATGAGCTGAGAGATACCGAGCAACCTACCTGTTTTAGGTTCAAAAGCGATCAAGCTAGAGCTTGGTTCGTCAAGGAGCCATGAATCACGCACTGCCCAATGCAAAACGAACCTTAAATGACACGTGCACTAACCCAATGCAAAATGAACCTAAATGATACATACCAATCTTAACCTTAATTTGGAGTTCAAACGATGTTTTGCGCATGTGAACAAAGAATCTAATAGTATTAATGATATGAAGCTTGACTCGGTCCGAAGCCATCAAACAAAGCTAAACATTCCTTTCATTGAACTCGGCTCGATTAATGTACATGTATAATTCAAACCTACATTTCACGTGTCGAGATTCTGTACCCCTCTCATTTCACAATGATCCATTTTGTCTCATGTCTGTACACCATGTTTTTTTTATAACACCAGCTACATAAACGTAATTTTCGATATAATCACATACAATACATTTATTTAAACATTACAAGCCTATTATTACAAAAAAAAAGAAAAAAACAACAATATTTCAAGCATTATATTTTGAAGTGTAAACAGAAAACATGGAAAGAAAGAAAAAGACAATCAATCATCAAAAAGACATACCCTCCCCTGCCCCCTTTATTTCTTCCTACCTATATACATACATACATACATGCAAAAGCAAAGCCCAACTCCTAATTTCCTCCCACCTTTAACCTCCATCATTACACTTCAACGCTTATTCACTCCACCCCCATGACCTCTTCATTACCACCACCCCTCCCTTCATTACAACATTAAAAAAAAAACATTATGGATATTTCCGAACTAGAACAAGTACTAAATTTATTAAGAAAAAATGGGTTATCAGAAGCAGAATCAGCACTAGTTGAAGATGTTATGGAGAAATCTCACTTGGTTTCATCTGATTTCGAGATGTTCTTGTTTCCTATGGTGCCCCCTCCTCCGCAGCTCAAGATTTTGACCACTAAAAGGTCGCCGGAGGTGGTGGTTGGTGATGATTGCGCCGGTGGAAGATCGGATTCTTCTTCTAAGGATGAGTTTGTTAGCTTGGAGTCTTCCACTACTGAATTGTGCTCTTCTGGTATAATATTATATTCTAGTTGACTTTTGATATTTAATTCCTATACCACTCGTTAGTATTATTATTTTTAAATTCGGCCCTTGTTATTAGAATGACTTGGCCCCGGAATGTAGTTTTTGCTACTAATATTCGTGACTAGTAGTTATTGTGACTAATATCATGTGACCAGTTGTTATTGTGAGTAATATCGCGCGGTCTCTATGTATGGGGACTAATATCCCGTGATTAGTAGTTATTGCGAGTAATATTGTGTGGTCGCTAGATATTACGATTAATATGCCATAGTGACTAAACTAGCTATAGTGCTTTATGTAGCACTCAATTTGTTATAAAAAATTATGCCATTGAGGACTCGAACCGGATATTTTGTCATTGTGAGTAATATTCCGTGGTCATTAGTGTAACCATAGTGGTTTACATAGCACTGAATTTTACTAGTTATCGATTTGGATTTTTCCTAATTGATTGCTATAATTTTTATTTTTATTATTGTGGTTTGGTTAAAGTTTTATTTCAAGTTAAGTTGTGTTTTATATAGATTCACAACAGTACTATAATAAAGACATGAAATAAAGGTACAAACAAATATTGTATGTGTCATTTAAATTGAAGTTGAGGGAATATGTCATTATGTAATGCAAATAGTTAGATTTTGATAGAAATAGTAAGTGATGCTGTTATGTTTCTCCTATATGGTGATGGCTAATTGAAGATTATCAAAGTTATGTCTATTATCCAGAAAAAAGGAAAAATATTGTTATTGCTCTATCAATTAACATTGCTATGCTTACTTTTGCATAAATTGGTTGGGACCCTTGCTTTGGTTCGGTGTCTCGTTCTATAATGCTTATGTTATCCATTCATATTTTAGGTTCGTATGTTATAATGATGTCGATAATGTTGATTTAGTTATTCCATCTGCTCTGTTATTCAAGATATTTTGGTTTGCTCCTTATACAGTAGCTTGCAACTGCACATTTATGTTGTCAGTTTTACACATTCCCATTCTGCAGAATTTACTAATCCTTATGGAATCCGTACTACAACAAGAGCAAGTTCGCGAGCTTCGTCTGACAGGATGTCACAATTTGGTACTGCTCGAGATTACCCTGATTTTGATATGCAAGATGATCAGTATTGGTACAAAGAAAAAGATGAAGACTATCTCATGCCACCTCTATTTAGAGGCCCAGATTCTTCGGGCGACCCTGGTGAAGATAAGTTCATTATGACTATTGAGACAGGTAAACATAGTGAGTATCAGAAGAACTCTAATCATGTGGCTGGAGGATCACAATCTAAAGGAGAATCCGATTATTTGGACTTTCAGTGGCCTATATCCCTAGTGGATGATGTGAAAGAGGACATTTTCAGAAAAGGTTTCCTCAGGGATCGAGCCTTTCAACATGAAGGGTTTCTTGAAAAGGGTTTTGAGGATTACATGGATAATGGCTGTTTTACTGTCGATGGGGTTTTTCATGGGGATTCTGCAGATGCATTAAGAGATCTCAAACTGACCGAGGACAATGACGAAGTGAAAAGGGCTAAAGAGGAGAGTCAGACTCGATATGATACTCATTTCTTGACTACATTATCTAACACACCATATTGTTTCAATAGCATATCTGACCTCAATGATAGCTTGCCAAATGACAACAAGAGCTATAGCCTTGAAGATTATATGCAATCAGCAAGGAATACCCTTGAACCCGATGCGGGAATTGAAAAAGGAGATCAGCTGGATTATATGCGATCAGCTGGTAATACCCTTGAACCTGATGTTGCATATGAGAAAGGAGATGCCGATTCTGAAGAACTTGTTATGTATGACAACATTGAAAATGATTATGAAATATTCCATCTTAGAATCGTTCACAGAAAGAACAGGTCCGTTTTCCTGCTGTGCTCCATCTAATCATACTATTTTTCCTCATTTTTAGCTACCTGAAACCCCTAACCCTCTCTTCTGGAATGAAAACTTGTTCTTCATGTAGGAAATTATTAAATTATGAGTGATTGTCTGTAGAAATGTTTTGGGGCATCATTTTTCTGATGTTTTTTATATCTTTCCACATTTAGTTTCCTGATGTTTCTCCTCAATGATTGATCGATTCTGTCCTTCCATAAGTATTTTGAACTTCGAAGTTGCAAGTTCATTTGAAGCAGGCAGTTGAACTCATTTGTTATGGTTTGTGCAGGACTGGATTTGAGGAGAACAAAGATCTGCCGATTATACTTAATCAAGTTATTGCGGGAAGATATCAAGTCATGGAATACTTAGGTTCAGCAGCTTTCAGCAAGGTTGTGCAAGCCCACGATCTCCACACAGGAATCGATGTTTGTTTGAAGATTATAAAAAATGACAAGGATTTTTTTGATCAGAGTCTAGATGAAATAAAACTTCTTAAGTTTGTCAACAAGAACGACCCAGGGGATAAATTCCACATATTACGTCTTTATGATTACTTCTACCATCAGGTGCGTGCTGGAGTAAGTTTCCCCCCTATGCATATGTGATCAATGTCTGCGATATTAGGATGACATGCCTGGTCTCCATTTAATTGACTAAATTCTCTCATTATATCGAAATTCCAATTTTCATTTTAAGTCTTAAGAAATTTATATATGACTGATAGACTAATATTTAGGAAGTTGTTACACCATTATATTTATCCACTAGACTAGGATAACGTTTGTACTTCTATAAATAACACACATGTACTCTGCATTCATTTGATAAGAAATGTAATATGTTCATGGTACCAAGAGTCTAAGGTTCATTTCCTGTCTAGCTTCTCTTCCGCTTTGTCCCTTCTTTCCAATTTTCCCATTTTCAAGTTCCAATGGTCTTACAACCCAGAGTTTTGTTGCATCAATGAAACTTTTTATGAAAATATCACAAATTGGGCTTTTTTTGTTATTAACTATTGAGAACTCATCATTGCCGCATGATGGTCTTTTTCTGGTTGATTGCAGATTTTTTTTGGCATATAACTACTCTTAGTTATGCAGCTTTGAGACTTCCTCTTAACTGCTTTTCTAAATAATACAACCACTACCCTCCAACTACTTTAATTGTCAACAAGCTGACTTTTGTCAAATCGGGAACTCAAATACTCAATTATTAATTATTCATTATTCTAAAAATATAAAACTTATATAATTGATTCGCCTTTTAAAATACTTTCAACATTTAATTTTTTTTTATTTTTTTAATAATATAATTAAAGAGTAATTGAAAATCAAAGATTTGTCTCAATATGTGAGAAAATCAATTAAAATGGATTGGAGGGAGTACCATATACTCCGTATATATATTTGCACTTAAATGGTCTGATCTCTCTGCAGGAACACTTGTTTATAGTTACTGAACTTCTGCGGGCCAACTTGTATGAATTTCAGAAGTTCAACCGAGAATCTGATACAGAGCCTTATTTTACACTAAGCAGGCTGCAGGTTCTAATCTATTACCAAAAAAGTTAATAAATGATTGTGTATCCAAAACTTAAGGGCTATTTACATACTACAGGTTATCACACGGCAATGTCTAGTAGCACTAGACTTTTTGCATGGTTTGGGGATAATTCATTGTGACTTGAAGCCTGAAAATATACTTATCAAAAGTTACCAAAGATGTGAAATAAAGGTCATTGATCTCGGAAGCAGTTGCTTTCAGGCTGATAACCTGTCCTTGTATGTACAGTCACGCTCATATAGGGCTCCGGAGGTCATACTGGGGGTACCATATGACCAGAAAATTGATCTCTGGTCTCTTGGGTGTGTCCTTTCTGAGCTATGTTCTGGTGATGTAAGTTTCTGTCTTCTCCTCTTTTAAACTAATTATTATGCCATCGTTCTCAAATCACTTAGAAACTTCTGAATCTCTTAAATTTGAGGAGTTTGAGTTTACAAGTTGAGAATATGTCAAGCATGACTTGTTTGTGCTATTAATTGGTCAATATAAGACAGTTTTGGGATCACTAGAGAATTCAAGTAGGAAAACTAAAATAGGAATGGAAGAGTATTTCTAGTCATGGTGCACATCCTTTAATTTTTACATCTTTCTCCTTCTTGTTTTCTGTTTTCATTGGCTTCTATTTGTCTTCTCCCTCTCCTCTAAAACATTCGGTCCTTCATAACTCCTCCAATCTGACCTCTTTTTGCTCAGGTGCTTTTTCCAAATGAACCTCTTGTTATGCTTCTTGCACGTGTTATTGGGATGTTTGGCCTTATTGATATGGAAATGTTGTTGAGAGGACAAGAGACGCACAACTATTTCACTAGAGAATATGGCCTTTATCATATTAATGAGGTAACACCCTTTCTGCTCTATCAAGTTCATTACAACCTAATCCCTCTATATAACGAGGCGACATAGATTTTGTACCCTAAAAATGCTTAATCACCATATTCATGATTATGACATTTTTATGTTAGGAAGGCAAGAAAATGTCATGCCATATTTGGTCATTCTGGTCCCCCTTCATCAGTTTCCAGAGTTTCTTGCCTAATCTGACTGCCATTTGTCTGACAGGAGACTAATGAACTTGAGTTCGTCATTCCTGAGGAATCATCATTGGAAGACCACCTTCAGATTTCTGATCCTGAGTTCATACACTTCATCAAATACTTACTTCAGGTAAACCCCAAGAGGCGCCCAACAGCTAGAGAAGCTCTTGGACATCCTTGGCTCTGCCATTCATAAAAAAACGCTGCCAGATTTCACGCAGCGAGGATCTTCATATGCTGACCCGTACATATGTAATTAGTCATACACAAAGAGTGGGTTTATTGATTGACATTTTGTCTTTGTTTGTTGGAAATGTATGAGTCTCTTAGGGGATTTATCGTTGGAGCATATGTTCCCTTGATGACTTATTGGCCCATGTCTTGTTATAGATCACCCTCCTATAGTCCTATTCATTGTTACACAGAAAAACGAAAAAATAAAATCATTTGATTTTTATATTTTGTGGTATTTACTGATAAGTGATAACACTTCATTATTCAAGTATGGGTATCAATTTGTTTAGGCCTAGTTTTTCAATTCATCCTTAATCTTCTATTTAAATCATACTCTTACCGTTTTCATTTTGTAATCAGTTTGTAGACTTCATTTTTTTAAATTAATTCTATTTGACATAATTACCTTTAAAAAAAAAAATTAAGCCAAAACAAACTAGCTCTTAAAGGATTGCACTATAGCCACACTGAGACAATGTTATTTTTGGTGTTTCTACATTTCTATCTATAACATCTTCATGTATTGCCAAAACTAATTTCAAGTGAGCTCAAGATTCACTTTTGTGTGATACTTTTCGTTACACTTATATTTAATGTCTTTTTATTTTTATTTTTTTTAAGCACACTATCTTAACCAATCATCTTTCTAACATTATTTCCTACTAACCCAAATTCAAAATATTTATCAATTTTGCCTAATTCATTTAAGGTATGTCTCCGTAATTCAATTATATCTGTAATAATAATGAATATCAATCATTGATTTAAATAAAAAAAATATTTTTCAATTTTGCTTTCAATTAAGTACAACTAATAATTGGCATATATTGTGGACGCCAATTATTATTATTGATATACACTATGATTTCAAAAACTAGACTTTACCGTCTAATATACTCATTAGTTTTTATTTTTGACAAATATTATGGACTCTGCATTCCGCCGCCATGGATAAAAACGAAAGAAAAATCTATTAGGAAGCTATCGCGGCAAATTATACAAATCATATAATCCGTAGCAATTAATAATTTCATAATATTCATATAATCAGTGGCTTCCTTCAATTCAAAAAATTATCAAGTAAATCGAGATACGTACCATCATAATTAAGAATTAGTTTATTATTTTAATAAATATAAAATTAATATAATTATATCGCCTTTAAAAATAATTTCAATATTATTTTTTAATAATATTTAAAATTATATTTTTTAAATAATTAATTGTCAAGCCCAATTTTGAAAAATGATATTCATTTTTATATTGAGGATTATTAGGAAGAGTGACACACGAAAAGACACCTCCTTCGATGCATCAAATAACACATTATCATCTACAAACAATCATTAAATCAAATCCTTATTTAATTCAAATATCCATCATCATTACATCTCCTCAATCACCCCCTACATTAATCTATACACAAATTTAAACCTTGCAACTTTTGATGGATGCGTTAATCACGTTGTTTTAATTGATACATCATCTTAAAAAAACTCGTTACACAAAAAATATGTCTAATTGGTGTATCCGTAATACACAAAAAAGTATTTATAATTGATGTATCGAGAATTAATACATGTCGTGACATTCGATACATTAACAAAATATTTATTATTGATGTGTCGGGAATTGATATTTGACATTTGATGGCGGAGGTTTACGAGGGGAGGACTGTACAAGTGTGGAGGGCATTGGTGAACTGGTTCAGTTTTTTGTTCCAGATCGTTAGAGGCACCCCTACGTTGACTCAGGTTTTGTCTTACGTGGGCATACGTCATCATCGCATATCGCCTTCTCAGCAGTTTAAGCCGCTTCCAGTAGTGGAGCTTCAGGAGGAGGAGGCTAAATCACCCCAACAATTGCTTCATAAGCTTACTGTATGGTTTTAGTTTAATATCCTTGTTGTGTTTTATCATTTATCTTGTGTTATCAAAATATTATATTCGGGTCGTGAAGATTGTCTAGTTTGATGGTTGGCTTTTGAACCTCTAGATGGAGTTAGTACTATTAGGAATTATTTTGTTGATTTAGTATATAGAATTGCCATCTCTGTTAAGTTAATTTTAGATTGAGTTAAACAGGAGATTCGTATCATAATGTGCAAGGAGCCCTGTGGAAACAAACTCTAGAACTCAGGCTGTAGTGGATTGAGTGAATTCATGTTGCTATTGGATTTTAAGATTTAGTTATGTAAGTAATACAAAGGGAAAGTAAAAGGTTCATGTATCATGATATACAGTAGTAATTTTTTGCGTGAATGTTTGGAAGTTGAGACAAAGCAGAACTCACAAGTGTTTCTCTGAATTACTAGTAGTATGTTACTAGCTATTTTTATCTAGTGATATGTTCTGCCAGACGTTTCTTTTTATCTAGTGATGTGGATCGAGTAAAGAGTTGAGATATTGGCATAGAAGATGAATCAAATAATTTTGGGTCACGGAAGTTCATAGTTATCTAGTATTGTGGCCTGAGGGCAAATAGGGATGTACAAGAGAAAGTTGTGTACGTAGCTCCTAAGTTACAATGGACAAGCCTTATCGAATATGGGGTACAAGAGTACTTAGAATAGAATTAATACCATATTATTGGTTAGGCTGATTAGAGGCAATCACAGTAACACAGCTCTACTATGAAAGTATGATTGTATTGTGTTCCCTTCAGATATGAGACAAGTTGATGCTCTGATGTATTTATATGAATATCCTTCCTCGACTCAAATTAACCTAGGATATGCAGATGCTGCTTGGGTTTTAAGGCATAGTTAGGTTATTCGAAATTTCTATATAGAAAGCCTTAGTTTTTTTGTTCTGAATGCAGGTGGTTCTTGATCTGGATGAAACTCTAGTATGTGCATATGAGACAACAAGTCTGCCTGGTATTATTCGCACTCAAGCCACTGAAGCTGGATTGAAATGGTTTGAGCTTGAATGTGTGTCCTCTGATAAGGTTAGCTGCTGAATTACTGTGCACTTCAGTAGAGTTTTGAATACCTCATCTCAGAATTACTGAGTGCCAGTTGATTTACTAGTTGAGTGTAGCTTAACTATTTAAAACATTTCTGGTTCAAGGATTATGATGGCAAGCCAAAGATCAACTATGTGACAGTTTTTGAGCGACCAGGATTGGGACAATTCTTAAAAGAACTCAGTGAATTTGCAGATCTAGTGTTATTTACTGCAGGACTTGAAGGTTTGTTCAACACTGACACTCGTAGTTTCTGTGCCTAGACTACCAACTTTCATATGCGGCCTGTTTCTCCTTCCGTGGTAAACCACCCTTTATTAATCATTCAAATGAAATGCAGGTTATGCAAGGCCACTTGTTGACAGGATAGATGTTGAAAATAGATTTCGTCTTAGACTGTATCGCCCTTCAACTATTAGCACGTAAGCTTGTCTAAACCTTATATATGCTAAAAGCAAACACCACTCCTTTACTTTTCCCAGGCACAATCGGAATCCCTGGTGCTAAATGTGTTTCAACTTTTTGTTTAAATGCAGGGAGTATAGAGAACACGTGAAGGATCTTTCTTGCATCTCAGAAGATCTATGCCGTATTGTTATAGTTGATAACAACCCATTCAGTTTCTTATTGCAACCATTAAATGGAATTCCCTGCATTCCCTTTTCAGCTGGCCAGCCACATGATGAACAGGTAGCAATGTCATCCCACAAATGATCTCTGCACTAGTTTTACTTGCTCATTCTGATTAACTGGTTTATCCTCATTCAACAGCTTTTGGATGTTATCCTTCCACTTCTGAAGCAGCTCTCTCAGCAGAAGGACGTTAGATCTTTGCTTTCTGACAAATTTCATATGCCCCAATGGTTTCAGAAGCATGGAATCCCTGCACCAGGATGTAAAAGTTATACATCTTATCCGAGTGGTTAATCTGATTTTACTGGGCGTACATATCCCGTTTATTCTTTGAAGAGGAGCCTTGTTATCGATAAGATATCGCGGTTGATAAAAAATCAACTCTCGCAAGTCCCTCTGGAAGAGTCCAAATAGTTGATTGCCCAAACTAGAACCGTGTGTCTGTGTTGTATAGCTTCCAACCTAGATGGATTTCTAGAAATGGCTTCTCGCCTTCTGGAGAATAATTAGCTGCAAAGGTACATGATTATTCTTGCGCTTGGATTATGCTCGTTGAACAAGACAATGTAAATTTGCTCAAGTTATTTGTACATAATGTGGTTGCAATAATCATTTTATTTAGTCAAAAAACTGTTTCAAATCTGGCAAATTGCTTATTCGGATCTCAAAATTATTTCGATAAATTATCCACTAAATTAAAATATTTGGTATTTGATATACTTTAATTCATTATAATGGTAGAATACATATTTTCATCAGGGGACCGAGTCTCTATGATCTGGCTCTCCTCATTTGACATTTCTAAAATGTAAGTCTTCGGGAAGATGGTTATGCAAACAAAAGCAAAAAAGAAAAACATGGCCAAGTCTGCTCGAATATACTAATGAACAGCAGCAACATAAATTAAACTTGTTATATAGTTGACCAATGTGATTCCCCTTGCAATTATATACAAATTATGACAATGATGATTATAGTTTATAATAATGTTTCCTTGAAGAATGTTAGTGTTCACTCTGTTGAACTTCAACAATCTAACAAAATTATTTAAATGAGGAAGGACCCGTCAATTCTTGATTACAGTTGCACCATCGTACTTCTTGTTACAGTTGTCTCCGCCATTGCTCAACCGCCTACTGCGCATGCCTTCGGCGGAACATCCACCACTATAGCCGTCGTCTATGGCGGCAACACCACAATATGCACCATAGTAGCTGAACAACCCATCCAGCAAATTCAATGCTTTACACCAGGCCAGAGTGGTCCAACACCTATTTCCGTAGCCACTTCCTTTGACTTCATTGCCGGCGGTGCTGACTTCTTCTGCGGCCTACGTTCAGGTGGCACCGCCATGCTCTGCTTCGACTCCACCTTCACTCCTAAGAGGGTATACTTCAATGTCTCTGCACCTCTCAAAAGTGTCACTATTGGCGACATGCAGATTTGTGCATCAACAAGCAAAAACGACATCGTTTGCTGGCGTGGCGGGTACTCCCCTGGAATCGGCCCGTTTCGATCAATCTCGTCAGGGCTGGGATTTTCTTGTGGTGTTATGGAGAGCAATAGTAGCGTTTTTTGTTGGGGAGGAAATGGTAGTATGGCTTCTGCAATTCAATCTTCTTTTTTTAATACTTCAATGGAGAATATTTTTGTGGGAGGCACACAAGCTTGTGGAATTTCTACATCCGGATGGTTAATTTGCGAGGGTAACAATGATAATGGTCAGTTAAATATTGTGTCGAATTCGAGCTATGAATTTTCTGGATTGGCTCTTGGAGCTAATCATAGTTGCGCAATTCGAAGATGGAATAATTCTGTGGTTTGTTGGGGTGGAAAGGGCGAGTTTTCGAGTGATTTGACAGTTGGTGTTTCGTTTGAATCGATTGTGGCCGGGTTGGATTTTACGTGTGGATTGACTTCGATTAATTTGTCG
Organism: Lithospermum erythrorhizon; assembly: GCA_019722365.1. Classification (NCBI taxonomy): domain Eukaryota; kingdom Viridiplantae; phylum Streptophyta; class Magnoliopsida; order Boraginales; family Boraginaceae; genus Lithospermum; species Lithospermum erythrorhizon. Next base: position 217,800 of record JADFUC010001644.1, read on the forward strand.
ATTATTTGTTGGGGACCTGGATGGCCTAATGAGTTATATCCTTCTGGTGTGGCTCTTCCTTTAGCAAAGATTCTACCAGGGTCTTGTTTACAAAGTGATTGTCAATGTGGTGTTTATCCACAGTCTCAAGAACTGTGTTCTGGTAATGGTAATATATGTAGGCCCTGTCATGTTCCAATTGTAATCTCCTCACCACCTCAGATAATTAGTTCACAGACTTCATCGCGGAATAGAGGGTTGAGAAGAGGGTGGCTGGCTTTCGCTATCATTGGATCTGTAGGTGCATTTTCCGGTATTTGTTCTGCTATTTATTTTTTGTGGACCGGTGTATTCTTTCAGAAAAAGAAGATTCATAATTCAGTTCAACCAACCGTCAATGTTCATAGCAGTAGTAGTAATAGTAGTCATTCAATCAGTAGCCCTACAATCTTTTCAAGATCATCTTTTATTGTGAGGCAAGGATCCAGGTTACTGAGGCGCCAGAGGAGTGGACCTTCATCTAAACACACAGACTTAGGTGCTGAAGAGTTCTCTTTTTCAGACCTCAATGCAGCTACTAACGATTTCTCTTCAGAGAACAAGATCGGTGCTGGAAGTTTCGGGGTTGTGTACAAAGGTAAACTACCTGATGGCCATGAGGTCGCAATTAAAAGGGGTGAGACAGGTGCCAAGATGAAGAAGTTGCAAGAGAGCGCTTTTGAATCAGAATTAGCATTCTTGTCTAGGCTTCATCACAAGCATTTGGTCGGGCTTGTTGGCTATTGTGAAGAAAGAGATGAAAGATTGTTGGTTTATGATTATATGAAGAATGGAGCACTCTATGATCATTTACATGATAAGAATAATGTTGAGAAGGACTGCAGTTTAGTAAATTCTTGGAAGATGAGAATAAAGATTGCGCTTGATGCTTCTCGTGGGATTGAATATCTTCACAATTATGCTGTCCCACCCATAATTCATCGAGATATCAAGTCTTCTAACATACTTCTTGATGCAACTTGGACTGCTAGAGTTTCTGATTTCGGGTTATCATTATTGAGTCCTCAAAATGATGAAGTTGAGTTCAAGCCACAGAAAGCAGCTGGAACAGTTGGCTATATCGATCCAGAATATTATGCATTGAATGTTTTGACACCTAAGAGTGATGTTTATGGTTTCGGGGTTGTTCTGTTAGAACTTCTTACAGGAAAGAAAGCAATGTTTAAAAGTGCTGAAACTGGAAGTTCACTAATAAGTTTGGTCGATTATGCAGTCCCCGTAATTAAGCTCGGAGAGGTTGAGAGGATATTGGATCAGAGAGTAGGACCACCATCAGATTCAGTGGAGGCCGAGGTGATAGAACTGGTGGCGTATATGGCAATGCATTGTGTAAGTTTGCAAGGAAAAGATAGGCCAACCATGGCGGATATTGTTGCTAACTTGGAGAGAGCCGCGACTCTCTGCAATCATAGTAGAACCGATAGCATATCCAGTGATTGGATTTCCATAGTTTTAGAGTGAAACTAGTAAAATATTACGTGAAATCTTGAACGAAAATATTTACATATATGATAAATTAATATATGACATTGATTTTAAATCTTAGTTTGCTCTGAAATGTCAAATAGAAACGATAAGCGATTGATAATATAATTTGATCGGCCAATAAAAATAAATGTATTTGAGAAATTCTTATTAAAATTATTAATGATTGGAAAACATGCTACGAGTTAGATTAGATAAATATGGAGTTTGGAAGGCTTTTCTTTGAGTCTTTTATATAGATTTCATAAATAGCCTTGATATGTACACATACTAAGAAAACAAATAAAGTTGATATCGTTCTCACGGTGTTGAAGTATAGTGTTGAGGTGTGTAATCTCTTATAAAATAATTGGTTATTTATAGGAATAAATAATATATAACTACCGAATGGTGAAATAATGAGGTAATGTAACTTCGAAACATTTTAATGAGTTATAATTACAATAATGCAAATACATAAATGCAATTATTAATTTTAATTATTTTATTATCATTAGTTTTATTGTAATTAGCTCAAAAGGTGGAATAGTGAGAGTCATCTAACTTTTAAGCATTTTAATGAGTTATAATTACAATGAAGTAAATACATAAATATATTATTATATTTCACTACATCGATTCAAATCAAACTTGTATGGATGTATTATATTATAAAAATATATTTAGTCATATCTTATGTTCTAATGTATATATAATCAAACATGTATTGTTCAACTTAAAGTTACAACATAATTTTTTTATTTTGCTTGCTCGGATGTTCTACATTCATATGTGCTTCAATATTTAGTTTATCTAAAAATTAAAGAAATTATAAAATTCATGGGACTTCGATGATACCTTGTTAATTATACTTAAGTGGATTTTTAATGACTTATTTTTTATTGGTATTAAAATGTAATATTTTATTATTCTTTTATTAAAATATTTAGTATCTTTTGCTCTAAAGTAAAATATTTACATGCTCAGTTGTACTATATTCATATGTGCTTCAATATTTAATTTACATAAAAGTTAAATAATTGCCAAAATAATCTTAACTTTCATGATACTTTAAATTCTATTTAATCATTTACATAAAATTGAAGAAATTATAAAATTCATCATAACTCCATGATATCTTCTTAATTTTATTTAATTATTTATATAAAAATCCATGTAACTCATGTCATTCTTAGTATATTTAATGATTTGCTTTGCCATAAAAGTTGAAGAAATATTTAAAATTCATATACTTTCATAATACCTACTCACCAAATTCTTTAATTGTCGTTTGATTTTTTGAAATTAAGCTTTGTAATCAATTATTAATTATTAACATTAAAAAATATAAAACTTATATAATTGGATTCGTCTTTTAAAATACTTTCGTGTTTTAATTTTTTTAATAATATAATTAAAGAGTAATTGAAGATTAAAGATTTATCTCGATATGTGAGAAAGTCAATTGAAATGAATTGGAGGAAGTACTAATTCTATTTAATCATTTACATAAAAATTGTATTATGATCAACTTCATGTAACTTCCATAAAACCTTTTTAATTATATTTAATCATTTATATAAAAATTCATGTATCTCCATGATACATTCTTAATTCTTTCATTATACATACTTAATTATTAAATTTTTCTTGTAAAAATTGAAGAAATATTAAAATTCGTATAAACACATGATATCTTAATTACATTTAATTATTTACGTAAAATTGAAGAAATGATAAAATTGATAAGCTCAGCGATAACTTATTAATTCTATTTAATTTATCATTATTACATGCCTTAAAATGGAATAAACATATTTTTTTATTCACACTTTAGTAGGTATATAGATATTTCAACAATGGCCAAGAACTGCACATAGTTATCCTTGCTCAGTGTTCTCTTTCTTTTTCGAAAAAATCTTCTGCTATATAGAGTAGGGCGTTTCTATGCTAACAGTAACATAGTGTAGGATTTCCATAGTGTTTCTATTACATAATCTCTTTTGCATTGATCTCTTAACTATCTCTGAAGATCATGAATCTACTCCCAATTGATTTCCCTATGGAATGTCCACTCAGACGGATTTATAGTGGTTTTCCCATTTGCAGCAACTAGATCATATGGCGAATCCTCTGAAAATTCGGTGGGCATGGAATGCCAGTGTAGCGAAGGGGTCCAGTCGGCTTCTTTCAGTACCTTGAGTATCTCTTCCACAACAACATTGCTCCCCTCAGCAGACAAGTGAACCCCATCCCTGAACAAACCAAGAATTCAAGCTTTAATGATTGAGCAACCATTTTAATATTTACCATTTTGCCTAAAATAATCATAAACCAATTTGCATGAACTAATTAAGCTAACATCCCAACAAGCTTTGCTGGTACTATCACTAATCACTGAATTCAATGACGTAGTAAAAGGTTTATGGCATTGCTTCTAACGAGACTTACGTAAAGCAGGTGTTCAGCCAGTCTTCTCTTCTTTGCATGGCGGTCCAAAGATCAACAACCTTCACATTCATATCCTTGCACAACGCTATACAAGCCTCCGAATATTCTCTGCACAACTCATTTGTTCTAACTAACTCGCTGAAATATGAACTACAAAAGAGATACAGAGAGTATATTCAATAAGCAGAGACATAATAATGTTCTATTTATTAATATAAATGCATTATGTTCTAGTTTCAAAGCATTGTCAGGTAACCAGAGATTAGATTGGAATAAGCGATATAATACCTCGTGTTTTCACGTAGTTTGGCCTCGTTAACTGGTGGACAACTGAGGAAGACTACACGAATGGTCTTTGAGAGGCTCTGATTTTCACAAAGGGTTAATGATATTATTAAGTTATCATTTGCAATATATCACGCTAAAGTAATCTCTATAATAGAAATGGAGGTACAGAAGATTCATTTCGAAAAAGGTACCCATGCACAGTACTTCAATTATCTCATGATCAAAGACTAAAAACATCACAAAAGTGGTTCAGCAAGTTGTTCTTTCATTAGTACTAAGAACCGAATATTTAAGGCTTTATACTCAATGAGGGAAAGCCAATAGGGTACAATAACTAAATTTGAGCCTTACAAGGACATGTGCTTTATGCACGCAAGAAGGCATAGTGCTAGATGCTCTTGAGAATTTTATAATAGTGAAGGAAACAAGATATTTAAGTAGGATGCTTCAGTTTCCAGAACTCTACCTTGAGATGAAGCGCAATTTTCTTCATGTTCTCGATATATTCTGGAAGTGGTACATGAGGACCTAGTCCCGATGAATGGGGACCCATCGAGTCATTACCACCAAAGTATACAATTACTAGAGAGGGCTGAACAGAACTATCCTGCAACAGCCAATTAACCAATGCTGGAGTCAGCACATTTAATTATTAAGTCCTGAATTTAGCAGAAGAATTGCAATCTCCAAACACAGACATTCACATACTTAGTTTGGCTCGGTTCTTCATATTCAATGAATGAGCTGATTCATTCACTCAATAATTTTTTCATGAATACGAACATAATTTAAATAAGAAAAATAATTGTTGAAAGAGGTAATGTGTATGGTATATCCCATTCCAATTCCTTTATTAAGAATTAGGTGGTCCTGAAAACAATTTAAAATCATTTCTTTTCTCTTTAAATGGCACAGATTTGTAGTAGTATCTTTTAATCTATAGGACAAATACCTTAGGAAATACTTGATCAAGGATCTGGATGGCACGGCGTGAGTTCCAACCATAATAGCCTCTTAATACTATATCAGCCTGGAACACACAGCATAAAATCCTGATGTTAAATGAGACATTTTCACTTTTATGGCAGGGCACCTAAATGAACCGTATCCAGTGATGATAAACTATGATAATGCTAAAGAATAATGCCACTAATGACTTCATTTTTGTCTCATACCAATGTCTAAACTAGGTAAGATCTGGCCTTGTTCACCTTGTACATTATCGACTTAACACCTTACATGTCTATAAACCAAACCAAAACCTATTTACATCACATAGGGTCGGTTATATGAATACAAACGAATGCCAACACTAGAGAAGTAATGTTCATAAGCAAAAACGTACTCATATATATAAACATTCTGGATACAATCACTATCTTCCCATTGTTCATTTCTCAATATGTGTACTTTATCAATAAACAACCTCCACTCCTTAGGCTAATCAGAGTTAAGCAGACTTATGGTATGCAAAAATTTAAACATACCAATAACATAAAATTGGAAAAATATCATAGCAATGTTCCAAGATCATATAAAAAAAGAAGGGGGATAATATTACTTTGCGAGAGTAGATATCAGAAAGGGTAGAACCCCAACCACCATTGCTGAAGCTAAGCTGCACTATAGACGATCCAAACAACACAAACTGAGGTCTCTGTGGTCCTACCATAATCTCCTTAATTCTCTTTGAATGAGTTCACGAAAGAGTAAGTTGAAGGTTTCTTTTGATGATATTATTATTATTACTATCACCTCAAAATATACAAAAAAAAATAAATGATTTAAGAGATAGAATTGAGTAGATAGAATGCAGGTAGAGATATGGTTAGCTACTTTGTTGAAAAAAATGATGTATATGGAAGATGGAGGTAGATGAAGAAGCCATAATGCTACTGCCAACCAAACAAGAAGTTGCAATGATATTAATGCGTCTTTACTCATTTACACGTACTACTGTCATCTCCCCTAGACCACGTCAACATTGATGTTGCACCACTCATTCAATTACATTTTCTACAAAATATATCATCTGTGTATCATACATTGATACCATGTTATTATTTCATTTTTCAACACACATCATCACATCATATATTCTTTATTAGACAATACACATAATTAATACCCACATTTTTTTTTACAATAATATCTGGCCGTTTTAGTAGTGATATTTGGAATTACGTATGAAGTTTGATCGCCAAATTCTTTTATTCGTTAATCAGAAAATATAAAGTTCATATCATTAAAATTTTTTTAAAAAATATTTTCACTAATATTATTTTTTGTAATTTTTATAATGTACATTAAAAGTAATTGATGATTAAAAGTCGATTAATTTGAAATAGATGTAGTATATATATAATTGATGTCATGTTTAAATTTGAATATCATTACATATTTGTAATATTCCACCTCATCAAAATTATATTTTCAAATACTAATAATTTTTAATATTCAAACATGAAATATATCTCCAAATTAACGATCATGTTTAAATAAAATTTCTCTAATTCAAATTTAGCTCGACTTATGTATAATTCTAAAGAAACATTTAACTTCATTAGTAGACCTGCCTGAGGTAGACCCAACAATTAACCAGGACTTCTTCACATAACCAGAGGCTCATGATGATTAGAATAATGATCTTTGTATTTCATTTATTGACTACGACAATTCAATAATTTGTTATATATAGCTTCAATTCATTTTATATTAAAAAATAAAAGCATCCACAAACACTAAGGGGCTAATATAATTCCAGAAAGCCTGATCCTGATGAAGAGGGGCCAGCCATGGGAAGAAGCCTGACCCAATAAAATCTGACAACAAAGCTCGCGTGAGAACTTTAAGGTGAGCCAATTGTCTTCGTTTAATTTCTAGAGTTTTCATTTTATAAATACTAGTTTTAGTGTAATGCATAACGGTATAATTCATACTTACATTGTTGTGTCAAAACAGGCGGTTGCGTCGGGTGGTGAGTAGAGCTTCGATCAAAAATTTATATCCTCGGAGATCAACGAGGATTGACAAGCTATAGATAAAGCAATGGAGCAAGTAGCAACCTCAACGTTAACCACTCGGCAAGAAGTGGGGCCATACCTGACACCTCAAAATTAACCTCAGGACAGAAGAGGCAGGATTAGGCAAAGGGAAATGGGGACAAATCACTTGGTGGTATAAGACAATAGAAAAGATTTGATGATCAATGGATAAGGTACTTAGATAAGCACGTCAAGAGGCTTGGAAAGAGACCGTCACTGGGTATTCATTTGGTCAAATCCTTAGTATGATGGACCATGCATGTAATAGAACGAATCCGAGTCCAGTTTATTATTACAGGCTCGATCTTCATTTTTTCTCCCAATCCAAGTATTAGTCCGACATAGCTAAGAGCTCATTAGATTGATGTCTTGATATGTATTACTCCGTATAAGTTAAAACAATAAAAAAGTCCACAAGCATAATTTTTCAAAAAACAAATTTTAATTTGAAGTAATTAATAGTTCACTTACAAGTAAATTACGAAGTACTAAATTGTGAACTATTAATTAGTACTCCATAATTTACTTGTAAGTGAACTATAAATTCTTACAAGTAATTAGTATCCCGTGATATAGTTATAAATTCTTTTTCTTTGTCAAAGTGCCAAATGGCAATGTTATCAACGATCGTTGCAATGCCGACACATTTTACTGATGTGCATTTAGCTTTCGACTTTAATATGTATAATTTCGGTCCCATTTATGCATCTCTTATCTTATTTTCCATCTTGTGATTGAAAACGATTCGACGTTAATGGTAGGATTCAAAGAATGATAATGCATGTTGCCTATGCCTTTATCATCTCCTAAATCTTGTCTGACTTTAACAAATTAAAACTTAACCTTGATTGGCTCATAGGAAACTATACAAAGAAATGAAATTCAATTTATTTATTCCTTATTTACTTCCTTTCGTATTTAAATAATCATGTCCAATAAAGTAAAAGATTTTATATTATACGACTCTTGATTAATGAAATAAATCAAATAATTTATTATTATACGACATTCAATTTTTATCTATTGTGAAATAGTGAATATTATATGCAATTATTTTTGTGTCAAGACAATCTCATTGATATCATAAAAATAATATTGCGTATTATATGATGACCGTATGTACTTCGGCTAGGAGGGAAAACAACAACAACATGTTATTATAAAAATGAAACAACTAATTTCAAATAAAAGGGAAGTCAAACAAATAAAATAAATGATCGTTCCCCTTCGAAATTCATATTTTTTTTCTTTCTGAAATTCAATTAATATTGCCGTAAATCCTAAATGGTAAAGTGAGACAAAGTAGGGCAATAGTGGATTTTGTTTCTAGAAGCTTACTAGATGTGTCGACCTAATTAATTTCGTGCCTATCTTCTCCGTGTATGAAAAGTGTACGTGTTATTTAATTGTGTGTAAATGGATTACACGGAGTAATAAAGTTCACACTCTAGCTTCGTCCACAAGGAGTGGAACATTATTGCTATTGTTAGAAGAAGAAAAAACCAATCCCTCATAGTACTACTCCCTAATAGTATGATCGAATTTTTAATATATGTCTTTAAGCCACATGTTAAGATGACAATTAAGAAAAATATTTAATAAAAGATGAAAATATTTTTTAAATATATTTCATTTTATGCTTTCAAGTATTATATTTTGTTTTCAATTTTAATTCTTAATATATTAAAAAAATCGTAACACGATTAAAGAAACTGGAATTAAACAAACCTCAAAAAATTGGGAGGAAAATAGTAATTCCCCCTCCATAGTCCATTCCAAATTGAATGAGAGGTTTGGCTAACCATTTAAAGAAAACAAGTTTTTTACCTTAAATTAATCACAATGTAATTTTCTTAAAAGATTCACAAGTTCGATACATAACAGTAGTTAGAATGTCATTTGATTCAAATGCAACTACTTTTATTATATACTCCATAAAGCAAAAAAATTTAAATAAGGATTTTTATTAGTTAATCTTTCCTTGTCAAATTATAGGAAAAATATTCAACCAAATACATTCATTTGTTGATATATATCCTAACTTGATTCTCAATAAACTTCTTATTAACATGTTCCTTAAAGGCACGAGATAAAAAAAAATCTAAATTCAAAGTAAAAATATTTTTTAGAACACATATTTTATTACTCAAAAATATTGCAAGGAATTAGAATGTCTTCAAGAATAACCCTGATGTGCAATTTGAGGCTAAAATCTTAAATTAATTTGATCAAATCTATTACTCATAAATCATAATAAGTCATAACTCATCGTTTCATCGACTACCTTTAACAAGAAGACAAGAGTTAGCAATGACGTGATTTGGGTGCCACCATGTCATTTTCTTTAATTTGTGATATTTTCTGAACAGATCATCGTCATGGTGATTTGGACACTTATTTTTTTATTTTCTAAAAAATCTCACTGCAATCAGCAACATGTGGCATGAGTCACTACATATTTAGCATTTGAATCTTATTTTATGATGGCTGGGAGTTGGTGGCAGTTAAGGAAGGTACCCAAGTCAACAATTGTAGAATGGTAGTTTTGAATCAATGCCATGACTTTTCCATATTCAAATTGCATAGTACTCCGTATTCATTATTCGTATTTTAATTTCCCAATAATTTTTTTGTCTTTTCCACTAACTATTGACATTATGTAACGAGTACAAATTATCAGCTACGGAGTATATATAGAAACTTAAATTTAGAAATGTGGCAATACACAACTCTATATTGATGCTGGGTTGGAGTTCAGAAGCTACGCTTGCTTTATTCTGATAGAATATTTAGAAAAATGGAATGATATAATTGTATGATTGATCAAATATTAATGACCTTCATCTATATTTATGATTTGTAATATAAAATACTCAATAATTAATACAAACAAGTTATATTCAAGTTAACTAATAGTACGTCATATACGGAGTACTTACTATAATATCTACTCATAATAACATCTCTAATAGATTCTTGATTAGTTGATGATACAAAATAAATGTTTTTACGAACATGCAAAATAATGTTGCTTTAATTTGCCTACTGATGAAATTGATTGCTGTTTGAAATGTATTTAGTATTTACCATATACATTATTGTATGTTCATTATTGGTTACTTAGCTTACTTATCTGTCATTCTCTGTAGCATATGATTAGTACAATAATTATATCCAATAATTGTACATAGCCAATAACAAATTGTATATTGCATTATGAGCGAGGGAAGTTCAATATAAATTCACATTATAAATGAGAGATTCAAACAATATAATGTATAATATCCTTGACATTCATCAAAAAAAGTTAAAACCTTAACTCAAAACATTCTTATGTTATTTATGTACTTGACTATATATAGGAGATAAATCACGAAATGTACTTCAACTGATCAATATATCGAATATTTTAATTTATCATATTCTATTATTGCACCCGAATATTACATGTAACACACTCTTAACAAACGTAGCCACTTGATGCAAAATGGGTTATTTGTGTTGCCATTTTAAATAACAATCTTAGTTGAAAAAAAAGGGGAAATGAATCAATTTACGAGCCATTGTTGACAAAAATAAAAGCATATCCCATCCAAACACTTTCTCAATAATCTTTATCAAACCTATCCTCTTCCTTCTTTAGTGAAGAAACTAATTTTGATCAAATATACATTTTCATTATTCATACATGCTATCAAACACTATAAAGGCAATGCGAGCCTTCTGCGGGATAGAACTAGACTGCTAGCACTTCCGACTCTTCATTAAGTATGGGTTCAATTTTCATAAGAAATGATTTGGTGTTGAAGTGGTTAAAAGTAAATGTGTAATCCCCTATCAATTGAGACACATCTCTCGATTAACTCTTCTGTGTTATCATAGCGAAGGGACCTCAAGACTGTTAGTAGGACGGCTTCACACTTTTAAAAAGTTAAAATATAAATTCTAAAATTTGTAAGTTATGTAATGAAAGAAAAAATTTAATAGAAAGATAATTTCAAATTTATATAAACACGGGTGTAAAGTAAAATATACTTTAAAAAATGAACGAAAATAATTTTTTATATAGAAACCTTTTCAAATTCCAAGCAATTCAAACAACATAAATTTCATAATTTTATCAAAATTAAAAATTAACATAAAAAAATATTACTGTTTCGATTGGCCCAATATGATATAAATGCAATTTATCGTTGCAGTCGCTCGATGAAGAAGCGCGCATGGCGTGATGTCAGCCGTGTAGGAGGTTATCCGATATGTACCTCAGGCAGGTCCGTAGCCCTCCACGTCTGTGGCGCCAGCGTAGCAGGTAACCATGACACGAGGCACGACCCTGGATTCAGCAACAATTACTCTTTGCGGGGATCAGACAGCCAGATAGGCGTAGCCCATGCATGAAAAGGCGGCCGTGTCATGAGATGTGCGCCGTGGACCACAAAAGATATCCATTAAAAGGTCAGTTGAAGGATACACTTAAAGGCCCTCGTTTAAAGAGAAATGGACTTGTCGTCAAAGGGGATGTTGGCCAACTTGTCATGTCTTGTCTTGAAAACGCTAAATTTTACATAAATATCCATTCTTACATTCAATGTAACACTTTTCTATTTTCCTAGAGATTCACTTGGACAGTGCGACTTTACCGTGAATTGACTACGATCGACTTGATCGTGGTCTAGATGCGGGCTTCGGCGATCCCAGCGATAGACAAGGAACATAATCCCTAAGATAGACCTCGAGTCGAAGGAACGAGCTCGAAGCACCCTCGCTCGATAGACGGCCGGGGGTACCTAATTTGATAAAAACCAAGCAGAGACATCGAGGCTCACTGGCGTGGCCTTGTTCAGCGAGGCGAGCTGCATTGAATGACCACCGCCGCCGCTTTTGGAATGCTCCGTCCTGGAGGAGATGTGGCAGGGGAACAAGGCAAGGTCCCCACTCCAATGGGCCCGCTTGAAATCCCTCGCATCCCGGTGCTTGCCGAAATGCAGTAGAGTGTCGTAATTCCCTAATCACGACTATCTGAACATGCGAGTGAGTCTCCGCGATCACCGTCGTCGTCGGCCAGGTTGATAAATGGTAAAGCGAAGGTCGCGACGTGAGGTTCTTCGGACCGTCGATGATAATAGCAACTATGCTCTACCTTGAACATGGGCAAAAATGACATCTTCCGCCGTCGTAGTGACGAAAGCCGCCCAAAGACTTTAATACGGATAACATAGTTATTGTCAGAGTATGACCTCGCTTTTGGTGTTTATATTACCGTATACAACTAGTTCTAAACTAATCGGATGTGAATTGGATCTTCTGATTATACAAAAATCATGAATTACAAGTGTGCCTTTCTTCTCGAATAATATTATAGCGGCGGAGAAAGCAGATGAGCTCATGCCACCCAAAAATAGAGTATCTCCAAAAGAGTATCCACAATTGACTGAGCTCCTACTGTCTGCGTTTTACTAGAGCGATTAAAATTAAGCCCAAACGAAGATGGAGAAAAACTATTTCTTCTGCCTAAAGAAAGGGAGGATGGCCGAACTACAAGGAGAGGAGAAATTCTCCAACTTTAAAAGTTGGAAGAATTATGAGCAGTTATTCTTCAAAGGTGGTCTATTATAGGCATCAAATGTCTACATTTGAGCTTTGTGGAGAGTTTAATGAAACTCTTTCACCTCATTTGAAGGCATCTTGGTCATTATGATATTAGGGAAGGAGAGTTTGATTTAAATACAGCCTTTATTATTGCATCGAGAGCATAAAATCTTAGATAGAATGATACAGAATTATCTTTTAGAAGAAAATTAGAAAACCACGTCTCGCCCGTATTAATTAAACCATGATCTTTATTTCAACAATTAAAAATTTGCCCCAAAGTCCTTATATAGTTCTATTTAAAACCCCGAATGTTTCCTTCATGTTTCACTTTAAACCCGAGAAGTTATAATACTATTTATTATTAGTTCGGATTATTGTTTGTGTGTGACCTCTTAGGACGGATCGTGATAGCGATATATTAGATAATATATGATTATCATCTTAATATATAGATTAGGAGGCGGATCTAGTAAGCCATGTAACCACAATGTCGATGCCGGTAAATCCTAAATATTAATTGTCTAACAATTAATATATATTGAACTTATAGTTTTGAATGTTTAAATCGGTTGATCAATCTAAATTGTTTAACGAGCATTTTATGAGATCAATTATCTCATATTTCCACTTCTTTCGCACCGTCCAGATAGGCTACTTTGAAAGGTCTACGTAAGGAAAAACCGACCGGTGCACAAAGGCAAGGTGACGAGTCAATCTATCTCTCACCATAGCGATAAACACACTAAAGGTCACCTCGGAAATGCCCAGAGCGAGAGAAAGTTCGCGCTGAACCGCCCCGGCGGGCGTAATGCCGAGAGGCGTGTGTCATTGCAAAAACAAGTTGATGAGCTGAAGGCATTTCTTAAAGACATCACCCCTGGTCGAGGGCAGGTGAAGCATGCCACTTTGTTGCCGTGCCGAGGCAGAGGCTAGGCATGCGGAGATGCTAGAGATTCGGGATGCCTAAATGCAAAAGCATTCCCCGTTAGAATCGTGATCAACAAGCCCTTTCAAGTCCTTCGACTCTAACTCTCTTTTGGGCGATGGCAGAAGGCGGGTTATTCCCTAGCAGCCTATCAGGCCAGGCGTTGAAGTGGTTTCATAAATTGCCACATAAATCCATAGGCCCCATTGGCGGGAATGTGGTGGATTTATTCATGAAACAAATTGGATCATCGTCCGTTGCCCGATCACGGAATGGTGAACCTTGATGGAAATATAACAAAGCCGGACTTTGAAAGTTATCTTTGCTAGGTTCGAAGAAGTAGGCACTGACATTCTGACGATAGCGAAAAGGTAGCGATCTCGTTCTTGAGGATTGAGATACGGGCCACTGAAGGAGAAGTTAGTATTGGAGCCACCGGTAACAAGAAATGAGTTGTCAAAATTGGTCATCCAGTACATCAAGCTGGAAGAAGTGAAGCTGTTATCTGAAAAAATGGCCGATGCAAGGGCTAGGGGGAAGAAACCCATTGATGGGTGGCAACATGGGTCTCCCATAAAAGGCGAGTGTGGGACAAGTTGCCAAAACCCAAAGACAATTTATCACTTAAAGGTCGTACTTAAGATTAAGCTCGGCCAGAGATGACCACGAGGGCACTTAGAGACATCAGATTTGATCGGCTTTTCGTTATACTCATTTCGAGGACCCGATTGGGAAGGATTTATGCGAATAGAGACAGAAGTTACTTCCAAAGTCACCGCTTGTAGCGGGGGCAACAACTTTCTAGAGGCACTTTTGGTGATCGCCCCTCTTTCTTTCTTGGGCCGGTTGAGCGACCTCTGGTAATAGTGCCTAAAGTGTGACTACAGTGACCTTTGATGCCTCGGTCATTAATAGGCTCCCTTAGTACCAAAGCTGACAAAGGTTTACACCTCTTGCGTTATCCGCTTCTACGGAGGGAGGGGTGGGCGGTTCAGATGTGATTCGCATGCACCGATGCTCGGTATTAGGCGGTCCGGCGCTACCACGGTCGCTATTCGAATAATGAACAAATGGGGGAAGAAGAAGGGGAAAGCGGGACTTTTCCTAAGATTATTAAGCGGACAATTCTTGACTTTACCGTTGGAGTGACGATGCGACCCGGTCGTGATCTGGTACGGGCACAAATCGTCGGCGATAGGTAAGCATAATTTGAAGATAGGCGCGGAGTCGTAGCTCGAAGCACTGCCGCTCGATAGACCGGCAAGGGGTACCCCACAGCATCCAACAAAAGAGCCAGCAATAGTTACTGGCGAGAATTTAGGTAGGATAATCCTCCTTTCTGAAATGCTCCGTCCTAGAGATATAGCAAAAAAACAAGATAAGATCGTTGGTCCAATGGGCCCTCGCCAAAATCCCATACATCAGAATCTACCGTCCGCCCCGGACCATTTTGCAAGTGGAAAGTACAAAGCCTCCCCTATTTGACTAGACATTTCTTCGTGTAAACTTCAAGTCATTGTTCCCAAGACTTTGAGTTCAGTTATATCATCCTACCTTCGCTCTGCATCTTCTTCAACCCCCGCCCCCCCAACTATTTTTATTCCATTTTCTCAACTTCATCCAATATTTTTTTATACAAAGTTTTATCAAGCTCTATATTCTTTACAGAAAGAATGATGAAGTTCTTGAAACTAGAAAAAACACAAGTAATATTAAGATTGGTAAAAACCATATTTGTATTAACTACTATGTTCATTTCACTTTTATTAGTCTCAGCGCCAATTCTCATCGTTTTAGCTGATGCTCTGCTTCCATCAGCGCTTTTGTCAGCTTCATTATCTCCTGAGTCTCTCTCCTTCAATACTCTTTATGATCATTTCAACAACTATGATTTTCGTTACTCGTTGATCGATATTCCACTAATTTCCATCGTTAGGTCCATCGTCATATTATGTAAGTTGATATTGATTGTCGTCTGAAAAGATTGTCGGGTTTTGAATTTTGATGGTTGCGTTGTTAAATTTTGAGATCCAATATTTTTGTATTTGTTGTATAGTGTTTGGTGAAAATTGTATTGAAGATGGTGTTTTTAATGTAATTTATAAATATATTATGCTAATTTGGATTTGAATTAAGTTATATGTCAACTAAGGCCTGAAAATCATACCTTTCTCGTCATTTTGGCTAAGATCAAGTGTAGTATGAGTTGTTACTAGTTTAATGTATGATGTGGGACATTGGTCCACACGACATTAACTCATTTATTATGGGGATAGTCCATTAAGTTAGCTTAATATGATGGTTTTCGAGTGTGGCCTTGGCGCACCCTATGGCCGCAAATTTTGTTACTTTTGATAATGGAGTATGAAAGATGGAATTTTGATGATGAAGGACAATTTTAATTTCGAGAAATTTAGGTTTTATTTTATTTATGTTTCGATTGCTAATGGAGTTGATTTTTTGTGTTTGCAGGTGTTTATAGTTTGTGTGACGGACCAGGAAGGTCACGAGGGCCGTATTTGAGTATTGCTACAATGTGTTCAGTGTCTTCTTTAGTGTTTGTTTCGTTGAAAGCTTCGTATGTTTTCAGCAATCGAACGATACAGAGCAGTTATGTTGGAGTGGTGGAGGTTGTCTTGTTGCTCATGTCTTCATTAGCTTTTGCAATTGGACATGTAGTTGTGGCTTATAGAATCAGTTGCAGAGAGCGAAGGAAGCTTCTCGTCTACAAGATTGATATCGAAGCTGTAAGTACTCCATCTAATTATTTTATTTCCTCTCGATTATTTGCTCATTAGCTAGCTAGTTAGGCGATTGGAAATGAGAATTAGTCTATGTGGACAAATTTATTGGGACAATTGGAACTATTGTATTTGTAGCTTCAATTTTGGAACTATTGTTCAATTTTGTTGTGTGGATGATGTTCATAAGGAAAAATGTTAAGTAACACAGTTCATTAGTGGCATCGACTTATTCAGGACAATTGTATAGATTGATAATTCATTCCTGTTATGTCTCTGTTCATATTCAGCACTAGTTTGATGGTTGTATTTAAACATCAAACTAACCTTCCATTTCGATAGTTGTTAGTTGTTACTTATACTCTCTACAAAAGAAGTGGTAGAAGTTGAGTAAATACCAAGTTGTTTCTTTGTTTGAGCTTTACAATTGGCGCAGATTTGGTCATCGTTTTAGCATAATAAGTTAACAATGGTTCATATGTCTGCAGGTTTCGGCATGCAAGAATGGGTTCCCTAGATACCAAAAGTTGCTCAAGGAAGAAAGAGTCAAATGATCTGACAGTGAATTCCGAAATTCTTATTCAGATCCGGGTTTCAGGTAATAATTTCAAAGAATCTCTGAAACAAGTTATAAATAATGTCCTGACAGCCCATCACCAACCGAATCTTAATAATTCTAGCCGTTATACTTGTACATAACATAGATATCAACATTTTTTTAATGATTTGGTAGTTTATATAGCTGTATAACTAACATGAGATTTTACCATTTTCTTCAGGTGTTCGAAGGAGACCTGTAACCCGTTTATAACCTCACAAGGGATGATGGTGTGAATAATGCGGTTGCTACACTGTATATATTTAGTATTTATAGATGTATAAGATAACAACAAGAAGATGAAGAGAAAACAAAAGAGATGAAGGGGTTGATCGATTATACCAAATGCGTGTAAATTACAGGATGCTACTCGGATGATGTATTGTCCGTGATTGAATTGTAGTTGGGGATGGTGATTTTACATTCCATTCAAATACTACAATGGCACCCAAATATAGTTAATAGTAACAATGATCAATGAATGTATTTACCATCAAAGGATCATAGCAGTATTAATTTGATATCCCGCTTAAAGTAGAGTGTGATTATCAATTGGTGAAAGTGTAAAACTAGGGCATCCATACTAAAAACATTAGCAGTGTATGACACGGTTGTACTCTGCCCTCATCATGTACAGATTTATGTTAATTGAATGTATTAGTGATTGTTAATTCATCTCAAAGTCTAGTGTTTTCACCTTTTATGTAAAACTTTGGACACTGCATACCCTGATGGGCAAATTACTTGGATGAGTTCGATTTGAGGATGTGGTTGTCACAAGTTAGCGATTATAAATAGTCTTGCATTCCAGAATCAAACCGAACTAAGTCTTATCAAATTACATGAATCGGCTATATGAATACGACGTTTTCCTTCCGTTCTTTCTTAGGCATCTGTGTCCATACACGACTATCATAACTTTAAAATATATTACTATTTATAACGCGATCATACCACCTCAAGTGATTCTCCCCCAATAAAATCAACTTATAATCTATCTCAAATCACTTCATATTAAATTTTATACCATCCTGACATCCTCATAAGTTCTATTGATATCTTATGGAAGTAGAGAATAAATAATGTCATTGGAGAATGTTGGAGTGAAATGAACTGTACCAACTTTCTACTGCTGGGTTACCAATTCATGAAAAAGTCAAAATTAGGTTTACTTGACAGCAGTATCGTCGCCATAATTGGATTCCACGTAAGGAATGACAAATTGTAAAGGTTTTTGGTGGATTAAGGATAAGTTATCACGTAATCATGTCGTAACAACTCTTATCTATCTATCTGGATATTCTTCGCCCTTTTAACTTTTGTAATATTTATGATTTACACGGATGTTTTTTGCCCCCACTTGTTGGTCGAATATTGTTTGCTAGAATATTTTGACTAAACTAACATATCTGATTAATCACATGTTTAATTACTTTTGTAAGTGGATTACAATTTATAACAGTAATTATTCTTATATTTGACCACGTGATTTTTTATTCATATCGTCCAATCTCTTATTATTTAGTGTTAAATTGTTAATGTAGGAACGTTTGTTAAATCCCCAGTAAGCAACTTAAATTTAATTAATTGACTTTTAATTTATTAAAATTTATTTGTTAATAATGAATTATTTTAAATTGCTTAATAAACTAAATATATCAGAAATCGTAACAAATTTTTTAAGTTAAAATTTTGTACTTATTCTCTCTTAAAAAATCGAAGTGATAAAATTGAGATTTACATCTTTGAATTAAAACAAAGTAATTTTTCTTGCATTTCAACTTAACCTACATGTGTATTATTACTATTATAATAATAATAATAGTAATAATAATAATGATAAAAATAAAATATTAATAATAAGAATAATAATAATAACAAAAATAATAATAATAATAATAAAATATAAATAATAATTATAATAATAACAAAAACTATTATAATAATAATAATAATAAATTAAAATAATAATAATTTTAATAATAATAATTATTATAATTTAAGTTTCAATCATTCGATTTAGAACGATTTTTTAGTTTTTAGATTTATGAAAATGCAATTTAGAGTTGATATTATACTATGAATTATTGATATGCATTAACATTGACAGATATATAAATTTTTCTAGAAGAAAATAACGCTAATTGCTCTCATAGTAAACAATTTCGGTTTACGAATTGACCTATGCAACAAAATGGTTAGTTTATAATTTTAATTTCCAAAATATCAAAAATTTGATTCCTTCGTTTTCACTTAATCAACTCAAATCAAACATGTTAAACGAATCAAAAGTCACAGATTTGGCTTGAACGAAATGATTACAAAAGTCACTAAGACAACTAGTTAAAGCCTTCATAATGTTTGTTATTGATAAGTAGTGGCGCTAGTAGTGGCAGCTATTTCATTCTCAATTTTTTTTATTGAATTTACAGATCATACATATATTGATTGTGCAATTGAATGATACATATGACAGCATGTCCCAATAATAGTGCCCATCTTCCCTGTAATTAGCGCAGGATCTTCATCTAATTAATTCAACTTATCCCATCAAATCATATATAGAGGATGCCATCAAACCTAGACATGAGAATTAAACTATATTTTGTCATTAATGTTTTTCTTAACTATAAAACCAATAATAGTTGTACAAAGAAAGTTGAGTCCACTTTTTCATGTTTTCATTTCTACGTAAGTGAAAACTGCAAAATGCTCCTACAAAACTGTAATCTAATATCATGAGTTATCAAATATGATCTTTCAAACAAGTATAATGGACGGATACCTAAAGGCCCAACTTAAGCATGATTTGGAGTATTAATGAGGTTCACCTAGCCCATATTCCGTGGTCCATTGGTCTATATGTACAACAAGTCAAAACAATACAAGCAAGTTGTACTTGACCAATTGGTTCGTGCATTATAAGGTGATAATACACGTTAAACAATGAGATAGTAGTTGAGCCATGCAGCAACTCAAATGTGGAAGTGATGCCTGGGGTGGCCTGTAGAGGAATGAGGAGATAGTGAATTTAGTGGTAGATATAATTCAAACAATGAGACTTTAACAGGCGCTTCTTCCCTGCTCGACAGAGTTGGTTATGGGAGTTGCATGGCGAGGGTGGTCGTTTAAGGGGGTTAGAAGAAGTAATGAAGCGGAGTGCAAACCGATTTGGGAGTTCAGGGGGAGTATTAAGTGTAGGGGGACAAACGACAATTGGGGAGGTGCCCCTAGTAGTAAACAGGAATGGAGGTTGGACACTGGTAAGCGTTTGTTGCTTGAGTTGGGGGGCAGAGGAGATGCTGATAGCGGAATTGAGTTGGGGGTACAAAGTGTGTTGGACATATACGAGTTTCTTCTGCTGAGGTGAGTGTGCTTGACCTTAACCGGCCTCAATTGTTTAGATGAGGATCATCACATGCTAACTGTCAGGGCATCGGAAGATCACCGACAGTCGGTGCCCTGCAGGATATGTTGCACCCGTAACCCTGATATTGTTGTTTTGCTAGAAACAAAAATAAAAGAAAAAAATAGAAAAAATTGTTAATAGTTTAGGTTTAATTTCTGTTTTTATTATTAAGTCTTGTGGGTTTAGCTGGTGGGTTGGTGATTATGTGGAAGTTACAAAGAGTGTTACTGTTGAGAATTAAATTAGTATATTGACCACTATCACTAATGATAAGGGGTAGATGTTAGGCAATTGTTTGTATGTTAGCTGCGAGAGAGAATGTTCGAAGAACCAACAATAATTGCATGATTTGGTAGGCTTGTCAGATTTTAGGGGGGCTATTATGGGAGATTTTGTGACATTCTATCTGCAGAGGAAAACAAGGGGTAGTATCCGTTCAAAGGGGCTTATGGTTGTTCGAGATTTTGTTAGGGGACTGCAGGTACTTGATTTGGGTTATGTTGGGCATCCGTTTACTTGGTGGAATAGCGAGAGGGAGATGGGGCAATCAAATTGCGATTGGACAGGATTCTTACAATACCTCTATGGAACCTTGACTTTGCAGTGCTACATGCTTTCATCTGGACATGGTGGGGGCGGATCATTTGCCCGATTATGTTGGATACGGATCTTAAAAAGTGGCAAGTCAAAGCGTCGGTTCATATTTGATAGTAGATGGGTGGGTAAAAGAAGGTTGTGAGGAGGTCTCGTTAAAATGCTTGGGGCTGTGTGGTGACTGGCAAAATAAAGTTTGTGCGAATGAAGCTAATTTAGTGGTGCAAAGTTAATAATTTGAATTCGCGGGTTAGAATTGAGATATTTAGTCACGGTTGGGGGGCAGTCGAATCAGGAGGGATAGCTGGGGAGGATATTCATTCGCGCTAGAGAGGAGCTGGATAGGGCATGGGGCGAAGGAAGTTTATTGGAGGAACAGGCTAGTTCAAAACATCTGCAGGAAGAGACCGGAACGAAATTTTCATGCAACCACTATGCTTAGGAGACCTAGAACCGTATCTTGGGATTGGAGGATGCGGATGGGGTGTGGAGAGAAGGCGATATGAGCATGTTGAGGTGGAGGTTTACGCTATTTTCAATAATATTTTTAGTGCTAATGAGTGTGCCATCCAGAAAAGCTACACAAAAGAGTACCGACGAGATGAACATGCAATTGGCAGTATTGTTTCAGTTGAGGAAGTTAAGCGAGCTGTGTTCGAGGCGGCTGGCTGGCAAATCACCTGGACGAGATGACATGGCGGTACTTTTCTTTCAATCTTTTTTGTAGCATATTATTTCTGTTGATATTGTCAATGTTGTTAATAGTTTTCTATAGTTCTAATTGCTTAAATATGTTAATATACCAATATACATTTGATTCCTAAAAACCTTCTGCGATGTGAGTATGAGTGACTTCCGACCTATTAGTTTGTATGTATTCTTAAGATTATAGGGAGAGTACCATGACATCCGATTGAGAAATTAATGCTCATGTATTATCTCGGAGTATCAAAGTGCATTTTCTGTAGGGCGTATTATTTGAATAACATTCCCAGAAGTGCTACATTACATGAGATAATAGAATAGTAAGAATTGCTGTAGCTCTTAAGCTGGACATGAGTAAGGCATATGATAGGGTGGAATGGAAATTTTACGAGATGATTATGCTTAAATTGTTGGTTTGTTGGATGTGGGTTGATTAGACAATGTGATTTGTATCCTGCATTTCTTATAGCTTCTTAATTAATAGATTGCCTTGAGGGCTTTATTAGGCCGACTAGGAGGATCAATCAAAGTGACCCCTTCTCGACCTACTTTTTTTCTTTTATGTGCGGGCGCTCACTTGTATCGCCGAAGCGGAGGAGGACATTGGTAGGTCGGCTTAGTAGAGATTGCGGAGTAGCCATATTCTCTTTGTAGAGGGATACAATGTTGTTTTGCCAAGGCTAATAGAATGAAGGTCAGGGAGGTGTTCTAGTTTTGGCGGATTATGGAAAAGAAACCTCAGGACAGAAAATTAATATTGACAAAAGTTCAGTTAGCTTTGATAGTGCTACTTTTTGCCATCTCTGAGGGAGGGAGGTAACGTTTTTGCTTGGGCATGAGGAGGTTCTGCGGATCATGGAAAATAATTGGGACTTCATGACATATTGGGACAACAACAAAAAGTTTTTAGCTTTATAGTGGAGACGTGTGGAAGCTAAGATTAAGGGAGGTGGAATGGTAGTTGTTGTCATGGCCAGGTAAAACTATTTGATCAAATGCAGCCGCTTTGGCGATCCCAATTTTGTTATGAATTGTTTCAAACTGCTCGGTTGGCATTATTGATAGCAGGCAGTTTATTGGCAAAATTCTTTTTGGGGTAACAATGAGGGTGATAGAGGAATTCATTGGAGGTCTTGGAATAGTTTATGCGAGGAGGAGAAGAATGAGGGATGTCTTGGATTCCGGGATTTGGAATGTTCGAACTTTGTTATGTTGGCTAAACAGGGGTGGAGGATTGTCACTCGTCAGACATCTTTATTGTTTAAAGTTCTTAGGGAAGGTACTTTTTGTCGCTCTTCATTTATCCATGGTAAATTAGGAGCCAATCCTTCATTTAGTTGGAGGAGTCTCTTAAATTCGGCGGGTACTATTAAAGGGTCTTCGGTGGCGAGTTGGTGATGGAAAGAGCATTGATATGTGGCGGGCCAGCGGATACCTCGGGACACAGATTATTTTATTAGAGGAGAGGGTGAATCGGCCAAAGGTGTGTCTCAGAGTTAATTAGCAATAGTAAATGGAGGGTAGAGGAGGGTGCGAAAATGTATGCAGGAGGGATGTTTCACTGGTTTTGTCGTGCCTTTGAGCCATAGTGGTGCACCGGATAGATTAATATGGAGTCACACGAGATGTGGCAGCTTCATCACTTGTTCCGGTTATAAAATGGCTCATACGATGAAGATCGGGGAGAGCTACCAGAAAGCTAAGGGGAGTGCAGCAGGCATCCGGATAGTCCTCAGTGGTCGAATGTATGGCAACTCAAGGGTACTTCCACCAAGTAAAACTCTTCGTGTCAAATGCTTGCATAATGTTCTACCAACCAAAGATCGATTGATGAAAAGGGGTGTCTTGATAGACCGTCTTGTATTTTCTGTAACGTTGGAAACGCTGCAACATATTTTCCTCGATTGTCGGTTACTTGCAGGTTATGGCTACCACTCGCCTTGGACTCTCCACACGACCACTGGAGGACCGTGTGTCGTTCAGGATTGGTAGCCCGCACAACAAATCAGTTCAAGGCTATGGACGAAGGTGAGGAGGTGCTGAATGGAGTTGCGAACATGCTCTGGAGCATTTGGAAAGCACGGAATTACAAAGTATTTGAAGACCAACCTGTGCATGTGCCTAATATTATTCATCAGGGCTTCAACTATGTGAGGACTTGGATTAAATCAGGGGCAGCTGAGATCTTCTGATACTATACTTTATTTACAGAAGAGGATTCATTCAAAGAACACATCAAAATTTTTGGTGCCTGTGGAGCAGAGAGAAGTCAGTGGCAGCCACCATGTGCAACTTTTGTCAAAATGAATTGTGATGCAGGTTGGCTTAAGAGAATCAAAGGAGGTACAACAGGGGTTGTTTGCAGGGGCGATGAAGGTACATTTAAAGGAGCAAAGTTTCGAAGACTTCAGTGGGTTTCATGCAATGATTGCGGAAACATGCCTTACGAGATGGACTTCATTTTGCTTGGGGCTCTCAGTGGGCTAGAAAGCGATTCCCAAGCCTTGATCCATATTCTTAATGGCGAGCAAAAGGTGCAGCAGGTAAGTAATAGTTGAGGACATGCATCATGAAAAGATTTATGGAGCTCAAATTTCATTGCGTTAAAGATTGATTAACAATGCGGCTCATGTTATAACTCATTAGGATCACCGGTGTACAAGAGGCGGAATGGCTTCTAAGTCCACCAAGTTGGCTAGAATCTAGCCTTATTTCGGATATGTAATGTTTACTTTATGTACGAACAATCTTTTCGCTTGTATGTTTCAATACAATCCGTTTGAGTAAAAAAAACACAACATATGCACAATAATAAAACCACATCCTTATGCCTCATTTCATGCCATTCGTTATTTCCACTTTTTACTTCAATAATATAACTCTCTTTGAATCAACTATTATGTAATTTTCACCTCCTCTTCCTGTGTCTCTCTAAAAGAAACACACACAAAAAACTTCTCCATCAAAATTACATTTTTTGGAGGTAATAACCACCATTTTTTGTGGTTTTTCTTTACATTTCAATTCTTTTTTATTTTTTATTTTAATCATCCTAAGTGTTAGATCTTGTTAATCTAACACTTTTCTATAGTTAGTGTAGTTTTTCTTTAGTCTATGTGGATTAATATTACATTTCTTGGTATCCTGCCCGTTGATGATTTGCTTTACAAATACAAGCGTATTCCTCACTTTGTGAATATATACTCACGAGAGATGAAGATATATATAAATGAAAATGCATTTGAGAACTGGAGGCATGCGCGTTGTATTATTTAGTAGGAATATTTTGTGCTTAATAAAGTATTATAATTTTCTTTTAGTAGATGTCGATATGTGATTACATCAGTTTCATCGATTAATCATCTTTTGCGTGAAGTATTTATGTTGATTGATGTAAAGTATTCCTTATTTGAATTGTATGCGTAGTAATTACTTTATTTATGAATGAATATTAATCATCGTTTCAATTAAAAAAATATTATATAAATCTTTGAGTATACATAAAAAAACTCTTTTTTGATAATTTTTAGAATGGGAGGGAAATCACTAACGTTTCAAAATTCCATTATATTACTCGCATTTGGGGACCCTGCTTCACTCAACACGACAACCTGTCCCAAAAATAACAAAGTTCATTGTTGGATCATTTAAGTTTAATGAAGGCGGGTAAAAGTTTTAATGAAAGGGTAATTTAGTCGCCTGGCATTAAAATGTTTAATTTAACACTTCTTACACGTGGGTTGGACAACAGCAGAAAACCGTCCAAGATTCTCCGGCTTCAACAAACACCTTCTTGCATCTCTTCGCTTGCGGTATTTGTAGAGCAGTTAGCAGAAGAAGAGCAGGAGAAAGTGTAGTGAAATAACGTTGGGTGTTTGTGTATAAATAAAATAAAGAAGATTTGGGGGGGGGTTTTAGAAGGTGGAAAATGTGTGTGGGCCCAAATTACAAACTTCGTTAAGTAACGTGTCTACGTGATAGACTTGTTATTTTGATAGAAGTAGTCGCATGTGTAGCAAATTTTCTTAAAGTCTAAAAATGATGTTGAAGACAAGAAAATAAGCGGTTCTTGAAAATATTATTGATATGATTTGATCTGATCTCTATTTGTTCCTCAAGTTACACTTATTTCTGAGTTAAGGTAGCCCAAGCGGCTTGTTCTTAGACTTGATTATTGAACAACAGCTTGAGCAAACTTGGATGTTGCGTATTTTGATTGAGGGAGCAGATAGTTTGATCTTGAGCACTGTTTGAATCTTGAATGTTTAGTTGAAGAGCTTGAATGTTTGAATATTTGAAGATTGAATCTTGAAGATTCGAAGATTCAAAGGGCGAAAGGTTTGAATGTTCGTATCTGACTTGAATGTTGAGGGAGAGGATTACCGATTTGTGTGATTTCTCTGCTTAACTTTTGTCTTAACTTTTTTTGCAGATGATTTCCCCCAATTCCCCCCACAAAATGAATGTGAATCTCATACATTTATAGGCGTTTTGAGTGATGAAGAATTTGGATTTGGGGCGAGCGATTAGGTTTCGGCTTTGGACTTTGGTTGGTACGGCTTGGGCATAAGATAGTATTTTCGACTTAATTAAAGAATAATTATATATGATTTTTGTTAAATCAAAGTATATCTTTGTATTTATTTAAAAGATATAATTATTGACTCTTTAATTATTTTCACATGTTTATTTGGGAGAAATAACTATTTATTATGATCCGTTTACCATTAATAGCCGGCGTAATTAAGCGTCGATTTGAATCACGATAATTTATAATTTAATAATAGCGCTATGTATAAATATTTAATTGGACTGCATGATTTAATTAACTAAATTCAAAGGTATAATTTATTAAGTGGAACTTAGTGGTAGATTTAATTGGAATATTTATTGAATAAATTTTGTTATCAAGAGCATGGGTCTATTTTTTTAAATATGAAGGATCGTATATAATGGGTTGTGAGTGATGTGAAATATGTTACTACCATTCGCCCATAATTTTATTGTTTTCCATAGCTTTCTTTTTTTCAACAAGAAATCATTTTATCAAATGAAAAAAATAAGTCTGGAAGTGAAGTGCGTAATTCAACCATATTATTCAACCATATTTTGATCCGTTGATCTTCTATTACCAATTAATTAGTTGATCCACTCCAGAATCTTGTTCGATCACTGAATTTTTCTTTACCTTTAGATTATTATTATTTTGTTCTGAAAATTTAGCATTTGGGTACAAAAAATGGGAAGAATTTTCGCGTTAACACTAGAAGGAAGGATCTATAGCTGCAAACACTGTGGAACACATCTTGCTTTAACTGATGATATCGTTTCTAAGGTTCTCAATTTTTTATATCATCATTTTTTTTTATTGATGATAATTGATTTTTTTTATTGCTGACTTTTTTTTTGTATTTTTGGTTTACTTGTGTTGTTCTTCAGTTGATAGCCAATAGTACCAAAATCCTTAAAAGTTTGCCTAGTTTGATCTTCATGATAAAAAATAACAAACTTTGGTAGCTTAATTAACACGTATAAATTTGATTTGAATCAAAATTATGAAATTAATAATAAAGTAGCGTGGAAATACTATATTTTGATATTTTTTAATAAAATATTATAGTGAGATAAACACATCAAAATTAGAAAGTGTACGATCTTTTATTGATGGAGGGAATAGGTTTTAGCATTGTTAAGGTATGATTGTTGTTTGATAATGGTTTTTTGTATATTTCCTTTTTTCGATATTAGAAGTCTATTAAGCTTGATTTTGATTACTTAAGAATGTTGTTGGTCTAACTTGTGGTTTAGCTTATGTGGGTGCATTTTGGGGGTTTAAATTTCAATTGATTGAAGTGGAGATAAATGCGAAATGGTTTTGATAGAAGCAACATTGTGCTCTTTTTGTGTTTCCTAAGGTTGGAATATGGGAGTCCTCGGTTCGACTATAGGCACATACTGTGTTGTTAACGGTTTAGTATTCTTTCGAACTAATTGTATTCAATTGTTGGGTTACTCGACTCTAGCTCAAAAGAAACAAACACTGATAATGTACTTCGCCTGTTCAAAAATAGTAGATGCATGACTGTACAAGGTTGTTTCTTAGGCTTCTAGTTTGTAGTTGTCGAGAACGTTGTTCTCATAATGCAATGAGAGGGGATTACATTTCTGAAAATTTACAAATGACAAGTTTTATGTGCATATATTGTTCTACTTCATCAATTTCCCTAATGCAGAGTTGCTCGACTCTGTTTTAATGTTTTCTTCCATGCAGTCGTTTCACAGCAAGAATGGGAAGGCTTATCTGTTCAAGAAGGTGTAAGTATTCCACTTCTTCAGTTTCGTTTTAGATGTTTGGGTCGTACTTGCCTTATAAGATAGCCTGCGTATTCCACTTCGATTTCAGTGTGCAATCTTGTGTATTCTATCTTTAGACAATTTTTCTCCTCTTTTAATAACCTTTGATAGTTTGAATCACCAAATCTAATTTTGAAAAATCTTCATGAATACTTTGACCATCGAGATTATCTTGCTACTGAATTGGTTGAGCACAAAATTTTATCGTCTTGTGGTAGCATTCAAGCAGGTATGGAGTGTATACTGAGAGATAATATTAATGGAGCTTTTGGACTTTATGTTACCTTCCCATTTTTACAGAGTAAACGTCACCACTAGCGAGAAGGAAGATAGGATGATGATCACTGGGATGCACACTGTGGTTGACATCTTCTGCGTTCGCTGTGGATCAATTGTTGGATGGAAATATGTAAGACAATTGGGGAAAGTGAGTCTGTAGGTTTCTGTTACACAGATATGGCTACTAACCCTTTCCCAATGTTTCCCAATGTATTTCAGGAATATGCCCATGAGAAGAGTCAGAAATACAAGGAAGGCAAATCTGTCATCGAGCGGTTAGTAATATCTACATTTTCAGGACTAATCACTTGTTATTCCTATCACTTATCTTTTCATGTGGAACAGATTCCAGGTTTCTGGTCCAGATGGAAGCCATTACTGGCCGAGTCACGAAGCACATATTGGAGGAAGCGATGCCGAGGATGTTTGATGCCTCCTACTACCATTGGTTCCTTAACTTACCTTGGAATTGTACATCCTTAACCACCTTGCTATTGTTCTGAAGTCTGAACTATTAAATTCTCATAATGGCACTCAAGCTGATTCATACTGCTTCCGAGTACGAAAGCTTTCATTGTTCTCAAGTGTATGACTGAAGTATTTCTCCATACTTTTTTTTATCAGATTATCTTATCCCATATTTCTTGATAGTACAACAAAAAACCATATTGTTTATCTCAATCATATATGGGCATATGGCATTGATAGTAACAATCTTGAATCAAACTGCTTAAACATAACAGTAATATACTGAATTTAAGAGCAACAAACACTAGAAAATTCTCAGGAAGTAACATTACAGCTCAATCTAGAGATTCATCAATCTCAATCTTAATAACTTCACCATCATCGTACTTATCTTTCCTCGGTGGAGCGGGCGGAACCGGAACCCTAGGTGGTCCTCTCCCCTTCTTCTTATCATGTGGCCTTGCCTATTTTCCCAATTATCATTAATCCATAATAATCAAATATTCACAATTATATAAAATAGAATATGAAACTGAGTATATTAACTGAAGAAAGGAGTTGAAACACTCACATTTCCAAAAGAATGACTGAAGCGTTTTCCTTTCGCCGTTTTCCTATCTCCTCTGCCACAATAAACTACAAAAAGGAAATTATTGTGACATAAATTACAATTCACGATTTGTATTCATGTTAAAACTCCCTATGTGCCAAAAAGATTGTCCAGTTTAACTTTTAATCTTTTGAATTTTAATTGACATACACAACTTTGTTATGAATCAAAATTATCATGTTAAAAGTAAAAAACATTACAAATACCAACATTTTATACATTGTTACCAAATTTGATATACACAAGCACTAACACCGTAGAAGAGGCTCCTGCCTTATGGGATAAGGAGGTCGGATAGCACCAGCCTCACCTTATGTTAACAAAGAGGCTGTTTCCGAATTAACTCAAAACTGGATTGCAAACATTATCTAATACTGCACGATAGTTAAAAAGAGTAGGTATAAAGATTGAAACTGGACAATCTTTTGGGTAAATGTTAAGAAACATACTCGTGGGAAGAGTGGAGGAGGCGGAGGAAGGTGGAGGGAGTGACGTGGCGGAAGCTGATTGGGTGCGAGAGAATGAAAGAGATGAAGAGAGGGCCATTGGAAGTGCTCCAACTAGAAGTGAAGCCATTGAAGAAGATGTTCGTCTGAATTGTGTGAGCTTCAAGAGATAATGTTGAGTCTTTGTTGTCCACCTGGACCTTTATTTGTTGTGGATAAAAATGTTAATACCCAAACGACGCCGTAGTAGATAATTTACTCAAAATTATAATGATGGGAATATACCACGAAACACAAAAATTAAAGTACAATTATAAGTTGAATTATACGTGAAAACAATCCATAGAGGTAATAAGTGGCTTGGTGTCTGTGGCCTGGCAGCCACCGGCTCGGTCATTGGATGGGCTCGAATCGCCGGCCTGGGTCCAATATTTAGCCCTCGTCCGTCCCATTTCTTAACGAACCGAGTCGTTAGTGGGCCTGGTGGGTCAGTCGGTCACGAATCCCAAGTGGTGAACCGACGCCCCGACACACTGCTACGTATTCGATGACTGCTCAACTGCCTTGGAAGTTGACGTCCAAGAATTAAACCTATCCCAGAATCAAATTTTATTTAAACATCGACAATCGAGTAATATAGTTAAGCATAGTGCGTTTACACGCTTGGACTAACTTATCTGGCTCACAAAAAGTTTTTGTCATCCTGCAACAAAGAACCACTACTTTATTTCATTCCTCGCATCAAATATCATTGGTTCATTTCTTTCTCACATAATATATATCATCCCTTGCTCTACTACTCACTATAAAAGTTCTATATGTTCAACCGATGATCTCCAAATTATAGTAGCAATATTTCTCATTCTATCATTGATTGGTCCCATTATATCCAAGAACTCGAGAATATAAAATATTCATTTCTATAAAAAGAGGAAAAATATATAGATAAAGAGATGTCTAGGTAAAAAAAAGTTGAAAGAATAAGAAACCTAATTTAATACTTTAATTACTCTCGTCACCTTTCAAATAATAAACAGAATTGATAAATAAGTTCAGATTTAGATTAACTCTTATCATTTTTAGATAGTAGTTATTAATATTAGAGCATGGATTTCAATATCATATATATTTGCATAGTGTCGTATTAGTATTAGACTTTTCATTTACCCTTCTCGAATCCATGTATTTAATTTTCTATGTGACTTTAACTATTTCAATTTTCTCGAAATTTCCTATTATAATCTAAAATTGTGACCATGTACTAATTTTCTAGACACCCCCCTCTACACCTAATTTTCACTACAATATATAGTGAAATGACTATATTACCCCTAAAATACACATTGAAATGCCTATATCACAACAAATGATTATTTTGTCCCTAACACCAGCTTGACTCAAACACCAACCCTTCCTTCCTACACACCCCACCCCACCCCCACCAACTACTCCCACGTACCTCCTACCCCATCAGCCTCCCACCCCAACTCACATCCCCCCCCACAACCCTCTACCCCACAACTCCCCACCCCCCCACAAATTTCTACCCCATACAGCTCAAGGACCACCTTTAACAAAATCAACCTGACATCTACAAAATAACTCACAACCACCAAAATAATCAAGATATTCTTAGCAATGATATTAAAATCTCTAAATTAACAATCAATTTATGAAGGTAATGCCGGTGAAAATTAAGAAATTACTTTTATAAGATTTTGGGAAATTTCAAAACAACCAAACTTGGATTTAGTGATTTAATTCAAGAAATTTATAAGGAATATATATTTTCGCCAGGAATCTTAAAGAGGGTAGGTCATGGTGTGCAAGCGAGACAGAGCGGGTTTAATAATTGTCGATATATGGTTAAGGAATAGTCAATTTATGATGGCTTTTATACTTTGTATCTATATTTTAATGTTATGGACAAATAGCTATTTAATGTTTACATATCTCAATTGGATTTAGTATTATAAATATTTCACTATATCAGAAGGAAAATTGGGCCAGTGGGTTGCAGCTCTAGAAATAAATCATAAGACAGTACGCCTGCATTTTAATAGAGGAATGCCGTAAAATTAAATAGCTTTGTTAATTCATATAAAAATTAAACGGGGTCAGTATAGCCTCAAAATAAAAAACAATATATTTATCTCAATATAGTTGTTTATATCTATTCTATATATAATGCAGAAGCTGTGGATTAATTCAGTTACCAAAAGCGAAAACAAATTCTTTTCTTTTCCATTTTACCCTTTAAGTAATTAAATCAATCTGTTCCAAATCTCACAATTATTTCTTTCATTTGATTTTCCTTATAAATAACTCATTATCGCATTCAAAGAATTACTACCCATATCATAACAAATTTTATATTAGAATACATCATATATATTATCAATTATTTCTTTCAAGATAATTTCGAATTATATAAAATCACCGTTTTTTCTCCTTACATACCTCTTAATTCATATTTCTACTATAAAAATATATTATGTACCAATTGATTAATTTTAAAGTAAACCGTGGTAATAATAACTAATATTTAACTCTATGTCGAAGTGAGCTTGCCAAAGAGAGCTTACCAACATACATAGAAAATAGAAATGATAAAATGAGAACAAATGTAGATATAAACATATTGCATACCAAGTTTCTACATGAACAATAAAACCATGAAAGCTTTTCCAGGACTCTGGGGTATGATCATTACTAATGATTTTACGATTTACAAGCTGGATCACTGGCCAAATTACAACTCAATCTGTTGGCCACATTCTACTCTCAGTCGATAGAATCGAAGGAAAATTTAGTGCTCGACGGATGCTAATTTTAGAAGTTGTTGATGGTCTCACTAAGAAATGGGAAGGGGTATGGCAAGCATATTAGAAGGCCTAAGAGCAAAACGGCAATCCCCAGAGCGATATATTTATCATCAGGATCAGTAATCTCCTCCGATAATGGAGCAATAGGACCTCTCTGCAAGAAGAATATTAAAACTACCCAGTAAAATGCTACATCACTGAGAAGTGAGGATAGCCCAAGCAATGTAATGGAGGCGCCAGTGAACCTTGATCCAGCCTGCCAAAATGAAGATGTGGTCAGACAAACAACTTGTTTCTCTAAGATAAGCAAATTTGGAGAAAGGAAACTAGCAATGCAGAGACCTGAGAGAACACAAAACAACAGCACATCGCCTGAGGTTCCTCCAGTTTTAAAGTTGTTTCCTCTCACGGTAAAATGAAGTCGATGTTGCTAATTTGTCTTGGTTCTTGAATTTTGATGACGTTTTTAATTTTATACACTCATGGCTTTGTTTCTAAATGAACCTATCCTGACTTATCAAAATGTATATTTTTCTATCTATTAATCAAATTCTGAACCATACCTTTCTTCCCCATATAGAAAAAGCAATTCGGCCTCCATCAAGCTCTCCAGCTGGTATACTATTGATAGCATTGATGAGAAGTCCAGCCCATGCCCATATCACGAGAGGGTTAACAGATATTGGGGTCCCTTCCTTGAGAACATCTCCAAGAAGAAGCTTAGCTATAAAAAAGTCAGCTCTCAATCCAATTTTTTAGTTTAATGTTTTACTCTGGTAGCAGTGATTCTGCCAAAGGAATATAATTCTACTAAAACCAGTTGCATGGCAATAAAAACAAGTTCATTTTTTTAGACAAAGCTTACGGAAGAAACTCTTAACCAAGTCATGTCAAGGCACATTCATAGAGATTCACTGTTCCAAATTTATGAGCATGGCATAACTAAGTTTGAGAAGACCAAGATAATTCGTGTAATATTATTACCTGTTCCCCCAACTAAAAGTGATTCATGAAATACAGAGGGGTCTACAACCACCCCGATTCCATCGGCAGGTGGCAAGATAAATCCCAAAAGCAATAGAACAAATCCCAAGGAGAACCCTGCTAAAGGTCCTGCTGATGCAACCTTCAAGAGATCCTCACGTCTTGGCACAATATTTCTGATCCGTGTGATGGCACCATAGGAACCTATCTGCCACCCGAATAACTCTCATCAATATTCTGTCAGCTCGAAGGGAGGGTTGGTTACATTCATTTTTTATTAAAGATGGAAGCAAGGAAAAGAATGAAATAAGAAGATCAGGAAGTATATACAGGCGAGGGATTGGAAACACATAGATCTAGGGCCGGCCATTGACTAAAATCCCATTTGTACTCTCTGAATTTCAGAAGACTACGAACCACTTCTTTAAAAAAGTCATAAAACTACTAGCAGCCTAGTTTCAGAAGTAGAAAATTTGGGAAATCTACCAAATTTCTCTAATATCTAAAATAATAAATACAGAAAGAATAAACAAATGAGTAATTTCTTTAAAGAATAAGTTCAAATCGATCAGGAGAACAACCAGACGGACCTGCCAACTGGGAACGAAGTATGGGACACCTAGCTTGATTCCAGATCCTTGTGCAACCACATAGTGACTGACTTCATGTACACCAAGAATTAATGCAGTTACAAGCCCTCCTGGAAGGCCATCCTTCAAAGAGTCCAGATTGTCGAAGACGGATCTGAGAGTTCATACAAATGTTTATGTACAAGGCAAATTATTTAGTCAAATCTGGAAAGGAATGATGTCTAAGATCCAAATGCTAAAACACTCATTTATAGGAAATTTACTGGTTTGCTCAAGTCCCATCCCTGGCTCCCTGCCCCATGATTTTTCTTTTTACTGTGTGGCTCTGCCCAGAGATGAAATAAATAGACAAATATTGGGCATCAATGAAAAATATAGTATTGAAATATGTCATATGAAATCATAATGGACTATGATAAAAAAGTTTTCCTGCAGAGCTGAACGTCTGCAGAAATTTCATAGAATATTGTTACTAATCCAAATGCCCCAGCTGCAAACCATTCTGGAACAGCTGTAAGAGGGGGGAAACAGAATAGCTCAACTTTGATGGTTAACAAAAGAGAGGAAATAGTTGCCATGTTAAAGTTGTGAATAGAATTTTAAAGCAACATAGAGCTGAGATTGTACCAGTGGTATCTGGTTGCAGAGTCTTTGTTGGAACCACTACAGCTACAGGTTTATCATCCTCTGGATTGACTAAAAGGAAAAATCTATACATATCCCCTAATCTGTCCTGCACAGAAAATGTGAATTGTTAGTCAAAACAATCTCTAATATTGCACAAATTAAATAGACACAGCAGCAACCTGCATTCTCTTTGTTATTTTTTTCATAACTTTTTAAAGCTTGGCCGCCAGTAGATTTCCCTTGAACAGAACTCCACCTCTGTAAAATAAACCAGTATTAGTATACCATTAGTTCATGTAGGGAGGTAGTTGCAATTAGTTTGAATAGAAAGGTACATGAACTTCTCAGGAATTATTATATTTCTTTATGATGCGTAAGAATAAGAGTAATATAGAACACATGCCATCCCTCACATGGTCTCTCCCCCCCGCACAAAATTAACAGGAAGAAAAAGAAATAAGGTCTGTCATGTAAGATAATGAACTTCATGTCTTCTGACTAGTCAGCTAAAAAAGGTATCAAATCCAAAGACTAATATCACGTAGGATATCAATTGTTTCTCGGTATCCTGACCGATTCTATCGAAAGGCTCAGGCAAGGTAACAATATTGAGAAGATACAAAAATGAAAGATAACTAATGAAATGTTCGAATAAGGAAATAGTCCAAAATATTATCACCTTCACACCTGGCAAAAGGAGATCCACTTAAAATCAATATCATTATCAACCTGTCTCAACATGAAGCTCCGAATTATAAATTCACACACAAAGGAAACTAATTGAACTTACAGTAATTGACATAACATTTGTTTAAGAAAATCCTAGATTCACTTATAGCTCTTCTCCCAAGCAAAAACCACGTTAATTAAGTTAGATCAAAGCATTTGGTGTCGAGTATAATAAATAAATAAATTCAGATCACCCTAAATATCAATAAAAAGAAACTTAGACGTTAAACTCCATCATTTTATAATTACCATTCAGATAAAAGTTTGTGAACATTATCCACGTGCAACAATAACTAAGACTAATGTTCTTGCCATCATGGAATTCATTTCATGTATTTTCGCTCACAAATAACTAGTAGTAAGACAAGTGCTGCGAGGAAACTACCTCAGCTTTCTCAGCTACACTCCCGGTTACATTACTTTCAGACTGAAGTACTCCTGTTTCGACTTCCGATTGACCTTCATCCTATAAAAAAATATCACTGAAAGACGTATTCCAAATCCTAACTGTAAAAATTAATTAGAGACCAAAAGAATCACCACTGATTGTTCATCACTGTCCAGAACCATTGTCCATTTACATCTTCATAAAGTTTTGTTTCTATCACTTTCAAAATTTGGACATGACCTAAGATATATTTAAAACCGATAATCATCAACATGCCTCGCCCCTCGCCTAATCAGATAAGGGGGGGTCGAACAGCCTGTGATAACGTACACACTCGTCACATTAGCCTGCCCAGTGTCAGACTCACTCGGCCTCTAGTTGATTCTTCATTTCAACATTTCTTCTGACAAATTGTTTATCGAAACAACACAATAATTAATTTAGTTAATTAAATGTACCTACTCCATCCTTGAACAAATAATCCACCTACTTTGGAAGCAATAATTCATCCACTTAACTATAACTTCATATGAAATTACTTATACAATTAGATACTACCCATACATATATTTTGTGTGTCAAATTATTGCACATTGAATTACTTATGTGTGTCAAATAGTCAACCACGTAACAATTCATATATAATTAGTTATACAATAGGATACTACAAGTACATAATAGTATAGTTATGCGTGTCAAATATTTTATGGTGAAAATTGAGTAGTTTAATTGGATAGTCAATCTACCTTGAGTAGTGAAGTTGCAAGCGATATTGTCCTTTGGCCTGAAATTAATTGACCGAAAAGTCGAAGGTTGAAATTTAATGGTGAAACAAGAGTAGTATCTGAACCAAATTCCCCGAAATTCAGTTGCTGCCAAATTCATTATTATGATTTCTCCTATACCTTATCGATATAAATTCCTATAATTGTATAAAATAAAATAAATTGAATATAGAAGGTTACTACTTACTACTATGTGAATATGAAATTAGTTGGTTTCTCTCGAAAGGCTAACCATAACAAGCTTAATCAAAGCCTGATCATGTCACTTATCTATTCTAAATTTGCTTCTATCATTCTTCCTATTTCAACTTGCACTCTATTACCTAATTAAGTACAATTAGGTATCGAAATGAATAGTTTTAATCAATTAGAATTGAGTAAAACTCGTATTTACGGATCCAATGTCAATAGAAATAGTTACAAAATACATTCTTTTATTTAAAGAACACATACCACTGTATAAATACTAAATTACCCTTATCTTTTAAAAACCTTTATCTTCTTCCTCTTTTTTTATTTTTTTTATTTCATGTTTTCAAAACATCATCTCCACCATCACCAACCCCAATCCCTCACCCCCCAAAAAAATAGCCGCACCCCGCCCCACCCCCCCGCCTCAAAAGGTTCTACCCCACCCCAATTAAAATCATTTTGAAACCCTAAATCCCAATTAAAAACAAAATCTGACCCCACCCTCAATTGAAAGCGAAGAAAAGAAGAACAATTGATGAGTCACATCACAAGCCTGGCGAGTCGCCAATACAGGGCCCATTATCAATACTCTCGCCTGGGCTTGGGCTTCTTATCGAAACATTTTGGAAGCATGGCACGTGAGTTGTATATCTGCCTCAATTCTTTTATATGCCGTTTTCCAAAAAATATTAAAAAGACATACATCCTTAATTAGAGTTTCAACGTTAATACATCATAAATTTTACAGTATTTACAATTTATTCTCTACCAAATCTATGGTTCACCATAAAGGCGACGAAAAGTCGGGCATTTACATTGCTTATATAATTTATAACAAATTATTCTTGGAGATCATACTTTTAGTAAGTTGGTAGAATGAAGAAGTTTTTTACACCTGAAATTTATTAGCTTAGTAAGAAAAGATCTAAAGTTTATCAGGGGAGTACGCCAAAACAAAAAGGTTAGGTTGGTTAAAAACATTTGTTAAGAAAGAATAAAAAGAAAAGTTTCAACTTGATTCATGAATTGCATATTCAAAATAAGTATGAATTGACTTCTTTGATATCGCTCAGACTGTATAATTGAATTGGGTCGTAATAAATTTCAAAAAAGTATAAGTAATTTATAAAATTTTAATATTTAAATAAGTAAAGGAAATATTTATCTTTTTACTATTTTAATGATAAATTGAGATCGTGTATACACCTCTAACTAATTTAACTTGGTAAGGAGCGTACAAGAGCAAGATAAAAAGTGGGGATGTGTTATTTGGATAAGTGGGTTAGGTAGTAGAGATTTTGGCATGAACATGAAAACATGGGAACCCATAATCCGTACAATTGTACAAGTACAACCATGCTTCATTAGTTGGAAGTTGATGACCATTGTAGCTTATTTATTTTAAAGCATGATACCTACTTCAAAGTCATAATGCAACATTGTTAGTAATGATATGATCATCCTCGAACAGATATGGAAATAAATAAAGGCGTCTCACATTATCTCTACTTAAACATACATGTATAAATATGATGATTGATGAATGTATACTACTTAACGTGATGATTGATCAGTGTATATCATTTAACGTGCTGTGTGCCTGTGTCTGGCAATTTCGTTTTAAGGTAATAGCTGTATAACTAATGTAAAATACTTTAATTATAACACAAAAACTTTATACAAGAACAATAAAAACGTATATAGCGATTGCAACAAATACTGAACAACATAAACTAAACCTGACGTTTCACGCGACGCTTCCTTAAAAACAAACTCGGCCCTTCCGCAGGCATGACGACGAGGTGATCGCTTCTCGTGATAATGACCCCCACGATCACTTCACAAGCACTAGCCGAACCAATGACCTAACCACAAATGCTCAAACTATCACTGATAAAAAACAAAGTAGTAAAAGCAGGATGAAACCGGTTGTTTTCAGTATTTCGTGGTATGTTTTCTCGATGCAGATGGAGGATGATTAAGTAAGAGAGTTGGGGATGAAAACGTTTCCCAGCATTAAGCAGTACCAATCACACTTAATGAGCATATAAAAACGTTTGTAACAAATTAAGCAATTAACACACCTCGATTGCCTAACTCAGAATACCGAGCACCAATGGAGGCTTGAATTCAATCAAATGCAAACCGAAAGCCGACCGGAGCAAATGTGGCTCGCACGACTCTCTTTCGAAACCCATTCGTGTCGCTGAGGCCGTGACACACCGATTCACAATTGTACCATTTCCCGGATTTTGCACTCCCCGTGTGTAAGAAGTTTTATTATAGTAGGGATTCTAATCAATTTTACTGTTCACAAGACCTCTACTTATTAAGTGAAGTTCTCCCACACTCTACTCCAATGTGGGATCTAGCCAAATTCAAAACATCCATTTCCTCATTCCAATCTTAACACACCTCTTTGACACACAAAAGGGGTTGTCAAATTTTGGATTCACAACCACCATCCAACATTCCTGGAAGTTATATTTGTACTCAGACCAGCATTAATTGTACTCTACATACAAATACGCAAATTTCTCCAACGCATTATATTTGTAATCATTTGCTCATAAATTTCATTCTAGAATGCATTTATACAATACATGTATTAAAAACTTAAAATAAATTAAAAATAAATTAATACTATTAACACCATAAATGTATTAATATCATAATAGTAATGCATAAAGTATCTAGAAAGGTTCACCAAAATTTGCTTTTGGTGATGCGTAATATCATGCATTAATTCTTTAGGTTATCTTTACTCATAGAGCATCATAAGATGAACCAAAGAAAGTGACCGATCCCTCAATTTAAAACAATTTTACTTTTATACAAGCATAGTTATGTTATTTATAAACTATAATTGTTTGCTGAATCTATCACCCATGTATGTTTATAGTTGTCTCTGTTGTTTTTTTGAAATATTTTATAGATGGCATGAAAGAATCAATATGAATGGAAATGAAAGGAAAATATAAATTAGTTGAAAAACAAAATAACAAAATCTGAGAAATGAATTAGTGGTAGATTTTCCCAAGAAATTGGGACAAAACAAAATTTTAAAAAATGAATTAATACACCATATCACACAACTGAATGTTTTTCGTTAGTTTTCCCTCAAGGCAGATACACGGAATCACTACAATGAACTAACGAAAGATAGAAAGCCAACGCAAGCCAAACAACAACTGAACTAGACACCAGTAAGATGACTAAATTATGGTGCATGCGGAAATAAAGGACGCGGCGTCACGTAGCCGATTTCCTTACCAACACTTTATCGATCGAAGAGTTACACAACACTGCTTCAATACATTAGTAATTGATCGACAGCGTCATAGATATTACGTTAATTCGGTATTTATTCACATGATAAAAGAATCTGCCACGTAGCTTCCTGTTAAAAATGAATCAACTAGACTATCTCGTGGTATGTATGCCCCACTCCCACCCTATTGCATGATGATATGGCACCGTCTAGCCAATCATATCTCACCAAATAAACAATAACACATGAGTGGCTCACACAGGATAATGTTTCCTGATGAGAGAATCACATGATATACAGCGTTTATAAGCTGGTAAAAAAGAAGTGTATGGCTGTTTGTTTTGCTGGAATTACAATGAAATTTATGTTTGGAAGTAGTGTTGGAGGTTAGAGAATCAAGAGAACGAATTTTAAATAATTTAAAATCTCATTTATCTTGTAATTATAAGTTATTTTAAATAAAATATAGTAATTGACGACCTCTTTCAATAATGAAAATTTTCATTTAAATAGAATTATTAATATATTCAGTTTCTTCAATTTTGATTCAATATCTATTATTACGTTGAATTGGAAGATGCCACGTTAGAATTATTAGATTGTGGTTCGTTGGGGGAACTAGAAGAAAAGTAGTTGTTGAACCAATTCGAAGAGCTAAACGCGTGTAGTTGCCGAACATGAAAATGTTTGGAATTTGAAGTCTTCTAGTCAATCGTTTTCCATATTGTGGAAGAGTGCACATACAATGGTCTCAAATATCAAAGAACATATTCTTACCATCATTCAAGGTTATCCATTTTTAAACCTAGAAATTACAAAATCAAATAAGAAATAAAGAAGTAAAACACAAAGTACTGGAAATAATTATACATCATTTGGGATTTTATTGTTGAAATGATATTCCAATCTCGCTACGCTTTCAATGGGCCTCAATACGCTATTTCGACGTTTTCCATATTATTTTCAGCTCTATTTCGCCGAGAGAGTAATATATATTTTATTTTCTTTTATAATATTTATTTAATCATTTTTACATAGAATTGTATTCATACTCAGGAATAATATATACTGACACATGTAATCACAGATTTTATCACTAATTAATATATATATATATATTATATGTATATATATAATATATATATATATATATATATTCCAGTCTCATCGAATACCAAATTGTTTAAGTGTCTGTTGAAATTATACCTCATTTTCTGTATTAGGTTCCAACTTTTTAATAGTATAAGAATTTATTTAAGTAAGCTCCTTATGAATATCTAGCCTCTTGATATCTTAATTACTCTTTGTCACATTAATTTAACCTCCTTGTAAATGTTGAGATGCATTCTATGAAATGCGTAAGTCCTTTGGATCTCAACTAAGATTGAATTTTTATTGGATTTGGTTACAACCAAAACCACGGGAATCTTATCTCATTAAGTGCTAATTGCAAATCAATGATTTTCACTTTACGTATTTGCTTTGCTACATGTGAACAAATTAAAGAAGAATATTCATCCAAGCTAAGCATATACTCTCTTCCATTATACCTTTTATGCACCCAATAACCATTTGATTGTCTAATCAATAGCTTAATCATCTACTCAGTATATTTAATTTAAACATATCTATTTATTTCTGTGTTTCTTTAAAGTATTAGATTTACAGACCTATTGAAAGGTATTCTAGTGAAAGTAGAAACGTTATTTCAAATTTGAATTGGCAATTTTTAGCATTACCAAAGCAACAAAACGATGCGCAAATTTGGGAGCAATGTGTGCAGCTAAAGTCGACTACAAGTCATCAATAACGGCGAGCATTCCCATTCTTTTCATAAGGACAAAGATAAGAGAGCAAGATATATCCTATATATGAAGAACAAAATTGTTTGAAAATTCGGTTTCAAATAGAACTTATAAGACTAAGACTACATACGTGTCAGCCTCCTAAAGGTCAGAAGAGTTGAATGAATTTAGGGAACATCCCATGATATACTTATCAAATTATAAGTCCAACTTCCAAACGTAGTGATTACAATAATTGGACCAACTGTGTGTTAGGTTATATCCGCATATGGATAAGCTTAGAAACTTTTTACTATATTTAAAAAAAACCATTAATAACTTCATAACAGATATGTATAGATCATATGTACCTATTTACGTATCAATCTTCGATTTAAATGGACATGTAATTATATTAAAAAATATAGTGAAAATACTAAATAACTAAATCTTTTGAAATGAA
Source organism: Lithospermum erythrorhizon (assembly GCA_019722365.1). Lineage (NCBI taxonomy): Eukaryota > Viridiplantae > Streptophyta > Magnoliopsida > Boraginales > Boraginaceae > Lithospermum > Lithospermum erythrorhizon. The sequence goes on from JADFUC010001644.1 coordinate 260,445, forward strand.
GTATTGACACATAATTTGAGACACATGATCTATTATATAGATCCATGATTTTGATTTTTTTAAGATGGTTCTCCATTCTGAAGTTCCAGACACAATTTCCTCGCAAGACAACACCTCTCTTCTATATATATATACCATTCTTTTTTAACCAATATAAAGTCTAAACACAAGAAACCCACAACTCTAAACTTTCAATAGATACCCAAAACTACATGAACTCTTTGTTTCATGCAAAAATGGTGGACGTTGATAGAAAAACCAACATGAAAATGTCCAATAACATTTCCAACAAATCTCCAAAATTATCAACCAAACCAGAATTCTCAATCCCACCACCATCAACGGTCCGAGCAGCCGAGTTAGAGCCGGCTTCAGACTCGGCTTGTTCGGCTTATGAGCAATATATAAACCTCCCCAAGCTGAAAAAGCTGTGGGAATCAAATGAATTTCCCGGTTGGACCAACGAGTCGTTGCTTAAACCGGCTTTACAAGGCCTAGAGCTCACATTCCGGTTCGTTTCAACCGCTATGTTTGATCCTAGACCGTATACAAACCGCAAGGAATGGAAAAAACGGCTTGAGAGCTTGGCAATGACTCAAGTTGAAATCATAGCCATGTTGTCCGAAGAAATCGAACAAAAAGTGAACCAAACAAGCCCTAACGAGCTAAAAAACATGAAGTCAAAGACCCTCGAGTCAACACCGATTATTATAGAGAGCCGAATAAGTGAAGCCAGCTTGTTACCTCGGCTTGCAACATGGGAAAAAACAGAAGATATAGCTCAAAAAGTATATTACACAATGGAACGTGAGATGCTGAATTTACCGTTTAGTCTCGGCTTAGGCGAGCCGAACACGAGCCGAAAGCCGAGCCTAGATTATGATCTCATTTGCAAGCCGTTGAGTCTGCATGCATTAAAACAGAACACAATAATTTCACAGAATTATGAAGACCAAACACTTCACACTATCCACCAGCTTTTAGAAACATGGATTCATGTTTCGAAAATGGTTCTTGAAAAACTTGTTACCATAATAAGTTCCAAAGATTTCGAAAAGGCTTCGAGTTTTTGTTGGTTACTTGAGAAGATATGGAAATTGTTAAGTGACATTGAAGAAACGCATTTGTTAATAGACCCTGGTGATTTCTTGAGACTCAAGAATCAGTTATCGATTAAAGCGGTAGCTGAGGCAGAGTTGTTCTGTTTCAGGTCGAGGGGGTTGATTGAAATAACCAAAATGTCTAAGGATTTGAGGCATAAGGTTCCGGAAATATTGGAGGTCGCGGTGGATCCAATGGGTGGTCCTAGGATTCAGGAGGCCGCAATGAGATTGTATAGACGAAAAGAAGGGTGTGAAAGAATCCATTTTCTTCAAGCATTGCAAGCTGTGGAAATGGCTGTGAAAAAGTTCTATTATTCATATAAGCAGTTGTTGGTTATTGTAATGGGGAGCTTAGAAGCAACCGCGAATAAGGGGGTAGGGAATCCGGACTCGAGTGGGGATTTGTTGGATCAAATAATATTTGAACCAACTTATTATCCAAGTTTGGATGCAGCCAAGACGTTTCTTGGGTACTATTGGAGCCATTAAAGTGGGATTTGGAGCAGAGGAATTCATAATCAACTGAGTTGACATAGTGGATGGTTGTCTAAGTTGGATGATGAATCGTGTATGAGACAACTTTTGAAATTTATTTTTGGTTTGTTATGTAGTGGACTCTTATAGAATAGTATTCATGGTATCACATTCATTGTAAGGGAAAGGGATATGTGGAAGAAAAGTTAAGTGGAAAGAGTGCTATTGGATAATCTTGAAGTTTAGCTTTGTGAATTACATTCTTGATCATGAATTATTATAGAAATAACATCAACATCCCATCATCTAGGCAATCAATAAGATTTTAATAACAAGAGATTAAGGGCTAAATGTTCAGTGGAGATGATACAATTTCTTATGAGTCCTGGAGACACCAACAAGTTTGCTTTCACACAACATTAAGCGAAGAAACCTATCGAAACTCCAAACATTAGCCGGTTACAAGCATTATTATGTATCACCAATGAGCAGAGTAGCTAGTTATCTGATACGGAAAAACAAAATAATGCTATATCTCTGCTGTCATTTGCAGTTTGTACAATGGAGGTCCCAAGAGTTAAGGGAATAGGCCTGACGCTGGCCACAACTTAGTGTACATGATTTAGTTACAAAAATATTGCCAGGTAGTCAGGTACAACATGCTAACTAAAACCCTCTGATTCAGTGGAACAAATAACTAATCTGTGATCATTCAGAACAATCTACACAATCAACTAGAAGAGTTTTAGTAAAACAATCTTGAAAATTCACCAAAACCAGATGTTTCGGCTATCAACAGCCTTCACTGTTGTTGACACTAATGGCATCTTCCCAAATTCAGCTACGAATCTATTAACACATTCTGTCCTTTTCTCACTGTGGCCTCCCAAGCTACTAATCCCTGTTGAACCAATCTCAAATATCTTCCCTGTATCGAAGTGCAGTGACAGACATTAAAAGGCAACCATGGGAAAAATACATCCGTTGATCCAACAAATTGGTTGTTTTCATATGGTGTGTATTTTTAACCAGTACTTTTTACTCATGTTATGCCATATAACAATAGAAAGCATCATTACACAATGTAAATAAGTAAATGGCAAAACAAGAGAAACAAAACTGGAATGTAGCAGTTCTCGAATAAACAACTAGCAGAGGATTAGTGTCTGAAGTATTATATTTTCCACATACCAATTATGAACAATCAATTTTAAGACAAGGGTCAAATTACTGGATTTAGATAGTGGATTCTAGGGGGGAAATGAAACTGATAATTGAGAACTTCTTGCTTCTCTCTATCCTTGAAGCAATCAAAAGATCAGGTAATATCTATGATTCCTCCACATTGACAAAACAAATTCTTCAGCAGTAAAGAAAGAATTCCTTTCAGATGGCATAGCATGCTTACTATGACTAGTTTTTCCCTCAACGAGTGATGATACCATTTCATTTCTTCCTACATGAAAATCAACTACTAATATATCACTCGTGAGTTTCAGCATAAATTAGAAAGAAAGAAAAGGAATTCTCGTCATTTTTAAGGTTACTTCATATCATAGAGTACCATATAATGTCACACCCATTGGCTAAATTCATGCTATCATTGCCACCTTTCTGAATCATGCACTTAAATCTTAATCACTTTCTACATATTGAGTCACTATTAACCAACATAAGACTGTTCATATTTTCGTTTCTTTGGTTCTTTAGATTTCAGTACTGTAGCTTCATCAGTTGAACATGTATCTTCATATGCCATCAGAGTACACTACATTGTACACATAAGTCTATCAATGACAAAGAAACAATATCAGCAAACTACCTTTTACCCATATAGGGGGAGCACCAGTTGCATTTGCTACAAGGAACGACATTGCAATATCTTCACAATTCCTGCTCGTTGTTTTGAAATTCCATTTAATATACAGAAATAGAAGTATCTGATAATGAAAGAGCCGATGATATTTGAGGCCAGGATAGAAAACCCAACCTGTTTTTTGTCACATATTCTCGAATTGAAGCTGGCATTTCATAGGTGTACAGACTTAGATATTTTTTGTGGAATAAGGCAGCTTTCGAGAGCACCATGCTATATGTTCCCGTCCACCATACTGACCACCAGCCTCCATAAACAAAGTTGCCTTGGTCACCTTTCTGCATGAGAATCTTGTGTGTCAATGTAGTACATATGACATTTCAGATATAATACAATTAGGCTTTTCCTATATGGAAATCCTACCATGACAAAGAAACTATGAATCAAACTGCAAGCAGATGTAGTAAACAATCTATGACACTTAATCCATCTGACTTGAATGGCTATATGCCATAACTGTGAACCACATCTACGCAAAAGAGAAGACATAAGAATTAAAATTCAGTAACAACCACCTCCAACCCTCCCTGAAGTATTACATAATATAATCCCATTGAATTAAACCCCTGCATTTTTCTTCTCTCTTGGCTTTACTTCCAATTATCTCACCTGTACTTTTCATACCTAATAATGATGTATAATAATAATTATTGGTTCAAATTTAAGCTACATTAAATGAAAGCACCTACCGATTCATCCACCCAATGTACACGAGGAACAAACCCAACCATTGCATCAGGGGCACTTTGCCAAACACTAAATGCCAATTCTACTGATGCACAAGGGAATATGATATCATCATCAATTGAGAAGACCACATCTGTCTTCAAATCTTTAATTTCTTTAAATCTGTTGTTCAAACTGTCTTCTTTGTTTATATCGAATTTCAGCTCGATTTCACGACCATCTTTCGAGTGCAATTGTACAACAAGATTTAAATATTTAATAATAGAATCTGAAGGAGGATCAGGTTCACTCCAGACAATGTGAATAGATTGAAGTCCAGGACATGATGCATAATGAGAAATGGACTTCTTCAAAAGATCATTTCTCTTCCAGGTATTAATCAACAAAGCATATCCTTTCCTGAAAATGAAGTTAAATTGGCAATTTGGCATCAGATAAAAAATCATTCCATAGCAAAATAAACGAATTATTAAACAGCAAAATTGACGAATCGATGAAACAAAAAACAAAATACTCATACTGAAGACGGATTTAAGTGGCAAGAGTGTATCCCTGCATCTATGAGCTAACAAGCTCATATATGATACAAAATAAAGAAGACAAAAAGAATTAATTTAACTGTTTAACACTAAACCAAGTAAGCACCTAGCTTTAGAAATAACCTGAATTGGCCAAAGTTAAGCTATGCTATTTTTGTAGAAGTTCCTAAATGCTACACAATGGATTATGCTAAATTCCAATAATGTGAATCAACTTATTAATAATTTTTGCATTTGGGCAGTATATATGTAAGCTAAATCATGAGAGAAAAACTAACATAAATCAGACAAGCAAATAAACAGCAACAAAAATAAGACCAATCAAGGGAATACACAATTAAGCAGTACATAACTTGAGTTCATTAAAACAAGCATAGTTTTAAGGAAACTACTACAAAACAATACCAAAAAACACTCATTAATTCAAACAAAAAAGTCCAAACTTTGCAGTATTATTGCTACTCACTTGGGTAAAGAAGATTTATACAAAGCATCAGAACGATTCTTCCACCCAACAAAAGATGGAGTCCTTGTTGTGAAAGCAAGCAGAGCAAAGACTATACAACAAGACAACAATAGCTTCACCTTCACAGATCCAACTGCATATATAGTAGCCTGCCTCCACTTTCTTCTGTTGAACATATTAGTCCTCATCCTTCACTTTTTCTTACACCAACTACAAAATAATTTTTACAACGTTCTCGATTTTCGAGGTGAAACTTTGATCATAAATAATTCCCGCTTCAAGAATGGTTGGTTATTTCAGAATTATGCTGCTAAATCTGCACTAAGTTTCAATCCCACTAGTCATGGATGAGTGAACTCAGTAAGAGATCTAGTAGCCATAGGTGCAACACTATTAAAAACAAACCAAATCAAGCCTTATCAAACTAGCTCGGGTCGACTGTATGAATACTCCCAAACTACCTCGACTGTATGAATACAATCAAATTAGTTTGGTCGGCTATATAAATAATACAGGTATCTCGTGTCTAGGTGCAACAATATTAATTTTGACAAAAAATGCTATCTTGATGCCAAAAAAAACTGAATAGGAATGAAATACGGAGTACAAAGATGGGTACAATTATTTCAGCTTTCTTGAATCAAACAAAGCAAATTCAAAGCGAATATTTATTGTGTGATACGAGAAAGATCAGAAACAAGTAGGAAATTATTGGGTTGTACACAAAAACATTAAAGATTGAGTCTTTACAGCACAAGATTGAAAAATATGTGTTTGGGTTTCCTATATTTGTGAAATATTTGCTGGGGTTTTTCCTTTTGTTTTTTTTTGAGATTTTGCAATCTGGATCTGTTCAATTATTAGTTCCATTAAATCTGTGTGGTTTTTTATTATAGGCTGCTTAGATTTTTTGTTTGATTTCAGTCAAAATTTCCGGCTTTTTGAATTGAAAAAATCTTGAAATTTGGCCAATTTCAATCCATAATTCAAAGTCGTATTATCATATTAGCATGCATACGCACTAGGATTACAGGTGTTCATAATTTATTGACAGTATTATAGAATATGTTTGTAAAGTTAAATATCCCGGTTAATGACGATTTATTATATTTTTTGTTATTCCGTTAAAGTTGTGATATTTATATTAGATGATTTTAAAAGTTAATTTGAAAATAAAAATTATATTCAGATAACAATGTAACATGTATATAACATGATTTTAAAGAATTGTTGTGATATGTATATTAATTGATTTTAAAAATTAATTAAAAAATAAAAGTTATATTCAGATAACATATAACATGATTTTAAAGAAAGGTAAAGTATAACATATGATATGGATTCATTATGATATTTACAGTACAAAATGAGTGATATGTACTCAGTATTTATTAGTGGCATCTTAGTCATCTTTGTCTTAGACCAAACGTGTGTTTATTGAGTCCCACTAGAGAGAATCTAGTGTTGAAGATTAGTTTAATAAAGTAGTGTTATAGGTGGAATAAATATATAGGTTCCGAAAGTTTTAGGTGACCAATTTTGTACGGAGTATTCCTTAATAGTCTCAAGTTGAAAATACAGTATAATAAGTTTTAACAGTCACAAAGTGAAGTTCAACAAGTCATATTTTTTAATTAATTAGCTGGTCTAAATGCTTTGAAAGTCAATTAAGGTTGGTTCTGTTGAACATCTCAATAGAGATTTAATGCAAATATTAGTAATGAACAATTTCTTATTTATTTATCTTACACCTCAGCCTCTACTTACATGTTTAAGTATTTTCTTAAATAAGCTGCTTAAGTAGTTATGAAACTGTTAGATCGACATTTTAAATGTATTTTTGATCTAACAAATGGAATAAAACAAGGCTCTTTTTATATTTAAATTCAGTATATTTAATTCCAAAAAAATAACAACTGAAATATGCCATTCTTGGAATTTGAACCCGCAAGGCCGCAACCTTAGCCAAAAAGTTCAACAACGAGACCACTGGGCCGCGAACAATATTTTCAGATCGTTTGCTATTCAAATATCGTCTTTGGAATTGGTTTTTGTTACTCTCAAACCTAACAATATTTACTTTTACGAAGTTGAAGCTATAATAATAATATTTAAACTTTATTAGTTTTTTCAAGTTTTTTTTCTTTTACTTTTTTTTTCGAGTTTTCTTTTATTAAATTAATCATTTTCATCTTTGTATGGTTGTATTTTATTTCTATATTTCTTTTTTCTCTGTGATTTATTAGCGCCTTTATATTTATTGTATATTTTGGTTATATTTTTTCTATTAAATTAATCGTTATTCATCAAGAATGGTTATGAAAAACTAAATATGACATATATAATTAATTTTTGGCTCTTTTTATTGTATTTATTGAGTAATAATAACAATTATTCTTTGAGTATGTCGATAAAAAAATAAATATGACATATATCATTATATTAACAATAAATCGTCATTTTTGTACGTTTTGGTTCTATTTTTTGAGTTAATGTAACCATAATCGGTTGATAATGGTGATGAAAAATTAAATATGATAACTATAACATTAAATTAATAATTAACCTTTTATTGCGTATTTTGGTTGTACCTTTTTAGTTAGAATAACCATTTTTTGTTACGGATGTTAAAAAATACAATCAACACGAAATAAAAATATAACAGTACTGTTATAACTTAATTCCAAACATAATAATTTCAATTTAATTTTAGATACTGATATCCATTAAATACCTAATAATGGTTAGTTTAATCTTTAAAATATAACCAAAATGTAGCCCCAAAAAATATGAATGCTTCAATGAAAGACAACCGAGAATAAGTACTATTGGGCCACAGTTTAAGTACATTTAGGCTTGTAGCCCAATTGGTAATGGTGTTGATATTCACAAAGGAGGTCGCTTGTTCTCGAACCTTGCATGCGAATTTTTTACTGAATTTTCCGCACCTTAACATAATATTAAAAAATAAAAAACAAAAAGCAAAAGGTAAAATTATTATTATATCCTTCTTAAGTATCATGCTTAAATAAATCCTTAAGCACCTAAAGGACTCCCCTGGACCTTATCACAATTTCACGTGACTTAGATTCAAATTTTGTTAAGTAAAATTACTCAACCTAGAAGGGGATGAAAACGAGAATGTATACTTCGTATAGAGACTTCTTTGGTAGGAAGTCATCGAAAGATTGAGATGAGGACGAGAATATACTCAACAAAATAGAGACTTATTTGGTATAAGTCATCGAAAAATTGAGATGAGGACGAGAATATACTCAACAAAGAGGAGGATGAGAATGAATGTAAACCTTCAATGGAATTAGGGACAAGATTGTCCACATTAGCATTCTTAACTTCCATATATGAAGGTGCTGAGGTAATTTTGTATGCAACATCAAACAAGTGTCCTGAAGTTTATTTAGTGATGGAATTTAATACAATTTGACACTAGTTATCAACATATGGCATATCAATCATAATAAATTGATTTTGAAAGATGACATTTTTGTGTAATAATAATATTTTCTTCATTTTTATATAACTTGAAACAATTGAATGAATAAATTGGAATGTCTCCAATATAAATTGAAATAATTGAATGTACATTTTCTCAATACCTAGGCTAGATCGCTACCTTGTTGAAGTAAACTAATACCCACATACTAAAACAACGATCCAAAGTACCATACAACCCAACTCAACTGGACTCATACTCAACTTGTTTCACGGGCGATTAACCCTACGATTGTTGGGCTGAACGAGACTCGACCGGCCGAGCGATCGGGCACGCCTCACAACGAATTGATCCAAAAAACCTAACTCCACTATCTGTTTGATTGATTTATCAAGTTGAATTCGTAGAAAATATACATCGACAACAAATAATTGATACTACCCTATTCAAGAAGTACATACCTTATAATGATCACTAAAAAACCGTATTCAAGCATCACTGACGGGCATTCGGGAGATACTTGAGTAAAAAAATTTGTCCATATCCAAAACAACATATCGAATAACAAGGCGACACATCTCCAAAGACTAGATAAAATTTATTTGAATCCGCACGAATTTCATGTTGATGTTCTTAAACGTATAATCAAGTTCTAAACTTAACGGATACGAATCCCATAACGCTACAGATTGTACAAAAACAATAAACAACATTGGCTACAAGTGTGTGTACCCGATTTTCGGACATATTAAGTCATAGCCGAATTGAATTGCTTACAATACCCAAAGTTAGGACATTCAAGATCGTCCACACCAAAGAATTGCCCAAACTACTTCAGAGGGTTTACTAGAACGCTTAAAGCATAAACTAGAATCAAGAGGTTCGCCTATATCGGGTGGCCGAGAAGCTGGAGAGCTCTTCGAGGAGATAAAAACCTCAAAATCTCATCTCGGCCCACCTGCCCCACAACCGACTCAAACGTAGTTCGGGTTCGATTGCCTCAAATGTTTCATTCACGCTTTCACTTATACTGGAAGTTTATAATACATTTATTATATAGTTCGGTTTAATGCTTCATACATGAATTTTTGACGACTGACAGAGAATATATTAAATAATATTAATCAATATTATATTTAATATATGTATTACGAGCTTTTAATTCTGCAGCTCATCGAAACCCTAATGCCAACATGTTAAATCCTAAAATACTAATTGTCTAAGAATTAATATATTGAACTTACATATATATGTATATATAATTTGAACGAGTAAATTGGTTGTAAAATCTAAATTATTCATCACATTTTTACGAGATCGAATTTCTCATATTTGGAAAATTTCATCACCACAAGTCAACCCTATTATTTGCTTAAACACACACAATCTTTTATTAACAAAATACCACAGTTTTCATGTAAAATGACTAATTTAACCTTCTCCCATACTTTCACCCAAAATACCCCATATATTGTAACTATCGCCTATTTTCACCCAAAATATTTTATTAGTCAAATAACTTTATCTCTCTAAAATCAGACGCATCAAAACTATTTTTCACTCTAAAATTTTCATGTTCTTAACCCCAAAAGCCTAAAAAGACTTACATAACGTAAGCTATTCCTAAAATCTCTAGCTAATTTCTGTGAATTTTGGTAAAGAGTAACGGAAATTAAGTTTTTTCTTCAAATTTTGTATGATACCACTCGAAAAACTATATTTTTTAACATACGTAAAGGGTCATAGTAAGTTATTTGGAGTTTTGAGTTTGGTAAACAAAAAAAAAATTAAATTTTATTAATTTAAACAAAAGATTTTGAATTCAAATATTTTATATGTGTTTCATGTGTGTTATCCGGTTTCTCATGTTGTTACTTATGCTTATTTCACACAAAATTAATCTTTTAGCTTTTTCAGAAGTTTTGATGTTGTTATTTCATGATATTTGTGTTTTTATTTCACAAAAGTTTGAATCTTTTAAGCCATGTTTCAAGCGATGTTAAACTGTTATAATTTAGTATATATTATAACACATGTTATAATTTTAGGATAAAATATTAAGTAACCGTTATAATAAGTCACTTAGGTAATGTGGCTTTATTTATTTATGATTTGAGGGTATTTTTAACGAAAGGTTGAATTTTGTTAATTTAAACCCAAAGTTTGAATAATATCATATTTGTAATAAATTCATGTTCTATGCGTCAGATTTTATTAGTTGGGTTTTGCGGTGTTATTCGGAGTTTTTAATAAAATATTTAATCTTTTTAATTTTCGACTTCGCGTCAGCGACGCTATTGCTTTCAGGTTCTTGTGTCGCGACTTTTCACGTTAACGCTTAGCATCGCACTTATATTTCATGTATCGATTTGTAGAACATTAGTCTTATATTATAAATTTGATATAACACGCTTATATTAACTTCAGAAATGGTTATGATTCTGGGATGTGAATAATATAATACTAAGATAATCCATTATAATCGATTATACCATATTATAATAAATTATATCAAATTATTATCCATTATAATCGCATCAGGCTAATTTTGATAATTCATTGTTAATGTAAAATATGGCGGCTACTGGGAGGATCCGGTTAAAAACATGACACATTCGACATGTAAATTTAGTAACAACACGGCGCGATCAATGTAATGCACTATCTGTGTGACAAACTTTACAACATTGTATGGTAAGACAATCAGCAGTAGATACTATCAGTATTTTCATTAAGAAATAAATCATTTGAATTTCAAATTCAATGTCAACATTATATTGTACTTATTATATAGAGATAAAAATTACATTAAGTGATAATGAAAAATTATTATTCTACATAGTTCAATTATACATTATTTTATTATGGTATTATTAGTCTTCAAAACTATAATGCATGAGAACGTGTTATAATGAATTATACAAGATTATAGTATAATATAATAAAATATAATGCATGATAATGTGTTATAATGTATTATAATTGATTATAATGCATTCATAATTTCTTATTAATAAATGTATATTCAAACACAACAAAAATATTGTGTATATTAACAAATACACACAATACATTTAATTTTATGAACAAAAGAGAGCATATAAACCCAAGATTAAATGTTATATAATAACAAATTAAAGACGAGCTTAATTGGGTTTAAGAAAATCAAATCTTTTTATTTATTATTATCGAATTTAAATTGTAAAATAAAAATAAACAACTGTAGATATCAGCCGAAAATCTGCTGTAGAGTTTAAAACGGGTTTCGAGAGTTTATTTAATGAGGGTATAATAGCTATTTCATACAAAAAATGTTTTCAAATAAAAAAATATCAGCAGAAAGAAATACATGATTGATTTGTATTGGCTAAAGTTCTCTCATATTTCCAATATTGCACTACTACATAAAATTTGTATCGATGGAGTTACTAGAACGGTTCGAACCATGGCTGCTACAATCACACATGAAACAGTAAACAAATTCATATGAAATTATTATTTTAGCCTCCTATTTATAAGTGTAGTGTTTGAGGAAGTTTCACTTAGAGGCACAAGTGTCATTTCACATACTTTTAGCACGGTTTCAGCGTGCTCATGAGCTGAGCTGTTATACACACACCCAAATAAAGGCTGGAAATGTGTGATTTAACGACTATTTCTGCCTCCCTCCTTATTTGGTGTCATAGTTAGCTAGTGAAGTTTCTTATTAAAGCGCAAAACCGTCATTTCACTAAAAAGTTACTATACCTACACAGATAAATAAGTACACTGTTGGAATCCAGTGACTAAAATCCACTCCAACAAGTTGTTAAAAATAATTAAACCCCTAATAAAACTTCCTCAAACAGTAATTTTGGACACTGTAAATGGGCTATAAGCCCATAACAGAGACTCCAAAAGGGCAGAACCCTAACAAGTGGTGCTCCATTTGCCCCCTCAAAGAAAACGATGTCGTTGAGCAGTCACACACTCCTCCAATTCAGCACCTCCCCCTCAACAACCCAAACAGCGAAGGTACATCCCTTAGTAATTTTCAACATTTGCGATTGTTATGTTCGGAGACCAGATCAAGCCGAGCGAGTAATCGGGACGCTTCTCGGCTCCGTTTTGGCCGATGGAACAATTGATATACGTAACTCGTATGCTGTTCCTCATAACGAGTCTTCTGATCAGGTTATTATTAATTATTACATTTAATTGCTTGCACTTTTATTCATCCATCTATTCTAAAATATTGTAAACTTCAATTTAGGTAGTTCAATATTCTAAATTTCGACTATATGATGTATAATATTTTGTGAAAAAATATATATGAAAAGGTTATATTTTATGTTCTTTGCTATTAAAAATGATGATTTTGATTCAAGTGAAAGTTGTGTGCCAACTAAGTAATCAAACTATGTTATTTTGTTCATTAAAAACAAATCGGAAGGTCTTTGGAGATGGAGCAAAGTATTAAATGATTGAATTTGAAAAAGTCGATGATACTTTGCAATAGTGGTTGGTTTAGTCAATGACTCAATGTCTTTTAATTACTCGATATATTTCCTTTGCTGCTTCTTCAGGTTGCACTGGATGTTGATTATCATCATAATATGCTGCTATCCCATCAGAAGGTGAACCCAAAGGAAGTTATTGTTGGATGGTAATCCTTAACGATTTTCGCATTTGATGTGTTTAGTGTATGTTTTTTTTTATAGTTTATATGTATATAAGGTTTACTTTGGTAATTTCGTTGTTAAAATCTTGCAATTTCAAGCAGTTAAAATTATCGGATACATCATAAAATGTTTGCCCTAATTGGCAGGTTTTCTACTGGCTATGGAGTTACTGGAGGCAGTGCATTAATCCATGAATTTTATGCCAGAGAAGCCGCCACAACCCCAAATCCAGTCCATTTGACTGTTGATACTGGATTCAAAAATGGGGAGGCCAGTGTGAAGGCTTTTGTGTCTGTTAATTTGTCTCTTGGAGATCAACCAGTTGCCACACAATTTCAAGAGATTCCCTTAGATTCACGAATGATTGAAGCTGAACGAGTTGGGTGTATGTTTCTTTCTTTACTAGCCTAATGAATGTTACTACGCTATTAATCTATGGAAACTATGATATGTTTACTGCTCGAATTTTGAGATTCTGAAGGAACCTTATCTGCTGAAGTAGCTTCACTATGTCAATGTGCACAGTATTCCCATGCACAGTAGTTAAAACTGATTGATTATTGCTTCAAAAGTAGTTTTAAGTATTTGTTGACTAAAACCTTCTAATTAAATTGGAATGGAGAGAGTCTATTTTTTAACTTATATTTTGAATATAATGGTAGTTAATTTTTTCACTTCTGTAGTTGATATTCTGAAGACAACCACGGTTGACAAAATTCCTGGTGATTTAGAAGGAATGGAGGCCTCAATGGAACGATTGCTTGCTCTTATAGATGATGTCTCTAAATATGTCGATGATGTAGTGGTAAGATTCTTTATTCTGTGCATATTTATAAGTAATTTGATGGTATTGTCGTAAGATTCCTGTCTCTTTTATGCAATGTGCATCATTAGTTCATTACACGTCTTTGCTGATAACTTTTTGGTCTTCATAGAACTTCATGGTGGATCTAGTATTTTACTCCTTATGTCATAAACTCAGCTAATTTCTTACATCTTTTTAGGAGGGGCGTGTGGCCCCAGACAACAGCATTGGGAGATATATCTCGGAGACTGTCGCCTCACTTCCAAAGCTGGCACCACAAGCGTTTGATAAACTAGTGAATGATAGTCTACAGGTATGAACTCAGTTTTGTATTCATTATTTGAAGAATGATTACCCGTGTACATTTGATATCTTTGGAATTTGGATTTTGGCCAAAAATAACTGCTTCTTATGTTTGGGCCATTTTGCAATTTGACCATCATGTCCTCTGAGGTGATATCTAGTTCCTTGTGATTACTCCTTCTGTGCGTAGCACAGACAGGAGGGGAGTAAGTGCACCACACCTCAAGCACAACGGGCTACATGTGCCATTTTCTTGATGTCTATTTCTATGATACTAACTTTTCATGCATGTCGATGTTAATGGCATTTTAAGACATCAAGTGCTTGTACCCCACCAACGAGTGGGTGAAGCTTCCAGTTTGAACTACTCTTGTTGATATGCTGGTTTGGGTTGTTCACATTGATGATGTAATCTAATGTCTTCTGATCCGTCTTCTTGCAGGACCAACTGCTCCTACTCTATTTATCAAGCCTCACAAGAACACAACTAAGCTTGGCCGAGAAGTTGAACACTGCAGCTCAAATTCTGTAGCTAAATCATTCCTAGTTCATTTTCTTCTGGATTTTGCAGGGAGAGATTTATGTTGACTGTGTTAAAGTGGATACTGTTTTCATGATATTTCAGTCTTGATTGCCAGATTGTGTAATCGCAGTATTTTCCTAACTAATATGATTATTTCGGTGACCCTTCTCCATTATTTTCCTTATAAAGAGAATATTAATCTCAAGTCCCAACTTTCTTTTTGATTTAGGCAAATATATGAAGCATATTGTTAACTACTAATTTAGATATAAAATGTGAAAAAACAAAGACAAGTGGAACTACTAATGTAAATACCAACTACAAATGTAAACTTTTGGCACACAAGAGTATTAACATTATGCATGGACATATACTCATTTATATGTCCAATCTATGTATATGTCATTCTATTGATGCATAAAATCTATTACAGTATGTTTTTGGAATTTGAATATAAACATCATACAATTAGCATGTCATGGTTGGATTCAACATTTCTGATAGGGAATTTGGCATATTAAAATCTGATAATAAATAGACAACTTATGGACTAGTGTAATTATGGTCTATACTAACAAAGTAACAATATACATTCTCTTCTCCACCCCTGTCTTCTGAGTTCTGACTCTTTCAAACCGAGCTAACTAATTTACCTACCAAAGTAGAGTAGATGTATTAATTACACCCTCAAGATCATTCTCAATCAAAATCCTACATAAAACTCAGAGCTTTCAATTGTTTGCTTCTTCTGTTTCTTGATCAGCATCATCATCATCAGGCTTCATTGCCTCCTCAAAATCAGGAGTCATAATCACACCATCCATTAAATGGACAACAGTTTTCCCCCTCTTCAAATCCATCACCTCACTCTTTACTCTATTCACTACAAATCCCCCTTTCATATCCTTCCAAATATACAAAACATGTCCAGATAAAGAATCATAGTTAACTTCATTACCATACACCAAATCACCCGAAAAAATCGACCTAGGCACAGTTGAAAAACCAAGAATCCTAGTAAGAATTGCATATGTATCGTCGTCCTCTTTGTTCTCTTCTAATAAACTATCATTCCAACGCAATCTCAGATCGCGCTTGAATGCTTTTTCTGATGGGCAGAATATAGTAAATGCTAAATGTTCAGGCAACATATCAATCAACATTTCACAGAATTTCCCTGGTTTTTGAAGATCTTTTAGTGGTGCCCTGATCTCATTCTTCCCTAGTGAGATAACTCCAGTTCTTTGATCTCTTGCATCTGGAAGTTTTTGAACTGCAACAAATAGAATAAACACACAACATATAGTAAAGATAGTAAATATTAATATCTTTTGATTCTTCAAGAAACCACCTTTCCTCATTCTTGAATAATTACAGCAAAACAGCTGAAATTTCAGCCACACCTTAAAACTCTTTGCTTAAACAAAAATGAACAAGGACCAAGTAGAGCTTATGATTTGAATTTCGAAATACAGAAAATTTGGTGTGTGATGTGATGATCAAGTAGTATGAAAATTTGGAGAGAAGCAAGCATAGCTGCATAGGGTGTAAAGTTGGTAACATAACTTTATAAAGTTGATTAAATTCAGGAATTAGAATACTATAAATATTGTTCTAAGCTCGAGGTAATGAATCTGATTTAATTACATCCCCATCCAGCATCTTCCCACTTTAAGTAAATGGAAATATTGTGTTTTCAAGATAGCTGACTAGAACTAAGCCGAACCAAGGGCTCGATTAGTGATCGAATCGAATAAAAAATTATTCAGCTCGATTCGAGTGCAACTCTATATGACTTGAGAGTTTACAGGTCTCACTTTTAGAATAGGTGGACTTTAGGTCCGTTTGCTACACTTTACACGAATTTGGAATAAGTGGATGCCCACTTAAATTCCAAAGACCATATGCACGATATTTATGTAACTTTAATGTCACTACGTTTCATGATTGTTTTCTAACTAATACTTCAAATTGTTTCAAATCATCAAGTGCATATATATATATATATATATACAATTGCCTCATGAAGATTTATGTTTTAAATTGCACTTCAAATCGAAAGAGCTTGAAAATTAACAAATCTGGCCGAAGACGCTGTTATAATTCAAAATGTGTTCGAAATCAATATATCGAGACTAAAAGATAATGGAAAATAATATATATTTGGATCGCTCTCATTAAGATTTAAGTACTAAAAGGATATAAACCATCAAAACTTTATTCTTAACCTCATCCTATAAATATCCCACCTTACCCCACTCATTATCTTCTTCTTCCATCAAAACCCACCAACTCTCTATCCCCTTCCATTTGCCGAACTCTCTATCTCCCCTACTTTTTTTTTCATTTTCTTACGAAATTGCTGGAAATTTGCTTCATAATCTGCTTTCATCTCGATTATCAAAGGCATATTTTTAATCTTCAAATCTAAGCATTTCGAGTTATACTGATCATTTTGTGTTTCTGACTTTGTTGACTTTAGACTTGGAGTTTCGAGACTTTAAATTTATGTGTTACTCATCTAAACTTAGACATGTGGGCGTTTTATACACCGATTTTATTAAATGCCATTTAACGCTGAGGGCCGGGATTATTGACTATTTTCAAATTTCCATTAAATTGTATAAGTATGTTACGAACCTAATATAGTTGTTTCAAGTTAAAGTTTTGACTTTTAAGTTGTCAGAAGAGACTATGCTGGAAATAAATAGAAAGCGAGTAAGATTTGATTTTGGATTAAAAAGTTGTTACAAATGTAAATTAGTTTGAGAAATTTGATTTCGTTAATTAGAGATTATCTAAAGTGTTAGCCATTGAGTAGGCCAATTATACTGAAGTCATGATTGTTGAAATTTCGTTGTTTTATTAGTCTAAACGCTACGAGTAATCTTTCCACTCAGAGTTTGCTCGATAACTAAAATTTCATAAGAGTCGTGATACCAAAACTTTAAGTTGAGTAGCTTGACGACCTAAACCTCTAAACGAATTTTGTTGTCGAATACTAAACGGCGCAAGATTGCAGTATAGTAATCAGATTACGGGATGCTCAAGGAACAAGCAGAAACGGCACCAACGATTGACAGCGCAGGCGCTTCATATCAGCAATGGAGCATGTAAAGATTTAACTCAATGGCGCATTAATTTACTTTCTCTGAACGTGTCAATTTTGACGACAATTGCGCAGCATGTTATCTATATATGTTTGCGCTGATTGTTTCGTATGATCGAAGTCGATTTTCGAGGTCAGGTTTGATCATTTTGGGGCGTAGGATGTTCGCTGGTCGATTGACATTAAACGCTTGTTTATGGGTTGCTGAATGATGTATTTAGCCAGACAATTCAAGTTTGCTGGCCTTGCACGCTTGGTACGAGCACGACAGAATGGCCTTGCATTTCTGCATGAAGCGATGTAGCGCCTTCACTGTATTGAAAGGTGATGTTTAATTTTACGTCGATTTAGCATAAGTTTTCCACCTCCGTGTCGTGTTGATTATTACATACTGAATGTAAATCCTGCCAGTAGCATCACCGTCAGAGTCAGGGTCTTATTTGTACATTGTTGCCACTGTTTTTCGGTATTTACGATTATAAAGTTGTGAGGCTTCTTTTACTAAGACGCACGCTTAGTCGATTTACCATGAATCTCATTTATAATCATTATGTCGGGTATTAGCATACTTTTTATGACGCTGAGCATGAACACGAACTCAATAACGATATTTCGCCTTCATAACGTTAATACCAGTAGCATTCCAGAATAACTATTTCTTATGTTACGCCACGGAGCGCCTAATCTCCACTCGAGATAAAGACTACCAAGCTCGCAACTTATACCCCTATTCGCCACAAGCGCATTTTATTTGTGTCAAACATGTACGCATCAAGTTTTGATCTGCTCTGTGCGATCGGCTCAAGTAAGAAGTAGACGTAGATCCTCACATTTTTCATTGCTTTGGTCAGAAGTTCGAAACGTATATTGTTGTATTTTGAGATTTCGATCGTATATGGTTGTTATTTTGTACTTTGGAAAATTTGTTGTAAATATATATTTTCGGCCAGAAGCAGAATACCACGATTGGACACCATTTTATAAACCGCTCTTTTCGGGGATGATTTTGTTATCAATATTTAAGGCAGCGGGTCTTTTAAAATTGATTCATTTATCGACGACACTCGCGTCCAATTTGTATCTATTCTAACTTCTCGTGACGACGAATTTTTTTATCGGTCGTTATATATATATATGTCGCTGCATGTTTCATTTTCCAATCTCCACTTTATGGCTTTCAATATTATTAGGAGATTAAAGTACCAACTAGGTAAAGATGAAAGAATCCATGCATAATTTCACATTTTAATATCATAGAGAATTAGAGATAGTCAAATAAAGGAGTTTGTGGATTCTCCACTCAATCATACAGAATGGGTGATCCAACAAATGTAAAAAGTTATTTATATTGACGGATTAAGAATGTCTCTAAATTGACCGCCGACCATCATATAAGACCCAATTGACATAAAAGCCTCAATTATAAGCTCAAACGGTACACCCGTGCTTGGGACCGCGACACTGGCCTCATATCTTAAACCTCGACCCCAAGATTTCCTATAAATACCCATCATTCGGCCTTCATTTCCCGCTGCAGAATGCTAAACCGGTAATCCCCATCAAGCTCACCAGAAATAACTAAACTTGCCCAGACGGAGCCATTGCATCGACTTCGGTCGCGGTTCAGACTTAACCCCACAGTTTCATCACTATATCATACCAAGCGAAAGAATCTCAGTTAATAACCACTCTAAGCGGTGAAATAAGTACGTCTGAAAACTACTCGGAATTACATCCACCCGCATCCCGAGACTCCAAAGCTGCTTAAGCAAGCATCGACAAGCAGTGTCTAGAACCTGCACCTGGATAAATCCCTATTCCTCCATCAAGAGAGAATAAATGAGTCGAATACTCAAATTTCAAAATCCCATCCACCGTAGTTAATTCGAAAATAAACACCATCAATCGACACTGCCTCGCTGGAAATCCAAATGATAACAATTAATTCAACTACGGAATGTTCAAAAGAGTCAAGAGACAGATTAAGAAGACGCCCTACCACAAGCATAGACATATTTATGGAAAGAAATGACTAAGTATCACTAGTGGGACACACTATCAACCACAAAGTGAGATGCTAGTGCTGTCACGTAGTCCCTTTCGCCAAGAATACGAGTAGGCTCGTGATTACAATCAGAAGACTATTCCTCCAATCTCTACCCCATATAGACAACCGGTGGGTTATACAAGCAGTGGTAAACTCACGAACGGTCTCCCCGAAAAGGAACAACCGGGCGCTGAATACCCATAATCCTCAAGTAGCGTGCCAGCCAGGTACCACGGTGAGAGACAACGCCTGGGCAAATGAGGAAGCTTATAGCAAAGCTCCAAAGACAAAGTTATATGAGCTAAATAATGTGCTTAAAGACATTGCCCTCTAAGGTCCCGACAAAACATAATACTCTTTGCTCCTGCCGCACGTGCCGGCATTAACGAGTCGATGCCTATGGTTTTAAAAATGCCCAAGTCCAAAACGCATTTTACCTATTATCGGGAGATCCTAGCAATCACATCAATACGCCCATGCACTCACAATTGTCCTTTTCGGATGCTTGAGGACGATGTTTACGCAAGTGGCTTCCCGAGTCGCTTTATTTCGGAGCCGCGTTAAACGGTTCCAAGTTGCCACCCGACACCATAAACCTGCTGGCGCGACTTCCGTGGATGTCTTCATTTAATAAGTTCGAGCATCCATCATGGCGAAACAAGATTTAGAGTTAATTTAATACGAAATGTAAATGGCGAGACACCGGCGAGACTATTCCAATCGATTCCAAAGTAGCTGACTAACATAACGCCTAATTTTGTGAAAAAGTGGCAAAAACCTGTTCTATCACGTACCAGGGGCCGACCATTAAAGGAAAGAGGCCGATATTGGAACCGGTGACCACCGCGACATCACCGGCCCAACTGACGATTAAATACATAAAGTTGATAAGCTAAGAAGAATCTCAGTTAGCGGATAATGGAAGTACATGCCCGGCGGAACAACTGTTCCAAACGAAACCGCATGATGCTGTATAATAGAACCCAAAAAAGAGATCATTTCTAGGACCAGCCCCAAGGAAAGCATCCCGAGGAGAGAGAATCCAGGGCGCAGGAACCTCAGGAGCCGATATATAATGCGTATACTCCGTTAAGAACAACGGTACAAAGAGTATTTGTCTAGATGTCCGACAAGACGTTGCCAAAACCCAAAAATTGAAGTCTCGCCCAAATCGAAGAGATCCAAAGCAGTTATGTGAGTATAGTAAACCTCAAAACCAAAACAGTCGCATCACATGCGACTTTTGATAAGAGGTTACTAATGAGATCTCACTACAAAAGAAATCAGCATACCAGTTCATACACAGCTGAACTTTAGATAAACTTCAGTATATTAGGTTTGTGGCATTCTCACTACCACCATTGAAATCAGCATACCAGTTCATAGACAGCTGATAACATAGACATGTCACCAACCCTGCCATATAAGGACTCTTCCCAACCTAACGGGAATCTGTAAAAAATTATATTTCCTTCAAGTTTACTGGCCATTCTAACATAATAAATTATACTTTTATATTTTTAATATACTTTTTAACTATCTTTTCTATTGAACTTTGTCAACCAATAATGATATAATTTCAATTAATTGATATTTTATTTTTTCAATGCACATTTTAACTACTTTTACTTTTCTTAATAGTAATGTAAAAGTATAGGATGATAAGTAAAAAAAACCGGAGAAAATATTATTTGTAGCAAAACATTATCTAAATGGAAACTCTGGGAGTGGGTGAAAACTATATATTCGGCTAAACATGGACTTCATCAAGTATCAACTACCTAGCATAGCTTGCAAGTTGCAACTATATATTCGGCTAAACATGGACTCTATCAAGTATCAACTAACAAGCATAGCTTGCTAGTTGCAACTCGACTATATACACAGAGTAAAAGTGTAAATCATATTACATGAAGATTACTAAATAACGTAATATCACGGCATGCATAATACTTGAGCGTAATATCATCATTCAAGAACTACAATTGCAATTAGTAATACCACAAACTTAGACATGTGCAATCTACGAATAACCATTAATAACATCACGAAACCTTATTTACATATTATAAAACCAATCCAAGCAAGTGCTAATATAATCATAAATACGGACTAATATTTGATTGAAAACCTTAAACAGCAATGAATTAGTCAATAATCAACGCGATAATTACCGAATTCTTTCTCAAGCGCATGATTCTCCTCTATTTCGGTAATCCTGTCTTCCTCATACTTAATCTCTTCATCCAAAGCCAATCCTCCCAATGCTCCAGCCACACCTACCGATCCTCCTCGTTTCTGATCCAAAGACGAGGTATAATCCACTGGTGCACTCGGCCCCGGCCCTCCGTAGCTCGCCTGCCTCTCCAACGATTGGCGTACCGCCTCCGCCTGCTGCTGAGGGTAGTACCCTTGGTAGTAGCTGGAGTACCCATCACTGTACCCACCACCATACTGATAAGGAGGCGCCTGAGATGGAAACGAGGGAGGCGTTTCGCTAGGGAAATAGTATCCTTTGTCATCTCGGGTAGAGTAATGCGGTGGCAGTGGTGGTCGTGGTGGTGATGGCAGCGAATCGACGGACAAATTGTATCCCTTAAACTCTCGCGTAGAGGAAGGCGGCGGTGGTGGTGGCCGCGCAGCAGGAAAACTGTATCCCTTATAGTCTCGGGCAGAGGAAGGCGGTGGTGGTGGTGGCGCTTCACCGGAGAAAATGTATCGTTCATAATCTCCTTTATAATCTCGGGTGGCGGAAGGCGGTGAGGGCGACGCGGCGGCGAAACCGTATCCTTTGTATTCTTTAGTCGAAGGCGGCGGAGGAGGGGCAGAAGAGTAATAAAAGCAACCCGGAGGGGTAATTTGGCAATTAGCAAAGCTCTGCTGAAGGGCACTTTGGTAATTACACACACTACGATCAATTAAAGCTAATTTAATCATAATCTTACCCTGAGGTCTACCAGAAGGTCTCTGCACCTCGAAGCACTTGATCATCGTTGACTTTTCATAGTTGACCAAATCCCTAATTTGAATAAAAACAGTTCCTATTAAAGGCTTTGGAGTTTCGGAGGGCTTGGAGTGGAAAATCTCGAGGGTGAGGAGAGAGTCTTGTGGAGAGAGATTTAGAGGGAGGGCGAACCGTTCGTTCCAGACCGGTTTGGTTGAACCCGAGTCGTCTGATTTGGTAGCGAGTCGGCGGTTCGAGTCGAGCCAGAATATGCAGTAGGGCTTGAGGGGTCCGGTTCGCCAGTTCACGTTTTTTAGGTGCTTGGCGGAGATTATTGTTATCTCGAGGAAGGTGTTTGATGGGGGGAGTGATGACGTGGTCATTGGGAAGGGGGTGTTTGTTTTGGAGGGGAATTGGGTTTGGTGAAGGAGTCTAGGTGGGAAATAATGGAGGTAAAAGTGAAAAGTGGCAAGATGATAATTGATAAGTTCGGAGGGTACCCATATCCGATTTGACAATCCGCTACAAGATTTAACGAGTTAGGATGCACTCGATGCCCACTCGAATATACCCGACGAGCTTGGCCAAACTCCAAATAAAGTTTTAAACAATACATAATATATATGCATTTCAAATTAATACATTTATTTGAGAAATTTATCTCTAATATCGTCACTAGTAACTTAATATCAACTCAGTACTTAACAAAACTACTTAGCTCGAACCCCTCGCCCATCATGTCCGAAGGCGCGAGTGGGACTCGATTATAATCTTTTTTCTACCTACCTAGTTAACCATGTACCCTCCCAAACTCGACTCTTTAACCGCTCTACCCAAGACTTCTTAGATTGGAGGATTTGTCGGTTCTCTAGGATGGGATCACATGTATTGAGATTATGTCACAAAAACACTTGTCAGATTGATAAAAAGTAATTGTAATGATGTATGTTCAGTTTCCCTACAAATCATATACTTGACAATTGATATGATATGACATATTTATCGGAAAATTAGGTATCATTTACGGACCTCTAGATTATCTGTAGTATAAAACCGATTCGGTATCGGTGGTTTTCGATTTATCCGGACCGCTCTGGATAAAGGCATAAGCTTGGACCCAAAGAGATGGACCGAGTAGAAATTGACCCAAGGAGCTGGCCCAAGCAAGCTTTCCTTAACGCTGACCGTAACAGAAATCTCAAATAATCAATTTTCATTTCAGTTATCGCTCACAAAACCCCCACAAAATTCAATCAATTGAACATTGGCGATCAAAAAAATGCAGGAGAAAATTCAAAAACCGAAGAAGACGAATCTATTAGATCATCAATCAATCAAAAACCTCCTCGATGAATCCGTTACTGAGGTCACTTTATCACTTCACATCTTCATTTTATACAATTTTATTACTTTGTTAGTGATCTATTTTGATTTTAAATGTTCAAAATTATGAAAATATTATTTGCGCATTTTAATCGAAATTATCGCAGCATTAAAGAAACTACGTTAATAAAAAAGTGTGCAACGGTCGTACTAATGGCCCGTGTTCTCGGATAGCACGGATGAATTAATTGGGTATGTAACCACTTCAATACAAGATTTGCTCATTAAAAATATGATACTATCATTTGATGCATATTTCGCCAAATATTACACTACATTCGTTCTATTTAGTGTGAGATTTGACTTAGCAATAAAAAATACTCCCTCCTATTTTGATCATAAATCAGTCGTATTTATATATTTTGTAGTCCTATTACACACAAGTGTGTATAATGTCTATTATATAATTTTATTAATCGGTTTATATAAGTACAATGTTAAACGAATGAATTATAGTTTCATATGTAGTTTGACTTTTTTGTCAACCTTCGAGTTAAATTTAATGGAAGGAGTACTATGTATAACATATATAAAAATGCTTGAGTTCACACTTTAAAAAAGTCAGCCATCGAAGCTCAAAACTGGAGATTATTTTGAGGATGGAGGGATTAATTTTATTGTTCAGTTGAATTTGTTGTTTATTTGATTTAATTTTGAATTTGATTTTTCTTTTCAGATTGTGAAGGGGAAGGGGTACGGTGAAGATGTGAGGATGAGCAACACTCGTTTATTGATTGGGTTGTTTATAATCATCGTCGCTCTTTTTGCTCAGTTCTACAATAAGAAGTTTCCCGATAACAAGAGTTTTGTCATTGGTTGCATTATATTATATCCTTACATTGATCTAACATCGAATATCATCTTTTTTGCACTGAATGTTTTGATTTATTCTGTTACATTAAAAATCATTCGGTTTATTTGCTTAATTGGAACTTATGGACTGCAGTTTTGAGAAGACCTTGCTTTTATTGTGCTAGCTTGATATAGCTCATCTACTAAAACATCGATAGTGAATACATATAAAATGCCAGTTGTGATTGATATGTTAATTCCACGACAGGGGAAAAAGAGAACTAAATTAGACCATAAATAATTTGATCCTCGTTGACTCCGTGATTATTTCAAGAATTTGCTTGTACAAGTAGTAATTGATTATCTCTGAAACGGATTTAGTGATTTATTGTTGTGTAATTGGATATGATGTTTTTTAAGTAAAACATATCACTCGAACCAATACCTATGTATGCAGGGATTTGGTTTTCTAATGATTGCTCACCATCTTTTCTTTAACCCTTTAGTACATATATCGTGTTCAATGGATTGTTGCAGCTCCTCATGTACACGAAGGAGAAGAATGCAATTTTGTTCACATATCCTCCACAAGTAAGTAGTGACATCAACAGTATTTGATTATTCTTCTGGTGAGTTAAAGTTACTCTGTCACTGTCTGGTTCATTTTTGTCAACTCAAGTGGACAAAATATATACCTAAGACCTTTTATTACGTATATTTTGTTTCTGCCTATGTATACTATAATTTCTGACTGGCAGAGCATAAAGGAATAATACTATAGTGAAAATTGTTGATGTGTTAGGCAGTCGATTTTGGTCTTTAAGGTCTTCTACAAGCCTCCAAGTTACAGTATAGCGCTCATATTCATGATTTCTGTTTTTTAATTTTTTTATTTGTTTAACGCAATAGCTGTTGGACTATGAAGTGTTCTACGACTTGTAAACTAACCTAATCTAAGTTAACCTCAAGAAAAGTGTATTGTTTTTTAACTTTCTTCATATTCATATTGTGATTTATCATATTTCCTTGTCATTTCTAGCTCAAAAGAACAATAAGCATCTTTAGTATTATGAAAATTTCTTGTACTTTTATGTGCGACTGCCACTACTACAACTACAGTTGTGTTTATGTCAAAAAGTGTCTTTGATGCAAAACTTTGTGATTATGAAATATTTTATCTGTATCATAATTTACAAATTCTTACCGTTTATTTGGATAAATTCATGCTATGAATCCAACTTAGGATGAAGGATAATAGCCGCAACCTATATAATTTCAATATCCTTTTGGAATACTGATTGTAACCTTGTTCTCAGACTCTTTATATGGTTGTTCTAAGATTTGTTTTTCAATATAGAATTGTTTTAAGTATATAGTTTTTCTCATAAGATTTCTACAGCAGAAGACATAAGACGTCAACATTATATAGCTGTGAATTGTGTATTGAAACTCAGCCGTCTTTAATGGATTTTCTAGGGATCTTTCGACAGCACAGGCTTAATCGTTTCTTCAAAGTTGGGAAGATTCTCAGATATGTACACTCTTACTATAGCAAGTGCAGATCCAGACTCCATTTCAGCAAAACCTCCTGTGGAGATTACGAAAAGCGTCACACAGTGGTATCTGACTCTCTAAATGTGGTTATTGCTTTAAGCCTTTAATCAGCTTCTGAGTTTAATGGTCGCTTCCTTGCAGGTTCACCAAGGATGGGGTTCTGGTGGAGGGCCTCTTCTGGAAAGATGTTGAAGGACTGATACACGCATATGCTAAAGAAATAAAAAAGAGCAAATAGCTTGTAGCAGTTGCTCCCGATTAGGCTCTTGGCGGGACAGAGAGATTTGAGGTTCACTAACCACAGATGAAGTAACTGAATCTATGATTGTTCTTTGAGTGGGATTTCAATTTTAACTAAGCTTTCTATCATATCGAAACTTTAATATACATTCTGAAATGTGCCCCTATAGTATTTTCCATGAGGATCACCTTGTTCGTGCATCCATCGTTGTTTTTATTGCCTGCCTCTTCTTTAATTTGCTTTGCATAAGTGAGTGATGGGCTGATGGAGTGATGGCAATCTCAATAAGTAACTCCATCATTACTATCACACATATACTTAGTGAGCCCGTAGCTTTAATCTTTTCAGCGAGTATTAGTACAGATCAAAGAATCTTTTCCCTCTGAAAAATGATCCATACGAACTTCAAATGAAATGGTGTAGTTCGATTCGGGTTATCAATAGCAATATGAGAAGCGGTATGGATAGAGGTCTAAGAATGAAAATAATAGACACCAGTTTTGTTTGTAGCAATAGCCCTCTATTTCCAAAAACACAAAAACTTCGTAAAGTAATAGTCGCTCAATTTCAATATTTAGATGTAGCAACATTTTTTTGGTAGGCATATATATGACTTCTCTTAGGGAATGTATGTACCAACTACCAACAGGCAACATCCAGTAGACAATTTACCAACCAAAATACTCCGTATATGATTAGTAGCAATAAGCAACCTCTAATTGAAAATATATAACCATTAACGGAGAACTGGAAAGCAATCGTACAACATCCAAACTAGTAAATATGAAAACATAGTAAGATTTTTGCTTAATGTTAGCATAGTAATACATTATTCTGAACAAAACATTGAAAAAACACCGACAGATCAAAAATCTAAAATGGAACGAGAACATTATGATCTCAGAATCGACCACCAAAACATCATTTCTTCGATTTCTTTGATCCCCTGCACATGAAAACAAGTCCCCATTAGATATATTATTTTTTAAGCGATGACCAAAGCTAGGTGCATAATAAACTACTTACTGAGTTGTAGGTTGAGGAGCAGGGGCTGCAGCTGGTTGAACTTGTTTCTCTCCGGGTCCCTGTAGCACAGTAAAGTGACGACTCAGCAAGATCTCGGGTAGATACACCCGAATGCAGTTCAACATTATGTTCATACTAATATTAAGCTTAAAACTAAACGGTATATACAAATACAGCCAAAAGTGAACTCATCTTACTTGGGCAAAACGTTCTTCTCTCCTTGCATGCTTCCTTTCCCTGCTTGCCTTGTTCTTGGCTCTCTTGGCTTCGAACTGATCAGACAAGGTCTTCTCACGGGCCTTCTCAGCCTTTGACTTGTGGATACTCTCCATCAGCACACGCTTGTTCTTAAAGACATTACCCTTGACCCTCATGTACATATCATGATACATATGCTTGTCAATCTTCTTTGCTTCTCGGTACTTGCGAAGTAAACGCCTGAGGACCCTCATTCTCCTCATCCAAAGAATCTTAGTTGGCAACCTAGCCTCCCTAGTACCCTTACGCTTACCTAAAACAATCAAAAGCGAAGTTAACATCATATAACAAGACATGCTATACTCATTTCAAAGCAGATTCAAAATGGAAGGGCTTTACCATATCCAGAGTGACGACCCTTCATCTTAGCTTCCTTCATTCTGCGAGCACGAGACCTTGAGTGAATTTTAGTTGGCTTCCTGATGATGAAGCCATCCTTGACAAGCTTCCTTATGTTTTGGCCTAATTCATAATACAACTCAATCAACTATAAATAAACAATTAAACACTACATAACCAGTAATCAACGAACACCTTCATCAGAGTTATCGACCACAAAAAAGACCGGCAGTAAAAAAAAACACCAAACCATATGATCTCATCTGGCTTAAGATTGATTCACGTTTCTTACTTAAATCATTCACCTAGATTACCTAATTTAGGTTGATTATTAAGCTAACCTCGGTTAAATCATTCACCTTGATTACCTAAATCATTCAAGTTTCCCACCCAACAAATAAAAATATTCACCTCAATTACCCTAACCTCAGTTAAAACTTCAAGTTTTCAGCTCAGCAAATTAAAAAATTCAGCTCGATTACACTAATCTAGGTTGATTATTAAGCTTTCAGCTGAACAAATTAAAACATTCACCATGATTACCTTAATATTGCCTTATTTAAAAGTTTTCAGCTCGATAAATTAAAGCATTCAGCTCGATTGCCCTAATCAAATTTAGTTCTAATGTTTTCAGCTCAATAAATTAAATCATTCAGCTCGATTACTCTAATCTAATTAAATTGTTAAGTTTATACCCTAAGTCTAATTTAGTTTTTAAATTTGACTGTCGTCTAGATTCACCCCAATCCAAACAGACCATAATAAATTAAGCAGTATAATAACATCAAATATAATATACTCCGTAAGTATTATTGAGTAATATAAAAAGATATAGTTACGATATAAATGAATAATAAAAATAAAAGGGTGCATACGAGAATTGGCCATGGAGATTTCGCTGACTTCATTAGGGTCCAACCAGACCTTGCCACGTCCGCATTTTAGTACGCTTGCTGAGAGCCTCTTCTGCAGCTTCAGCGACACCATTTTTTGCTGCAAAGTGAAATTATTGACTATGACTTGTTGAGGTTGTGATTTTTATATCAAAAGATGTAGGGTTTCTTATTGGGTTATTGCAAAGTATATCCTATTCAGCCCAATTCAATCCAATTTCAAATATGGATTGGTTGGATTAAAATTTATCCGTCAAACTCCTAGCAAATACTTATAATAACAATAATTGTATCGGCTATTTTTTAAATAAATAACAATTTCGGCCTCAATTAAACTTCCCACTACTACACTCGCAACAGGGGGCAAAATACCATTTCATACCTGCCTCAATACTATTTGGGCGCTGTATAACAAATTTTCAGTCAAACTCGCATCCAATTTATTTTGAAAATATTGTATACTGCTGTTCACCTTTTGGCTAATATAAAACTTTTCGAAAGTTAATTGGAAATTGAGTTCTGATCAACCAAAAAAAAATTCTAGTTATCTAGCAGAAGTCAATGATAAACCGATGCCCCGAATCCGACTCACAACAACATAAACTCATGAGCTGAAAAATGCTAAATACAGTCGGGTCAAGTTTTCAAACCCATTATAATCTAACCGTTGGTCTACCAACATAACATCACTAAATTATCTAACCACTACACCAAACTCTCGTCTGATCAGATACTCATTCGACCGTAAACGAACCGAATAACGCCCGAATTCATCAGGCTCGCCTCGAATATGTAACTATTTGAAAGTTCGGGCCTACTTTGAGTTCAAATCTAACCAAAATCTAAAGCTCGATTCGATTCGAAATTCATGTTCAAGGTTCCGTTTGACCATAAATTTAAAATTTCCATGATAAAAAGAAGAAAGCTAAAAGGATATTACAAATGTATATAATCTGAATCGAAACTTCTACTCAAACTCAGACAAACGTAAAAATGAGATTCCAACTCGATTCTATTCAAAGTACATAGAAACTTAGCTCGAATCGAGTCTTATAAAACTAATAAAGATAAAAACCCTCACACCTACGCTGAAGAAAAAATTACTAGCGGGATATATGAGTATAAATACAAATCCATGGGCCTCCGCGATCTTTAAACAAGATACTACATTATTTATATAAAAACATATAATTAAATTATAGCGAACGTAGTGACTTACAGCAAATGAAGAAATTCCACTGTAACCATTACGCTCAAATTCACAACGTGAATTTGACTTCACTTCAGCCTGTCAGAATATCAATCGATGACATTCTGCCAATTCACACCGTGAGTGTCAATCAAGAACTAATCTATGCTAGTAAGTCATTATAATTCAATTCGTGAACTCGTTTCAAACCTTTCGCCATAAGTCTACCAAAACATCAACGCTTCCTCGTCTTTATCATGTTTCTCTTAAATACCCATTTACATTCAATGTATGGAAATTTCCATTCGTAAATCCAAAATGTAAGGACCAAACCTCATTTTCGTACATAGAATCCATCTCGTATCGCATGGCTATTTGCCATTTGTCACATCCTCAAGTATTCATTGCTTCTTTGTGCTAGTTGGGCCTGCCACTTTCAACGATGAAAGCTTCACCATACCGCCTTCTGCTCGTGGGCGATCCCCTGGGCTGATCTCCCAGTATGTTCTTCCCCGCGATCGCTAACCGGTCTTCTACGAAAGCAGCGTTCCAATTCTTGTGGCCGACGCCTCCGCATTGGGACGCATCGATATCGACTTCATCACTGAGCTTCATCAAGCATTTAACACCATTACTTCTAGTCCTTCTCGATAGATATTCCTTTCAAGAATACCTCGCCTCCGCAACGAAGATTTTATTCTCCCCGCCTGTAGAAGTAGTAACCAACCGCTTCCTCGATATCCCATGAATAAGATTTATCGATTGGG
Organism: Lithospermum erythrorhizon; assembly: GCA_019722365.1. NCBI lineage: Eukaryota > Viridiplantae > Streptophyta > Magnoliopsida > Boraginales > Boraginaceae > Lithospermum > Lithospermum erythrorhizon. The sequence continues at coordinate 291,878 of JADFUC010001644.1, forward strand.
CGCAAGTTTATCTTTTGTTAATCTCTTCTAACATAAGCTTCATGTGCCCCCAAATCTTTTAGAAAACTCCAACTTGGGAATCTTCCCAAACCACTCGCTCACGGGAGTTTTATTCGCCGACTGTTGGACATCTCGCTTAAGGTGCCGGGCCGCGCTTAAGCGCATATCCCCAGAATTAATCGTAGATCGATAGGCTTATCATAGATCGAACCATGTCGGCGGTTCGATTCTTCGACACGCCATTGCGGGCGCTCTCTGCTGGAGCGAGTCATAAACAATACCACACACTCTCTAAGACGAGTATCAACTGGTGATCTAAATATTCTCCACCTCTATCGTAATCGAGAATCTTTTATCAGTTTTCGTTTCAATTGCTTCAGACTTCATTTTGGAACTCCTTGAATTTCAAAGGACTCGCGGTTTGGTGGTCTCATCGTATACAAAACCCGCATTCATCGTAGTCATCAAGAAATGTAATGAAGTAGTTATAACCTCCTTCGCGACGTTGCTCATCGCCCACATACATCAAATGCCAGATGATCCCCAATAAATCACTTGCCCTTTCATTTGCTGAAAGGGCATTTTGGTCATTTTGCCTGTATGCGCATCACACTTATCGTGATGATTCATAATCTAAACCTTCAAGTATTCCAATCGAGCGAAGCTGATTCGCTCCGCACGCGACCTAGTCTCGCAATGCCATAGGTATGTTTGGTTTAAGTCGTTAGGCTTATTCCGCTTTTAAGTTTATGTTATATGACTCCATTAATCATGTCTAAAAACGTATAGACCATTTTTGAAAGTGAGTGCGGTACCAAATACTACCCTATTCCCGCGATCCTAAATTATCGAGATCTATCAAAATGAAAACTATCATTATTCAAACAATGTAAATAATATTCCCCGCAAATTGCGTACATAAGAAACCGGAGATAAGTTCAAAACAAGGCCCGGGCAATTTTAAACTACCGGATCCTACCGGCAGCGGCCGCACCTTTCGCCATTTCCCACACGCATCCATTTCCTCTTCAGTCTTCTACCACTTCCGAGTTCCGCATATTACGACAACATGAACCACAACCGGTGCTCCAAGACCCACGAAGAGAATTAGAAAGCTTGTACAACTTCAATAACATACATACTGTAGGCCGAGCTGGTCATGTAGACCATTCTTCCTATCATCTCATGGTCTGTGTCGACTTCCAAAAATGACTCAGTAAGCTCATAATAATGACACTTCACATCCTTCCTACCTCCTCCCTTTCCAAAGAATCCCTTGGGATTACTGAACCCTTGGCCTGGGCTGGGTAAACTTCTTTCTTCTTTCTCTTGACTTCTTTCTTGTTTTGGACCACCAAACAAAAGCGGAGTGTAGTTTTAGTCTTACTCAAAGATTCGGGATCATCTTACGCAGCTTCGCTTGTAGATAACTCAAACTTGCGATATTGAAGTTCATGACAAACCGGTAATTTGTCCGGAAGAGACTTCGTGACGAGATCCACAAATGTAGTTCTTTGGAGACACCGGTGCCTGTATGCTGAAGGCCGATCGACCAAGCCAATCATTTTAATGTTACGGCTTCATGGGCCTGCCCTGCTCCCTCACTACCGGGCCCACGGTGCTAATGACAAATAGTCAGATTCTCTCAAGCTTTCTAATTCTTCGAATAATTCCTCAAGTTGTCGGGTATATGTCATACGCCGCCACCTTTTCATATTGAATTTGGAACGGTTGTCCATATCGGGCAAAAGACGGTGACATCGGACATCCACAACATCAAACTGCGGTTGCGATCCCTTTTCCGACGGGAGTAATTATCATTAGGTTTCATGGAACCTTATTGTTCAAAGACGTATTCGGGCCCTTCTTGCTCGGGAGAATGATTCTCGTCGGTGACCACCTCCGTCAAAATTCGAAGAGTCTCAAATTTCGCACTTTCAAGTGTCGAAATAAGCGAGTTCTGGGAGTGAAGAATAATGGGTAAATTATATTAATTCTACAAGAATAAGTAAATAAAATAAATGTACTCATTAAACTATCATGCTAAAAACACTTACAAATAAATTGTAAAGTAAATACTAATACTTCAAATCTCACTTAAATATATTAGTATCAAGACCTATTACACTTAAATTCAAACTAAGCAATTCCTACATTTTGAATCCAGCTTATAATAAGAGGTTGTCAACCAATTATGTAAAACTACACAACTTCAGGTCACTCAAAGATCTCATGTGATGCTACCCAACATTCAGATCTCGAAAACCGGTTAAGATACCAATTAAACCAAAGTGTTACTGATTGATCATCCGAAAAGCCCACAACGTTAGCTGAAATCACTTCAATGATCCATTGTCATATCAAATGCAAATATCAGAACACCCGCCATCACGGTTAGCCCAATTGGATGCAGCTTGATCGCACAACTTTTAAAATTGGCTCGACATTTGCTTAAATTTCTTTAATTTCATGTATTATTATTACTTGTTTTCATTTACTCACGATACTAGCAATACAATCAAGCAATACATGCAACATGAAAAATAAAAACAAAGAATGCACATTCAATAGATATACGACATTTTACTCTAACTCATTACATGATTTATCAAATACTAACATAAGTCCTAATTCTTGCATTCAGACTGATCCATCCGAGTCCACCAAGTATCACCACCGAAATGATCTTCAATATATATTCACTTTGTTACAATATTTATATACTAACTCCATCTTAGACAAATTAGAAGTTCTATGAAAACATCAAGAATAAATAAATACAAGATGCATCGTAATACATATTTACAACATTACTGGCTCACGTGACCGAAAAATAAATAAACGGGTCATATCTATATACTTCCATTCCAATCACCATTACAAAAATATGCACTTTATTAAATCACATAAATGAACTTAATAAATATTTTAAATTCAAGACGAAAATGCATTAGAATTATCAAATTAATTAATCCATGTCATTATACATATTAAAATTAATTAATATAAACTCTATTATCATACACATGTCAATTAATAATTATTACAAATAATTATTAACTATATACATATTATGTAAAAATATTCATCACAAATATATTCTAAAAATACATTAAGTAGTGAAATTGTTACCATAATTGTTATATCACTTTTAAATTAATTTAAAAGATATAATATAAAGGAAATTAATTAATTGTCATCACATACCATCATAATTAATTAGTTGATTAAAATGAAAATAATCAACAAAAACCTAAATATATAACTAGTCCCATAATTTTGAGGAACCAAAATAATTAATAAATTCGAATTAGGTTTCTAAAATTGGGGCACACGTCATAACGTGGGGTTTCTGACGACTGCCTCATGGAGGCCTACGGTCGACATCACGCCTCCGCCTGTGACGTCAGTTCAACGCCATTTTGGTACCCAAATCACCTCGAGAAGACACCGGACGCGCCCGCAGGGTCGCCGAAGTCGGCGCTGACGGCTGTAATAATACCATATTTAACTCTGCCGATGACTTAATTCGCTTTGTAAAATCGCTTTTGGAGGCTTTTAAAAATTTTCAAAATTTATGAAATTCGAACACGTTAAACTTCATAATTTTCTTGAACAAATACCACTGGTCGTTCATTAAAATAAATTTTCACATTTAATTATTAATTAAAAAGTCCGTAAATATCAAAATTGTTTTCGAGGCACTTAGAAAAAATCCAAAAAATTATGAAATTTAATTTCTGAGATCTTCTACGTGCTATCTGGGTTCCAGAAAATTAGGGTTTTAATTTTACAAAATTTTACATGTTTCCCCAAACACGTTTTTACAAAATCGCTTTGAAACAAAATCAATTAATCGCCCTTTAATTTACGAACAAATTCATGTTAACAAATATTTATAATACATCATCATAAACTTGTAACACATGTGTAAATCAATAATCAAGAACATGGTGATTTATTTCATCATATATTTAATAATTAAATATATGAACGCTAATTAATCAAATAAAATCGATAAACACAAAACAAGATAAAATAAATAATGAAAGAACTTTAATTCGGCCACGACGCTAATCAGTTAAAATTACTATGGATATACGAGTATAAATACAAATTCATAGTTCCGGTGATCTTAAAGTCAAGATACTACATTATTTATATAAAACATATAATTAAATGAGGCTAATAGTAGTGACTTACAACAGAATAAGCAGAATTCCACCAAAATCCATTATCGCCTAAATCACAACGGAATTTGACTTCACTTACCCTTGTCAGAATATCAATCGTATATATCTCTAGTTAGTCCATACTCAGAGGCGACCAAGAACTAATCTACGCTAAGAACAACATTTAACAAAACTCAGAAAACTCAAAATTCTTGAGAATTTCGCCAAAGGGGGCGGTTACTAGGTTTGGGTGAAAAGTTTTTACAAACTTATGATTTAAAAAAACTTAAAATATTATATAGTGCTGTGTTAAAACAAAGTTCTATAAAGAACCCGTTAAGATAATACTCGTTAATCCTGAATAATTGCTAAGACACTAATGAAATAAGACGAAATAACTATTTAATTAAAGTTTTAATTAAATAAGTATCAAATAATATCAATAATCTTTCAAGTTATTGATAAATATTGTAATTACTCGAACCAATTAAATAACTATTTAATTGATTCTATTTGTTCAATCGATATTCTACATAAAACGTAATTCCTCAGAATGGGACGAAATACATTTCTCAATTATATAGTCTCTTTTAATTTCATACACTAAATATAACTCAACGTCATCAGATGTGCGCGACCTTCTGCCTTTTATAATAAGAAATAGAGCACAATAATAATCGACCAATTACTATTATTATAACGATTAACGAGTAAAGATCTAAGAATCGCTCATAACCCCTTAAATTATCACGCAGAACTCACACTCAAGTAATATACAATTACTAAGCTTGAACACTCAAGCTTCCTGATAATCACATTTAACCCAACCGGGTAAACGCACTGCTACACACAATCGTCGCGAATCCAAGCATAATAAACTAACCAATTCCTACTGATTTCCAACACACCATCGGCGCCCTTACCCACTACAAGCCTTATGTTCCTGAGTTGTTATACACAATGCATAAACAATATTTGTTTCATTTAAAACGACTATTTTGTCCTATAATTTTAAGTGTGAATTATAAAAATTATATTCAGTGATAAAATAAATATTTCAATAAGAAAAATCACTATTTCATGTCTCTATAGTGTCCGAAAGTGCCCATTACCGCCCCCCAACAACCAAAGAGCCGCACAATCCTACTCTTAACGTTTTCGTTCTCTTTTGCTAAGTATCACTTATCAGTATTGCTAGAGTGAATATTTCAGCAAACCAAATTGATCAAATGGAAGTAGGAGCTTATTTCAAGCTTTCAAATTTCAGCCTTTTAGCACCTCGTTTCCTCCCTTCTCCAAATAATCAATTTTCAACAAATTTATTTCAATCCCCAAGAATCTCTTTATGCAAAGCCACTGTTAAACAGAGCCTCACCAACATGGAACAAACGGTATTTTATTTATATATTATTGCAGTAACTTTTTTTGAGTTTTGCAGTAGTTTTTCTGTTTTTCAAGTAAATTTGATGTGGATTTTTATATGACTAATGAGTTTATATTGGAGACACAGATTCATATATCCGACCCAATTTAATGGAGCAAGCAGAAGTTAGCTTATGTTGATTGTTTTTGCGAGATTGAACTTATTAGCTGTATGAGCATATGGTTATGTTGAATGAATGCGAATGTGGGAACATATGTATGCATAAATTACTACCTCCATCTCGAAAAGATAGTCTAGTTTGATTTTCAGTTGTAAAGATTTACGAACTTTAGGTCTTAATTACGCATCTATGTTTCTTATTGATCGTGAAGCACGGAGACTGCCGCCATTCTTGCACACCTCCCTATAACGCTGCAGCGTATTATCTCACCCTTACCCCGTTTACGGACACTCTATCGCATTTAATGTTAATGCTATAATCTTAATTGACATACATGACGTTGATTCGAACCAAAACTAGTGTGTTAATAGTTAATGTTGTACAATGTATACACAAATATTTGAGTTTGAAGTTAAAGAAGTCAACCATCAAAATTCAAAAGTATTTATTTGAAATAAAGGGAGTATAAGTTAAAATTTTGAGCATTTTTTTATTCAAAGATTCCACCTTTATGTAACTTATGTAAGCCATCTTCTTCTTGAATCTTGACGCAGTAATTCATCTTCGTCTTCTGGTTTTAATCTTGCGGTCTCATATTATGTAGTAATTCATATTCGAGTTTGTTTTTCCCAGATGAAGATCACAAATCATGAAGATAATCTGGATATTGAGCTCTCAAGTTTGATATCTCTTTGTCCATTGGATGGTCGCTATTGGAATAAGGCTAAGGAGCTGTATCCGTTTATGAGCGAGTATGGCCTGATCCGGTTTCGTGTTCTTGTAGAGGTATTGTTCGCTTATAAATGTATGGTGTGTTCACAGCATAACTAAAACAGCCATGCGTTGTATTCCTGAGACAACAGTGTACTTTCCTGAAACAATAGTTCTTTTGGGACGTAATGTGACTTCATATTGAAGAGTACAAAAGTTGGGTATTACTATTATCTTCTTTTCTCCCTGAATTTCCTAATTGGTAGAATATCTACTTTTGACTCTTCACAGGTCAAACAAGTTTTGAGAGTACATTTTTTGTGGATTCTTTGACAGGTCAAATGGTTGTTAAAGCTTTCTAAAATTCCTGAAATCACTGAAGTTCCACAATTTAGTGTAGAAGCTCAATCATTTTTGCAAGGATTGATTGATGGATTTAGCATTAATGATGCTGAGGAAATTAAGAAAATTGAGAGAGTAACAAACCATGATGTAAAAGCAGTGGAATATTTTTTGAAGCAAAGATGTCAATCTCACCCAGAAATATCCAAGGTTAATATTCATCAGCAACCTGTTATTTGAGATAGAGTGCCATGATAATAATAACATATATTTTTTCGAAAATTATCACTTCATCCTCGATTTTCCTAGCACCTGTTCTTTTTTGCTATATGCTCTGGAGCCTCTGATATGGAGTTTCAATTAATTCAGGTTCTCGAGTTTTTCCATTTTGCTTGTACATCTGAGGATATCAACAATTTGGCTCATGCTTTAATGCTGAAAGGAGCAATGGATACTGTGGTACTTCCTATCATGGATAAATTGATTACAGCACTATGTGACTTGGCAACAGAAAATGCAAGTGTTGCTATGCTTTCTCGTACTCACGGGCAGGTAAATTTTAAATTAGTTGATCTTCTGGAGATGTCAGAGGGCATTTATTTGAACATGATCGAGTACTAAATATTAGATGTAGTTAAATTAGTTGACTTGGCTGTAAATCTATAACAAGTTCTGATGATCTCCAACTCTTTCTGTTCTTCAAATCCTCTTCTATGATATGCCCATATCATCCCTGTTTTGACAGGGACTAATTTATAAGTTTGAATGGCTAAATTATGAGTACATTTCTTACTTTTTTGCATCTTCTGTAGACCGCTTCTCCGACTACACTGGGGAAGGAAATGGCTATATTTGCATACAGATTAAGTCGAGAACGCCATGACATCTCTAATATTCAGTTGCTGGGGAAATTTGCTGGTGCAGTTGGTAACTATAATGCACATATGGTTGCATATCCTAATATAGATTGGCCACAGATTGCAGAAGAGTTTGTGACTTCTCTTGGAATACATTTTAATCCTTATGTAACTCAGGTAATACTCAAGCTATATGTAAGAGCGTTCAAGTCTACATGACTGAGGTTTACTTTATTTTATCTGATGTGCTGGTTTTCAGTAATGAACAAATTTTTTATCAACCCGTACCTCTGCGGAAATTGAAATGGGAGAATAGCCAACCTTTATCAATATGATGAGCTCCTTTTAGAAAAATTGTATCCTATTCTCTTGAATAAAACATCCTACATTAAGTTGTTTTTTCTGTCTTGCCATGCTAGCATCTGCCTTATGCATTCTACATTGCTTCCATATTTTTAGTACGACTTTTACTTGTTTGAACTTTATATTCCTTTTTTGTTAACTCACAATCACAATGCAGATCGAATCTCATGACTACATGGCAAAACTTTTCCGTTCTATCATTCAGTTCAACAATATATTAATTGATTTTGACAGAGATGTATGGGGATATATCTCATTAAATTACTTTAAACAGGTACACCTCTTTTTTCTGATATGTCCATGTTCTATATGGTTCAAGATCTAACTGTGTCAACTGTTAAGCAGATTACTAAAGCTGGTGAAATCGGGTCCTCAACCATGCCCCACAAAGTAAATCCGATTGATTTTGAAAATAGTGAAGGCAACCTTAGAGTGGCCAATGGAGGCTTAAACCAGTTAAGCGATAGTTTGACTATTTCTCGATGGCAGGTGTGTATATTCTTATACTTCGTATCTAAATTTTTGCATAGTCTTTGCAATTTGCCGAAATTCAGAACAGCTAGTATACTGCTGGATTCCATCAAGTTGATTACATATCTAACTAACCATGGTGCATTGTTGCATCATCCAAATCAATGCATTTGAATTGCATTCAAGTTGATTTTACAATGTATATACTCAGTCCATTTGCTACATTTTCTACATGCAGCGAGACTTAACTGACTCAACAGTTTTGAGAAACATGGGAGTTGAGCTAGGACACTCCATTGTTGCTTATAAGAGTGCATTACAGGGAATTGCTAAGCTTCAGGTAAAATATGTCAAATATGTGAACTGAAAAACTAAGGAAGTGTAGAATAATTCTTAGTTTTGTATGAATGGAAGTATTTCCAAATGTTTATCACCAACACATGTCTTCATTTACAGATAATTTTTGTTTTATAAGTAGGTAAAATAAGGAATTATTTCGTGCTCATCTAATCTGAGAATTTCCCAATGAACTAGGTTAACGAAGCTTGTATAACCACAGACTTGGACAAGTCATGGGAGGTGCTTGCCGAACCAATTCAAACCGTATGTTACCATTTTCTATCTCTATTGTTGATGTCAATCTATTCTATAGGGTTGTTGAAACACCTATAGCACTTTCTAGTAACTGAATGGAAGATTCTCTTTGTTATCACCCTCTGAGTCCTATAGCTTTTTTTACATGCAGGGCAGATATTTCATAACGTTTTCATTGCATTATGGAAGTAATGAATAGTTTTGGTATGATTTTTCTAGGTTATGAGAAGATATGGGGTCCCTGAGCCTTATGAGAAACTGAAGGAGCTAACTCGAGGAAGAGCAGTAACAGAGGCAAGTATAAAGGAGTTCATTGGAGGCCTGGAGATACCAGAGGAGGCAAAGACCACTCTTATGAACTTGTCACCTCGTACATATGTTGGGGCAGCAGTTGAACTAGCTAATGATATAAAGGCGGCAATAAATTTGGTCGTCGCCTCGTCGGGGTAGGGGGTGTTGTAGGGTGAGGCATGAATTTCAAGCTATCTAGTTTGGAATTATAATACAATGTTTTTGGTGTTTTATTGAGGAAGCCTCCCAGTGACCGGCGAAATTAACCCGATTGTTAAACATTTCATTGTACCATTACTATCATCTCCTTGAAAGTTACTTCTGAGTTCTCTCATAGTCCTGGTTTGGCTTTGATGTATTTTCTTTATGGTCTGCCAATTAATCAGATCAAAATACATTTGTATTTTTCCTAATAATCTTCATTTCTGTTCTTCAACATACCAAACTAGGGACTAGACTTCACTTTTAGGATACAAATTCAACTCATAAATTGTGAATTCAAATATTTTAGTACATGCTATATTATGAAAATAAATGTCGATCCTTTATTTGAAACTCTTGTTCTTGCAGTGTGGATCTGTTGTTGTAAGATGAATTAGTATTTTCAGTTATTATCAACAAGATAATTTTGTCAATCAATATTATAAAATTTATTAATTTTGATTTAACTTTTTAATTATAATGCATAGTCCAAATTAGTGTCGTTATTGAGTTGCGTTCAAGAGCATAAGAAGTGTCGATTTGGTAGGCGCATATCAGTCGGGTAATTATCAGGTGCCCCAGAATCACAAGGCCACGTATTGTACTCGGGATTGGCTTCGATAATCAGTAAATGCGATAATAAAATAGGGTTATTTGAATTAATTGATAATGTCAATAATGTCGAGTTAGATTTTTTCGAATATTGAATTATCCGTCAGATTACAATTATTTGTCGTAACCACCACCTGCTCACCTCCAAAATCCAAAAGAGAGAAAGCGCGCGCTACTCTCCAAATTCTTCTATATAATCAGCATCATAACTAACTAACTTCTCATTTTGAATTTCACAAAATGCTCTCACATGTTCCATGCCTCCTCCTCCTCTTCACCACCTCCCTCCTCCTCAAGATCACCACCTCCGCCCCTCCCTCCCCCTCCCCCACCGAATCGGCGTAACCTACACCCCATCATCCACCTCTCCACCACCAGAATCCATCTCCGCCGCCCTCCACCACCACCAAATCACCACCGTCCGCCTCCTCAACCCCTCCCCCGCCACCATTCGTGCCTTCTCCTACACCAACATCTCCCTCCTCCTCTCTCTCCCCAACTCCCTCCTCCCCTCCTTCTCCTCCAATCTCTCTGCCCCCACCCAATATCTCTCCACCCACGTCCTCCCCTTCTACCCCCGCGCCAAAATCCACCTCATCTCCCTCGGTAATGACGTCATCACTTCCCCCCTCTCCTCCTCCTCCGTTAACTCCAACTCCGTTGACTGTCACACCGTTGACTCTAATGCCGTTGACTTTGACCCGACGACCACCTTAATCCCCGCATTACGCAACCTCCATCTAGCACTACACAATTTAGGCATCAGGACGATACTAGTATCGACTACATTGAATATTTTGAGTATCCTAACGACGTCGTTTCCCCCCTCTCGGGCCGAGTTTCAGGACCCGATAGGGAACTTGACGATCAAGCCGTTGTTGAGTTTTTTAGACGAGACGAATTCGTGTTTTCTGGTGAATGTGTATCCGTACAATGTGTATAAGATGAATTCGGAGATTCCTATGGGGTTCGCTTTGTTTGAGGAGCATCCGTTCAATTTTCGGGATGATGGGATTACTGGTGCGAGGTATGTTGGAAATAATGGCTTAAAACGTACATTTTGTCCCCTTTTTTTATATATATTTAGCGATGAGATGAGTTTCGAACTAGGTCCTAGGACCTTCTTGTAACTAACAATAGCCTTTTCCACTATGCTATTCGATTAACTCCCGTGTTTTTGTGACTGCTGTTTTGATTCACTTGATTAAGATGGAACTATTGGTGTGAGGTATGTTGGAAATAATGGCTTAAAGCGTTACATTTTTCCCGTGTTTATTTATTTGTGACTGCTTATTAATATGATGGAACTATTGGAGTAAAATATGTTGGAAATAATGGCTTAAAGCGTTACATTTTGTCCCACTTTTATTTGTGACTGCTTTTCGTTTTTATTCACTCAAAAAGTTTATTTTATTTCATTAACGTGGCCATTGATTTTTACAAGGTATATGAGTTTGTATGATATGATGGTGGACTCGGTTATTGCTGCGATGGCAGTGATGGGGTACGAGAATATTCCGGTGATCGTGGCAGAGACGGGCTGGCCGAGCTCCAGTGGTGGTGGCAAAAACGGTAATAGAAGCGGTGAGGCGGAGGTGGAGATGGAGGCGAGTTTGGTGTATGCCGAGATGTATTTGAAGGGGTTAATCAAGCATTCGAAGTCCAGGAGAGGGACTCCTTTGAGGAAAGAGGGGGCAGCTGAGGCTTACATTTATCAGCTGTTTGATGGAGTTGAGGGGAATGGAAAAGGGCAGGAGCAGAATTGGGGGATAATGTACAACAATATGAGCATGAAGTACAACATTGATTTGTCTGCTGCTGATGGGAGATTTGGCTGGAATGGGTTTTGGTTAGTGATTGTCTTTTTGCTTATATGATATGGCTTCATAATTTTGTTTGAAGAATTGGTAGGTTGATGGCTTTTTGAATGTAGATAATGTGATTAGGTGTTGACTTCATTGACTGTTTGTGCAGAATTGATTTGTAGTAACTAACAAATGTGGTATAATTGATGAAAATTGGAATCAATTGATGGATGATTTTAAGACATTCCCAGAATGTATGTTTTTTGTTCTCAATTGATTATTTTCTTCACAATAGAACTGTGTATATATAGTTCAACATTACAAGTCTACATTGATCAATCATTTTGTTTGGAAGAATCATAGTATTATAGTCACTTCACATGACCCAATACTGGGAAGAATATAGTAAACAAAATACAGATATTGATGTAGTTGCTTTTCTATTTCCACTACTCTGGTTGACATTGCTGATACATATGGATGCCTGTTTTGAGCTTCTCCAGGCAAAAACAATGTGAATGGTGAGGACATACTCCACCCGACTACATGCAAGCACAACATTTTCATCCTTTTACGATGTTGTTGCTTATATTGGCTTCTACATAAGGGAAAATAAATTTGATGGTTTTCCACCATAAGTTTTTATTTACTGCGCTTTTTGGCTTCACTGTAGAGGATCACCCCAAATACTGTCAATGAGTAGCCAAGCATCCCAGTCACTGACACGGGATTGCGAAAAATCAATATTGAAATGACCACCGCAACAGCTCCTTTCGCATTTCCAAGAACCTGAATTAGCAAGTTTGACACATAGTTATATTAAATGCAACAAGAAAAACAATGAATCAGAAGATATTACTCAACTGACTAGCCAAGTCTGCAACTATTTATATATTTTAATCCTGGCACCTAATACCATACTATCATGTTGATCATTTGGAAAGCAATTATACTCATGTAACTTATTGTTTCCAGGTCTGCATGAACATTCAATCACCAAAATCTCACATCTCCAAGCCAGCAAACAGGGTTCATATCCATGATCCTCCAAGTAAAAGAAAAAAAATTGATGCATACTACGTACAGAAATAATCAGAAGCAAGGTAAATTGCTGCATATCAAGATGCATATGCTGTTTACACCCAAAAATAACATGAAGATCTGTTAAGTATGAGGAACAGATTACACAATCTTGACCAGGATATGGTCTCACAGGAATGAATTTCGGTCATTTCCAGTTTTGTTACAAATCTGAAACTACACCAACTTAACATCAAATAAAATTATTTACCTGGAGAGTTAGAGCACTCGTGTGTTTTGTGACTAGAAAATTGGTCAGATTCACACAATATGCAAGCACAGAATTGAATAAAAGCAACCAAATGATATTGATATCATCTCTGGCAAGAGCCACAGTGATGCCAACCACATTCTCCTCCATATATAGTGTTGCAGGCAGCAAAAGTACCACAGCTATTGGAGCCATGTACAGAAGAAGATTCATAGAGTTTAATCTTTCACTGTGGCAAAAAAAGAAAAACACATCAAAACAGATCTAACCTAACACTTAACGAAATAACATTATAATTTCTGGAAAACATAAGCAGTTACCCTTCAGAAGAAAGTAAAATTCCCTGAACCACTGATTTCAATGCTCTTGCAGCTGTGGCACCGAGACACATTATGAAGCCGAATAAATGGAAACTTGGCTCACCTCTAACAATTTGAAAGTATATCCATTAAAGCCAGCCCAGTGTTCTAATAATTATGATATTCAGATCAAAATGAGTGAGCGTAAACATTAGAACTTGACAGAACCATCATTTTGGATTCCAAACACTACAGCAACAACTCCACAAAGGTCTTTACTTTGTAAATTATAGGCTTCTTACACGACAGACTTCTGCCAAATTTACAAAGGTCTTCATTTCGTAAATTATACTTTGGCCTTCTCACATGACAGACTTCTATTAAAGTTACATGATCATGTTCGACTTAGTTATAACTTTTAACAGTTATAGCTATATCCCTAAGCAAAATGCACTATCTAAATAGAATGATAACATCCTGATCCTAACAAAATGTTGAGCACCAATAGAGGATCACAAAATCCTGCTTATTTTCAAATAAAGAACAATGCTAAATTCAAATTCATGCAAATATCAGAGTCAAATTCATGCAATTTCTTATTTTGCTTAGTGCTAATAAATTTCATAATACATTTGAGTCCAACCCAATAATGTCAATAACACATATAACCAACATAACTAAATGTAGATTTTTACAGAAACATACCCCACTGGCAATGACGACCCCAGTAACTACCGGAATAAGGGTGATGTACGTCAACCACGCCTCCCTCTTGAATGTCATTAAATAAGCAAAAATAGCTGTAAAAAAGGGTGTAGTGGCACCAATCGCCTGAGTAAATGACACTGGCAAGTACCTAAGCGAGACATTCCCACTAACAACAGAGGCACAAAAGATGGCACTTAAAGCGGAGATCTTAAAGAACTGAACCCTAGATTTTATAGTCTGCATAGGCACCATCTTCATCCAAGCAATTGCAATGTAGCTCAACAATGAGCAAGCTGTCATATGACACATAGTCAAGAAGATTGGATATTTAAACCCATAATTGCTCAGCAAATACTTGTTCAACAACAACACCCCAATGTTCGATGCATACCACGACGTCACCAAACTGATCGTAAAAAACCGGCTTGACGGCTTCATAGCCGACATAATTTGTATCTCAAATAGAACAAATTCAACCCCAGAAAGTTACAATTTGCAATTTGTACCTCAAATAGAAGAAACTCAACCCCAGAAAACCACAATTTGCAATTTGTACCTCAAATAGAAGAAATCCAATCACCTAAAATCACAATTTGCATCTCAAATACAAGAAATTCAACCCCAGAAAGTCACAGTTTGCAATTTGTATCTCAACTATAATAAATTCAATCCCAGAAACATACAATTTGCAATTGTATCTCAAATAGACTAAATTCAACCCCAAAAACTACAACTTGCAATTTATAGGAAAATTACAATTTGCAATACTAGTATTTCAAAGTTTTGAACTTTAACTCAAACCATACAAAATTATGCACCTAATCAAGAAAATGAAGCAGTTGGGTAGCTGAGATATTATGATCTTTTAGTGCTATGAGCTTATATAAATCAAAGCAACTCAAAACATAGATCTGATAAATAATCTTGAATCTAAAGAGATGAAGCAACTAAAGTCAACTACCATGGATCTGATGCTTATACTACTTCCTCAATCTCATCAAAATATGAGTACGTATTACATTAAAGACACCGACATGTAAAACAAAATTAGGTGTACGTAACAACCAGGTTGTTATCAACTCGGGTTCCAACGCTCAATCGGATAAATACTTTATCGATTGGATAGATATTTTATGGAGTATATATTAATGTAGAATATGTAAATATGTGTGTGAATATGTTGACAAAAAGAGCAAACGGGTCAAGAAAAGTGTACTAGGGATGACTTATTAGTATTATTGTGAGAGAGAGAGAGAGAGAGAGAGAGAGAGATTGGTTATAGTTTGATTATTAATCCATTCAGTTTATTTATTGAGGTTAAAAATTAGTTAAAACATCATTTGTCTTAATGGTTGACATTTGTGCTATCAAACTAACAACCATTTATTTCTCCCACCAAAAATGGAAAAATATAAAGTTTCAAGCTTGTTTAGTATATATTTAAACGGTATCAAAACTACGGTATCATAAATCAATCATTTGGTACTATGTTCATTTCAATTCACTTATGTTAGCCCACCAGAAGTGCTAACTTATTGAATGGGACAGTCAGAATCACTTAAGTTAAGAAGTCAATATTTTCTCCTACTAATACTTTTATTGAAATATATAGATTGGCCTATGACATTGCTATGCTATCAATGTCAATTTATGTTAATGCTAGCCACAAGACTTACAAAAAAAAAAAAATATTTGTATTCTTATAAAAATAAATTATAAAAGAGTTAATACCTCATTTCAACTATTGTTCAATCAGTACAACATAACTTTCAGCGTATTAGTTAAATTTTGAAGAAAAAATCAAACATCCCACTAAATTGGGAAGAAAAGAGTACATGCTCAAAAAAGTGTGATGGTTTGAAGACTAGATGGTCGAGCAAAAACAAAATTTGTTAGCAAGGGTCTAAAGGATAAGCTAATAGTTAGCATCTTATTTTTTATTCATAGGTAAAGGGCATTAGAAGGTATAAATTGACCATATATATTTCATAAGTGAAATAATATCTTAATTGTGAAAGATTTTCACATTTTATAAGTAATTATATTTAAAAATGAAATAAAATGAGATAAAAATAAAAATTTAACACAAAGTGGGATGTGTCTTGATCAAGTAAGCCAGCTTGAGGCTCGCTTCATTATGTTCGATCAGAATTAAGTGAGCCAGAGGTTTAATGATTGCCAGTTGAGCAAAATTTCAAGCTACTTTCGGCATATTAACGAAGTAGTCATTGACTGCAACTATAGTTGTTCTTTATGGACTATCATCGGATCGTCCACTACATGTTGTATGTTTATCTGATAGTTTTATAGGTTCTTATCAACTCCTCTTTCTTTGCAAACGTCTCTATAATTCTGCAGGCTAATACTCTCCAATTGAATATTTAAATGCGTTTGATTTTCAATGGTTCTTTTTCCAATTCTCATGGCAGTAGATAAGTATGTATTCTGGCAAGAAGTCTTTATATTATTGTTTTGATATCTAGTTATTTCATCAATAAGAATGGAACCCCGTGAAATATGTACCTATTCTTAACTGAGCTATGCATTGCTGTGAAGGTGGTATGGGTTGATATCAGCACATCTTAGTTCTCAAGGCTTGTCGGTTAACTGTATCTGTATTGCTAGCTGCATAAAGAGAGCGAGGGACGAGGATGAACAGATCCCAACACCCCCCACGCCCCAAACCACCATGTTAACAACTCAATACATCTAGCGTGATAGTACTCTATGCTTTTCTACCAGCTCTTTATCACCTGAAGGCACTCTTCCTCTCCCCGCAATTATCAAAGCTCTCTCGCTTTCCTATGTGTCAAAGTTTCAGAAGGTAGCAGCACAATACAGACATTGATAAAGCTCACATATTGCATATATCCTAAATCAAAGGTCAATAGCTTCGTGTACTTCTTTTGATTTTGTAGCACAAGTTCTTATCAGACTCGACAAGGAATTAGAGATCATACCAACAAAGAATACTAAAGCACCTCTGCACCATAACCTTAACTTCATCAGAAAAGCAATACTAATGAACATCAGTTAGCTAATACTAACATTGCATTACTAGTAAAACATACAATACTTACACAAACAGATACATCAAAACATCACAATAATACGACGAAACTACAAGGTCCACACAACATAGGAACATGAAGTGAAATAAACATATACAATATCAATACATAGATACCACTTAATTGTTGTTCTGTTTCTTAATGTCGACTGAGCTATCCCCAACAACCACATTAATCTTTTCATAAGCGAAATTTCCTCCACGAACATCGAATTTAACTGGGATCTCCACCTCATTGCTAGAAGAAATAATCACCCAAAGTGACAACACAACAAACGCTGCCAATGCTCCACAACCAGTCACGAAAATCAAACCCGAAAGGAACCCCAAAACACAGCTTCTCTTCTTCTCAACCTTCTTCACTTCTCCATTACCATTACCAAAACCCAGTGGATCAAACGGCTGAGAATGTAACGACTTGGGGATACTCCAAGTCCTCACATTCCAAGAATAGACAACAACACTCTGAAGTGATTCACCATTCGAAGAACTCAGCCCCATGGACACCATTCGATCACCCCACATTTCTCCCAAATCCATCTCATACGCTATCAATGGATCATAAGGCCTAGCTGAACCAAATTTACTCAACCTAACCTCCAATCTTTTCGAACTCGAATCATAACTTATCCAAGAACGCATTTTTATCCCACTATTCAACACCAACCCGGTTTTTGACAAATCACAAACCTCCACAGACCTAAAGCTATTCACATCAATTCCCACATGATTACTATTAACATCTCCCACATTCTCATCAACCAAAGTATCAAACTCAACCCCAAAAAAGTTTACACCTTTATGAATCCCAAAAGCACTGTTTCTTGAAAGCTCAAAAGGGTAAGTTTGGAACATGACAAATGCAAGTCCATCTCCATTATGGGGTGATATTGAAAATGTAAAATCCGTGGAAAATGAGACTTGGGACCTGTTTGGTATGGATTTTTTCCAAATCAGTAGACCAGTACTTGAAGATTGGTTTGGAGCAGTGAGTTGAACAGCAGAGTTGTCAGATATATTCATTGCATCACCTACAAGGATGTTAGAGTAGATAGCTTGTGGCATAGTTTCAAGAGAGTTTCGGGATCCAAAAGGAGTTGCGCGTTCCTTAGAGGTGACTTCAAAAGTGCTTCGGGATCCAAAAGGAGTTACGTGTCCTAGATTTGCTCTGAGAGCTGAGATTATACATAGTGGAAGAAGGGTTGAGAGAATAAGCAAAAGCAACATTGTTTTTGAAAATGTGGCATTAGATGAAGATGGTGATTAAAAATCAGATCTTGATTAGGATTATGTTTTTTGGTTTCTAGGGTTTGTGACTTTAATGTTTAGGAATATCTGAAGCTCAGAGCACTAACTGTAAGGCAGGTATATCACCACTATAGTCTATGCAGTACAGTTTAAAGTAATATTTCTTACATATTAATTAGTGTTATAACGAAATTAATAATTTAAATTCTCATAACGCTGAATACTGCTAAGAATTATGAATTAAATAGTTTCTTGGTAAATTTTTGTTATAAATACCCCCCATTTCTTCATTGCAGTGACACCAAAAACTTTCAAGAAGAATCACATTAAATTAAGATTTTCAATAATTGAAATTTTATTAGAGATTCTGCTTATAATGTTAGGATTTTGTGAATTTTGGAAGCCTTAATACCAAATAGTACTAAACATTTCAATTGTTTTTTGTTACTAAAACAATTCACTTTAATTACTAGTAAGATTTTGATTTTATATTTATTAAAATAAAAAATAAACAAGTGATTCGATGGGCAAACACGTCAAGTTTGATGTTTATTGGCGGGTATTTGTTTTGCCCTCCGAATGACACGTCGTGAATTTCCAAACACCCTCCCACTGCCGAGAGATCACCAAATCCAAAAAACCAAATTTTGACAAAAAAATCTGGTCTCTTCATTGATTCGGACAAGAAATTTGTCAAATTTCCTCACCATTTTGATGGATTGAGATGTTCAATCCCTACCAAGAATCGATTTCAGCCATTATCAGAGACAACAATAGAATTTGTATCTTTTTTTCCTAGGATTTACAAACCCAATTTGATTTTAGATCTGAAGATGTCGTTGCAAAAAAAATTGTCCTCAAGAAAGAATAGGAATGTTTCCTATGGAGATGAGAAAGCTAACACAATTCAAAGAACTCTATTTGCAAAATCAGGAGAGTTTATTACCTTGAAGATACAACAACTTCCATCAAATCAAGAGGCTCATAAACCCTGGGTAAGTAAACCCACATTAGTCTCATTTAAAGTAAACATCTGGTTCTTTTTACGAAAATTAATTCAAGATTAATTTCACTCTGTTCACTTCCTTTGAAAATTAATTCAAGATGGTGAAGAGGAAGTGATCCTTAAAGGGGATTTAAATATGAAAAAAGAAGTTCATCAGATGAAAATTACTTCTAAGATACCTCACATAAAAAGGTCCAATTCTGATATTAAGATGGTAAACTCAAATGAAAAGTCTGGTAACTGGACTTTTCTGCCTAAAAAAACAGAAATCGTGAGAATGATAATATGGGTCTTAACATAGACATTGAAATTTTAATGTAAAATAAAAGGAGACTTTATTCAAGCTATCAAATAGGAAGCATTGCGAACAAGGCCATTGAAGAAAATATCTGGTCCAGATTTAATATTTGGAGTGACATGTGGGGATTGAATGGTGTTTCATTACGAGAATTACCAACAAAGAGGTTGGATTAAGGGGAAATTCTTTTAACGATCATCAAATGTTTTCAAAAATATTCACGGATAGTAACTTGATGATTACAATCTACATTATGATGAATTTTTTGAGAATCAACTATATCAAGGATATGGAGGATATTGATTGGGTCCAGGAAGTTAATTTGGTTAAGATCGCCAATAAAAGTAGAAGTCTTAAAAGAAAAAAGGTTCAGAAAGATACAATTATTAAAAGATTTAATGGATCGAAAAGATCAAGAATCAAAGAATTAACTAAATATTGGGAGCTGAACTTTGCAAACAGAAAATATCAAGACAGAGATGAAATATGATGAAATATGGAGTATCCACAATCAACAAATGGGCTTTTGTATTGTTACAAAAAGTTTTCAAGGTTAATCTCAAGCGAAATTTTGAAAGATCATGGAAAGTTGATCACCATCTCAGTCTATCCAAATTAGATGATTTAGTCAAACACTCAGTTCATTGCATTTGGTTCTGTAAAAATGAGAATACAAACCGCCATTGACATTTAAATAACGCTCTAAAGAGGCTGCACATTGCACACCAGGACTTGTGGATTCACAAACCTCACACCGCTCAACCAAGAAGAGAATCGGGCTTCATGGATGAGCAATCAGGCAAATCAAAGTATTCAAAATTAAACTGGCAACTATCTAATCTCTAGATTTACCATATTTAATTATCGCTTCATTTTATTCATAAATGTATGACAAATTTTATTTTCTCACCAAACGGATTAAAGGGATTGCTCCTCAACGACCCCAAACGCCATCACGAATCTCACTAGAACCGTAGAAAGCCTCGTCGTGTCTCACGGTTCATTCCTCAGAACGCCGCGTTGCTATAAGCCTCGACATTTGTTTTCTTTCAAACACTTTGTTTTGTTTTTACTTAATTCCATCCTATCCGACTACGTTCCCTAAATATTGGCGCTGACGCTAATTGTGCATGTAGGACCTCGCGTGAGTTTTTTAATATTTTGCACTACCCGCCAGAACTCACTAAAACATCATGATTTTTCAAATTTGGTCTGAGATTAATTTCGGGACTTTCGATGTATCGACAGTGAATCCTCAATTACAAAATGTAGTAAAAGATACTGGGATTCAGTTGGCCCTCTCTTACAACCACTGAAAATACCCAATTTCTTTGACAAATACCTCATATACCTATCAACCACTGCTCCCTTCCTTCCTCAATTTCATTGCCTCTTTTGGATTGGAAACATCCACCACCTTGGCCAGGACTATACTTGGTCGTATCGAATGGTCGACTATCTATGAAAATTGGATCGCAGCAGAACAAATTATGAATGGTCAAACCATTTCCCAAGCATTATGTGTCGCTTAATAACTAAAGGTCTCCATCATAGTCTTCCTTACTATCTCAACCAAATCCTCTTCATTTATGCCCCAAGACCTAGTCTAAACCTCGAATCTTTATTTCTTTCTTCCCGACTTCCAAATCATATATCACCTACTTGGAATCAGGAAGACTCAACCAGTAATTCATCCTCTGCCTATTCTTTCCTTTCAAATCTTAAAAAAATAAAAGACAAAATCAAAACCTGGAATAAAACTCGCATTGAAAATATTTTTCAGCAAATAAAAGACATACAATCCATCCTTGAAACTGTTCAATCTAACCCTTCCCAATCCAATAATTCCATCATGGACCAATGTCTTAGAAACCAACTTGATTGTCTCCTCTCTCACGAAGAAAATTATTGGAAACAAAGAGCGAAAATCAAGGCCATCTCAGATGGCGACAAAAATATAAAATTCTTTCATTCTCATGTAAAGCACAAAAACAAAATAAATTTCATTCTCGAACTTGTGGAAGATAATAACAACCTCCTCCCTTCAGAAGACTCTATTAGAACCCATTGCAGAAAACACTTCCTGAGCCTTTACACCCCTTCCAACCCTCCTCCCAAATTTCTGCTAATCCCGTCCTCCCCACGACCTATCTCTATCTATTACAAACATCACTAATCATCTCAATCTTACTGTGATTGACCGTCTCTAAGCCTCTTTCACCCTCAAGAAATTAAGACAACCTTGCTCACAAGCATCTAAATCTCTTGGGCTCACGGCTTTTCTCGCAAAATTTATCAAAAACTCGAATATCAGAAAGTGATTGTCTTACTAAAGATACTTTGAATTTCCTAATAGAATGTCACATACTCAAAGAACTCAATAATACCTTCATTACCCTTATCCCTAAAATACATAATCCCAAAAATATCAATGATTTCAGACCTATTAGTCTATGCAATGCCTCATACAAAATTGCATCCAAAATCCTTGTCAACCTATAAATCCCACTTTAATGACTCTTCTATCCCCTGCTAGTACTAAAATGGTTTCATTCAAGGCAAAGGTCCACAAGACAATATTATTCTGCCTAAGAAACACTACACTATAAAAAATTCAAAATACAAAATGGAATGGCCGCCATCAAAATCGATAATGGCAGCCTCGATCGAATTAATTTGACTTCTCCTCATCCCGGTCAAGCTTTGCTATATTCCTCCTCACCGGGTCAATTTTATCAAAGAATTTATCACTATAGTCCAATACTCACTCCGTCAACGGTCATACCACTACTCTTTAAACCTCTCAGGGTATTTGCTGCGTGACCTTCTTTCCTCTATCCTTTTTGCCTCTGCTTTAAGCCTTTTTCTCAGATCTCTCATAACAATCAAAATCAAAAAAACTTCAAATGTATCTCACAAAATAGTCCCAAAATCAATCATCTTCTTTGATACATTTTTCTTCATTCATTAGAAAAGATCACTTTTCTATTAAAGATGATTATCAAAGATTTATCAGATTCCTGTCAAATTACCAATTTAATAAACTACCATCACATTTAGTCCATTTTACCTTTTTCATCTAAAAATAAAATTCCCAAAGTTAACTCAACATCACACTTAACATTGAAATATTTAGATGTCCTCGATATTCAATCAAAATAAATTTGGTTTTTCTCAAATCATGGATAAACGTACAAATTATTAGTTGGAAACCAAATTCTAATTATTGAAGAATTGCCCTTATCAAGTCTTATTCTTCAATCCATCATGTGTGATTCTAGATTATTATAATTTCCTTTCCGTTCTCTCAATTTAAATCAACATGACTTGTAAACTTTTACGGGAGGAACCCATCACACAACATCCATCTGGGTTGACTAGCATTTTCCAGATGGACAAAGAAAGCGGGGTGGTCTGTGTTTTAAACATCTTTATCATTTCAATATTGCTCTCCTGTCGAAATGGACAAGACCATACAACAACCCAATATTCCTCTCAAAGATTGCCAAACCAACATTATCCTACTACCCTTTAAATTCATCCTTAAAATAATCCTCCCGGACGAAAAACTTCACTTGTTTGAACAATCCTTATACGGCACCTGTGAAAATTAATATCCGAATGATTCTTGATTTCATAACACCAAAGCTCCATCTTGTTTCCTTCAATCTAAACTTCCTGATTTCTATCCTAATAAAGCTTCAACTTCTTATCAATGGCAACCACTGTAACATACCTCTTCATATCTTTCCCTCATGAAAGCGCTGATAAAATTATCAAATCAGATCATCAGAATGGTATGAAGACATCGTCTTAGGGATTAATTATTCAGACTAAAGATATTTATCATTATTCATTAAACAACTAAGATCAATCAAACTCCTTTCACCCACAATATCGTTACCCAGTGAAAACTTGAAAAATCTATGGAAGTTTCATTCCTAAAAATAAAAAATCTTCAAAACTCCTTCCTTGACCTATTATATTCCAACCAACCAATCTCATCAATAAAACAAACAAAACTGCTTCCACCCATCAGTTTCTTTTGTCCCCGAACAACGTGTAACGCACCCACCCCAAGTCGCCTCGAGGTTAAGATCATTAACAACCAGATACCGCAGTCATCACCAAACGATGGATACAATAAATTAACATAACCTCGCCGACATTATCAAAATAAAGCTCTATTTCAATCGTGGTGTCTTAAACAATACACCATCCAACAAAAAAAAATAACGCGACAACAACACATATCCAAAATACATCATGTGAGTACGACAATGCACTGCCAATTACAATACAACCCACCACCCAAATATACAAATGTTTGATTAAAGAAATGACTGACAGACTTCCTACGCCACCACCGCCTCATCTAAGATCTTCAAATAGCACTGCATCCCCTGGCCACCTCGCGATCACTCCTGGGAGACTCAGGCATAAAACGTCACCACGTAGAATAGGAGTCACTTATTAAGTTTCAGTGAATACAAATATCACGTATTTGTCCCCCATTTTCAGTTTATATGTATATATACAATTATTAACTAAGTTATATTAATAATCATTCAAAAGTCATGAGATAATACACAGCCTACAACTGATTAACACACAATCTAATGGAAATGGCCCTAACACACAAATCATCAAATTAGAGGAATCCACCTCCAAATACACATGTAGAATCATAATCTCCAAATACACACATGAGAATCCACTCCAACAATATATTTTGTAATCCACCTCCAAATAACCGATTTAGGCTTCCACTCACCTCCCCGACTTATACTTACACCCTCAATGCGTGATATCACACCAAACCTCTCCCGAACCACTCTGGCAACCCACACCCATATGCACACTACCAAACCTCCTACTGGTCACCACCGCCTTCCAGGTAACACATAAATTAATCAAGACATCAAGACACAACACACACAAAGACACAAACACATATATAAAGGTATAATAACAAACATTACTCATAATATAATCATGTTCACAACTATTCATTGATATAAGTCATAATCACTAATATCTCATTATTATATGAATTATAGTCTCACTATCTCTCATAATATAATTTAAAATCTCCATTTTTTTCATCATATGAATCAGAATCAACATGTACATAATATCGATCATAATCTCAATTATTTCAAAGTATAACTCAAAATCTCAATTTCCACATAATATCAAATATTGTCACACACACACACATATCCGATTAATTCAAAATATCATGTAAGATATACAACATATTATACATAAGAGGTTCCCATCGTAGATTTGTACTCACTCAAGTCCAAAAAGAATAAACAAAGACTAAAGTAAATTTTCGTATGGGGACCTTCAATTCCTATTCAAAAGAAATTAGATATTATAATACATTCCATGTAGTCCTTCCTTTAACATATATATGTGTACCCCAAGTGTTATACCACGCCTCAATGACTGACCCTTATAACTCTTAGCAAGTGATTCTATTCCCGTGGATCGACATCGCCTATAACATTCTATTATTAACTATATTCAAATAACTCGCCAAATCTCAAGAGATTCGTCATCACCTGCAATATCCAACAATAAACTCCTAAACATTCTAAACAACCCAAGAATCAATTGACAACTAATTAATTCATTAAATACAACCTCCAATACAAGCACCACTAGCATGTTTTAACTTTCCCAAACTTTCTCAACCTAATCTCTCAATTTGCAGTATTCCTATCCAAACCAACAATTCTATACCCAAATCAACTTATTCAGTCCACCATCCTCATATTACGCTAAAACAATTGAAGAAAAGTCAATAAAGTCAACATCCAACTTACAACACTTTCCAATCCCAATAACCATCTAAATCACTTAATCCTTTCACTGATACTTGATAACAATACTATACCATAATAACATCCAAATCTAAAGTCAACATAAAAGTCAAACTTTATATAGTCAACTATAAGCTCCAAATAATGAAATTCGGCAAAAGATCATACCTTTCGATCAATTTAGAGATTTGGAACGTAGGTTATTAAGCTAGATTCAAGATTTGCCAAGAAAATGAAAAAAAATCAACGAGTGGAGTAGGACGTAATCGTACAAGCTAAGAGGGAAATAAGAAGATTTTGTTTCAAGTATGTTTTACAATAGGATAAATATAAGTATAGTGGGTTAGGTGGGAAGTTGGGACCTCAAGGGTAGTTCTGGTCAAGTTTATTCATTTATAACGCTTTCTTTACTTATTACCAACCAAATTTAACACGAGTCCAATTAAATTTCTATTCTCAAAATATATTATCGCCCAACCTACGAATTATTCCATAAAGAAAATTTTTACTTTAATCGCAAAACACTAACCGAAGGAATTAAAATCATCTTAAGGAAATCATTATACGGAACGGTTATTTTGGCCTCCCCACCTAATAAATTTCGCCCTAAATTTACTCAACAATCTACGTACTGCACTAACACACCTTCCACTCAACCTCATAGGAAGTAGTATATTTACATATATATTATAGTACAAAGTTTAAGAACTAACCTTCCGTCTCGAAAAGATGTGGACAATCGTTTCCGACATCCTCCTCTCAAGCCCTAATGAGTTTCCTCCACTGTTGATTTCTACTTTTGCCACCTTTCACTTAAAGCTAATAACTTGATTCCAAATACTTTTTCTCATGTTTTATCAAGAATTTTCACCGTTTCTTCATACGTAGACCCTCCTAAATTAATCGTTGTAATTCCAAGATATGGATTCATTCGATACTTCCTCAAACATGACATTAATGAAAAACATTATGAATTCGCCCAACGCTGAGTACCAAACTTATCGCCCACCGACCAACTCCGCCTACAACTTACACGGACCGATATACTTTTCGCCTAACTCTCTCTCTCTCTTCCTAATCTCAACACACCTTTCCATTAGAAGCTCCTCAAGAATACTTTATCACCAATTTCAAAGCTTAAATCCACCCGATTAATTTATCCGCATACATCTTTGCCTATCTTCATACCACTTCGTGTGTCGTCAGATCAATTTTATTCTCTACCGATCTTTTCCACTAACTCCCCAACATACACTTTATCCCCCACTTCATTCCAAAGAACTGAGTCCTACATTTCCTACCTGATTAATATAAGCTTCAAATGGAATATATCCTAATACCGGGCGCTGAAACTATTATTATATGCAACCTATTTTAGTAATTCATCATCCTTCCACTCGAAAAATTCAACACACAGTTCAAAATAGGCCCCTCCAATGTTGAATTGTTCTCCGATCACCATCCGACAAATGATACCAAATTGACCTCGCCCCCATCAAGCCAAATCCTCTTTCCAAATCTGAGTGTGAATTCAAGACTGACCGATACAACGGATAATCGCATCACAATGATTCATAACTGCACTTAATCAAAAGAATGAATATTTCTCATAGCTTCATCCACTATGACCCAAATGCCATCATTCTTTTCTCAATGCCCCTGGAAGTCCAAAAACAAAGTCCATCGTAATATGCCCCAAGTCCACTGAATGTGGTCATTTACTGGATGTCGGTAAATTTATCCTCACCGACAAGTCGACATTTGATAAATTCAAGAATTTCCTCTTCAAGCTGGGCCACCAATACACCGCTTAAGTCTCTATACATCTTTGTACCACCAGACGCATAATTGCATTTGGCATTACAGCCTCATCCAAAATCTCCTTTTTCAACTCCGAGAATAAGGAACGAATAATCTACTACGCATCAGAAGAGCCCATCCTCTCACCCACAAAGTCTCATTCGCCTCGCCTCTTCACTTCCCTCATTTTTTTTGTAATTTCACCTTGCTGCCTCCGTGAATGATCAACAAGAACTGTAGTCGAACCCTTTATTTGTGCCAACAAACCACCATCGACTCCCTAATCTCGAAATCATCATCATTAATGTTTGCTTCATTTCATTTAATGGCTCTTTAATCTTCCTTCCCACTAAGGCATCACACATTCGCCTTCCTCGGATTTATACTCAATAGAAACATCATAATCAATGATAAACTCCATCCACCTTCGGGCCGATTCAAATCTCTCTCTCATTGGAGGTATTTCAAACTTCATGATCAAGAAAATTTTGCAAGTCACCCCCCATACAAATAATGCTCAATCTAAGTGCGAACACAATAGCAAATTAGCTCCAAATCGGTGTTTGATAGTTTTTCTCATGATTTCTCACTGTCATGACGACACGCTACCACCTACCAAACCCCCTGGCTGACGCATCACTATAATAATTACATTATTAGCCAATCTCTCCCGACGAAGATCAATACCGCGCTGTAGTCAATTTCTTCAACCTATCAAGCACTGTCATAACCACCGCAAACAAATGGAACTCCTTTTCTACCAACCCCACAAGGCAATAATTGAAGTCTGCATAAATCTCCATAAGATCCCGCTAGACCCGTAAAACTCCATTTCAAGAATACTGCCTCATTCATCACAGCTTCAACCTTTGAGGATCAACACTTATACCCTCTCCAAATCACATGGTCTTAAACTGACTTTTTCTAAACCAAATTCACACTTGGAAAATTTAGCATACACCATTTTTCCTCAAGTCTCTAGCACAATCCCTCAAGTAGCTCTTCATGCTCTCCTCACCGCCGTAATATATCAAAATACCGCCACGAACACCACCATAAATTTATTTAAGAAACATGGAACAATCTTATCTTCATAAGATCCATAAACGCGTGGGGCATTCAATAACCCAAATGGTATCAACAAAACTCGTGAGTGCCTATCTTGTTCTAAAAGCCGACTTTGATACATCATCCTCCTTAATCCTCAATCACGTAGCCCTGACCAAGCCAATCTTTAGAAAATACCCTGCATCCTTTCATCATCAAACATTCAACCAGGCAACGGATATCGATTCTTAATGGTTACTTTGTTCACTGCTCATAACGATACACAACCTCAAAGATCCATCCTTCTTTCTCGACAAATAACAATCGGAGTCTCTGCAACTGGGTCGAATGAACTTTATCCAACAATTCCTCGTAATCAAGGCTAACTCACCTCCGCAGATTTTCATTCTATATGTGCCAGAAACCTGAGTGATACCAGAATCAATTCTATAGAAAACTCCATCTTCCTCGCATGTGAGGAAGTCCCTGAATTCTAGAAATACATCAATAGTTACCTCACAACACGAGACCTCTTTCAAATCAACCTTCTTTACTCATGGTCGACAAATACGGGCAAGATAACCAATACATCCACTTCAACATCTTACGGGCAACTAAGGGTAAAATGAGACAAGAGGGAAAGATTTTTCTATCACCTTGTGCTAAGATCTTTAGATCTACCAGACTAGATATTTCAATCTTCTTAAGATGACAATCTATCACCGCATGATGTTTCCAACCAATCCATTCCTTGCAAGATCAAAATCATTCATCTCAAAAGGTAATAAATCTTATTCCTCTGCATACTGATTTAATACTTATGTGACAATTTCAAGTACCTTTATCAATCTTTAATGCATTCCCCAATCTCGGAGTTAGAATCAGAAGTGAATAGCAAGAATTGAAGTTTTAGGAATACTGAGAATTTCATAGATATAAAGGAATGAAAGTAGTTCTGAATCAAACAAGACTTTAGCCTCCAACCCACACATAAATTTAAAAGACCACACTGCCCTAACTCATTTCCTCATTGGTAACGAATATTCTTCATCATCACCCGACTATTAGTCCTTAAAGAACTCACACCTCGACTACTCACATCTCACTAAAGCCTCCTCTACCACTAATCACTCCACTGGCTCGTGATGTTTCCTCCCCGTCACAAGGTCAGATCGAGTAACGCTAGCACTCCCACTCACACTGGACACCGATAACAAACCACCACCCCGTTTTGCATTCCGCCAGCTCTATGACCCAAGCTTAATGATAACGAAACACCATAGTCACTCCGCCTCGATACCTCAAGTTCCTGTGACCGATTAAAGACCAAGTATAGAAATGCAGAGTACCGACCATTGAGAATTGGCAATGAGCACTAAATCCACTGTCAATACGGACGCCCTCGAAGTCCTTTAACTCGATCGATCACCATCTCGGAAGATCATATCTTCTCCTCTTTTTCCCCAATTCCACTGACACCTCGCCCAACCATCTCTACCAGGCATCATTTACTAGCTCATGGAAAGTTGTATAATTTTTGAGTGATAACTCGTGCGAATCTCCCATATCATTCGTCCCTCGAACCTCTCTCGATCCTCTTCCCTCAGGATTCACCTCCCAAGCACGGCAGACACCGAATCTTTTTCTCAGAAATACTTATACTTTGCTCCCTTGTTTCTAGCCGGATCAATTCTCTCTGGGAGCCTGGCAAAAAAAGCCCTCGAATAATTCCACGAACTGATCCACAACACCAAAGTCCCCACCAAGAAATCAGATTCCGCGATACTGAAACAATTCCATGGACTGTCCCCGGCCTCAGTAACTCCCATAGGTCTTCAAATATACTTCCAAGTCTCTGAATGTAACCTAATGCCCGAATGGTAATCACCTCTCTATGAAATCTCAGTGGTCCCAAGGCTTCAGAAAAGCGGTCAAATAGCTTACTTCCTCAGAATTCACCTCCCGCCAAAGAAGAACTACCGGGCTCTGATCTCCACCAATTATTTATTCCTAACTTGGTGGACAGCTCATCACCATATATTACTATCCATTCTCCGCAACTCCAAGACCTCATCACCTCTAAAGACCTCTCGCAGCTCTCCTCGCCAAGACTCCTCATGACCTCCGGCAAACATCTAACCGAATGCATCTACGTGCATCCCCAAATTAATGAACAATGTAAGAAAAGAAGAAATCAGACTACAAGAAAACTCAATAAATGACAACTCTCTAACAACTATCAACCTGCTAATACAACCATTGTCAGACACCATAAAGACTCGAACCTAGGCTCGATAATAAAATTGTAATCTAATTCACCTAAGTCGGGTCACTGAAAGCTAAGATCATTAACAACTATACTGCAGAGTCACCAAACCATGGATACAATAACAACAGAACTATCATTATCAAAATAGCCCTATTTCCATCGTGGGCTCCAACTACAAAATAACGGACAACAGAATACATATCCAAAATACATCATAAAGTGAAAGTACGACAACGTACTAATATAATACAACCCACCCGCCCAACATGTTGACAAAGAAACGCACTGACGAGGACTTCCTACGCCACCACCGCCTCACCTAAGATCTTCGCCAAGAAATACAGTTAACGTATCCCCACACCAAATTCTAGAGACTCAGAGCAAACTACCACGTAGAATGTGAGTCACCTATTGTTCGAATAATACAAATATCAGCTGTATTTGGTCCCCCTATGGAGTATTTTCGCTGCTAAAGTTTATATATATATATATACAATATTAACCAAGCTTACATGACGTAATAACTGCCAAAAGTCACGTAAGATAATACACATGAGCCTACAACCCCTAATAACACATACCTATCTAATGGAAATGCCTCCTAACACAATAAATCATCAAAACAGGAATCCACCTCCACACACACATATGAATCCACCTAAATAATACACATAAGCAGAATCCACCTCCAACAATACATGAGAACTAATCTCCAAATAATCGACAGCTCCACCTCCATCCTCCGACCTAGAGCTACACCCCTCATCAAACTCCTCAATCCACGCGCAACCAATGAGTACGCACACCACGCCCAACCTCCCTGGGTTTGGTCACCACCATTCAAGTAAGTAACATTACATATGCTAAATCAATCAAGACATCAAAGACACAAGACACAAATGCAGGTGTGTATAACAATAATAAATACACACAATTTCATACATAATATAATCATGTTCACAACTATCTCATATGTTCTCATAATCACTAATATCTCATTATATATAGTATGAATTTATAACTCACTATCTCATAATATAACTAAAATCTCCATTACTCATCATATGAATCGAATCAAATGTTAATAGCAATAACTAATTGGCTTCAGCATAACTCAAATTTAATTTCCACATAATATCATGGTCACACACACATATCCGAATAATCTCAAAAATAATATCATATGTAGTATATACAACATATTATACATAAGAGGTTCTATCGTGAGATTCAGACTCACCTCAAGTCCAAAGTAGTAAATAACAAGACTAGCAGTTTTCATGTATCCCGGTTCAATTCCTATTCAAAGAAATTGGGGATATTATAATACATTCCATAGAGTCCTCTCTTAACATATATTGTGGTAATTCCCAAGTGTTATACCACGCCTCACCATTCGAATTTATAACTCTTTAGCAAGGGATTCTATATTCCTAGATTTATATCACCTATACCATTCGACATAACTATATTCAAATCGCCAATTTCGCCAAATCTCAGATTCGTCATCACCTAATTACTCCAACACAACCTCCTAAACATATTCTAAACAACCCACAGAATCAATTGACAACTAATTAATTCATTAAATACAACCTCCATCACAAGCACCAATTAGCATACCTAACTTTCCCCAAACTTTCAACCTAACTCCTAACTTATTCTATCCAGTCCAACAATTTGTACCCAAATCAACTATATTCCACCATCCTCATATTATCATTTAAAGTCAATCAAGAAAAGTCAATAAAAGTCACATCCAACTTACAACACTCTTCCAATCCCAATAACCATCTAAATCACCTCTTAATCCTTACCTGACACTGATAACAATACTATACTTACACAACATCCAAATCTAAAAGTCAACATAAAAGTCAAACTCTTTATATAATAACTATAGCCCAAATAATGAAATTGAAGGGTAAAGACCATACCTGATCAACTAGTAGAATGAAACGAGGGTTAATAAGCCAGAGATTCTACGCATCAAGCTAAAATGAAAAAAATCAACGGAAGTGGGAGTAGGATGGTTCACAAGCTTAAGAGGAAGAAGAAGATTTTTGTTTGTGATAAGTTTACAATAGGATAAATATAAGTATAGTGGGGTTAAAGGGAAGCTGGGACCCTCAAGTGGTAGTTCGGGTCAAGTTCGTTTGGTTATGGTCTTTACCAACCAAATTCAACACGAGTCCAATTAAATTTCTATTCTCAAAATATATTATCGCTTCAAACCTATGTGTAATCATTATTCCATAAAGAAATTTTTACTTTAATCAAGAAAACACTCAACCGAGCGATCAAAATCATTCATGAAATCATATACTGAACGGGTTATTTCAAAATGGAAACATCTAACCACCTTCTTCCTTCAATGTCCTTCTCAAAGACATTTGGAACTAGCCTGTCCTTTTTCACATACAAACAACAACATTTCCTCTCTTATCATTAAATGGTAGTATCTTATCCCAACGGATCACAATAACCCTTCATGACTCAGAGCCTTTTGGACAACCTTCTGGACCAACACCAAAATGATCTTTATTTTCAACAACGGTATCCGCCTCGAATCGGACTACATCATCAAAAAATGTAATGACTTTAACTATGAAAGAAATCTCATTATCCTGGTTACCACCACCCCACCCAAATAAAAAATTTAACCTCACGCCTTTGCTTTCAACCAAATCCTCCTCCTGATAAATTTGAACCTAAATTACAATTTAAAAGAGATGCCAAACTGCATTGGTACTTCAAGTGATTACAACCCCATTTGGATCATTACAATGTACCATAAAGGAAGTTGAATCTCTATATATGGGAAACCTATTTTTATCGAAAGCATTCCACCGCAAAGCAAAGGACACCTCAAGAACATCAACTTGGCGTCCTTTGGAGAGGCTTTCATCAGCGCCTTCTCCATCAAAGACTACAATATGCATTTCATTTATTTTATTATTGATGGTTTTATTTCACAAGCTCGTCTGCATATTTTCAAATTTATCAAAAATCGTCGAATTAAGAAGATGATTTGAGCACAATAAAGTTTTTTGTTTCAACCAATATTGGTTGTTCATCGAATTTGCTCGGATATTTCAATTAATACTTAATTCAATAGATTGTTGTAATATTAATAGCACTCCAAACGAAAGACATTTGATTAATTTTAATAATATAAATGTATTAATTATAAAAAAGTTCATTTGTTTACTTTTTGCAAGTGACCATTATAATGACATTGTTAATCCCAAAAGATTTGATTTAAGTGAATTCATTTTCATTTTTACAGTTCAATAAGAATAACTAAATGAAAATTATTAATTTGAAGTTATGCAATAAAGTAGAACTGGTTGTTCTAAAAATGAAACCTATATAATATAAGTATATGAGGTGTCTAACTAATCGGGTCGAACGGGGTCCTGCCCCTTGCCCAGCCTGGGCGGCCAGCTCATTATCGAACCGGTCAAATTCTCAAAGAATTACCGGGTCTTCTATTCAATCGGA
This sequence comes from Lithospermum erythrorhizon, assembly GCA_019722365.1. Taxonomy (NCBI): domain Eukaryota; kingdom Viridiplantae; phylum Streptophyta; class Magnoliopsida; order Boraginales; family Boraginaceae; genus Lithospermum; species Lithospermum erythrorhizon. The sequence continues at coordinate 326,212 of JADFUC010001644.1, forward strand.
AATGAAGGGTTTATCAAGTATTCATTAAATTGGGAGTAAATGTTTAGTCTAATAGTTTTAGAATGGAAGATTTATTAATGTACCAAATATGATCAACCAATGATCAACATGGCGAATTATACGCCAACAACCATGTATGTTAATTTTTGTTATATTATTATTATTCAAGTAGTTAAATGATTCAATACTTATCAAATATTATAATTTATATATTGTAAATTTAATTTATCAAATAAACATATCATAAAATAACAATATTCATTACTATATAAAGTAATTAGATTGTATGTAAATTCTATTAATTATATGAGAAATTATTTTATTGTAAAGTTCTTTCGTTTATATTGATAAAAGTACAACATATTAATATACTAATCTTTTAAATAATTATGTTAAAGTTACAACACTATTTCAAAAATAATTGAAAGAATCATGACTATTTATTGATTTATAAATATGTTCATAAACTAGTAAATATCTTTAATTTTACTTGCAATCATGTTATGAAATTTATATGATAAAAAAAAATGACAGACATTAATATATTATTTTGAAATTATAAAGTTATTTAGTTATATATATATGTATTTTAACTTATATCGTTGTATAATTTGAATTTGTTCCAAACCCTTGAAGTTTAAACTTGAGGTTTGTTCTAAACCTCTAGTTTAATGTTATATAATATTTCTCTTTCGATAATATATTATTTAAGCAATAAATAACTTTATCTGAATATATAGTAACGATGTTGTGTTTATCCATATAATATTCAATACTAAATAACTTCAGATGATTTAAATAGAATAATTTCAATAATTTCTTGTTATTTTTAATTACAAATAAAATTTATTGTTTATAGAATAATATATTAATGCATTTATATTTGTTAATAATAATATTATATTCCATTAATAATAAATGGCATTATAACCTAGATATAAATGTGTTTTAACATATTCAATAATACTATTTTCATTGTAAATATATGGCAGAACGTGGAAATTATTTGATAGAATTAGACATTAATGGGAAATGCTTCTAGATAATCTGAGTACCATTTATTAAAACCAGATCACACATACCAATAAATGTTTAGACGCGAAGTGTCTCGAACTTGCAATAAATGCCACCAAATTGAAATATGCTTTGAAGACAATACTTTGGGCCTAGAGCCCAATACTTTTGTTCAGTCTGCCTCACTTTAAAGCATCTGTGAGGCCCGATTCGTTAGACAGCCTGTATATGAATGTGGAATAACCAGTATCAATTGGGTCTCTTTCAAAGAATAGGCCTCTCAATTTAGACCTGTCACCACCAGCCCATTTAATAGAGTTTTGAGGAATAAGTGAATGGACAAATTCATTAATGAAGAAATAGTTTAAAAATGTGGTACTTAGATTCTACAGGCTAGAGACGATTAATAAATATGGATTGGCAAACCACCATAGATTTTACACGTTTTGCATACTCACACGTTTAATAACATAATTTTTGAAAATCACTCCTCCCAGCCTGTTCAACTAATGAAATTACTAAAAATTCTTCATGAAAATTATACCTTCCATTTTTTATACTTGTCGCTTTTTTATACTTGTCGCTTATCCAAAAAAAATTTTTATATAAACAATTTTACATAATAAATAGTTTTTATATTTCTAATGACTACTTTATTTGAAATAAAACAACCAAACAATGATATCATAAAATCATTGTCAACTATATTTTAACGCACTTTTCGACTCATTTTATTTTCTGACCCATGCTATGAAAGTTGGAGAAGTTGGCTAAATAAACGGAGGTGATTATTTGATTTTAGTTGTCACATACTAATAATTTAGGTAGACTAATTGACACTTAACCTTTATTTTGGAAAAGATATTATCATTTTATTAATAACGTACATTAACAATATTAATAATTGATATATTTTTTATCCAATATTATATTCCGTGAAAGAGCTTAAAGGGAACCCCTCATGAACTATTCCTTTAGTCTTCGATAAACCTTTAATGCAGCTGTTATTGTATTATTAATTTTAAATAATTAAAATGAAGAAAGATATGGTACAACTGTAATAAACATAAGATTCGATTTAATATACATTTAAATCATATATTGAACCCTTGAAGATCCAAACTCAGAATGGGGGAATAAATCTTTACCGAGTATTAGTTATTGACTTAGTTCACCTGCAATATCGATTTAGATATCAGTGCAAGTTTAGTTTGATCTTCCTAGTATTACTGGGCATCTATGGACTATAATACCATACACTATTACATTTTATGGTCCCCAATAAACCCAATTTGATGCGCCTATTACTGCCAACTACTGGATCTACCCAAGTCCTGTCACTTTTCCTTTGTTAGTGGAAGAAATATAAGAAATATAATTATATAAACCACTATATGTCTATATGTATATATATTTAGATCTAATACACATATATGTACACTCATAATAACATTGAATCAATTGCAAGTGAAATTAAATCTAGTCTCTTTACAGCAATTGGCCAATTATCCCAAATCTCTTATAACAAGTACTACATTTATATCATTGTGTTGTTAAATCACAATTGCTCATATTTGATGGAACTTAATATCGTCCAAGATTGAGGAGTGAAACATTTGGCCTACATAGTTTCTAATTAGTACAAACAAAAAGTCTCTCCAAATACTTCACCTACTCATCAACAATTAGCACACTCAATCATGCTCGAACTCTAAACTAATCATACACCTCATCCGTAGTCGTAGTAGTTAGAAATCAAAATTAATATGATAACCAAGCCAATCATGACTTAAAAGCACAACGTAGCCTGGATGTTGCCCGATTTTTTAATTTCTTTTTGTGTCCAATTTTATCGATTTAATAAACTACTGCTTCAAATTAATTTGCTTGAATCGGTTCGCTGGGATGCCCGCTTTCTGCTTAATGGTTCTGGCCGGTTTTTTCAAGTTTTGAATAATATAATATAAAAGTCGATTTCCAAATTAAAATAAAATACACATAAATTTCAACCGCAGATAACACTAAATGCACGATATATAACCGTAGATAATGTCCAGTAGACGCTAACTAACTGACATTGTTTCAAACACGAGACACCAAAGGATGCCTACAAAAGAGGTAGAAGATACCGGCGCTAGAATTTAAACAATGAAACTAGAGAAAAATATTTCTATTATGTATTTAAACTTTATCATCTGTAATCTAATTTAATTTTAACTGGCTAAAATTTCTCCATCTTTATCTTTTCATTTTTAATTAAAGCTATTCTAATGCATCATCATCCTTACCAAGATCAATTTATCAATTTTCTATTTTATTGTTTACTATTTTATTCATTACTAGATCTACATATTTTTCAGAGATACAATTTATTTTTATTCATAGTTATTCACTTATAATGATTTCAAATTAATAGTTTGTCTTAACTAAAGAATATTAAGCAAGCCAATGTTAATCTTTGGTATCTTCTAATACTCTACAGAATTTTTTCTTAATGTACCATTCTATTTTTTTTAAATTATATATAGTTATTCACTCATACTGGTTTCAAATTAATAATTTGTTTCAACCTAAACAATATTAAACAAGTCAACGCACTTTTAGATTCATTCAATAATTTGGCTGCCTTGACATAGCTCAATTAGTAAAGAGCTTGTCACAAGACTGCCACCACCCTCACTTCCTCTGCTGGTTCAAGTCACGCAATTTATATTTAAAGGGAACCCGTGTGGGTCTAAGTCACGCAAGTGGCGTAATCTCATATCAAGGTTAAAGTGGAACCCCCACCACTGATATCCATTACCCTACTGCCAAGACGGGTAGCGTGAGTCCCTTAGGTTGGTGGTTTCAACCTTTTTCTGTTAATTTATTGTTAAATGGAACCATTATGCATAGTTAAAAGAAAATAAATATGTAAAATCATACTGTTATATTTAATCCGCACTAAAAATATGGAGCTTAAGTTTTTATAATGATTTGTCAAAGCATTAATCTTCTCACGCATGCCTTCAACGTGAACTCTTACTTTGTCTTATTATATTGACGTGATTGCCAATACGCTGATAGTTTTGATTTGAGTAGTTCCTTCATTAGTTTTGAATTTATTTTATCTTGTTATATTTCTCTCCTAATATTTAATATAAGGGTAAAAATAAATAAACAATGTAAAGCTCTAACGCGATATTTGTTTAGAATTCAAAATAGTAAAACTCAGAATACATATCTAACTTATATGTATATTACTTAACCGAGTATCCACATTATTTTTTGAAATACAAAATTAAAAACAAAGGTTTTCTCACATATATAATATAATATAATATAAAATTTATATGTAATAATTGGTATTATTCAGATTATTTAATTTTAATAAATGAACAAACCTATCCCTGGGCTTAAAAGTAGTACCATTAATAGTTTTATAAAAGTATACAAGATGAAATATGTATAAATATACCTAAATTATTAGTAGTAACGCAAATCTATGATAATTTAAAATAGCTAGAATGACACACAAGACGTAGCTTAATATTACGATTTCTTTTATTAATAAAAAATATAATAGATAAACAAAACTATCTAATATAACAAAAAGAAAATCATTTTTTCTAAAACTTGAGATCATCGAACTAAAATATCGTCTAACTTATTTCTAAAGGTCAAGATTTATATAGATTTATTAATTGACTTATACAACTTTGATCTGCATCAAAATTTTCATGTTAATTGTAAAAGAGACAGCAAACATTAGATTCCTCAAATATGCAGGTATTACAGTGTATTTGAGTTCACCAATGGTCTCACTGTTTTTACCAAATTATTTTAATTAGTAAAAGTGAATCGAGAATTTTTCATTTCCATTATTCATGGTTTAATCATAATATTTTAGATGCTGAATTTTATTAATTAATAAACTATAGGTGGAAGAGTGCTCTTTTTCTACTATAAGAAGGTAGATCAATTAATATGTATTTTTCGATTTTATAATAATAAAATAATATAAAATTCATTATTTCAAATTAAAATGTAGCATTAATATTTATTTCAACCATGCACCAAATACATTTATATACTTAATATAAATATATCTTAGAGCATGTGCATCAGCTCCCTTAATTTTTTTTCTAAATGCACTCAAAATTACTATTTTATTTTAGTCGACTTTTTAGTATGTATTTTCAGCAGCTTTCCCTATTATTCACCCAAAACATAAAATCAAGTATTTCAAGATTTTCAATAATGAAAAAGAAAAGGAAATACATATAGGTTTGTATAAATTTGGGGTGTGTTAATTTTTTAAGGGCTCAAGTTATTTTAGGGAGTTTAAAAAATATTTTATTAATTATTAATTATTAATTATTTCAAATAATTTTATATATTTTTATTGAGCCACGCCTGTTTTATCCTTTCTTCAATCTACAACACTCTTATTACTTGTGTAATGCTAAGACTACATCTTAGAGAAACTTAGCTAACTATAAATTATATTTGTAATGCTAATTGAAAAGCTCCACCTATTACAAATGGTATAATATATATAATGTGAGCATGCATGTTAGACTAGAAATTTACTTATTGACTTTTATTGATTGTCCGGCGTGTTTATCGCCTAATCAAGTTAAACTTCTTCATTAATCCTTGCGGATATAAGTTATTATTCAGAATTATGGTCATATATAAAATATCCAATAAGCAAATTTATATGCTATTGACATAAAAATTAAAACATCATTATCTCAATCAATAAAATCAATTTGTATGCATGTTTCACTCACAAACGGTAATCATACTGAGAATGAGATTCTTTCTTAGTACAGAATATATCATTTGTTTAAACATGAACTGATTTGTAAATCAGAACAAGGCTAAACCAATAAATTTAAAATTATATACAACCTCCATCTAAAAGGTTGTCTGATTTTTTTTTCAGTCAAAATTATTACAATCAACCACTAAATTCATGAATATATACTATATAAAATCCATATCTAAAAACAAAGATTCAATTTTTTCATTAGTTTAAAATTTTTTAAAGCTCAACTAACAAAAATTAAAAATTAAGTAAGATTTAGTCTCCTCATATCTCTAAAAGGTTAATCATGATTTCTTTTGAATAGTTTAAATTATTTAAAGTCAACAATGAAAATTTAAAATTTATAAATACTAAATTTCCACATCCATCTCTAAAAAGATCGCTCAATTTTCTGTTCAATAGTAAAAAATATTAAAACCTAACTACAAAACTAAAGAATTATAGACTACATACCACCTCCATTCCTAAAGGTTATAAAATTCTAAATACCACCGAAATTAGATTGCCATCATTGAAATATTAAATTAATTTAAATATTAACGGGCATTTTAGCTTTCAATCCCACTTGAAAATCAAGCTTAAATCATATTTTTGTTAGATCGATCTCATCGCCCATCTTATTAATTCTGCTAGATTGATCCTAAATCTCCTTTTACACACACGTTAAATATCTTTTCATCCCATCCATCTTATATTAAAATGTTAAATTTTATAAATCATGATCAAAGGCAAACTGCCGAAGTATGTAATTTCAATCGACAATAAAAATAACAATCAAATATGAAAAGTTTTAAAGAAGAGAACATATCAATAATTGAGCATATCGATTTAAAGAAACGCTGAATGGTGAAGGAAAAACAAACTCAATTATGTAACTAACTTTACTTAACAAAGAAAATGATAAATGGTCAGATATTAGATCGAATTTGTCTAACCTATTAATGTATTTGTATAATGGAAAATAATAGATCTGGTGAAAAATTCATATTCTTTGAAACATCAATGCAAAGAGCTAAGAGAAAATAAAACGAAAACTTTTCATGTTCGATAAATCACTAAAAGCACGCTTGATTGCATATATGGAATAATATAAATTTTTGTCGCAGGAAAATTAAGTATTAATAGCCATCCCTTAAACGTCATGAAGCCACATGAAATTGAAACCAAAATTTAAAATTTATAAATACTAAATATGATGCTGCTCTTAAAGACTGTCCACTTTTCATTTTAATAGTCATAATCTATCAAACTCAACAAAATGATAACTTATGATTACTATATAATTTATTACCTTCAGCCAAGAGATTTTTCAGTCATAAAAAAAAAATTAATTAAATATATTAGAGAGAAAAGACGGTCTAGATTAATTTTTAATGATTAAATTAACAAACTTTATCATCCTAATTTATATACAATTACTGATTTAATAATAAATTATAATATTTTAGTAAACAGGTTAAATATAATATTATTTAAATATTTTTCATCGATATTGACAATAGTTTTCATCTTATTTCAAACCGTAATTATTCTTAACATAATATTTTTGATTATTCAGTAAAAATAATGTATCACTTGTACCAAACTTAATAATTTTATTAAGTAGAGTCCTATACTCATACCATACAACTTCAGAATAGAGTCCCACAATAAACAATTTATTCCATGTAGAACTTGTATCTACAGATGTGTATTTGTAGTCTTTTATTTTAATTAAAATTTACCAAAATACAATTATACCCTTCATTAAGTGGCATTAGTCCGTTCAAAAGGAAATTTTAAGACAACTTCAGAAAGTGGAGATATATATTAGTAGTAGACGTTATATCGTAGTAGTTTTTGTTAATGTGATTTATTATTAGATGAAAAGGTAACATAAAAATTTAAAAGAAAACAAAATTGTCAAATAAAGAGCTATTAATATTTTGAAAGAGTATCATTAAAACCATGGATCATAAACCTAAAGTATCATCTACATATTTGTGTTTCATTAATTCAATATCTGACTGTCATATCAAAATAATAATCAAAAGTTCATCTTTAACTTTAATTAACAGTTGATATCTCACTGCCATCCCTGTCAAACATCAATCATTGCCTCGCCATTTTGTCGCTACCAATGGAAGCGAGACATCAAGAGCCTGTGAGAAGCAAACTGGAGCCTAAAGATTCGCTGTAACGCAGTTGGTATTGTGATGGTGGTAATGACGTGACGTCCCTCCAAAGCAGATAACTGTAATCATAACTTGTTTACCAAGAGACTAGTTAAACCCTTAATTTTAATTGGTAAATTAGAAAACAATTTAGATCTTCATAAGTATTAGAAAATTGTGAGGATTTTAATGGAGACAAGTTTAAGTTTACAAGAACAGTTCAAGTTAACCCCAATCGTGGTTGAAATTGAACGAAAAAGACGGGTAGTGATTAAGAAGCTGAGGAAAACAAAGTTGCACCTATTAGGTATAAGGCCAGGATGTAACCATCTATCAGGAAAATGTTTGTAAGTCTACTGTGGAGACCAGATAAGGATGATGATTTATGTGGTGGTCAAGCTTCCTCAATCAAGCAAGCAGCAGGAGAACTATGATGTTATCGCCTCGAGAATAAAGAGAGCCATGTAGATAGGTAATGCCTCACGAGTCATGAAAGCATGGATCTGTAGGAGAAATTGATTAAAAGAATGTTGTTAAGTAGAAAAGTAGTATAAGAGGCCAAGATTGATGGATCAAAGCAGGTGTCATCAAGGAGGATGTTATTTCAACTATCACAAGATAGGCACAAGTTTATCAGATGACTTGGCGAGTCATGGATAGATTACGCTTGTATTGGCTGGAGAAACCAAAGAAAAAATAAAGATAAATGATGATCTAAATGATTAATAATAGAAGACTACAAAGATCGAACAATGCCCACTGGTATTTTATCACCCGAGGAGAATGAAGGTGTATGTGCAAGAACATCCTCCTCGAGAGGTATCTTTCTCAGCAACATGAAAAACCTACATATATGGATATTATTGAAGAGTCGTGACGCTGCCATTTCATGAATGTCACACGACCAAAGATAAGAGAAGAGAGTTCACTCCCGTGAACCTTTACCGAGGAGATCACGATCCATCGGGCACTATGTTTTACAAATAACTGAAGACATGTATTTGAATTCAAGACTACTGCAAGACTACAAGACAAAGTATCACCGGGTTTAACACTCAAATCACCGACATTATCAAGATCCTTATTTGTGTACAACCAAGTGACAAGCATAAGCTTCTTCAGTCTGGTACATGATAAAGTTCTATCATGAAACTTGTGCCTCGCCTCCCACCAACACTAATGTGTCAATAACAGGAGAAAGATATATGTTATGGACCTGTCGTGAGTTAGATTTCAGTGTGATTGGACAATTGTGGATCACTCCAAGATTGGGGCAAAATTGAAACCCATTGCTCTTCTTCAGTTTTAACTGCACTCATTCTCATTCATCAACATCCTGAGATCTTCCGAAAGCAGAGATGGTTCAAGCGAAGACGCTGCCTCCGACCTATAAGAGACAATGGAACTTGTGTTGGGTGGGTGGTTATAATTTATGGGAGGCCGCTCCATGACTTAAAGTGGTGAGCCAGGTACGCTGTAAGCCAATAATCCCGCTAGCAAGGAATCAGAAAGGTAGCTAGTAGGCAAAATCCAAGCTCATGTTATTGTCCCACTACTGGCCCATGACTGCATCACTGACAACAGACCTTGCAGACAATCCCTCCAACTCATTAATGACTTACTGCCGATGAGATAATCAGTCCTCGTAATCTCTTTGGGCCTATTTTTATGACAACTGTGGGAAGAATCTATATTCTACCCTATTTTAATTGTGACCACCATCAACAATGGTTAGTCCGACTTCATTTGAAATCTTTCCGATGCATGTGTTGCTTTAAGGCACTGAGATTTGTCAAAACTTATCCAAAGTGTGAGTTTGCTCGGTGCTAGATCGTCGGGATCAAGCTTTTTTCAAGAATCAAGGCAACATAATACTATATTCGATCGATGGTAATGGTGATTTTTACATTCACGACCAAAGTTGTTAAACAAGAAGGATTTTCTTTGATGTCTCACTTGTACGATTGATTTCGTAGAGATAATATGTAAGATTTCATTGAGCATAAAGATTCAAAAAGAACATTCCTCAAGATCAAGCCATATGTATGTTGAAAGCCATCAAATTCGTCAGAGGAAGGTGGCTCTATCTCAAATCAAACACCCTTACCATATAATAAGACTAAAAACCCTAGAGCCTATTACCTATATAAAAGAGTCGATAATGGCCAAGAAAATTTCATTTTTCACAAATATCCGCATATCTCTATTTTTGTAAGAAATATCAGCAAATAAATCTCATTTAACTAATGATCATATAACAGGTTGTTATAACAATCATCAGAATCAGATAATTGTTTATCAAACCAGAGCTTATGGATTATAAGATGAACCATACTAAAGCATGTGCAGTGTTAAGAGAATGAAAGATCGAGACAGACCTCTGTAATCCCTTCATAATAAAGGAAATTCTCCCATGATAAACCAGTATTAGACATTTACAATCAATCATTTGCTGGTCATATCTTTAGTTTTTAAAATTAAGTAATTTGTCATAGCGCCAAGTGTTAGCAGAAATTGGTTACATCAATCAAGTTTCGATTAAATATATATTTTGAATTAGTTAAGCCATCATTAATTTATAACCTTCGGATACTTGTACTGAAATAAATGCAATTCGAAGAAGAGACTGAACTGTTTTTCGATTAAGCTCACTTTTTCAATATATATCTTAATTAGTTGCACTTCAAGTCATCGACCATTAATTTGCAACCTTCGGACACTTGTACTGAAATAAAATGCAATTCCGACATAATCTAGCACTAGTGTGATTACAATTTATTGTTTGCTCACTAGTAGTACGTACCACTTGGAAGAAGAGCTGAAAAAACAAAAGGAAACAGAAACTCATCATTAGTCAAAACACTCGATATGGTGTTTGATGGTTAGGTGAAATGTAAAAGCTAATAGATGGGACATGCATGCATGTGATAATAACTCAAACGGGATACATATTAACAGTGGTTGTTGAGAGTTGAAATAACAATATTAATTAGATCATGTTAGGAGAGACACAATTCCACAAGTATGTTAAAATCAGAATTCAGATAATTCTCTGCTTTATAAATTAATTAAATTAAAACTAAGATATGTGTTATTTCATCTAACTTGAAGTGAATGGCAAAAAGTGTAATGAAAATGCAAGACTTCATTTCAGAATCATGGAAAGATCATAATTAATTCTAATGGAGGAATGTAGGGCTAATACAATTGTTTGCAGCAATGTCTTGAAGGCAATTTAATTGTTTAAGGTCTCCCTTCAATGTTTCAGATTCCTAACTAACAGAGTTTAGAGTTGAAAATGAGCCTTCACTATTATTCTGTAGCCTGATCTCAAAACAAAGTCACCAAAGCATGTGATTTTAAGTTGAATCTTGACGAGCATAGGAGCATGACCACATGACTAGGTAGCTAGACTGCTTTGTTTATTTGGTATTTTCATATATGGAATAACTGTTTTAAACTTTTGGTATTTTTCATTATGGTTTATCATATTTTGATAACCAAATTATAAAGTTTTTGCCATGGAATGAAATTGAAGCAATCACATAAAACTACTATAGAAGCAAAAAAGATTATCTGTAAATGTTTTGGATGCATTTTGATTCGAGATCAACAACCTGGCCTCCTAAAAATGTATTGGAAACATATAAATTGAAAAGGTAATGCCTAATAGCAGTCTTACTTAATAAAGGTTTGTTAATTGTTCTGTTGTCGGAAAAAAAAAATTATACTCCGTATTACTCTAGTCTTTGCACCAGTGCACCACCCAAAGAGAGCCTTACCAACGTGGGTAGCTATATATATAACTTAACCATCATCTGACACACCTCTTCTTCCTCCTCCTCATCTTTGATCTACAAAACTGACTGACCATATATAACTAAGCATACACATGTGCAAATTATCACAAGTTAAATTGAGTTCAATTGAACAAGAAAAGATGCAAATCTAAAAGACCTTTTAATTTGTTTTATTAGAATTGTTGATCCATGTATATCATGGGGTAAAAACAGCACTTCGTGCAAAATTGAAATAATATATCAATCTGATTTATCATTTATGTCATGTACAATTGAAACAATATTATTGGCTATATATACTAAGCCGTTAGTCTGTATATTATTAATGTAATGGGAGGACTTACATGGCATTGGATGATATTCACCATTGCTCAATTTTCCCTTTATATCGAATTCTTGTTGGGAGCCTGAGTTTATCTATATGATGAGGCGGAAGTAAGCTAACGAAGGAAGAATCCAAAAGGATAGCATTGATCCAAATTCATTCCAAAGTTGAGTTTGGGATCAATGCGATCCCTTTGGATACATCCTTTGTTGCTTTACAAACTAATAACAAAGCTTATAAGAAATAAGGAAGTGGTTTGTGGCGTAAGGGTGACTATATATAAAAGGCTTCAAGTGCTCCTCAAAGCTATTGTATTTATATTGCCATGAGGAATTTAGGAGCCTTATTTATAGTCTTTGTGACTTTGTGTTAAGGCCAATCATAGAAAATATATTTTTTTATTAATAGTTCCCTTTTTCTTTTCTTTAAATTATTTATAGACTCCAAATAGTAGTCCCTAACTCATCCCCATATAGAAATTCCCAACAACTTGGTTAATCCTCCGTAGCATTTATTCAGCTGTTCCATATTGCACTATTATGTTCACTTCTTTTGGTGGTAACAAAAATTCCCCAACTCTTAGATTTTCATAAGCAGTGTGTGATTATACAAACTAAAACTTAATTTTGCACACAAGAGTGAAGATAGGATGACACGGTATAAATAAATAGACTTGAATCTTGATAAAAATCGAGACTTATTCATCTTCGGAAAAGTGGTGTAATTTTGTTTTTTGAATTAATAATTAATTTTGTTTTTTGAATTACAATTATTAGTAGAAATGATGAAATCTTCTACTTAACATAGAAGAAATAATAAGAATTCAATTTGAATTTTGATGAGATAAAAGGAGCAGAAGATAATGTTAATTGACTGATTTGGGCATAAAGTACTCACCAGTAGATCTTAAGTTCAGATTTTACAGTTTTGAGACTTCTGGATCTATATATTCAACTAATGATTGCCAAAGATTCATGTTCTATTCCAACGCAATTAGCTCGTATATATCCAAATATCAGTACTTAGACTCTTTTATTATGATCCCAAATTCAGAATATTCAATAACAATTATTATTAATTACCCACTCAACATTAATTATTAATTAGTAATTAGTAACATATATAAAAATGCCGAATAAAATCAGGTTTTTTCTTTCACACTATTAATTGCCAAAATTTAAATTTGGTGAGTTCTAATAGTGAATTAAATACTTCCTCCATTTTTATTCAGTATTTTCATATAATTTATGAATGAATTCAACAATTATTTTTAAACATGCTCAAAAATGAGAAGAAATAATATATGAAACTATTTTCAAAGATTAATCTTGGAATATATACTTTATATTTAGTTAAAAATAATAAGTAATTAGTACTAATTGTCAAAGTTTCACATCGAGAAAATATCAAATAAAAACCAGACAGGCAGTATTTTTTTATAGTAAATAGTATTATATTCATCATACTTTTATACTCATGATAATGTAGAATATTATCAATTTGGCGAATCATGAAAGACATACATACTAAGCCGTGATGAGACATCATATATATCATGATATATATACTTTACAATTGTCACAGATTATCCTACTTTTAATTAACTTATTTATTTATATATCCAATGCATGTTTAATTATTCAAAGATATACGAATAACACAATTATTTTTGCTCAATTTTCAGATGTATAACTTATTCACTATGTTAATGCCCGGTATATATTATATAATGCATATTAATTTATTACTTTCATCAATACTGCCTCATCATGTCATTTCTTCAATCTTAATAATTTGAAGTTAGTTAAATAATAATATATGTGTTATGTAGAACTATTGTTGTTATTATTACTACATTATAATAGGTGTTATTTAAATAATCATATGTTGTTATATTATTATTATTAATAGTAGTAGTAGTAGTAGTATGTTGAACCATTGTTATTATTATTATAATATATATTATTTAAATAACTATGACGGAGAATTATAATTACATTGTTAGTTTAATTCCATGATATTTAATTTTATATACTTGATTCACAAAATTTAAATCATAATTAAATGAACTTACATAAAAGCAAATAATTCGGGAGCATACAATATTGATGATCAATTCATCAATACATTATCAGATACATCAACAGTTAGCAACATTTGTATCTCTCATAGATACATATTTTATTTTTTTAAGACTGTGATATTTAAAGAGTTACTAGATCAAAGTAGACTTTCAAAATTAAATATTAATTAGAAAAACTAAAAGAGTATAAGTTTTACGCTTAGAATGATTTCAATTAAACATAAAAATATATCAATATTTGATAATGATCATGGACAAGTCATTTCAATGCCTCCTTTTACTAATTAAATAAAATTTATAATATTTCATTTTCTAGTTATTCGAATTAGAAATTAAAAAAAAAATCATGATCAAATAGTCTTCTTGTAGTTATTCGAATTAGAAATTAAAAAAAATCATGATCAAATAGTCTTCATCACATGCAAAATCAAAGGAGTCAATAAAAAAAGAATTGAATTGGGTATAATATTTATTACTATCAATGGATTTATTTTTAAATACTTATAATACAATTTTTTTTATTTCCATAAAATCAAAATTGTATTCATTGTTAAATATTTGTTTCTAAAAATGAAATTGTCAAATTAGATAATACGGAGTATAATTCATTTTTCGTATATATTGCAAAAAAGGGGCAGAGCTAGAGAGTAGGCATTATAGTCATCACAAGATGTATTAGACTTTCGTCTAGTTGCCTTGAAGATCTTATGTGTGTGAAGAAGCAATCACACATATTAATAATTACTCTATATATGATGGTGAATTGCATTTTAAGAAACCCAGAAGTATGTAGGATTTGTGCCATTGTTATACGTTTCCCCCTTCGGTTGATGTGCAAGAATTATTGGCTTTGACTTTGACCATTTATTAATCTGACCACTGCAAACAGACCGGTTGACCCGGCAAATTGGCTTAAACAAACATATTGGCTTTATTAAACTCTTAGATTGTTATCCGATCGGTACGATTCTTTCATTATATTAGGATCAATTAGATTCAAGAATCTAATTAGAAATTTTACTCAATATAAAATTAAGACTCAAAATATGGAAAAACCAATTTATAAAATTGAGACTAAAAATATGAATTTAAAAGCTCTATGTACATTGTTTTTAAATTCAAACAAAAAAATTTGTATCGTGAATTCTATTACGAATATACAATTTAATATCTAGTTAATATTTCATATACCACCTCAACCGCTTTAGTTTTAATGGTTCTTATTTCATACAAATTACCTCAACCATTTTAATTTTGAATGGTTCTTCAAGCAAAATTTTAATTTCAAGTTTTGGATTACCATTCTCGTTAAACATTCAAGTAAGCCATTTCAAATTTTCTAGCATTTCAGAAATAATTTTGTCTCGAAAGATTGAAGTAGCAATAACAAAATAAATGAAGAAATATACCAGATGAGACAACATATATAAAAGACTATGTCATTTTAGTATTTTGAACCTACAATTTGAGAACTTTGTTAAGAATCATATAACCGAACTTCTCTCATACTTTACTTGTTAAGCATACACTCTGTGTATAATTGAACAACAGAGGCGTGTTTGTTAAGAGTTTAGACAAAAACTCATATAATCGAGGTGATAAGTAAATTGCTAACATGTTAACTAATGTTATTAAGCCTCAAGGCCTAACAGCGGCTAACAGCACAGAATTTTGTTAGTCATCGTCTTCACGTGATCACTTTTATGGTGTTAGTGATAAGATACATGGACCATTTTGTTAAATGCTTATTTAGGTCGACTTGTTCATCATTCAACTCGATTGATAATGATGTAACTGCAAATAACATGATAAATCATCAAATATTTAATATGTTATAATTTAAAAAAGTAATACTTATTAATTCTTTCAATTATATTCACCAAAAGAAAACTTTGACATTTTAAAAATAAGACTACAACTAAGTAAGATACTCATTTCGATTTATTTCTAATTGATATTATTTTTGCTTTATTTAATATATATAAGTATTTCTTAAAAGAAATTGATTTTTGTCTTTGCAAGGTTTTGAATTACCTCCTATCAGTAAAAGTGAATAATTCCTCTAATCATGAAAAGAATATATATATATATATATATATATATATATAGTTATTCATTGTTAAATATATACATATATATATTTATATATATAAATAAATTTCAAATTAAGCTCTGTTGAATGAAATAGCAAAAAGAAATATATATCAGTTCAGTTTTATAAATATTTATATTATAGAACAGTTCTTAATTAGTCTAGTTGATTCACTAAGCAGAACAGCGGTATTATCATAATCTGAATTCGAGTTATATATTTCAATAATAAATTAATTTCAAAATTTTGTCTCGAAAATAGAAAGTCCTAAGTAAGATGAATTGAATGAAGTAATAGTAACATTATATTGTAAAATAAGTTGACCAAGGATATGAAGGATGGCACAAACTATAGTGGTAGATTTTGTCCACACTAGTGAAACAAGGGAGGGACAACTAAAAGAAACTGTTGAAGAGAAGACATTCTATCCCCACCATATATTAACCATCTACTTAATGGGGTTGTGAGTGTGATGCTGTCGGACGTGAAATGAAGGAGAGAATTGATGGTTAATTTAGTAACAATGTAGGATTGTGTTTTATGATCGCCTTGATGATAAGATATACTTTGTAGTTATAGTGACAATCTCTATGATTTATTTATTAAACCATTTTAAGTACTATAGTGGTGGGTGACAATGTTAGATAAATTCCTCTTTTTCTCAAAGTAAAATGTGACCATTTTCTTGATTAAATTATTCTAGTTAATTTCTCATTCTGAAATCACTAGCCAAGGAACTCAGCCTTAATATCTTGATCACATACTCTTGGAGGTGGTATCCAATTAAACTAGTCCACGAGTCCACGACTATTGTTGTCCTTGTTGTTGGGCCAATCTGTCCGAGCATCATTTAGCAATTTGCTCTGCAATTCCATAAATACTAAGAATTGGACCACATTTTCTGAAAATAGTCGGTAAAGTATCGGACATGGAAATTAGTGGTCTCTCATAGGATAGGTCTCCTCTACTCAACTTGAGTTATTGATATCTATATATTCTTCCTTATCTTGATTGTATATTTATTTGAGTCATCTTGTGCGTTGTAACTAGGCCGGTAAACGAGATGAACCTTACCAACCTTGAATAGATTTGAATTTGGCTCGAACAAAAGGATTCGAGGTTCGGTTCGCTCGAGGTTCGAATAAGTCGATAAAATCGAGGTTCGGTTTGAAAAGTTTGAAGGTTCGAGGTTCAATTCTAACGGTTAAAGGATCGATTCGAAGTTCGATATAAATATTTGAATTTTGATGATAAAACATGAAAAAATAAAAAAAAAATTATATATTTATGTTGTTCGAGCTTGGTCGAACCTAAAAAATAAAGTTCGAGCTCAGTTTGAACTACTTTGAATCGAACTTTTCAAGTCGAATGGAGCTTTCAAGTTCTTTTACTGGCCTAAATTTATAACTAGTAGATACTACTCCGTACATGATAGATATGTCAAGCGTAGATTCTACTTGAGTGTGAATGTGTCACGACTCACGGGCGATAAACTAGAGAAATATTGCTAAAATAAATATTATCAAGCCGCGAATTTAACCATGCTAGATATATAAAGACGAGTCGAGGCCATTACACGAAGTTAAGTTCACTAATTACATTGAATTATTCGCGTCGTCTTAACTCTAAAGTGTTTATGGGTTCATTGATGTAGACATTATACTTTATTCCTGCACTTGAATCTTGAGTGCAAATTTCTTTTCCGAAGTTGTGGAAACATGCAATCTTGATTACTGTAGGTATGAGCAAAGAGGGGGGAAAAATGTTTGATCCTTGTAGCTTTGTGAAACCACCCATTGAAAAAATGCGCATCCCATGTCACTTCAAATATCATATACCACAAACTGAGCATTCTTGGTCTCCATTAAAGGAAAAAATAATCAAACATGTAACAGGATTTATTTTGTCCCAAAATGAAGTCTTTCTTTTGATCGTGATTCTTTGATCTAGCGGTTCTCCTTCGTCTTCATTTCGCTTGTAAGCTAAGTTTGCTACTAATATGCTCTTTGTTGGTCCCTAAGGGGCAAGAATATAATGTACTCGTATGACACTATAACATAAATGACTTTTTACACGGTTATTTTCTTCACCCATAAGGTAAGCATGGTAAATAGTTCATTTTATCACAAATAATTAAATTGCGACAAAAAAGTATGATATTCACCACAAATAATCTTTTTCCGTGGCCACATATAAAAATATTTGTCACGACTGTTGCAAATTGTAATTATTTGCAACAACTTCACTATTCGTGGAAAAAGTATTAATATTTGTCACCAAAAATATGTTTTCATGAAAAATAAATGTAAATTTGTAACATTTTGCTCGACGTAGCAATAAATTATAATATATGCCACAAAATAGGATTTTTATGACAAAATTAATCTATTATTTGAAATAATTTTATAATTATATTATGACAGAAATATAATAAAATAATATTATTAAAATATTTCAAAATAAAATAATATTTTATGTTAATTTATACTTATTAGAATAATGAGTAAAAATTAATGAATCTCATTTAGGAGCTTACACAATTTAGTAAGTATGGTGCTTATAAAGGATATAGTTGTACTTTCATGTTTATTTTTATTTTCATGTAATAATGAGGAGTCAGACGCAACGCAATAAGTTAGCTTAACGGAAAAGCAAACAAACTACACGCTTCTATTTTACATGAATCATCCATCAAATACGATAATTATGTATTGATTTAACGACACAGAACTATGTTAATGATAATATAAATTATATAAGGATACTCAAAACTAATCATTCGTTTCCAATTCAAAAATCTAAAAATCGACCATGAACTAGAAAGAATACTAATCGTTTTCCCACGTCAAAACTTTAAAGTAACAGTTCAAAATTTTGAAGTTCCATATTGTCAAATCTCCTAAATTTTAGGATAGATGTGATCAAATCATGATTTTTGCAGGTTGTTTCCCATATCTCAAGTATCCTAAAAAATCTTCTACTAAGTTAAATCAATTTCATAAATTTCCCACATGGTCAAAGCTCTTTCGATTACTCTCCACAAGATTAGATTTACACAACTTCGTAAGATCAAAAAGCTATTACATTATTTGCTCCTTCATCTAATGCACTAGCTAATGTATGAGGAAAGAATGATTATCTTAAATTTATAAGAAGTAGTGTTTTGGTGCCTTTTGAGATTTTTATACTATTACTCTCTCAACAACTTAATAAAGATTTTCGTATCCCTATAAATACTTCAATATTCACTTCATTAAAAGTAATGTCACTTTGTGTCTACATTTACTACTATCCTCTAAAGGCCTCCACACCAACTCATCGCTTGAACAGATGGCCACCACGCTACCATACTGTAGTGGGTAAAATAAACCAAACCAATCAACCGACCGAACCCAACCTAAAATAAATCAAAATTTGGAACCATCGAACCGACCGATTTATGGCTCTGACGGAGGTAACCGAACTGGCTAATTTGGTGCTTGGCCTTGAAGAACCAACTTAAATCAAACCGAATGGATTTTTTAAATTTTATGTAAATTTCTCAATTTTTATTTAATCTTTTCAAGATATTGTATTTGAATGTGTACATTTTAAGAAATTTAAAATTAGATTTAACTTTTTCATTATTTGACATGTATTTAGACAGATAATTAATTTTAAAAGAATACGAAATTATATAGAGAACTGGAACTTAATCAAACCGATTGAACCATGTGACGGGAAACCGATCGGAACTAAACCGATTTAGGTTCGCCTTTGAACTGAACACTAAATAGATTCAGCTTTAATTTTGCCCAAACCAACCGATCCGCACACCCCTACTTCTATACCATGACCACCTACACCTCTCGCGATCATTGGTGGGCGAGGTAGGATATACCCCTAATTATCATCTGTGCGAACTATATCAACCCGCCACACTACATAAGAAGCCAGAGTAATGATGCATCGTGAGTCAAAGGAAGGTGACTACTTAGCAAGCCTCAGAAAATTTATTATTCGCATCATTCTCATGTTAGTCTCATGTAATTCCAAGATCTCATTCAACAAAGAATAACAACAACCCACGCAAGCCCCTCGCCTCATTGACAATAACACGCGCCTTTCCTCCGAAAGTCGGTTATATTCCAATAATAATTTTGGTGAACAGCAAAGACGGGAACAAAAAATGAGCGCACTGAAGAGTATGAGGTCCATTGTAATTCCAGCACATCCTTAATAAAGCGAGTGAGCCTGTAAGAGCTCCCGCCCACCTAATCTCACTAAAAAATAAGTTCTGAAGACCCCCTCATAAAATTGCACTAAAGAGATCCAAACAGAAATTAATTAAGAACAAATAACGACTGATTGAAGAGCACGGCCCCACTATCGCAATGGGGTCAACTCTATCAACACCAAATATTTAAGATTTAGAATACATATTAGTGGTGTAATTTATCTTTAGTGTTATAACTTTTTAATTTTTAGTATCGATTTCTATATTTGTAATTGAAAATGAAGTATTTTAAATAAGATGTATTTATATTTAGAATTTAAAATGAAGTATTTTCGAAATTCCTCAATTATTACTTCATTTTAATGGTGTATTTTATTGTTCTTCTAATGAATGAAGAAATTTGTTCTATGTTTATGTAGTATTAATTTATGGATTTTTTTACATTTAATACAAATTATATAATTAAAAAAAAATTAAATTGAAATGATGAGAATTATAACAAATAATACAATTTAAGATTTTAAAATAAAATTATTTCTCACACCTTACAAATGGTAACAAATAACTTTAGTATCGTATAAGATAAGCATGATAATATAATATCAAATTTATCTCCACATATTTTGATATCCTATGGGTGAATAAACATTTATCGCGAACAACCAAATTAACGCGAAATCACAAGCCGCAAAAACGCTTCATCACGGAGTTAATGCTGGCCGGGCCGTGACAGCTGATTTTGCTTTTTACCCTATTATGGCCTGACAAAGCCATGTTAATGCTGATTCACACGACAAAAATACACCAACTTAGTATTTCTTCCATGGTGATAAAAGCCACCTTGTAGTAATGATTTGTGCTATTAAAGTGTGATAATGCTTTTACTGCTTTTAAGCAATCCCTTTCTTATCATTTCATCATTTGTTTTTAATAAAACAGTGCTTTTAGATTCATGAAATTTCATCATCTTGATTCATTGTAATTATGTTCCAAACAAACTAATGGTATTAACCTAATGTTCATATTGGGTTTCTCTATTCGATTCGATTCATTCCCTAGTAGTTATTGATTTAATCGAAAATCAAAATCTTGCACTGATCAAGCTCATGTTATCATATCAGAGCATTAGACAAGATGCCTCATGTTCAAGTTGCTTCGAGAGAATATTTTCATCATTCCAAGTAACAACATTTACGAATACTTAGGGAACTTTCATGTTAAGGAGCCATTTGACACCAGACCTCGATTAATTAATAGTGTCACTAATCAATTCTAATTGTATGTGATTTTGTTTTAGAGTGCAATCGCATGAATTTTTAACATGGTGTATAGCCAAAAAGGCAAAAACCTCTTAATAAGATCATATATAAATCCCTCTTGTTAATGTGGGTATTTGAGAATCGTACAATCTGAATACCTGGATTGATGTGATAATGTGGATTAGGATATATTTCATTTGTGGAAGATAAGAAAAACTTTTGTGTCATTTGTGACACATTGATGAATTTCAAATTTATGACATTGTAGGTTAATTAATAAAGTCATCTACTACTCATTTACAATTAATTGTATGGTACAACAAATTGTATGGTGTTGTATTGTTGTACCATGGATACTTACATTTCAGTCACAACTATTAGGTTTTCATAATGACGAGACTTGGTAGCCAATCGACGGACTTTGTAAAAATTTAAAGAAGATGAAATTGTTTAGGTACCCTGGTAGTACTTAGAGGCAGCTTAGATTAACGAAATGCATGTCCTAGTTGCTGCTGGCTGGACTGCTTAAGTATGACTTGACTTGAGATTTACATGAGGCCTATATAGTCACATTAACATTGTCATGTAGTCGCAGTTCAACGACCATGGTTCGGTTCCGGCATGGATCAAATCGTCTGGGCTCTTCTTTTTTTATATGTTTGACTGGCCTGTGTCTAATGAACGGCCTGTACAGCCTCATATAATATCAGGCCCCTATTCGTTCGAGACCCGTATCGAAATTTTCAACGCGATACCGTTTGCCGTAATATACCTGCACTAATGCTTATAAGATTTTACAATTTTTTTTGCTTAAACATCCCTATCGTTTATATCTAATCTATACCGTGTTACCTTAAAATTTTAAACACGATGACCAATTGAAAAAATAACATTTTTAATGAAATACCAGTAATACCAAATGTAGTTTGCTTACGCGCTTTAATATGGTATTGCTCAATTTGACAGACGTCAAGAGCTTTCATGCTCTCCGGATTTTTAAGGTGTTTTAAAGGCATAATGAAACATATTGTTGTTGCTCCATCAGTACAAACTTGTTCGTAAACACATGTTTAGAGTTGTATCTCAGCTTTTTTCAAGAGTAAACGGTACCGCTTAGTTGAATCTGCATCACACCCTATCTCGATTATGCCATTAATTCCTGCATTACAGACCGCTTATACGAAACAGCATCACACAGTGTGTACTTGAAGCACTGAATTTAAGCCCAAAGTTCAATACCCATCGAATATTAAAAGCGGCTCGAATCAAGTGGCTCCTGTGGCTCAATCAATTGGCCCCCATCCGTCTCAATTTCCTTTAACGGACCGAGTCGTCAGGGACTTAGTGGGCTGCCTAATCTCGAATCAATCACTACCTGTCGGGTTCTGGTCCGTTAGACGCCACTAGTCAGTGGTGACACGTCAAAAATCACGACACTGACACTATACGTTGTCTCATTCGAAAATCTAATTCATAATCCAACAAACCAAACTCTCGACATAAAAATTTCTCAAATAATGAAATAAATTATTACATTCTATAAATTTGCTATCCTACCGAATAACCGATACCCGTCAAACCGACTCATTAACATCACTCCACATGAACAGGGTGATATCCTTTTTTTGTGATATATGATTATGAATTATTCTTTTGTGATCAAAGATATAAGTTGAAAAAAATAAAAACAATTTTAGTATTCCTATTTTACATAACCAACCAAAATTCGCCCCAAACACATCCCAAAACCTCATCTTTTGTGTAGGTGTTGTGTGAGAGAAGTTACAGTTAACAATTAAACACACAAACAACTTCTTGAAACCCCATAATCTTTAACCAAACCATGATCCAAGAAACTTCTTCAGCTTATTTTGTAGGTGTTGGTGGAGAGGAGAGTGAAATGGGGAGAGGGGGTAGAAGTCCAAGTGTGCTAATTGGCTAGTTAGTAAATTAAAAGAAACTGGAACATGATTGCAAATGGAATTAATGGTTTGTCTGGAAAATTTTCTAGACTTCGTTGGAACAACTGATCCAAGTCTCTAACGTGTTTTTTACAGGTGTAATTATTTTTCCTTTTGCTTGCGTTTAATTTCCATAATGCTTTGTTTTAAGTAAAGATATGTCAGGCTTCATCCTTTCAACACCTGAAATGCTCTTGTAATCACTTGTCACAGGGGTTGAGTAATATCTGGCACCTCTTTCAGTTCTTTTTAAGCGATTAATGTGGACATCTTAATGTTAATGCTAATGAAGTTTTTGATGAATTATTATTTTTTGGCAACTTCAGGTAGTGTTGAATACATAAATTTACGGCTTAAGCCGATTGTTAATGCTAGACTATTGTAAACTCATATGGAACGTCTTGTTCTACCAATGCCAGAAGCGCACTACTCAATAGTTATGCTGACATTTTTCTAATATGCGATTTTGAGTTTTCTGGATTTTCATTGTTGTCGCTCTGTTCCAGTATAAATTGCTCGTTCCATTCTCAAGCAAACGTTGAAACAGTTCCCCGTCCAGTTGCCAGAGTTGGTGCGTTCAGTGTTTATAGACTTTCTGTTCCTGCTATGTCTCCTAAGATAATCCCAATTCAAAGAGCTATGATCCAAGCTCCCAATCCAGATTCTGGTAGTTCCCATTTGTTTGGAGGTTCATCTGGTGAGCTCGTCACCCCTTTGCATTGCGGGCATGGGTACTGCACGCCATGCACTGGAGATGCTTCTCAAACTTCTTTACTGGGACCAAAGTTTGTTGATTATGAAGACCTTTCATCCCTTTCAAGTCAAGAATTAGCTGACATAGCCAATGATGTGAATAACTCTGCCTGGATCAGAAGTGGCCTCGATCGTCAAAGGAGTACAAGATAAAGCCTCTGGCCAATCGGAGCTTCATCATTCTCCTTTGCATTATGAAGGACATCACAAGATGGGAATGATGATGGGAACTGTATCTTCCCAGATTTCCATTCCAACATTTACTTTTCCAGCTGAGGTTAAGGTTTGAGCTAACACTGAAGAGCCCTTATATTACTGATACACGTATCTTTGTATCTAGTTCCTTGATTTGTATCTCTATCGACTTTGTGAAGACGCCTTCACTTGGATGAAGGGATCACTCTAAATTTTAGTTTATATTCAAACAACCTTACTGGACAAGTGTTCGCGAATTATTTGCATAGCTATAACATGGTTAGTGTAAATTTTAGTATTGTCCACCTGTATCTATGACTATGAGCAAGAAATCATAGTGTAGACATAGATAATGGTGGCTCTTTGTTCTATCTTGAGGTTCTAGCAAGCACTTTCTTGTTCTTATTTTTTCACTTTTCCTCAGCTTCAAAGAATAGTGTTCTCCTGTTATTAGTCTCTTTTATCTCACAGCTAAAGCTGTTATATCCCCCCCCCCTTTCTTATCCCTATTATAATTTTATATATTACATAAGATTCACATGTCAAGCTTAATGTAATAATAGTGTTGTCCTACTGACAGTGAATTGAATGCCTCCTTGCTTGCCCTGTTACTTGGGACTCTTCCAACAACTATATCAATTACAGTACTTATTTTTTCTCATAATAATCCGTAACTTAGGAAGTTATTCAGTCTTCACCATCAACTATATACTTTGTATCAATTACTCAACTACCAACAACTATATATCAATTACTCTTCTTCATAAAGAAGAAAACTTTCGTGCCTACCAGGCTATTCTTTAACTAGACATACACTATTGGCCAAATTAGCTTTTCATTTTTCTCATTATAGCAGCCAACCAACACTAAACAGAGAAAGATACAAAAAGAATACAAAACCAATCTTAATTAACTCACCGTTTACTTATGAGCATTGAGAAATTAGCTTTTACCTTTTTTATGTAAAGGACAAAAAGAAAAGGAGATTTCAGCATAAAAGAACTCTCTTTTGTGATATACATCATCATTTTAATTATCACTTATCAATGTAAGAGTTCCTTGATCATCTTCTTGTTTCCAAGATAAAGATTTAGAAGGTCCATAGTTTCTAATAACCTATATTTGGAATTTGCATATGTGGGCACATGCACTTACGTGGAATTTGTTACGAGTATTATCTTCAGAAAGAGATGAGAGAAGTCCAAACTCGAAGTACTAAATAATTGTTTTTTTTACAAAGAAAATTGTACCCTGATCTTGGTGAAGTAGACCATGTGCAACATTGAATACTCATAAAAGCTTATTGCAGAGTTTCTGGAGTATCTTTTTGTATTTTAGGTAGGGAAACATACACAGTACACATTATTTTTATTACCCTTTTATGCATTAGAACTCTCCTTCTGCCTAGTTAAGTCCATAGACTGATGTAGAGGAGGGAAATTTTCATAATATTGTGTTTTGTTGTATAATTTCTTATGGGTTGTGTACTTTGTGTGTATGTACATGGATTTAGGTAGTGGTTTTGATATGACTAGAGTATAAGTTATACATAATTTTTTCTGGATTGAAGACTACAATCATTTTTACACTACCTACGATTCCTGCTTAAGCGGGTGACTCTTCAGAGGCATTGGGGCATGTTGAAAATTGAAAGAAGACTACAATCTTTTTGGTGAGCTTTCTTGTGATCTAACTGCTTAACTGCATTTTCATGAGGATTTCCCTTCTTGGTACTTGTAAAAATGGAATCTTTGACCATATCCAATCATATTGATTTGGAATCTGGCCAAGGTAGTGATTGTGTCTGCCGATCCTCCGGCGAGAAAGGTGGCAGTAGTTCATTGTCTGATGATTCTGATGGGCACTCTTCAAGTGAGGAGCTAGATCACTCAGGCCCTGAGATTGTGGGGGTCGCAGAAAAGGGGAGGGAATCTTCTAATCCAGAGTGCTCAGTAGACTTGGATCTGGAAGTTGGAGAAGAGAAAGATAAGTCACATTATTTGGTGAAGTCTGATATGGATTGTAGGATATGTCATTTAGCCTTGGATGATTCCAATCAAGAATCCGGGTTCCCCATTGAGTTAGGGTGCCGTTGTAAAAATGATTTAGCTGCTGCTCACAAACAATGTGCTGAGGCTTGGTTCAAGATCAAGGGAAATAGGTAAGTGGGAATATAACCTCCTTTGTTTCTTTTTTGGATTACTGTTTTTATGTTTGGTGTTTTTCCACTCTCTTGCAATATTTATATTTGTCACTATGCATGTTAGGCAGCTCGGCATGCATTTTGTTAGTTCTTCCTGGGAAAAATAAATTTTGGTTCTTGAAGAGAAAAGTCGACAGACTAAACTACCAAACGTTAAAACTTTGTTGGGCATCATGCTTATTGGTTATGCGCTTAGATTCAGACGTGCCAAATTACTTTGATACAAGGTATAAGTTTAGTTTATAATTTGATAGTTAAAATTGTTCAGGTCCAGTCGTCAACTTAGCAGATGTGTTCAAATATGGATATATTCTTTTCTGAGCTATTGATTTTGTCTACAAAGGACTAATTAGTGACATGTTTATAATGTCTTGTTGGTAGAATTTCCAATTGATGTGATCCTTTACCATGTGCATGTCCAGACTTTTGATGCTTCTACAGTTCCTTGTTAAGTTGCAGGAATATGGACGTGATGACCACAGTGCTAGACTAATGTATTTGGACAAACTCCAACTGGCCGGCCTCTTTCCTGCTGGAAATTTCTTCCTCATTTTCATTTACATTTGAAACGGTAAAGTCAATGTAGTCCCAGACTATTGTTTTCATAAACTTTATATGTAGATCCTTTCGTTGTCCAGTCATCCAATTTCTCCGTAAGGGCTTTGTAATACATCTAAAGTTTCACTTGCATTCTAAATATGTCCATCCCTTGGGACTGTCTGTTATTAGTCTTTGCCTTATCTAAGTTAAAATGTCTGTAATTACTAATTAAATTTTAAAGTTTCATTTTAAAGAAATTTGTTACCCTATAACTCACATTGGATAAGTTGAACAAGTCAAAATTGACGCATAGAGAATGTGGTTCTGTTGTTACAGACAATTGAACTAGCAGACCTAACTATCTGATCGCCAACCAATGTGTCGGTTTTCATTTTCCTATTTATTGCCTTTGATGTGTGTTTATTTGGCATTGTGACATGCACATCTGAATGGTGTCCGTTTATCTTAATAGTTTTGATGATGTATATTAATCTTAATGATTTTCTTTCTACTGCAGGACATGTGAGATCTGTGGATCGGTTGCACGAAATGTTTCTGCACCAAATGAGACCCAATTGCTTATTAGGATGAAGAAACGCCATTTTGCTAGCATTCCAGCCCCCCCTGGCGAGGCAGGATACCGGTAAGGTCAATGCCTTCTAACTTCAAGGCTGCCTGTACATGGTTTTCTTGCGTTTGTTGTATCCTATTATTTCACCAATGTACCTTCATGAGGTTAACGGAACCACAGCGAGAGCAAATAGACTACTTCAAGCCTCCATTGAAGAATTTATTAGCATGTCATGGTTCACTTCAATCTGTGACTGTTAATGTTGTATCAATAAACTTGTGTTTGTTGTATTATGGTTGAATCTTTTTGCTTGATCTACAATGAACTGATGTAGCCAGAGCCATGAAAACATGAAGTGCGACAAATATATATAATTAACACGGATTTTTTCTTGATTATACTAAAGTCTAGACATTACCACTAGGATCTCGGTCATCTCGTTCATGACATGACAAATCATGAAATCAACATCAACACTAATACGCTCGAATGCCTCTTTAAGCCAAATCTAGTGATAAACTGTCTAATTTATCATGAACCACCCTCTTTTTAATCTCATACCCACACCATATCTCTCTATCTCTTCCATATTAATTCAATAATCTATCTACTTACATCTAATGTTTAAGCCATGAATAACATTCAACACTTTACCACTTTTATCTGAATATTATTGTCATTTATTTTTATTATGATTAAATAATTATAACAGCTTATAGTTTATAATTAAAATAAGAATAATTAAACTTAAAATAAATTATTTTTCGATATTTTATAAAATGCAATTTATATAAATAATTTTAATCTACATTTTAATTAATTTTTTCTTGTAAATAATTAAACACAAGAAAGTCCTGAAAATAATTATTAAACAAAAATTACAATAACAAAAAATTAAAGACAATAACCAAACCATCTATGTGACAAATATAACTACTAAGACAATATAATTTAAAAAATCTTTAATCGAATTAATTACAATCAAACTTTATTAGAGGAAAAACTGATGAATTTTTGGTTAAAAAAATTAAAAATAATTTCATATCAGAATTAAGTATGTAATTCTAAAATCAAACAAAGAAATTTACCTCTTCAGCTCATGTCACTTAATTCTGACACGCATAGTTTATACCACTGCAAGTCCAATAAACAGTATTAAGATGTTAGAGTTTACTCTACACCTCTACTAAACAAAGCTGGGGGCAACACCCTCAGAGATGAAGAAACATATACCCTGTAATTAGCCTCCAAGCTTCCTATAATTGTCATACACGGATAAAAAATTTTGAATTTTATTTAATAAGAAGAAACAATTAGTTGGAATTGTCAGATAATGTGATTTAGTTATGATTTGGCCAATAAAAGCTCAAAGTTTAAAGACTAGCCTTCAGATAGAAGATGCCATGCTAGGTCTCAGTATGACGCTAAAAACTAGAACATTATTAGAATTAGTCATATTTACTCATATTTTCGCCCATTTCCGCTTAATTTACTTGTTTTCATCCAAATAATCTCATACAATAGATTATTCTGCAAAATTAGAATTATTTGGAGAGAAAACAAGTAAAATGGTAAAATATAGGAAAAGAATTTTAAATCAATGATAAAAAGCTGGTGAGTTTTAAATACTATTACTTAATCGCACTATATGTATCAACACAAATATAATAATTGACAAAAAACACAACCTTAAACCTCAATTTGCATAAACTTAACGTTTAAATTTTTATAATTAATTCACAATTGTCCTAATATATGGATCATTCACCCACTTAACTCCTAAATTTGAAATGTTGTATGTAAATATTGTGATTATTTTAAACAAGTGAATATTAAGAAGTTTAGCAGACTATGGAAGATGATATGTAAAAGAGGAAAAGGCAAAAAGACAGAATGGATTAGTGAAACATCGAAAGCGGCGCCGATCACAAGACCCAAAGATGTTTGTTTGTTCATATACTCAAAATCTCCATGAAATCTGAAAAGAGCCGGGAATTAAGAATTCAAGTTGCGAGAAGTGGGGCATTTGTTCACGACAATTGACTACACATCACATAACGTAACAGTCCAATACTACTCCTTCACCCCCACTCAAATTATTTAATTTTAAATTTCAATAATTGATTATATACGAAGTACAGTTACTAATATTTTAATGCGTTTCTGATAACTAATATTTTAATGCATTACTGATAACTATGATACAAAATTATATATATCAACCAAAACTGTAAAATTAATTAATTTTGAATATTGAAACTAAAACTAGCCAATTTTAAATCTTGAATAACTGTACTTATTGAAATCCAATCAAGTAACAACAAACAACCTTAGTAACATGAGGTTTGGATGGCTTGATTTTAAATTCATTATAATATGAGATTAATCAAAATTTAATTTTGAATAACTAAAAAGTCAATTAAAATAAAGTTGATCGACAACTTCAACAAGTGAAGCTGCTACTTTCCACATCTTGAAACACTCACTCTGCATCTTTAATGCATTTGCCAGACCATTCTTTTGACTCCTCAATTTGCAATAAACAAATATCCAACTTGTGCCCCATGTCTTTTTGTTTCTTTCTATAAACTAATTTTAAGATCCAATTTGTTGTGAATTATGATAAAGAAAATACGCAAGGAACTAACAAATGAACACATAAGAATTTTGACTTAAGGACTTGAAACAACAAAGCAAAGATCCTTAGGAAACCATTATTACATATAATCACTAGCCTTATCACCATTAATTATGATGTTTTTAAATACAAAATGATATAAGAGGGCAGTGGATCTAAAATAGAATGGCATGGCTCACCCCACAAGCATGCCCAAAAGATGGACTAATGGTCTAATACTGCAAGCTTATTGTGTTCTAGGAACAAGTATCCACCACTATTATTACAAGCAAAATAGATCCCCTCTTTAGTCTTCACACCTAAACATATGATTATCTATAATACCTTCACCAAAATACCACTATAACTATTGGAATCTTCAGCAAAATACACTAACCCAACTTATTATGTTGTTGCACTAACTACACTTGAACCTCTATCTAAACACTTGATATGCTTCTAATTTCACCATCTTCACTTTGTCATGCATCTCTTGCTCCTTCAGTAAGTCCACTCTTGAGGAAGGCCTAATTCATGGCTTATTGCTACTTGTTGATGCAGATGAGAACTCCTTCGGTGCATCAACATTGCATTCTTATGAGCTAATTGTAGTTCTGTAGGTAAAATAAAGTCGAAATAAGAAAACAACTTCATAACTAGATAGCGGTGCTTGAGCAAATAACAGAGTGAGGTGTGGATTAGAAATTTCACCATAGTCCGAACAAAGGCCCCCGCCACGACGAGGCTGCCATTGGGGAAGAGCATGACCGCCACCAATGGCATGTGGATAACTCCTTTCACCCAGACCATGAAGGGAAGTAGTTGAACAACCTGGAAATGCAAAAAATGATAGTAACATGATAAGTTCATATGGTTTGGAACCAAATAATCTAGATTCAAAGTTCAACATAAATGAACTATGATCAATGTTCTTAATTTTCCAAAGATCATGAATTTTAGTGCAAATACCATATCAAGAACTTATAACAATCACCGAAATATACTACTCCGTATATTCTAAATTCCTAACTTGTTTCATAGGATTCTTTAAACAAGTTTGACCAGCTCTCAAAGAAACAGTAAGTGGAAGAAGAGATACAAATTACACTATTGTACAGAATATGAATCTAAGATTCAAGCATGTTTGGGGCCCGTATTACCTAAAATCCAAATGTGGTCCACAACAAGTAACTAGTACTGCACCACCTTATGTCAAAAAATAGAATGCTTAGTTTGATTTTCAATTGTCAAAACCACTCCGTTCATCCTAAAAAGATTGTATCATTTCAATATTTTGTATCAAACTTTATAAATTTGACCATGAAATATAGTACGTGAATCTCAGAAGATTCATTTCAATATATATTTTAAAATACCAACCTTATGATTTTCACACATGTATAATTAAAAGATATTTATGTATAATTACAGATATTTACGTTTTAACCCCAGATTCTAAAGAATGCAAACTAAAATCTTATTAATTTTTTTGAGACAGGAAGTAATATACTGAAACCAAATACCAATTGTCAAAAGCTATCTTAACAGACACACTATAGACTTTAAATCAATTATATAAGGTTCAAGCTTTCAAAACCAACACTACATGAACAAAACGCATGAGCCTATTACTACAATAAATCCGTAAACCAACGTGTAACCCAACCCACTGGGACACATACGTATTTATTTGTGGCCTTAATGGCTTAAAGAGGACTATCTCATAATACCATGTTGATTAATTATTGTATAGTAGTTCATATTAAAACCAATTGATCTCTAAACAAATAATAATAAACTACCAAAATTCAAAATATGTAAAATCACACTATATGACAAAAAAAACATGTACATAAAGACCATAAATCACCTGTCATTTTGATTTTTCTGTTTAAACCGCTTAATTTCATTAATGAGCTTCCATAAAGTAGTGTAGCACCTGTTCCAGCAGAAGGTTTTTTCACATTAGAAAGATGCCCATTTCCAGATCCACCATTTCCAGACCTCTTTTGTTGATTTTGCTGCATCATACATTGCAAAGAAGGCCATACAGATTTTTCATTTTCTAAGTAGGCCCCAACATTTACCCCTGAAAATCCATTTTGTTTCTGTTGCTGAATAATAAAATCTTTTGACTGATTATTGGACCACACATTTTCCCTCTGTTGCTGATGCTTCAGAATTTGCTCCTCTCTTACTCTTTGAACGTAAAATCAAAAAATAATTAACAACAATTAGAAAATGAAAATAAAACAGAAAAAGGATCCGGACTTACGTTATATTTTATTTAATATTTAAGTTGGCACAAAAAGAGAAATCATTACATTGAAGTCAACTCTGAATGACTTTCGAGTACCTAATTCTGAGAGGAGAAGAACAGGGAGAAAATCAATTATATTTAATCGTGATAATATTTAGATTAAATTAAACCTCAAAAACAGCGTCAATTACAGTCGATTTACTTGATTAAGATCATGGACATTATATGTCTAATTATTAAATAAAAACATACATTAATAAAATGTCTATCAAGAGGTCATAAATAATCGTATTATCTAAAAATGTACAAAATGGTAGTTTACGGGCATTGTATAAAACAGAGTTGTTATATTGTTTGATTTGAGCTGAGTAAATCTTGAGCAGCAGCTTGGTAAATGAGATCTGAGGAGTTTGATGCCGGGGCAAAATGGGAAGTCGGAGATGAGACCTGAGATGGATCATTTGGACTACCACCATTGCTGGAACCTCCAAATTGAAACAGAGTCGATTGTGGTGAACCCACCTTAGCATAATTACCCCTCTGCATTTTAAAAATAGTTAATAAAATTACAAAAGATAATATATTTGTCCAAAAGATTGTCCAGTTTGTGTTTTTATTAAAAAAAATTGTACCATACTTGGTAATTTTGGTGGGATTTGTGTAAACTTAGTTGACGTGTTAACTCAACGAGGTGGTCTTCGACATTAGTGGAGTTGACAACTTGATCAAAATCGAAAGGAAATTCAGACGGGAAGTGGAAATTATTGAGGTTTTTGTTGTTGTTAAGGTTGTCTTTATTGGACATGAGTATGTCTTCATCACTAAGAAACTCGGCTGGTAACCAAAACTCTCCTTCATCAAACCTCTTTGCCATTCTTTAGATTACCAAAAAAACAGAGGCAAAATGATGAGAGAGAAAGAGAGAGAGATAGAGAGATTTGATGAGAGAGGGGCCCGAAAGATGAATATATATAAAGAAAAGGGGGAGGGAGAAAAAAACAGGGAGGAATGTTGAGGGGGACACAGAAGGATGTGTTGTTGTATTGTTTTTTCTTTTTGATTATGATTATGGTATTTGGGTGATTTGGAGACAGTTCAAAAATCGAATGCGGTGGGGGATATGTTGTTTGGATTTGGACGTTTTTGCTTTAATAATTTAAACTTTGGAGTATTAACTATTTTTTTAATTTTTCAAAACTTGCCCATATATGTTCACATTTTGTTATAATAAAAATAGTTTAACAAATATGGCTAAAATATGGGCTAATGTCACAACTCACAATCTTAGCTAATGGACATCATTTATTTGCATTTGATAGTAACTTTTAGTATTATTCGTATTAATATATGTGATTGTTTTAAAAACATATTTTGTTTAAAAATGATTGATTGTTTTGATCAAGACTGTTATATTTTGTTAATAGGAATGCTATTTTGTAAGGAGTTTGTGTATTGTGTAGCAGTATTTTGGACATATGTGTGTATTACTTACTCCAAGTAGTGGATTAAGTACGTATTCTCCTATCCTTGAAAAATACGTATTCTTCTGTGTAGACTCCTAGTAGTGGAAATGTTGATGTGATGGGACATATACTGATGTGGTTCAGGGTGGAGTGGGCCAAGAGAAAAGCAAAAGAGGAGTCAGCTCCCTAATTCATGCAAGATAAATGGGAAATCACAGTGTCCTTAGCTGTGCCTCTACATTTTTCATGTTCATTTGCCCATCTTAATCGTAACGTTTGTCATTTACTTAGTCGGTAAAGCAGAGTAATTTCAAATTATCATACCAATTCATATCATCTATTATATTTTATGTAATATTATTCATTATATTCTAATAAAATAGTTATATGTGATTTTTTTAAATATTTTTAAACTAAAAATATAACTCGCATCATGACTTTAACGAACTATAACAAAAAGTATCGTACAAAATATAACATAACATCTATTCCCTTATAATAATATTATACTCCAT
The DNA here is from genome assembly GCA_019722365.1 of Lithospermum erythrorhizon. Classification (NCBI taxonomy): domain Eukaryota; kingdom Viridiplantae; phylum Streptophyta; class Magnoliopsida; order Boraginales; family Boraginaceae; genus Lithospermum; species Lithospermum erythrorhizon. The sequence continues at coordinate 361,045 of JADFUC010001644.1, forward strand.
ATTCTAAAAGTTTGAATTTTTGTTACACTTTGAATGATTTTAATTTCATTAATATCGCCACGCAATATTGTTTTCATATTAACTTTAAAAATAACAAAGCGCTATTGGCTAACAAAGTTAACACACAATATCACACAACTTATATACTCATATTCTAATCTTCATGTTCACGTTACTCATTGTTCACACCTCAAATTGAGAAGTAATCTTCATCTTCATGCCCTCCTAAAAATAACCCAGAAAAGAATAAAAAGTTGTTAAATCGTCATCATCATAACCTCTTTCACATGTGTCAATCACACAAATGATGTATCTTCAGATATTTGGTTTAAAAAGTAAGTTTTCTGCCCCTCGACTGGGCTGAATACATTCGCGAATCAACTCCTCCATAAAATTTCAAGTGATATGACATCTCAGGCCGGCCATGATTAACGAATTCACACTTTTAAAAATTAATCTTCATGTTGACGTTACTAATTGTTCACACCTCAAATTGAGAAGTGATCAGACAGGTTCACGTTACTAATTGTTCACACCTCAAATTGAGAAGTGATCACACAGTATTCATTTTCACAGCACTCTAATCATTTTGCGTGTTTCAGTTGACACATTGGAAACCTTAAGAACACAATCAGTTGGACAGCTATTCACATCATTCCTTTGATTATCAAACGATTTTACCTTGCTGCAAACATACTATTACCAGTAAAACACGTTGATAATGTCGACTAGTTAATTTATGGTTGTACAAACCCTGCCGTCAAATCGAAAGCCAGTTAAATTCTGACTCCACACAAATCATTGTTAATTTAGTTATTGACGAGTTAATTTTTTTCATTCGAAATTTCAACAAATTTTAATATTTTAAATGATTTCTTATAAAATTATATTAAATATAATATTTCATTATTTTAATATTAGTTTGATTCAAATCAAAGTTTCAGTGTCAACCAATCTCTATCAACCCCTAAGAATGACATTATCGCCTATGTTTGCCAACCATCTCCTACTCTCAAAATTTTAAACAATTGATTAAATATATTTCTTCCTAAGAATAGTAGATTGAGGGAGAAGAGTATTTCCATCGAGCGAGTAATTTTTTATCATGAAAAATAAATTGAACAATCTTTTAAATCAAGATACGTTTTAAATTGGAAGAATGGTCTAAATATATAAATTAAAATTGTATAATTAATCGGATATAAATTGAAAATAAAAGATTAGCCAAGTAATTCTTTATAGGTAAAGCAAGTGGAGAAAGGAAATCAATTGGCAACAGTTTTGGGGATTCGATTTTCCCGCAAAATATTTTGATTTTCCCGCCTGAAGATAATGATGATACTCAACCGTCACTTTTAAGTTCACATCAGAGACCAGAGGAGGAGGAAGATGAATGGCTGTGATCTATGCTTGGCTTCTCTTCTATCGAGAATTGAACTCTCAACTGTCAGATTTGCAGCTGTTCCCTCCCCACCATACTCAACTAGCCAATTTATTGTTCCATTGAATATGTATAATTTGTATATAAAAGCAGTAGGCGGATCAGAACCGATTAATGATCTGTTCTATTTTTCAAAATCGTATATTTGAAAAAATTTATTAAAGCTAAAAAATTTATTTTACAAGTAAATGTTTTTTATTTGATCCATTAGATATTATTACAAGTAAGACCCGATATCCAAAAATCCATGTATATAGATTTGATATTCATTAAAAAACGATACGTTTTTACCTTTTTAAATATTTAATGTATAAACTGATCGGATAATCCAAATACCCGACAACCGCTCAATACTTGGCCTAACAATCAGACTAGAACGAAGTTAAAATTTGTTTGATATTTAAAATAATGTGTGGCACCATCAATAAAACACTATTATTTTTTTCAACGATAATAGCTCATAACACATACGTTATCAAACCGCATTTAACATACACCATCTCACTGATATCAGATCAAATTAATGAATCGGTCAAATCAAAAATTTCACATAATAGGTGTTGTGTGCTTCTGTAAAGAAGACCTAAAAGTCTCACATAATGAGTTTATAAAACCGAAAAGTATATATAGAAAATACACTTAAACCTCTTTAACATGTACTTAAAAATACACATTATTAACCTATTGATACTATCTGATATACCTGCTCCAACCCAATTCCAAAATGTCATTACTTATCATTATACAGACTACAGAGTATGTACATAATTTAAAATATGGCTTCAATTGTGGCTTACCCAATGCTCATTTCTAAGGTATTTTCGAATCATGCCTGTTCAAATGTTTTGGGGCAGGTTGAATCGAACCCACCCTGGCTCAAGAGCAGTTGATGGAATCAAACCTCGTCGGCTCCGATTAAATCATCCGAATGCTCCTGCCTATTTCCCTGCTATTTTTGGTTTTGTTCAAAATGTTTTTTCCTAAGTATCATCTTCGGGTTCGGTTCTATTATTTTCTAAGTTATATGTGATATATATAATTTTAATCTTTTTTTAATTAAAATTCAATCGTTCGTTCGGTTTCCGAACTGATCGACTGGGAAACTCCGAACGAACCGAAATATTTTCGGTTTCAGATTTTTTGTCCAAAAATCTGCCTGCCCAACCTGCCTCCTCCACTTCATATTTCGATTCCTCGACGGGCTCAGCCGAATTTATATTTTGTTTAAGACTTAGCTTCAATAGTTGCCCATGCTCACATGCTACATCAACTCTGTGACTAGTTTATGAACTCAATTTATGTAAAGCTAATCGCCGCAATGATATCATGAGCTGGTATGTTGTGTTCAGCACGTTAGAAATTGTCAGTGGATATGACTTATCATAATACTCATTAATCACTCATCATAAGTACTTGTAATTGTTTTAAATTCTTAATTTGACTAACATTAGCATTGTATATACTTTGGGTCACTGTCTGAGTAATAAAAAACAATGAAGATTACCGGAGGATACTAGGAGTCCAGGACTTATTGATAGTCAAATCATTGACTTCAATTTTGTTATTCATCTATAAGAAAAAATTGTTGGTTGTGATGTTTCAAATCTAAAGAAGACGCTCGTTAAATTGCTGTAATAGACTTTTTTTTTGTAATTGATGACTTAACACTTCTATCTAGGTGATCATCATTTTTATATAAAAATTATCAAAATGAATGACAAAATAATCCAATACTAGATACCTAATTACCACTTATAAATCAAATGACGTCTTACAATAACGACTGATTAATGAGATGCTGGCATGTGTGTGTTGACAAAAAGTTGATGTTCTGTTATTGTGTCGTCAATAATAATTAAGATGAGGGTTTAGGTTCATTGAATTATTAGCATAATAACGGCAAACTCTGATATCCAAACTCAAATTAATACATAAACGAGCATGCAACTAACTAGTTGACCATCACTTTGGATGAATGATAGAGGGAAACAAATAATTTACCAATTAAAATAGAAATAGTTTAGGGGAAACGAGTAACCCTCACATGGTCTAGCCAAGGACCAAAAGTAAAGAAACAAAAGATGCCAAACAAATTGGACAATTAATCGAAGGAGCTTCATCAATTCGTTTCATTAATATAAAACAATCAGCACTTAGTCCGTCCATCTGATATTAATTGATGATTAAATTATCTATTATGTGTACTTTTATGAATTTTATATCAGGGCAAGTCACTAATATCATATTTGAGGATTCTAATTTTTTTTTAGTTTTCAATTGAATAATTGTAGGACTTATAGTGCACATTAGCATGTAAACGTTAGTGATGCTCATTGAATTCATGTGTAAAATTATTCTAAACCTAATTAAAACGAACCGACTTTTTACCGATTGATTGAAAAAATGACATTGAACCGAAATGTAAAAAAATCATATCGACAAAATTTATCGGCTCGTTTTAACATAAACCGAACCGAAACCGACCGAACTAACCGATAAATTTAAATTTTAAAATATTTATATTATGATATTTTTAAAATTTTTCATATTTAAATTTTTAAAAGACTATTATAATACTTTTAATAAATAATAACGTGAAAGTTCAAAGTTCAACAAAAGTCTAACTAAAAAATAAAATGTCCAAACCCAAAAGTCTAATTGATAACCTATTTGATACAAAAATACCTATCAAACTAGGAGTACCATACTAACATATCATGAACCGACCTTAACCAATCGATCAATCCAATTAATTTTAACCGGTTTACCAGATATTCAAAACCGATAAAGTCGGTTTCACACAAAAAATCAAAAAACTGACGAACCGAACCGAAACATCCCTATCATTCTTTTACTCTGGAATTGGGAGCTGAACTTCAATTGAGTGTAAAGTGAAGTAAGAACTATTTTCTTCATTAGTAAAAAACTGCAATTATGGTGTACTTTACATTGGTAGAGTAATAATAAGTTCATGTTGTTATAAATAAGCCTTACTTCCTCTATTTAGAGATTCTGACCTTCACGAACCTTTAAATAACATCAAAAACCTCAATCTTTTAACAAAGAGCTTTGATTTATTGATCATCTTTCAAACAACATCAACTTTCATTAACCATTTAGCACAAAATCATATTTAAAAAGATATAATTGATAATGATCTAAATACAATCACCTTAACTCTAATTAATCCAACCAAATATCATTCTTAAATCTTAACTAACAAACTAATACCCTTCATCATCTTCAACAAAATTAAAATTATATAAAAAAGAACTCAATTTCATCCATCCCCTACAATTTAATTTTTTGATGAAATTGAAATTACATAGAAAATAGCTCAATCATTTTCTCTATAGTTTTAATCATTAGCAACTCCTTTAACTATTTTTTAATTTCATCTATTTTCACTCCAGAAATAGATTTTTGACTTGTTTATTTGATTTGATCTCATGTCTTATTGTAGCTTTCATTGATTCTTTTGTTTTCTTTTCCTTTCCTTTCATTATATGTTTAAGTTTGTGTCTTTGATTACCTATGTGGACGGAAAACTGTAGCAGTATGCTCAAGTTCAGAGTAAGAGCTATGGAAAAATAGGCATGAAATCTGAGACCAAAGAAAGGAAGCCAGAATTCTGTTAGGACATTTGAGACTGCTGAAGATGCCAACAATTTTAATTTTGTTTTTTGTTTTCTCAACGCTTGCGTCAGATATTCTAAAGCTTGAGTACTCAAGTTGCCAGTAGGCTGGAAGAGATGATTCCAGGTTTCAGAGATGTGATGGTCAAATTGCGCCTTGCAATTTTAATTTTGTTGAAAATGACGTGAACCATTTGTTTTAAGCTAAGACTGATTACGTAAAGAAGAAGAAAGGATGATTAAATATTATTTAACAACGCCCTTCAAAATACGATTATTTTCAAAGATACGCACATAGCTAAAAGAGTATTATTGAAAAGTTATGAAAGGCAATCCAGATGTCTGAGTCGAAGTTTCAAAAGTTTAATATTGCTTAAAGCTGTCATGAAAAGGCCAAAGCATTGTATTTAAATTGCTTCAAAAATAATTAATTCATCAATCTTAATCTCTATTATACTGTCTAAATTATATCATTAAAGCTGATTTCTGAAAGCCACCACCTTGTTCAAAAGCAATTATTCAGCTGAGGATACCAATTATCCGGATCAGATACATTTTTATCAGCTAGAATTACATTTATATTTCAAAGTTTGAGTAAGACTTGTACTTAAGGCCATACTATTAGAAGAATCTTCTATAATGTTTGAAGAAATAATAACTGTCGAGTTACCCATTCCGTCAAGCAGCACTACTTATGAAATGTATTAGTTGAGCCGGTTCGAGTATATTCAATAATTAGTGTGTGTGTACAAAATGATTCTCCAATCCGACCTTGTGTTTTTCCTCAGGTAGTTTGCGAGTCGGATAACTTAGTCAATCCATTCACACTCACATCACCTTCTACCAATGACTTAGAAGTGAAACAATGACAGTCCCTTGAGCCTAAAGCATAGCCCAGCAGATCTAGACTCACCACACATATAGGCTAACATGGACCAAACACATGAAGAAATGTTGAATGATGGTTGTTGAACGGAAATGAAATGAATTTGACGAATACTCGACCGACTGCTATTTTTAACGAAGTCGCCTGAGATAATCCAGCCAAACTTCAAGACTGACTCAAGTAAGATAACAATAATTCGTGTGACATCCAGAGACTGCGTAGCATCTCGAGCCAAGCTTAATTCAAAAATTGGAATCTTCAAATTAAACCTTCAATCTTTGTAAATTTTTCTCAAAATGCTTAATTAATCAATAAATTAAACTGTAATGTTAAACAAAAGACACACTCTTATTAACAAAATACAATTATCTATAAATCATAATAATTCTTTTGAATATCAAGGTTACTTTTATTGTAGATGTTAGAATAACATATTTTATAATATTTAAATTTGGACAATTTATTAACGGACTAGCAAATATCGAGTGACCCGGTATTTCAAACTAGCATCAGACCACTCATTAACTAACGAACCATCTAATCTAGTGAGCCTGGCGCCGAGCGGTACGGATTACTGACTGAGCGGTAACCGATTACCCGGCTTAATGCTGCCAGCACTAATCACGATGTAGAAATGCTTTTGAAATTACCTGTATTTAAATCCCTTGCATGCAAGAAAAGTGGGACTGATAGATGCTTTTTAGTTTTTACCTTTTACCATTGTTTCAAAGTTGAACTAGTTAAAGCAACATTAGTATAATGTCACTTCCTCAATTCAAATTTGATAGTCACAACACAAGTATTTTTACACTAGAATAATGTCACTTTCTCAATTCAAATTTAATTATCATAGCTTTCATCAATTTTATAATACCTAAAACGTTTTGTATCACATTTAGCCTTTACCTCCATCAGATTCGATATAAATTCTGATTCCATCTAAAGCTCAAACGTCCGTTGGGATTCCTATATAACTGGTCAATATATGCAACACGTTTATATTACAACTTATAGTTACACAATTCTACTTCAATCCATACCGAATATAGTTTTCCAAATCCGGTTTTTAAAATTACTCTTTAATTTGAAAGGAAATGGTGTTCATTTGTGAGGGAAAGTATGAACTAGACGTTAGCATATGAACATTGACTTTATCTTAAAACACATTCAAAATCAAATCTACAAGGTTCCACTTCCATCACCATCAAAGACCAACATAGTTCAGACAACTTCATAGACTCAAATCAGTCACAAAATTCTCATCATATGATTAAACCTGCTAATCATTTCATTACATCTCTCATGAGTTCCTGAAAAACCCATATAAATTTCAAATTCTTCAACTTCTCAAAACCCAAAGCATAATTTGAGTCATAATTTCACAAAACAGAGAACCCCATTTCAGCTTAGCTTTAATTTTTCCCAAATTTAGTAAAGATCCCTACTTTTTTGTCCAATTCTACTATATTAGCATAATTTCAGTAATTTATAGCTGAAAAAATGGAAAAAGTAGCTGAAAAGAGTAAGGAAAAGATTGGATTTATGTCACCTAGATGTTCCGTATTTACAGAGAGTTCAAATTCAAGTAGATCAAGTATTGATAGTGTATCAAATGAGACTAGGAATAGTTCAACCAAAGATTTTTGCTTTTCACCATCTTCATTGGGTTGGCCTATTAAGAATTCCCTAGTAACTAAAAGATTCAAAATTGAAAGTGAAAACAAGCAGCATTTGAAGGTTGAAGATGATGGTATTAAGTTTAGAAAACAAAGTTCAAAGCTTTCAGGTTTGTTTTTCAATTTAGGGTATATATATATATTTTTAATAGTGGAAAAATATATAATTTATTTTGTATGATTTTGAAGTTTTGGGTTTGTTACTGATTAGCTTGGAGACACATCATATTCATATAATGGACCCACATGGTGGGCTTGGTTTGGTTCGGTTTCAGGTAGTTCGGAAATGATTAGTTTAATTGATTAAGTGATTATTTTCTTGTAGTTAGTTAGCTAATTAGTAAGACTTGCATGTTTAGTTGATCAATGAGAATTACAAATGGAACCACAATGTTGTTATCTGCCTCTAGATATTATTGTTGTTAGTTGAAAAGCATGAAATTTTTGCATTAGATTGGCTATCTGAATTCAATTTCGTTTGGTGAATTGGATGTAGCAGAGATTGAAATGATGAAAGAAAGATTTGGAAAGTTATTGCTTGGTGAAGATATGTCTGGCAATGGTAAAGGAGTTTGCACAGCTCTGGCCATTTCAAACGCCATCACTAATTTATGTGGTATGTTGAATCTTTCATTCATTAATAAAATATTTTTGTCATAGTAGTAGTATACATTATGAGGTATCTAGTTGAGCTATGCGAAATCATGGCATATCTAATTGTAAATACGATAATGCAGCAACTGTATTTGGACAAGTGTGGAGGTTGGAGCCATTGACCGATGAGAAGAAATCGATGTGGCGAAGAGAAATGGAATGGCTTGTTAGTGTTAGTGAACACATTGTTGAATTAGTACCTACTTGGCAAACATTTCCTGATGGAAGCAAGCTTGAGGTACATGGATATTGCAGATCAGTCAATGCTTAAATGAAGTTCTTTGCGATACTTGATTTATGTATGGTATCTATACCATAATCATGAATGAAATTTCAGTTAAATTTTGTTTTTCCACTTAGTTTGATCATGATGCTTAGCCTTATCTTAAGCCGAACTGTGTACCCAAATTTCATTGATAGGTGTGCTACCTAATAAAGCTGTCAGTTTGTTCTGGACTCGTGAATACTCCGTACTAATTTACAAATGGAAGAGCTTACCCTGATGAGTAGATATTTATAGGGTAGCTAGATTTATTAACAATGCTGATACGATTTGCAGGTGATGAACTGCAGACCGAGGTCGGATATAACTATTAATCTGCCAGCTCTCCGCAAACTTGATAACATGCTGCTCGTAAGAGTTGATTATTGCTTCAAGTTAGGTATCCTAACTGGAATTCCTTCTAATTGTGTGAAATCTTGCAGGAAATACTAGATAGTTTTATCAATCCAGAGTTTTGGTATGTTGATCAGGGAGCGGTATCCCCTAAGGGAGATGGATCAGCCTCCTTCCGCAAAGCTATTCAGCGGCAAGAAAACAAATGGTGGTTGCCTGTGCCTCGTGTCCCTCCAGGTGGTCTTCTTGAGGAGACAAGGAAGCAGATAATTCACAGGCGGGAATGCGCTAATCAAATTCTGAAGGCTGTCATGGCGATCAATAGTATAACTTTAGCTGAAATGGAAGTGCCTGAGGCATTCTATGAAACACTCCCTAAGGTTGATTTTTTAACTCAGACGATATTTTTCTATATCGATATAATGTCTCCAAAGAGCACTTATATTTTACTAGCTCAAGCATGTTTATTATTTTCATCTACAAACTCATAGCGTCTTTTCATTTGATCTTATTTGTAGAGCGCCAGAGCTTGCCTCGGAGACATCATCTATCGCTATATAAATTCTGAAAAGTTCAATTCGGAATACCTGCTTGATTGTCTCGATCTATCTTCTGAACATGCAGCTCTGGAGATTGTCAATCGTGTAGAGGCATCAATTCATTTATGGAGGAGAAGACTTCTCCTTAGACCACCCATCCACCCGAACTGTTCCACTACTAAGTCATCATGGGAGATGATGAAGGATCTAGTGATCGATGGAGATAAGAGGGAACTGCTGGCCGAAAGAGCAGAAAATCTTCTCATTTGCTTGAAGCAGAGGTTTCCTGGGCTTACTCAAACTAATTTAGATGCAAGCAAAATACAATGCAATAAGGTAGTGAACTTTTTTTTTCTTTTCGATCAGTTTAACAAGTGGTATCCTATTTAAGATTCAACCAAACATATTTTGTTTTGGCCTATCAATTTATTTAGACTGTTGTCCTTCTTTTTGAACTTGTCAGGATGTTGGCAAGTCCATTTTAGAGAGCTACTCAAGGGTGTTAGAGAGCCTGGCGTTTAATATTGGTGCTCGTATTGATGATCTGCTATATGTGGATGATTTGACGAAGCAATCTAATGACCAGCTTGCTTCAGTTCCCCACGTCAATGGGGTTACTCCCAGAAAAATTACCATCCCTAAACCAATGCCTGCCACATGCATACCTAACAGAAAACCCTTTGGCACTCTAAACTATTCACCTAGGCCTCTGATAAGCCCTGCTAAGAGTGAGAGGACACCACGCGCCAGCAGCAAAGAGAACAAACCACCTCATCAAGGGTTTGGTGTAAAGAGAGCATTGACTAATTATCTAGGTGGTGAAACAAAGGTAAAGAATGCCGGCAATCTGATAACTGATGGACAAAATTCCATGTCATATAGAAATGTTTGAGTGCAGTTCCAGAACATCGCAACGAGTCAACTTCTCTAAACACTGGACATCGCTCTAGGTTAATGAACTGCTGAGTTTATTATATTTCAGTTAACCTGCGACTCAATTCCAAATTGTACCTCAGAAAGAACGTACTTGTATCCATCGATTATATGTTCAATTGGTTATTTACTTGAGTATTTAGCTTGTTTAAGTTGAGAAACAATCGCGTTGTACAAATAATTTCTGTATAGTCACTTGGATCAGGATTACAAATTTACAGTGATACCTAACAATGGTGTTTCTATTGGCTTAATAGTTTCACTCACTGATTCAGTGGGATTTCTTCATAGGATATCATTATAAGCTATGTTGTGTGTGTTAATGTTGCTTGTTGGTTGGTAATAAACTGGCTTCCTCAATGATATTCTGACAGATGTTTCATATAAAGTTCCTTTTTTATTTCCTATCTGAGTTGAACAGCTTAGTGCAATGAGCAATGATTATGAGAACTATGGATGTTTTATCCACACAAACCCCATATTGTTCTAAATGGTTAGTGCTGTAATATAAAAAACGAGTCTGCAATAATGGCTACTCCACTCACTATATATTCTAATGGAATTCACATTCAAAAGAGTAAAGAATTAGACTCTGGAATCAATATAAATACAACATATTTCAGGTGTACATGAAGCAGTGAAAGAAATGGAAACTGCAATGAAGTACATTTGTGCCTTGGGATTTCTTGCGCTTTTGGCTATTGCAAATGGAGCTGGTGAATGTGGGAGAGCTAATCCTGATATGGAAGCTATGAAGCTCATTCCTTGTGCATCAGCTGCACAAAGTGAGAACGCGCCAGTTTCAAGAAACTGCTGCATACAAGTGCAGAAACTGGGGCAGAATCCCAAGTGTTTGTGCGCTGTGATGCTTTCTAGAACCGCTAAAAGCTCGGGTGTCAAGCCTGAAATTGCCATAACCATACCTAAACGATGCAACCTCGATAACCGCCCTGTTGGTTACAAGTGTGGCCGTAAGTAATCATCCATTGATTAATTCAAGTTCATTTTATCAATTTAAGCTCTAATGTTCTTTTCCTCTTTCTTTTTTTTGCAGCATACACATTGCCTTGATGAGCGAAGATCACCATCCAATCTGTCAAGATTGTACTAATGTAATTGTCACGCCAGTGTAATAATGTAATGATCAACGAGTAATAATATTGTTTCGTTTCTAAATATTGCAAGTTCAGTTTCCTAATTGAGTACTTTTCAGTTTTTTTTATCCTGTTTTGGCTATGTTTAGTTTTAGACGTTGACATGTTTCGTTACCACCGCTGACATCCTGACATCAATTGAATACCCAGAATCAAGAATCTGAAAAGGTAGAAACAGGAAAAACAGAGAATTTTCTCCTTGAGGGCAACATATATGACTATTGATCACTCAATTCCTGGATCTACTTCTCCAGGACAGCATCTCTTAGCAGAATCCTTCTACTGATATTTAACAAGAATATACTGCTATTATTAAAGCAAAGCATATTCTTACGCCTTATTGGATAGTGATGATGGCAAGTTGACTTGAGGGAAAAAAATTATTAAGGTTGAGTACTATCCGATACCCCCTTACAATGCTAAGAGGGGAGCCTCTTCAGTCTTCAAAGTTGTTGGGGCATATTAATGTTATTTGGCTAGTCAGGCACTCAGGTTTATTGATTAAGTAGCTTTTGTTTCTAAGTGTTTGTATTTGTATCTACTATACTATTGTAAGAAGCTTATATTTAAGTGATCACTGGTGTTGTGGGAAGGCAAGGCTTCTTTTCTTTTTTTGCAGGAAATGAGCAAACAAGGCAGGCTGAGAATGAAAGGTACTTGAGTTTCGGAAAAGAACTAGACAGCCAAGACAATAAGCGCTATTTAGACTCAATGCTTCTAGATTATTAATGATTAAACTTATCCGTCGTCTATCCTAGATTAATACTATGTTTCAATTGTTGATATCGCCCGACCAATGGATTCAATGGGCCATTTCTGTCATAGGGAAATTAGCTCAAAAATAGGCAGACCTACCTTACACATGGTGGTGCAACCGCAACACCCTTTTTTTACAAGTAGTATCAACAAGACTGATAATTCGAGTTAACTCATTGTTATTCATGCATGCTATCAATGTTACATCAGGGGGTGATGTTGGGGGGGATACACCATACACATACACATTACCATGACAACATAAATCTTTGTACACAAGTAAGAGTAGTAACCATAACTTCACTAAAACAAACCCAAGACTAGTTTATACGGAGTATATTGTAGAAGAACAATTCCTAAACATGAATAAGTAGTAAAAGAAAGTGAACACACGAAGAGTCTTCAAGTTGACATCATGAGCACTAAAAAGTATGCTATGCTAGTCTCCATTGATCGACTGGTTATTTGTGGCACAGGTTGTGGATAATATATTGCTGCTGCTGATGGTGGGGAACTCTGGATTACTAGTAATGAAATGATCCTGCAAAAATCAAAATATTTTATTTATATAATTTCTAAAATAGCCATTTATTTGGGTTGATTACATTATTCATTATGATAAGTACCTTGCCACCAGTTCCCTCTGGCTTCACAGGTTGGATTGTTTCCATTTGAATCATCATATTTGCCATCATCTCCCTTGAACTGAAACAATTGATTCACATTATAACATTAGTTTCGAAAGTAAGTACATACTCGACAAGTATTTTGTTATTATCAAATAAATGATTTGTGGGAGACTAGTGTTTGTTTGATCTATGGAATCGGAATTGAAATAAAATTAGAGGAAAATTATGTACAAATTTAAAGAAAACTTAGTATTCAGTTTTCCTCCAATTCAATTTGAATTCACTGAAACACACCTTGTATATGATATTTATTTAGTAACTTTTGTTGGTAGTTTAAGTTAAAAGTATACTTCTATGACATTTAAACAGGGCTTGTAATAATAATTATGTAATGAAGAATAATGTTTCACTACTTACAATGGTCTGGTTGGTGGTGTTATTTGGAGAATAAACTTGTTGGCCTCCATAGTAGATTGATGAGTTGAAGTAGCATGCATCATTATTATTGCATCCTACTCCATTTTGTGAGGTTATTGGACTTCTTTCCTTGTTATTCCCTCCATTATTGTTTCCTCTCTTGCCTTGGATATCCTTATACTCTATGTAAAATAATATAATAATCGTTAGTACATTAGTTATTGTAACGTACTCTACCGATATTAGTTTTGGAAACATGTGCGCTAGTTTAGGGCATATTTTTAAAAAACCCAACTCTAATAATTTACCTGAATCATGGGTCAGCGACCATCCCGCCTGTACAGAATTATGGGACGTATCTCTTCGTAGTCCCTGAAATATAATGCAGTAACATAAATATTCCCACAAAAAAAGTTATAAGTCATTGTTCAAACATAAAACAAAATTTTAAGAATAATGTAGATATATAACTATATATGTTGATGTTATACGTACCGTAGAGGCAGGACCAAAAACGGAACCAAAGATTGACGATGAAGAGGAGTCTATGGGACCAAATAGATCATTGGTGAAGGTTGAAGATGACTTAGAATTACCCCCTTGCTGCTTTCCCTTCTCCATCAATAATATTTATATGAGTATATATAACTTGCTTGTATGTGTATATTTGCTAATAAGGTTAACTCAACTTTGCTTAAAGTTTTGAGTTGTTATGTATGAATTATGATGATATGTGGATGAATGAAATTGCTGGTTTATTTATGGCCTACTTCTATCGTCACAAACCACATACTAAGGCCTCTTCTCTCGGTATGCCGCTTTAATTTCCACGGACGCAGCGACTGGCGGACATGCCCTCAGTGACCAGAGCCTTTAAATCTAATACTTTAATACGGTATTCTCACATCAGCATTACCAACCCATATCGCGACGGTTATGACAGACGCCGATGACAAGACTCTCGCTTCCTTAATACCGCTTGAGCTTACAAATTCCGAAGGCAAGGGTATATAATTTACTATCGACATTCCAAGATAATATTGATATTCCAAAGATAATTTGGCATAACATTATTAAATTATCAGATGCTGCTTTTCAGTTTTCGAATCTTTGGTATTTCAACTTCTGCATAAGTCTTACTATTATTCTGTTCACATTTAATTTCATCTCTAAATGGAAAAAGATCATATTAAATTTTTCTTTAATTTCTTTCACACCTCCAAAAATATGAATCCATATAAATTACATAAACAATAATTATGCACGTGCTGTATTTAGATATATAATGACTCAGAAACACGTATATGTCCAATTGCTATTTGTTGCTATATCAGTAAGCAATTTTCCTACTTCCAAGATTTCTCCATATCAAATCCCATTCAGAATCATTATTATCCAGACACGCAAATCTAAATTAATGCTCTCTCCATGACTCCATCTATCCCTATTTAATTGGGAAAAAATGTAATAAATATTACACTACACGTACACCATACAATATTACGGAGTATATGTCAAAATTATGAAAATTAATGTTTTATTAGTCTTTACACTGAAGTCAATATAATTTTTACTTGGCTTTCGCAATCTCCCAATAGCCATAATGAATGAATGCATAATAGGATAATAGGGGAGCTGAGAGTTTCATTTGGCTGCACTCTCCTTACTTCTGGCTTTTTAATTCAACCTTTTACACAATTATTCTAGTTAGTTATTTGTTGATTGTTTTTATATTTTACAAACAACCTTGTATCACTATGTTATTTTATTTAATAATATCCTATCGATTGAGTAAAAAATAAAATTGAAGTCAATGGCAATTTTTAATTGGTCAAGCCGCACTACCAAGTACCAAGTAGTAAATCGAGTGGAATGTAGCAATACAAATTAGACTTTATATTTGATCTGTTTGACACTACCAAATTTTGGATAATTAATACTAGTAGCTACAATACATAATAATAATCATAAAGTGAAGGATAAACATGATCAAAAGAAGAACTAATATAGATCTGGTGACTTCGATGTTAATACTAGAAGTCCTTAGTTATAATCACATAGAGAAATTCAGATCATTCAGAAAATTTTACAATTAAGAAAATAATTGGAAAGAAATAAAACGGATGAAAAAGTGGCTGATTCAATATATCGAATCGTATTAATGAGCATCCGATTTATTAATTATTTGAGTATTTTAGGACCAAATAAAGTATGAAAACAAGCTTCAATCATCGCATTGTTTTATTTTAACCATTCCAAAGACAATGTTCACTTCTTACGAACTTATTAGAAGCTTTCTACAATGATAAGTTGTAGCACCATGCTTACAAGGATATAATAGGCAAAACACATTTTTATTAAATATATAAAATCAAAATCCCTCATCCTCATTTCCCTCAATTTCGCCCCATCCCCTCAATTTCGCCCCCACCCACAAGCAAATAATTAGTTTCTTTCTTGAACTCAAATTCTCCAATTGAATGATATAATCAAATTAAAACCTTTCCAAAATACAACAATAAGCCACACAATCCCACAGAGCAGTAATAATAATGTATTCCATTGATACAATTGAATTTGAGGAGCAATTATCGTCGTAATTATAAAAAAATGAAGCAAAAATGGTAGAGAAGAACACTAATAGAAGGTATTTTCAGAATCCATCTTAAGCATTGTGTTGTTTGTTTGATAATACCATGTTGAATGGTTTGATAATATGTTGAATGAAGTATAATTAAAGTATTTAAAGTTGTTAGAATTAATTGTTTCTGTTGAAGGATGTTTAAATTGCTTAAATATTAGTTTAGAATTGGTTAGATATACTAAGACGGTTTAAAAAATGTTTTTGAACCCAATTACAAATTTAATAATAATTTAGTTTTGAACCCAATATGTTTGATAAACATTGAAAATATCTTCAATTTTTTTGTCCAATCAAATGAATAATGCGTTGAATAATAGATTTAATATGTAGTACCCAACTTCATCTAATAATTTTAATTTTTAAAATTTGTGTGTATTTTCATTTAGTAGTATTTTTATGAATTCAGAATATATATTATTCACGAGCGGTATCCATTTTTGTTAACTGAATACACATAATATTTCATGCTAAGGTCTATTTCTTAAATATGAAATACATATTTTTATTTGTATTATGTAATACATAATACTCATGTCGGTATCCATTTTGAGATATGAAATACCACATATTAGTACCGTATTGCATTTCCATATCTAAGTGTTATTGTTTTAAAACGACAGTGTTAAACATGTCATTCATCAGAAGATCCAAAGAAGGATACCAAGAATGTATAAAATACTTAATAGAAAGATGGATGATTTCGGAAGATAATGTGAAAGTGTAAGGAATGATGATACCTGTAAATAGTGAAGAAAAGAATAAGGCAAACTAAAAGTAAAGATGAGTCAAGAAAACAGACAAAACATACAAGATTAGATGAATGAATAATAGTTGTTAGATACTTGATTTCAGATACTTATTCTTGATGAGTATATATCGACTTTATCGTCATCGTTTTCATTTAGAAATCCATGCAACTAATAAATAACGGTATTCATTAATTTAGTATTTATACCATACTCTATCTGGTTAGATATAGTGAGAATTTAAAATCAATAAAAAAACTCCTACTATAAGATGGAATAAACAAAAATAATAATATATCCCAATATGCTATAGCGTATTCAACAATTATATTATTTCTAGAAATTCAAGATAAGAAGATACATCATCTCAGGCTAAAAGATCACAACATTTTAATATATCAATAATAAGACATATGGAATAGTATACGTCAAGTAATACTAAAACCCATAATTGTATTGTGGACATGAAAATTATGTCATCATCTCAATTATTAGGGTATTATATAAAAACAACGAGACTAAGTATCACCATGCTATTATGTTATATACAAATCAGTGTGAAGACATTAGCGTTGTGAAATGGATTTATAGATACTTATTTCTTGTTTTATGAGATTGATTCTAATACATCTAATTAATTGACTATTTATTTTATCAACAAATCTATTTCAAAAAAAAAATCAAACACTAAAATGCAAAAAAAAAAACTATAAAATAATTTTACAAATAAACAATTTAAATTATATCAAAGAACTCCAAGAGAAAATATCAACAAGTTTGTAAGGAAAACCTATAATAATAAAATAAAGAGCTTATGGATACTACTCTACATAGAAACATTTAATGGCATTATATGAAAGATCAAATCATATATGAAACTGATGAGTGGTATTACTCTCCATATAATTAATATCATGGAAGACTATCGAGTGGTTTTGTTGCATTGCATTTCTAGCTATGAACACAGTAGTAAAATATATTTTTATATCATGTAATACAAAATTAAACAAATTATGGTATTACTAAATAAAAAGAACCCATATGGCTTAATAGAGTAAAAAATAGTAATATTACTAAAAATATAGAGTAGAAAAAATTAAATCATATTCTATATTTGGAATTCTAATTTTTGGATCCATGATGATGAATAATTAGAGTAAAATAATATTGAATATTTTATAATTAAAAAATTAGAATCATCTAAACATAAATATAATCTAATAGAAAGAAAAATAAACCAAGAAATCAAAAGGCAAAAAACCAAATTGGAGAAAAATGTGCAACAAATCCGTAAATGTATTAAGTATTATAATTTTTTAGTGAGTTTTTTCAATGCAAAAAAAAACCAATTTTACAAATACTCTTATTCAATATTAGCCATGACATCAAAAAGTGGTGAGACTTAACGTGTCAATATGTGAGTAGGCACTTAGGTTTCAATTTTCTCTCAAGAAGAGGCGAGGTGCTAATACTTATCACTTAATTATTTATCAATAATCCATGCCTCATGAAGTTTGAAAGTTAGGACTGAACATACCATATATAGACAACCATAATTAATATATGTTATTTATGTGATTAATTTTATTCCTTTTAGGTTCTTTAGTACGGAACTCATAAATCATATAGTTTACTGTGTGGCCTAAATAATAACTAAAGATTATTGAGAGAAAAAAGAAGAGAAGTTTTCAGGATAGTTTTCAAGATAGACATGTAATTAAGAGAAATTAAAAGATTTGAATTAGGTTAGAGTTTTGTAGCCACAGAACATCTTCTACTACAGATCTATAGTTGGACTAGCTTTCACATCAAGAATGAACAGATACCAAATCTAGCAATGTTTTTTCTTTTCACTCTGTTTGTTATACCTAAATTAGTGTAGAGCATCAGTTTTTCGGTAACCTATTACTGAGTAAATGAGTTTAGAGTTGAGATGCTTAATATCCTAATAATAACGACGTAGGATTATTCCTAACATTCAAACATTCAATTATATATTTAGAAGTTTCAATACATTATGTTCCATCTTGTAAATGTTTGAAGATTATATATTGTACGATTACATATATATATAATAATTACTGGTAATAATTCTCATATGGTATCCACAAAAACCGATATTATATATTATATTATATTATAATATTATATATATATATGGAGATCTTTAGTAGTATATATATACATACATGAGTATATAATAGTGGTAAGTGTTGAGATTCTTTATAATGCATAATAATAGAACAGACACAGAACAAGAATAATGGTGTCTGCATTAATAAATCCTCATCATAAGACATGGCTACATACATATGCATGCATGGGGTCTTTACACGTAACAAAGTTGGTATATATATATATTGCCATCTAAAGAGAGAGATCGGTCAATTGATCATCAACAAAGCCCACTTATTTGAAACATCACAAATGTCTTTGGGTACAGTTTGACTATCTGCAAGGAATATTCCTCAAAGATTATAATTTCATGAAATATATGAGCCGATAAGGCGCATCTTTGTGGCCACTTGATCATATTCGGATATGGTTTGTCTCTCATGAATCAGTTGACTATAAACGAAATTCTTCAATCCGACCTTCAAGAGAATAATAATCTGTTCCAATTTTGCAGTTTATTTTAACCAGGGAAACAAAGATACCATAGAGTACCTCTGAGATAAATATATTATTGTAACTCTGATCTGTTTGTTAGAATATTCCTTTGAATAATTTAAACGGCCAATATTTGCTTTGGAAGGCCATGTGATGAATATGCCATAACTCTCTAGGTCCCATAATAGGGGGCAACCGTGTGCAAGTGTGTAGAAGAGATATCATTTTGGGAGTTAAAATGTTTGTAATTCTCCATTCCATAGTACATCCATCTACATTTAATTGAGAGATTGGACGGATCGATTAAAATTATCTTTCATCTTTGACTCTTTGTCATGAATTGATTTTACATGTATATATATTGCTTCCTTCAATGTTAATTTGTTATATATATATATATATTGCTAATTTGTTAATTTGTTAAAGAAACATAGCAGAATTTTGGTTAAATTGGGAATTATGTCGTCGTGAAGTTGAAAGGAAATAATTAAAAATGAACTTAATATTATATTTATATGGGTATTGTTCTAATTCATGCTTAATCTACTATATATCAATACACCACTTATGTCGTATATTTTATACTCCGTATCTTCCAATGTATAAGCATGAATCTAATTTAGCAATATAGTGTTGAAGATACAAACTATATGTTTGTAGTTATAATGGGTCTGACATTATAAGATATAGATTCGATGAGTACCAAGTTAATTGGGTACAATATTCCTCATATTTTGTTCTAGTAGCTAAATCTAAATCTGGCCTTTAAAATGATTCCTAATCTTTTCTTAATCACTGAAAAAATTGCTTGTCAGACCAATTGTGAGCACAAATGTTACAGCATTTGAAAGCCTACCTACATGGCAATCTAACAAATGTAAAAGTATAATAAAAGCAACAACACAAAGGAATTTATTAATAATATGTTAATTCCTATCCCCATCGTATGATCTCTACTAGATTACGGTAATTACAACATTTAAATTACATGAACGCCCACATTCTTCTACGCCCCTATTCTACTCCTATCCTTAATGTTTCATTGCCCCGATTTCAAGACACCTATGCTTCACGCCATTAATTACCTCCAAGATATGCACTATTACGCTGGTAAGCAATAACAATCAAAGACTCTCAGAATAAAAGTGTTAATAATAATGGTACAATTTAAGAGAGAGTTTGTAGAATAACTCCACATTCAGCCTACAAAACAGCAAGAATAAACTCTCAGCTTTCCTCAAGAACAATGCAACGATGCATGCGTGTATTTCCGTAGTAAATTGTGGTCCGCATATTTATATAAATATCCAAGTTTCATAAATAATGCTCATAAACAAAACTTTCCATCTTGACAATAATAAAAGCATATGATCTTTTCTTTTTGTGCAAGTCGTGTGAGATTCTTCTTACTTGAGGTCTAAGAACTTTCTTTTTAATTATATCAATAAACATATCTCCAAAAATCTTCTTCATAAAATGAAATAAACACTTCGAATATCTTCACTGCCTTTAGTCATGGCACCCAATCTAAAGACAGTTAGTATGACCGTTGGAAATACTTGGCCAACTCATGCACTAATAAAAACTCACACGATAAGATAACAGATATAAACTACAATAAAGAAAAGATAATGATATAATCAAAATAAAGAAAGATAGCATTTATAACCGTTAAATAACACCAAGATGGGACAAACACAAAAACATACAATTCAAATGTCGCAAGACAAATGTTTAAGACAGAGTGGTTAAACAAAGCCAAAATAAAAAGTAAAGCAAACTAGTTAACACCACCCGGATATCCACAAAAACACATAAAACTCCATCATAGAGTTCTCAACCGACATCTCCTTATTTGTCCCAAAACATAGCCAAAACATAACAACATCAAATAAACTAGCACACATACCCATAAAGAGATCATTCCTGGGAGGCTTCAAATGTCATCAAGTAGTCGATCAACAGCTGGATCATCCTCCCCACCCAAATTCTCGAAATGTGCCTCCAATACTGAAGTTTGTCTATATGACCCTCTATAAGCTGATTCATCTCTAGGAACCGAAAGCGCCTCTCTCTCCATTACCTACACCTTACCCACTTCAAGTCTCAATCGCCCTCGGGGGAATGTTTAAAGGAATATTTAACCCCTCAGATCAACTTGGGACCGACAAGATAAACTGAGCTGCCATTCGATATCCTTGGCAGCGAGTATCTCGATTTGAGCTCCAAGATACTTCACATATCATACTGATATGCAATTGGCTTCGAGGACAAAGATGGGATTGCGATGATGCACTATCTAATCAACATGAATCAAGCCCAGATCGAAGAAACAAAGATCTACCATACATGTAGACTTAAATAATGTCTCCTAGACACTGTGAGTGGCGTAGAGGGCACCCAAGCACTAACCACATCCACTTTATGGAAATTAACAACACACTTAACACTAAGTCGGGAAAGCGCTGAAATTCTGTCTCTTTAAAGCGTTGTCGACAACACTCACAACACGCTAACACCGTATAGCTGCAAAGCTATAGCTAGTATCACCACAATTAGCTCTCTTGCAGATCCACAAGCATGTGAGAAATCAAAGGTAATTGTGAAATGTTTCCTTGGTAACTCAGTTCACAGGATCACTATATCTTCCACGTTATTGAATATATAAACTCTATCACTAGCCGTGGATAGTAACTTAACTAAGTTTTAACAGTTTAAGTATTAACTCTTTCAAGAATGCTCATGATGTCAAAGATTCTTTTGGTATTCTCTGATGTGATCCGTTCTAATAATAAATCCTTCTAATTGACAATACCTAACTTACTCTAGCCTCTCATCTTTAGAATTCAAAGGCAACATTTTCAGAGACAATAACAAGACTCTTAGAATCCTCTTAAATTCAATTCCAAAGACTATCCCCAGTAGTTTTTCCCATCACCATAATTTCTTCAAGAATGTTTGTAATAGATTCAATTATTTCTAGATCTCCACTAAAGGCAATACTGAACATTCAACCCCTTTGATCTCACAGTTAAGTTCATCCTCACAGCTTAAGAAGTTTTTCAACTTATTCCTTCCACCTTCCTTTCGCCCAACTCTTAGCGTGAGATCATAGTCAACTCATTCCACTTGGAGTATAGTAACTTGTAGTCTTCAAGAGCTCTTCTTCAGTCATCCTCATCTTCACTTTCGCCTGCAACCATCATCAAAAGCGTATTCTGGACTGGCAAAGAATGCAACAAAGCAGCTAACTTTCTTCTTGATCTTCCTCCAATCATCATTGCGAGAGCGTGCAAGACTTCAGATTGCCTTCACATAAGACATTCCAATCAATGTGTTCAAATCCTTCAGCACTCTACACCGAATCTCTCAGCTTCTTTTGCTCCGTGGTTAAAGCTACCTTTCTCACATGTTTCTTCCACCTATTGGCCTATTTTTCATTGGCAGCTGGGATGCATAGTTCCTCCATACCACTTCTGTTGAATCCTTAGAGTTCTTTGTTGTACCCTGCAAGCAAGTTCATGGTTTCAACAAGATCTTCATCATTCTCCAGATCTTCAAGAATTGCTTCTTCAAGGCTATCCTTTTTCTACAGCTTAATTCCCATCAATGTGTTAGGGACATCTCAATGAAGATTTCATTAACTCATCTAGCCTCATAGTAACTGTGTCTTGAGCTTCTTCAATGCATGAACTTTATGTGCAAATTTCAGAAGGTCCTAAGTACTCTTTCTTTACAAGTTTCTGGCCATACCATACTCCTTCTCTACCTAGAAAAGGACCCATTAGCAATGTCCCTTTAGATTTATCGTTATAAGAGATTATGGCCCCACTATCTTCCATTCAAAGTTTCAAACCGAAAGGTTAACTGATGAAGTCTTGACATTCGCATCTGAAAGTTTCTTCAGCAAGCGCTTTCTAGCGTAACCCAACCTTGTTTTTGCTACCAAAGGCATGTGTTGATAAATCTAAACACATTAATATCCACAAACATAGAATATATCATACGAGGCCTTGTTATTTGCCAAGCAGTAGCTTCATCTTCTCCACCATTTCTCCCCTTGTTTGGTCAGCTTACAACATTGTTGTTGGTAGTCACAGCCGGGCCCATGCCTTCTCTACCGATTTAACAGTTTTGAGTCAATAAGACGGAGAAATGGATCATTTTTCCTTCCAAGAGGCATAGTTAGAGCTACATCGCCAACAGGGTTCAGCAGTTGATCCACCTTCCTTAAACCTTTCATACTGCAAGATTACACGGATCTCAAATTGGCATTATTGCAGTTGTCACCTATAATAATCAAAAAGATAATCGTTTCAGCACGACTAGTTGCAGCACACCCATTAGCACTGCACTCCACCAGACAATCGAACAAACGAAAGCACAATAAAAGTAACAACACGTGGATGGTAACCCAGCTCGGTGTCAATGTAGCACCTAAACTGCAGAAGCCTCGCTTCCAACGGGCTGATTCCACCATATTATGAGAATTGCCAAACACGATTTATACGTAACGCCTCCACACTTTCTCACGCCCTATTCTAATTCCCATCTCAGTATGAATAAGTTCACGCTTCCCCGACTTCAAAGACACCTATCTTCACACGCCACACTTAGTATTCTGTCCTTAAACCATCTGCCGTCCATCCGGACTGACAGACATCCGATATCCGGCAAGATCCGATATCCGTTTTAATTTTTAATTTTTACGCAGATGAATAGCGCATCCGATCCGGTTCTCGATACCGATTGAATGTTGATCCGATCCGTCCATTTTCGATGGGACTTTCTGGGACCGGTCAATGTGGTTCAATCGGTTCCCCGACGCCTGGAGTCCACCATCAAAGACTAGTCACACTACTCTTCTTCCAAGAGGTGACTATTACGCCGGTAAGCACAACAAGCAAGACCGTTGTAAAGAGTGTTAATAAAGGGTACAATTTAAGGAGTTTTATAGAATAACTCCGCACATTCAACCTACAAACACAAGAATAAACCTCATATTTTTTCTCTCATAAAACAACGTGCTAGAACGCTAGACGTTACATTTCCTAAGAGTTAAATTAGGTCCGCATATGATATCTCCTAGAGAATAGAAAGTATTATAAAAAGTTTATGGCAATAATGTCATAAACAAAACCTTTCATCTCGAGATACAAAAAGGCGATCTTTTTTCTTCTTAAAACCAAGCCGCAAGTAGAATCTTCTACTGACGCCCAAAGTAACTTCCTTTTGAATTATTATATCAATAAATATCTCCAAAGATCTTCTTTTATAAAATAAATAAATAATTTCTAAATATTCCAACGTTTTGTTATTACACCCAATCAAGAAGACATTTGATATTACTTCACGAAATACTTGTCTAATCTCCATGCATAATAAGTACATTCTTAGCTAAGATGCTCATCTTTTCGACCATATTATTGGTATATAGTAGATTATATTCCATTTGGATTTGTCTTAGCATCTTAATTTATTTCCTTGTAATAAATGTGCTAAAACTCTACCGATGATACTATTGCCGCTACAAGCACTCCCTTCAACATAATCTTACTAAACATACGTTAAACACATAATCTTAAACATACTAAACATACATTCACGATTATTTTCTCCAAAAATATTCCATAATAAATATCTCAAGAGTAGTTAATGACTTTGTTTCATTAATTTCAATTTTAAACATATAATACTAAACAAGATTTTAATTACTAGTATACATTATGTCGAACCATACATTTTGATCTTATCCAACTCGAGATTAATTGAGTGGGCATTTGTGTTTGTTTATAGCATCAAATATGGAGGTTATCGAGTTGAATAATTACCATTAGATATTGAATATTAAGCATTGAGATTTAACAACAACATTCGTGATAAAATAAAACAAGTCGATTTTTCTAATCAAATATCACTCCAATAGTCCAACAATGATATCCATATTTTTTAAATTAACTTGATGATTTATTATTTGACTTTTTGTGTGTAAATTGACCAGGTAAATGTTGTTATGATTCTAATGAGCTAAATATTGTGCTATTAATTTTTTTTAGTAACATGTTACTAAATCAATCTCTCAATTATTAAATGTTTCATTTCTTAGTCAGAGATAAATTAAATATTTCTTTTTTGATGGGTAAAATTAACCATTTACATTTAGTAATAGAATACTAATAATATACTAATAATATACTTAGTAGCATAAGTCAAATTCGATTTTGATTTTAATGATGCTTAGTGACATTGGATGTTGCAAAAACTAAATTAGAATTCTCATTTATATAAATTGACCATCATTAAAAATCACTATCAATACATACAAATCAAAGTTGAGGATCAAATTTCATCTAAACGTGGTTCATAAAGTAACTTTTGAGAATAGGTGGTTTTGTGCAAGCATACAGAGTTTTTTATTTATTTGAAAAAAGTTATACGATTATAGTATATGCATGTAATATGATAATTTTGACCCTATAAAATAGATAACTAATTGTATAATATATGATTGAAAATGATAAATTTGAAATATGATTTTTGGTGAAGTCAAATAACTAACTATACATATTCTCTTTATATAGACTAGCAATTCCACACTCGTATTGCGTGACATATCATCAATATGTGTTGTGAATCTAAAATTATAATTCATATAATTAAATCATAATGGCCAATATATATACTATTTTCTGTTTCATATATAATAAAAATCACATGAGGCTAACTTTCGACTGGTGACTTCAGAATTTTAACTTTCAACAAAATATATAAAATCTTCCAATTCAGAAAAGTTATAAAATACCTTAAATTAATTAAATTTAAATTAAAAAGTCTAAAATTAAAAAAATTCAAATGATAAAGTTTTTTTGTAAACCCACAACTACTTACAACTAACTCTTTATATATATAATATAGATGGTATAGATGAAGGGTAAAAAAAAATCCTACGTGTAAAGTGGTCAAAATTAATCAGTCTACAGCTCATCTGACATAATTCTGAATTTAGCCTAAATTGGAAAGTGGTCAAAATTGAATGACCTTGGTCAACTCTCTGCAATGGACAACTCGATAACCAATTCGCCTACAAGCTACTTACTTGGTTCAGTCCCGGTTCGTTTTTTTTATAAGTTTGTCCCGAAAATGTTGTCATAAGTGCTTATGCATATCATTTTTGTATAGTATTGGTTATTTATGATCATGTTATTGCTCTAATAAGATAATCCAATCCTCTAGTGGTTGAGTAGTACCAAAGATCAAGGTTCAAATCTCATTGTAGGGAGAGGATTGTAAATTATTATAATCTTACTATAAAAAAAAAGATATTGCTCTAATATCGTGTAATTAGCATTGATTGATTAATATCATGATATTGTTCTAATGTTGTGTAATTAGCCTTGATTATTTTTTGTACAATGAACTCAATATAATTTGTGAAAAATATAGTATTGTTAACCTACTACACTATTAACACGATAGTTTTTATTCAAATTAGAGTTACGTAGCTAATTAGGTCAAAGAAAGTTTGTTAATGTGATGGAATGAAGATTTAAACTAGACAATATTTAATTGAAATGATGATAAAGCATTGATTGTTTGTTGTTGAAATGCTTTGATGTGTTCCCGATCGAGTAGATTGTATTTTTGTATATGTTGTATAATATTTGGTCAAATATATATAGAAAGATGGTACGTAGTAATTTTTTACATGTTTTATTATTAACATGGTAATTTTGATTCAAATCATAGTTATGTGTGTTTATTAAGGCCACAAAGTTTGTTAACTTAGGCCATATGAAGATCAAACTATTTAATCTTTTAGGGATGGAGGTTGTATTTAACGATTAAGCGAAGAAGATAATATTAGTTTTTTGTGTTTGTTTAGTTTGTTCAGGCTTCGGGGTTGGGGTTTTAGAGTTGAGGTTAGAATAGTTGTTACTCAACTTTATATTGCTAGACATGGCCTGATTTATTGTCGTTATTATTCTTTTGTCTTTGCAAATATTTACATAGTTTTGAAAGGATGCCAAGAATCAATGTCTAGCAACCATTTTGTAATAGCTAAAAAATATTGCCGACTCTCATTTTCTGGATTATTTGTAACACTTATCTCTCACATAGGCTGTTGTTACTGAAGAGAGAAGCTCAATTAATAATAAAGGTATGGGGATCTTACAAGACACCTTTGATATATGTTTCCTAATTTTTACTCATTTGGTCATTTCTTCTGCAAGATCTTTCTCCGGGTCCTAAAGATTATGTATTATAAATTTATAACATTATAAATGTTCGGCTGAATAATTCTGTTTGGTTCACATTCTTTTGCCATTGAATGCAGTTCCCAGAGCAAATCTCCAGACATTTCCTCCAAATAATAATGGAAAAAGAGATCCTAGCTATCAGACATTTACAAGTCCAAATGGTATCGATTTTAATATCATTGTCTTCGTTGAATTTATTAGTCATTAAAGTAGTGTTCGCCATAAGATCTCCAAAGTTCAAAGCTACTTCCACTCTGGTCCAGCATTTATTTATACCTACACTATTTTTGTTTGCATGAATGTAATTTTTTGCATTGAAGACCATGATAATTTTATTTGAACTTGCTCTTGTATATAGCAGAGACGGGAGAAATGATATTCACTCAGGAACTATTGTTCATTGTTTTGGTGTAGCATTTAAATGTGTGATTAGTTAATGATGGACTTACTGCAAATTACTACGATATCTGGTGTTCATTATGAATAAATAGAAATGTAGGTGAAGTTGGCCACTAACCATATTTGAAGCAAGTCTAAGGAGTAAAGGTAGAAAATGTTGCCGGTTCAATTAGAGACACTTTTCTTATTTGTTCCTCTGTTTCTTCCTTATCCAGAAAATGCCAAAAGTCTTCAATTAAAATACGCAGCATGATGTTTTTGTTAACCATAATACAGTTTGTCCTTATTAAGCTGCCTCATTTTCAATCTTAAGTATATATTATTCATGAAATAACAGCTCATTTTTTAGTTTCCCATGCTAATGTAGAAGGAGATGGTGGACAATCATCAAGTGGTTACAATGGCGTATTTAGCATTTCATCATATACACAATACTTCAATGTCGACACAGATGTTGTTATGAACCGGCTTATGAGTAGTCTCTTCCCATTCAGTGGTGACTTTTTTCAGAAAATTGATGCTAACCCTGACCTGTAAGCTGGACTGTTTTTGTACATATATTCTTCGTATGCCTTATATGAAAGTGCAATTTTATTTTCCTCGTCGACTGAAAATAGAGGAGTAATGCAACTCTGAACATGATATATGCTTAAATAAGAAGAGAGAGCTGACAGAATGTCCTAGGGGAATTAACTGTTCTTCTCATAATATCTCTCACTGAAGTGTAATTAAATTTCATGCATCATCTGTGTATGGAAAACGACATCTGGCTTTGTCAGCATTAATTTCATATCTGATCTGCAGTTATGGGCTTATTTGGATTTCTACAACTCTTGTATTTGTGATTGCCTCCCTTGGAAATTGCACCACCTACCTGATCCATGGAAAAGGAGATGGACGCACCACATGGGCCTTTGATGTCAGTTATATAAACATGGCTGCTTCTTCAATCTATGGATATGTTGTCGTCGTTCCTTTGGGGTTTTACTTCTTGCTTCAGTACCTTGGATCAAAGGCCAGCCTTGTACACTTCTGGTGCTTATGGGGATATTCCCTCTTCACTTTTGTTCTCACCTCTGTAAGTATGCGCCTTCAGCTACGTTAGGCATATTTGGTTATAGATATGGTCACTTAAGTCCTAAGTCTGGTAACATATATACAAGGCTAATTTGAAGCCCATATTAACCATGTTTGCCTTCGGCCTCCTCTTTAGCATAATATCATTTTCTTCAATTTCTGATGGGTTTTCTCAAACTAATCATACTTGTAATTGAATGAATGTGATTTCAGTCGTTTCAGCATATATACATCCTTCACTTTTTTATTTCTTATATTTTTTCCACTTGATTGATTTTCTTCTAATTAGAACTCAGCGTAGAGCATGAAGTTTTCGTATGCATGAGTTTAAAATATTTATAAGTTCTTACGTAAACACTAAGAAAGTGTGAATGATTTGGAAATTTACTTTGAAAATTATTCTTTAACTAGAGGACCTTGTTACACATCTGAATTATAAGCAACATAATCCTTTAATTGTTCAAGAATGATGCTGATCCCTGTTTATTTTGTATATCAGTTTTTGCTGGTAATCCCTGTTGCGTTTCTCCAATGGACTTTCACCTTGATTTCTGGCGTGACATCTGCAAGCTTTCTGGCTTTGAATCTCAGGTCTTATATAGAAGTAAACGACCTGACAATAGTTGTAGCATCTGCAATTATCCTCCAAATGGGTTTGGCGATCTTTATCAAAATGTGGTTTTTCTCTTAGTCGAAATCTATAGGCATTCTAGCAACAATATTACTCCGAAGCATGTATTTTTATGCTGAGAGGATTTATGAGCTCAAGGAGTTACTAAAAGAGTGAAATTTTCTACCGGTTTTCATTGTCACCTCGTACTGGAGAGCGGAGACATGTGGTGTTAAATGCTGTGTTTGTATATTAAGGTAGCTGCAATTTTGTGCTTCTGCCAATTTTAAGATTTCCACTTGTGAATAGTGAATTCTTTCATTGTAATTACTGTTGCAGATGTGGTATTTTATGTTCTATATATGAGAGTTGAGTGGAGGGGGAAATGTGTCCCTAATATACAATGTATTAATCAATTTGAAATGTATTAATTTCCATAACTGTTTATATGTATTAACTTCCTTCTACAATGGCCAACTTGAAGCTTTGAGTGTCTGGACTTGATTATGAACCAACACTGGATTATCTTTGGTGCCACTAAATGGTGATTTACTGAAATGAAACAAAAGAACCATTTACTAGACTTCAAAAGATGGTGACATTATTTTGTTTCTTTATGTACAATAAAAAATTACATAAGTTCACACCTTTGCAATGTAAAGTTCACATTTGGAAATCTTAATGACATTGCAAATAAATTAACCCAAACTTATGATGCTGACTATTTCACTCTGAACAACAAAACAAACACCTGACATGTAAAGCACATTTAAATTACAATCATGCTAATGTTAAAACTTGAGCTTCACATAACAATCTCAGGCTTCAAGATGCTAGATTTGATCTCCTTATGGGGCAAGACTACACCACCATTGCTGTACACTTCATCGCCAACATGAACATCCTCCCCAAGAATAGTCATGTTCTCGACACGAGCCCACTGACCGACTGTGGAATGCCAACCAATGATGCTACTTGAAACGCACGCATGCTTCTTGATGCGAACACCACGCATTACAGTGCAGCGAGAGAGTCTGACGCCTGACTCAACCACACAACCAGGGCCGATTGAAACATCTGGTCCAATCAAACAGCCTTCGCCAATATTGGCAGTCTCATCCACCAGGACATTGCCTACAATATGAGGCCCGGATTCCAACTTCACTGGAGATTTCTTTCTCAAGGATTCCAGATAGAGTCTCAGACCGGTGACATAATCCCTTGGTTGTCCAATATCCATCCAGAACCCAGGCAAGACCATTGCAAAGAGCTTGTTCTCTGCTGCAATCTCAGGGAATATCTCTTTCTCGATTGAGGTGGGCCTCAATTCAATTCGATCAAGAACAGAAGGGCTGAGCAGGTAAATGCCAGCATTGATCTTGTTACCAACAAATAATTTTGGTTTCTCAACAAATCTCTCGACTTGGCCAGTGGATTCTTCCATAACGACAACGCCATATTTTGAGGGCTCGTCAACCTGTATAAATGATCAAATCATATGTTATCAACTCAAACATTTCATATGAAACAGCTACTAGGGGGAAATGCAGAGACATGGGATATTACCTTGGTTACCAACAAAGACGCCTCACCTCCATGTGATTTATGAAATGCAATCATCTCTTTGAATGGATAATCACTTATCACATCGCTGTTAAGAACAAAGAATGGCTCCCCAGATCCATCAAGTAACTTATCCTTGGCCAAAGCAAGAGGACCTGCAGTGCCCATTGGCTCAGTCTCCTGAGAACATACGATCTTGATACCAAGTTTTGCCTCAAATTCTTTAAGAAAGTTCAGCATGACCTGCACAAAGAAGAAGGATCTTAGACAGACTAATGAAGGAGAAGTGAGGGATAAGATAGAAGGAACAAAGATGAATCACAGAAAAGGTAACGGGACAATAAATCAAAATTAAACCCTTACCTCAGGCTGGTAATTTATGGCAAGTACTACTTCAGTCACTCCAATTGCCTTTAGAGCTTCAATCTGATGCAGTAGCAGAAGAGTTAGCGAGAGAAGTAGCAAAACAAACAAGCACTGTTTGCCTAAACATTTCTTAAAAAACATGCCTTCAAAAGTACAAGCATCTAAATTGAAGTTTTTTGCGGTTTACACGTACAATTGGTAATTGCAATATTAAACAGTATGATAGTATGAGACAGAAATTAATTTGAAAAAGATTTTATAATCATGATGTGAATTTAAGATGCTCTGAACTGAAATCCCAACACATAACTGGTTGAGGCATCTATTGATTATTGTAACAGTTGTAGAATTGATTAGCAGTATCAGGCCCAAGGTGCAAGATAGGTGAAACATAAGAGAATGCACCAAAATAGTGATCTGGCAGACTTGCTGTGCAGTAAACCCACAGGTATAATTATGGACGGATATATAATATAAATTTATTTGTCTCATATGATCAGACTCGGTACCTGATGCAGATCATCGGTTTATTTGCAAATTCAACAAGAGGCTTCGGGACACTTAGGGTTAGAGGCCTCAACCGAGTACCAAAACCTCCAACAAGAATTAGTGCCTTCATCTTAAGACTCTTGACTTTCCTGTGAACCCATTGAATATACAGGAAGAAAGTGAGTAGCACTACATGATAAACTATTGGAGAATATGTCACAACTAATTACTTCAAAATATAAAAAGCATTCTTCCTCACTATATATCCAGCATAAAAAGAAAAGCATGACTAACACGTTACTTTAAAACGAAATCTGTAAATGAGTAACAATGACTTATTGCCTCACTCTAATAAGCGAGGGCAAATCTGAGTAAGAGACGCACAAGAGCCTTACAGAAGAACATCGCCCACGTTAAAACTTGATGGAAGCAGCCAATGAGTATACTCTATACACACATCATAATAGTAAGGGAAAGGAACAAGTGGCACGATACAATAGAATATTTTCAAGTATAGCTTGGTAGAAACAAAATTCCTTTATCCCTAAAGATCAGGTAAATTGAGCTTCCTCAGAAACAAATAATGTGAAACCTGGCTTCAAGGCAAGAATATTGACATGGTTAGCGTAAATACAAAAGACATCATCTTTATCGGCCCTCATAACAAATACTCCACCCCCTCTTTACATATGCAATCAACTAAGATTTGTCAAATTCTAGCCATTAGTGAGAAATCATGACAAACAAAACGCTGCATCAATCACCAGATCCAGCAAATAATTACATAATCAACTAATGATCACATAAACATTATCCAAATCACAACAATTTATACACAAACAAAACAATCAAAATTCAATTAAAACAAAAAACTACGACACCACATTGTAAACGAGGAATGCAAATCAACGTACGAGGTCTCGGTTTGCGACTACTTGCATATTGCAAGGATCTATTTTGTTTTGAAAAAATATTGCTACGAGATCATACAAAACGTCAAACATAATACAGATCCAATTACAAAAATAAAAAATACTACCTTATATAACAAAAATGGACCTCAAGAACAAAACCAATACCAAGAAACTAAGTCAAATACAATTGACTTAATTCTTATAAAAATAATTTCAAATTTTAATCCTCAGATAATGGAGAATTTGTAATATATATATAGACACAACATGGTTGTTTGTATATGTAATAGAGTGGTTTTATAGATTTAGTTTTCGTGTATTTATATGTCTATCTGTAATAATCATGGTTTTTTTGGAGTCTCGCTTTGCGTCAAACTAGGATTAGGATTAAGAGATTTAAGACTATTTTCCTTCAATTGAGGTTTACTTTACAAAAATAACAATAATCAACCATTTTAATATTGAATAAGAATTGAGTGAAATTTAAAAAGTTGATTATGAACATTTAAAATTGAACAATTTTTCGTATGTATAATCAACAAGGCTTGTAATTAATAAGGTGGTAGCTAGAAATAGTATAATATCTTTAAATTAATGGAGTACAAATATTGATGCTATAGAAGTACTTCCTCCATCATTCACATTTAATTTTGATATGTTGACTTTTTAAACTTTAAATTTAAATATTTTTTACTATATTGTATAATATCTTTTGAAAAATATGCCAAGAATAGTATTTTATCTAGTTTATTATTAATATTATAATTTCGATTCAAATTAAAATATTTTGAAAAATTTAAGATATTAAGCTTTAGTAATTTTGATTATTGTAAAAGTAAAATTAACGTTTAAGGAATAGATGAAGTATTATTGTAGGTGTTAATATTGATTGATATTTAAAGTTTTGCACAAGGATTAGAAAAGTGCCAAGTGATGTATTAGCACTAAAATGTTTGTTAATATTACTATAATTTATATATTAACACAAAAATAGTAAAACGTTTCTGGGTGTCTACAATGTTGGCCTTGTTGGATGTACAATTTATATTCGCATTATTGCAAATGTGCAATGTAAAATATAGAGGCAATGTGAGCCATTAAATGTATATGGTTCCTACTGAACCAAGTTGTTAATAATTTAAAGGGGTCTACCATCATTTTCCAACAATTAATGAAGAGATGGATGATATATACTTCATATCTTAAGCCTTTCATCATCATGTTCTAAAGCCAATATTTGACGATCCACCGACACTGATACTCCGTACTTAATGGAATAAAAACGTAATTATTCCTAAAGAGAGAGTTATTAAGGTTTGTTAATGAAAGTTTATTATGCCACCTACCCAATGGTTGGCATGGCTATTGACAAATAATGAAACAAGAGGCTTGGATTATTGCATCACTCCAACTGTTAGTATTACTATTATCAACATTTTTAATTGCTTACGAGGTTGTTGGGGATGACCATTACACTCTATGTTTTCAATTCATGCTGTGACACCATATTATGGTCATGTTTTTATTATTTAATTGGACAATTAGAAACATCTCTTTCTCTAACTTATTTTCCTATAAGTAAGTAGTACATATACTCCTTATAATGGTGATGTCTTTTTTTCAACAAACAATCGATTTAATTTTTTAAGATAATAATTCACTTTTTTAGATTTGAAGTTAAAAAACAAAAAGTTATATATGGAATATGAAGTTTCTAACTATTGCATGTTAGATAGTCTAATTACAAGTCAAAATATTGCACATTGAA
Organism: Lithospermum erythrorhizon; assembly: GCA_019722365.1. NCBI lineage: Eukaryota > Viridiplantae > Streptophyta > Magnoliopsida > Boraginales > Boraginaceae > Lithospermum > Lithospermum erythrorhizon. The sequence continues at coordinate 395,825 of JADFUC010001644.1, forward strand.
AATAGTCTTGAAAAAATAGGTATTATGTCTCTTGAAAATATATGTCCCTAATTAAATCAGGTTCAAAACAGAAAATTTTAAAACAATTAATATTCAAATAAAATTAGATGGTTGTAGTGAAAAAAAAGTCTATCTATGTATTGACAGTCAACAACAAGAGAGACGCTGGTCTCATGGTGTATGATGTAAGCTATTTCTAGTCCATCCCTTTAAGGCCCATAGTTCAACAGTGACGTGAATCTGTGAAATGTGAATTGTGATCAACCCACTTAGTTTTCCTAGCAAATCGAATCACCCAACCCCAATTTCTCTTTGACCACCCCTTCACCATCAGTATTAAGTTTGTAAACACCCAAATCCCAATGCTTTAAAAATTCAAAGTCCAAAATCCAAACAATCAACTTGGGAATTTTTCTTGCGAACTGTCATGTAGAAAATTAAGGATATTTAGGTAATAAGGGATGCGCAACTCCTTTTGGATCTAAACAATTTCATTCTCGATATATGTAGGATGGTAAGAGGGTGTAGCAAGTGAAGGTGACCTAAATTCCCTAAGTGGGAGTACTTCATTATTATACATACATTATACATACACTAGCATTAAGCAAGATTATAAGAGACACTGCATTCATGTGCACATATAAGCTCAACGTGCATGCATAAACTGCACGAGAAGGTAAATCATCACATCCTTGTGTTATTAAACACCCCCAAATCACCAAATTGAATGAAACAAATGAACCATAATGTTATAAAAGCCTCTTCACTTGGTCACAAATAAAATTCAACTCAAAACTTCAACACATTAATCATTTATCCAACTGTCTATTAACAAAAATGGACCAAAAGAAAACTGTTGGTGATGCCAAGAGTAACATGACCTTTCAGATGCCACTACATTATCCACGGTACACTAGAAAAGACTATCAAGAAATGCCCGAATGGATGCTCGATCACCTTCTCTCCGCATATGGATTGCCTACTCAAGGCGATGTAGATTACAAGAGAGAGTTCGCGATGGGAGCCTTTCTTTGGCCTGCTAACATTGTTCAAGTCTCTTCATCATGTCATAGCTCTCTGTCATAGTCTCATTAAAAGTGGAAATGATCCCAGACTCTGCCATCTATAAGAAAAACATTTAATTAGGCAAGTACTTGATCAGGTTAGATGCTGGTAGACATACATCTATTTTGAATGTTATACGAATTTCACTCTTTTACAATGGTAAATGATACTTGCAGCAATATTTGCTTTTCCATATTGTCCCAATGCTCCTATTATGTAGTCCTAATTTCCCAGCAAAAATCTTAACCGAAAGTTTCAAAGGGCTTCAAGACTATTATTTGACTCAGTGGACTGCAAACTTTCACTAGTGTCAAGATAATCATCACAAGAACATTAAGAATGATCTATTTGCACCATGAAGACAGCAAGTTTTAAATGGCCGTAGTCATTACTGTTGCGAAAACTCTATGAAGTTTGTTAACATTAACTGGGTACAAAGAGAAATGTCAGGCTGGTATAGAAATAATGTGCAATTAGAAGTTCTTGCTCAACTAGACATTTGCAAGATTATGAGGTTATATGCCCTCCTCCAGTGACCAGCATTTGGATTCACGGACACCATAGGACAACCTTCGGGTGGCAAATCGATTCCAAACATGAAATTTTTACTCCTTTAATTGCTGTGAGTTATACTTGGTTTCTCATCCACTACTACAACAGTTTCCAGTAATTCAGACAACAGTGACAGACATCTCTCTTCTATTCTTTCCGTCTTTCTAAATCCTCCGCCCTTAACATAGGTGAGTGTCGGATCAGGACCTCTAACGGCCTAGTCTTTGGAAGTCTCCTACGCCAATTGTGAGATAAGAAGCAAGTCTTATCCATAATCCAGAAATATAAAAAACTAATGCAACTTCATTATGTTTTAACTATCAATCAATGGAGTACAAGAAACCTTTACACTTTGCAACTCTTCCAGAAGATACTTATGCTCGCTTGTAACGAGAAACGAGTCTAAGTCAAGTAAAAACTCGACAAGAAGAAACATAAAAATTATTCGGATTATCATTTCCTAAATTCTCGTTAGCCCTTTAATTGGGCTAGATAAAGGAAGTGCCAACCCAACATCCATGGCCAATTCATTAAACTTGAAACTCAAAAAGAGAAATAATGTACTTGCATTAGTCATTTTTATCAAGGCAACATTTTGGCCGTCCCTTTTTTACTATATGAAGTCGTTATCCATAATTGTCTGTCTTCAACTATATCAACTCTGTCTTCCAATTTGCTTCGTGCTATGAAACAGAAAGCACTTGATTAATAGTACAAAAAATATGAATTATTATTACTACATTATCATTTAATCACTTATTATTTTGGCCGAAGAAGTTCCAGCTAACATAGACAGTGATGTCTCAACATGGACCAACAACAATGTTATTACGTGTCTTTTTTTTGTTAGGTTTTCATCTTCAAATGATTCATTGTTTTTCACCTTCAATGGGGCAATCGTATCTTCAGTGGAGCCCCAATATCTCACCCACTCGACAAGTTGACTTGACAATTATCAAACTGACTTATATTTTATTTATACGGAGTACAATTTTAGTTTTTGTATACTCGAATACTCCGTATTATTCTAATTTGGGATAGTGCTTTAGCTGCTAGTCAAAGGTTCACATTTGAAAATCCTAAGATTATTTTTTCCGTTTATAGAAATTGAATAAGATTGATTGTTTTTATTAACAATAAATCATTTTCAAGATTAAGTTGGAAAGTTGAAACTGGCTCCATTTTTTCAGTGACCTACTTACACAAAATAATCCAAGAACATAATTTTGAAATAACAATATTTTTTTTACATTTACCCTTTCTAGAGTAACACTAGCATCATTATCACCTTCTAAGTGTATCTACTATCTAATACTTTGCATAATACTCTTATTGACTTTAAACACACATTTAAAGTCATCCAGTGAAGATTCGTTACTGTCAGGTGACGCAATGGCTAGTAATACCTCTGCAGATACAGTCGAGAAGTGCAGCGCCGATTCACGAAGAGGAGTATATTATCAATATTCCAAAATCAGTTTAAGGTGCGTCATTTATGGAGCTTTGAGTAGCTTTATTGCTCTTGAGTTTCAAGCCGATTCGTGGCGCCGGTGCGATATCAGAGGCCGAAGACGATTGGGTTGTCCTGACAGAGGCTTCATAAAGAACACAAGGGTTTCTTTGGAGGCAGGCTGCAATTTTAAGCTTTAGAATTTAATTAGTATATGATATAGAAACTATGCTTAATTTATAAACACATCGTTATAGAAAAAATTGAATTGTTCTTGTGAAAAATCCAGAAATGTTCCTTGATAATTATTTTTCGTTTGCATCTTAGATCGTGAAGGTGTTAGAATTTGGCAGTTCTATACACTCACATGAGCAGCATAGTGAATAGCAACCGATTTTATGATTCTCTGAGGATGCTATTGAGGGATGTTAATTCCTTTCTCCCTTCATGTCAATTAAATGTCTCTTGCATGTATTATTTTTATTTATTTGTATAATATGGGTATTACATTTATAATTATTCTGATAATTTTTTTATAATGATTAAATAATATATGTTTTGACATGAAATTAATTAAATTTGACAAAGTACTTTTTTTATGAATTTGAAAATTCGTAATATTTTTATCTGATAAATAAAGAAAACTAGCTAAAGAATGAATAAAAAGGTGTAAAACTCAAAACTTTTTTGGTGTAGAATAAGCCTTGGCTTGCAAAAAGAACATTTATGGGAAACTCGAAAAATAAAAAATAGTAATATATATATATATATATATATTTCTTTAGTATTGTGTAAAAGCAAATTTAAAAATGAAGAGTAAAAAAAAGCCAATCAAGCGCTGCTGTTGGCTGTCAGCGCTGGGCTACAAGGCCAGACGTGTGGCAGCGCCTGGATGGTGCCTTTTTTTTTTTGTTTTTCTTTTAATTCAAGTGAGGCTCACATTTTGAATGTCAATTTTTTTTAGCACCGAATCAATATTAGACCCAGGCCCATAAAATATTAAATTTAACACTAAATTAATCCTTTATTGTGTAAAATCATATCCTTTTAACACCTCAATTAATCCTCTATTGCATATGATCTTATAATATGGTTCATTTTAGTATTTGATTAACTTCTCCTAGTATCAAATTATAGATATATCATAGTAGCGTAGAGGCACAAATTATGTCATTTATACAAGAAACTCTAGTACACATTATAGTCTCAATAATTCAAGATCATTTGAAAGAAGAAAAGCAATACATCAATGTTACTCGACAACTTGTATGTTATGCCTTCTAAATGTATTCTCAATTGTGAATTTCCTTAAGGCAACAACACTCTACATGAAATTATTGATCAATAGCTTAAATTCTCTAATTCAAACATCATATAGAAGTTCTTCAAAAAATAAATCTACTAATCAATAAGCTATGACTTCCTTCTTAAATCAACTACCACAACACTAACATTATCAGTAGTATGTCTTGCCAATGCCAACTTAGTCAACAGAATTGAAGCATCCGAGCAAGCCTTATCCGAACTCTCCCCCTCTCCCTCTTCGGCCACTGATTCCTCGTTCCCCGGTGATCGTGGAGGAGACGAAGGCTTTCTCGATTGAAGACACATTCGAGCCACCCCACAAGCAGTTTCGTTAGACACAACATCCCAAAGACCATCACTAGCTAGTATCAAGCACTCATCATCATCAGTCCGATCAGTTATTGTCACCTCCGGTTCAGAGATCACATATGGTTTTAGATAATTGTCCCCGATTGCTCTAGACATAGCTAGAACTCCAAGAACTCTCGGTCCATCCCAATAGATCACTCGCCCTCCGGCTTCTTGAATCCGAGCTAACTCATCCGGTCTATCAGGCTGCAATTAATTTGAAACACGGTCAGATTTCGAGTAAGGCAATTGAAACATAGTCATATTAACTATAATTAGGATTGAATTATGTTACACTATCTTTTATCATGTGTTTAGCGTTGCTTCTCATAATCTTAAGCGCGTATAAGGATTTAGATGGTCCGCTAACGGACCTTATGATCGGATGAGAGGGGGATGGCTACGCCTTTACGGCAGAGGACAGCCCTAGAATCGCCGCAATTTGAGACAACAATCTTGTCCGGAGACACCACAGCCACAACAGCAGTGGAGCCTACAGCATCACACTGAGGTGTCTGAAGTTCACATCTACAATTTGATCTACAAATCTCCACTTCATTACAACAATTGACAACTTCTTCATCCATTTTGGAGAAGCTCTTCACCATCATTTCTTCCCATGAAGCTTTGCCTTTCTCAACTTCATCCTTCAATATCTCATGCATCCGATCTCTGCAACTACTTGCTACCTAGAAAACAGAGGAACCCAAAACACATCAATAAAAAAGTTTTATATTTCTACATAGTTTTATGTAGGGGCGGAACTACATGGTAAGGTATATGATGAGAAAAGACATAATTGTTCATTTCATTTTAGCAGTTTAGTGCACAATTAAATCCGATGTCTATTTTTTAGGACATCATGAATTCTTGCTACGTCACTAGTTTTATGTAAAAAAAAAATTCTAAGCTCTTGTTTCCAACTCTTGTGTTGACAGATATTTTAATTTCTTTATAACAGTTACTTGTATTAATTATTTATACTCAATATTTGTAATTTTTAATATTCATAATTTACAATATTATATTATGTAATCGTACTTTTCATAGCTAATTTAAAAAAATAAAAAAATTATGGTAGTAAACTTACATGTGAGCAACCATGACCATCATAAACTCCATAAAAGTTCAAATCTTTTGAATTGGTGAAAGAAGGATAAATAGCTACAGCATCTTCCATATCTCTTCTTCTACCACAAACAGAAGTCGACCCATATTTCGCCTTCTCATAAACAATATTTTCCTCAGCTTTATTTGCCCCCATAATAGTTTCTTGCATGGCTGGTTCAATTTTACTCATCACATGATCTTTGGTAATAAAAGCATCTTCACTCTCTTGAGGAGTTAGAGCATCAACTCTATGTCTTTTTCTTCCATTCTCTAGAGGAGAAACCAACATAGAATCTGAAGCAACAAATCTGAATTGATGAATTTCCATTCTCCTTTTTCTTGATGAGCCTGAGCTTGGCTCAATAGGGGTGGTGGTTTCAGTTTCACACATATTTTTTCCACAACAATTTCTAGGCATCAATATCATAAAGATTTGAACTATGTTAACTTTTATGTTAGAGAAAAAATCTTCCCTTGAGCAACACTTATAGAAGAAATAAATTTGAGAGAGAGATGAGAGACGAATGTAAGCAAAATATAAAGGGAGATGGGAGGAAGATCTATGGAGCAGGCCTGAAATAATGAAGGGGAGACCACATTATACCATTGTGGGACCAAGATAGTTTTATTTTTTAAATTAATGCATACAATTTCATTACCTAATTTTTAATTTTGATGGTTAAATTTTTAAATTGAATTAATCATGAAGTATTTATATAATCTAAATACAATGTAGTACTTGATAAAAAATTAAAAATTAAATCAAGTATTATCCCATTAAGAATCATAAATGTTTTCACATATTATAGTTTTCAAAGTTTCTTCGAACATAGGGATCGACAATACATTTCATATAATTCTTTGTTTTTTGCTAAAAAAAACAATTGATTGTGTATAATGCAATGTCACCTTGAAAATTATGGTGCTTGAAATATGTGCACTTCACTAAGTATGATCGATTATATGAATAATATGTGGTTAATTTTATTTAGTTATATGACGATAAAGAATTAAATTCGAAACTTAGGGAGTATTAAACAATTTACAGCTGCATGTGACGAGTGATATTTTTAGAATGGAATACTAGGATCTTGACCGTCCAAATATGAATGCATCATTGAAGAAAAGCTACCACGTGTAGAAGAGATTTTTTGTAGGAGTTAACGTGGACCAATAGGAGAGCAACAACGAGTTGGTAGGCAGACCACCCTTTCCTGACACGCATGTGAAGCTGGACCCACATTCGGCTGTTAATTCTGCCTTTTTGGTTCATTATCTTTTTGTGTTTCTCTCTAACATACTGACACGTTTCGGGATCATTGAGTACCATATGTCTATAGGATCCTTCGCCCAATTGCCTTTTCAAAATTAGTATTTTTGGTGAAATGAGATTTTTTCTTCAATTAATACGTTGATACGATTGACGTAGAGGCGTTCGCGTGGTTGGTCATCATGCGTGTGGAGAGGTTATTGAGATGTGCCTCGAGACGGGTTCGTATGCTTCGGCATAGTGCAGTAGCCCAACTATGACCCAATAGAGGCACGACCGCGGATTCAGCCAGCAATTCTTTGCTTTAGCACCAGGGGTCGAACGTCGTCTCGGGGCCATGAGAGCTGACGATATCCGGCCCGAGATGTATACCGTGAACGAAATAGATTTTCTATTATTAATGCGGTGGGATATACTCCCTTTGTTTTTATAGTTGTTGTTTTAGATAAAATTATTTTTTATAGTTGTCGTTTTAAGCGTATTAATCTTTTACTTTTATATTTTCGATATAAATTTTACTACTTTTTCACTTAAAATAAATAACCAAAATACCTTTTAACTATTTTTATTTTATTTAATTTGTAATGCGAATAAATTTAAAAGCGATAAGCCCAAAAAAAAGCGGGTACCAAGTTAGGATTACTTTGACGAAGTTTGAAACTATATTAGAAAAGGTCTATCATATATATTTTATATACATAGATTCTCGAGAATCGTAACAAGGTTCCTAGTTAATTTTTGCACTTTGTACACACAATAACGAGTTGTTAGACTAAAAATTATGGGGGTGTTGAATGGGGAATTAAGCGTGTTGAAAAAAAGTGAAGGTGGTGTAGTGGGGGTGTTGAGTGAATTAAAAAAAAATGATGTGGATTAAATGGGAGTAATTTGTTTAAAGGCATTGAAGCTACATTAGTGTGTGGCGCAGCGCGGGACAGTAGCCGCCAGCCTTGATGCCGTCAGCGATGTCATGGCGCACGTGGAAGCGCGGGCGGATCGAGGAGAATGTGTGGGCGCGTCATGGCGTTTTGATTATGCAGTTCCCGATTTTTTGATTTTTTATCATCTCGATTATTTCGGATCAGGTATTTCATATCAAATTAATTTTTTTAATTTTTTACCAAAATTCATCCATCTTTCATACATAAATAGGCAGGCTCTCATTCAATTTTGGACATAAAAAAAATTCATGTTTTGATATAATTATTATATTATCTTTTCTTTAAACTCTTGTTTTTAGTGAAATGGATCATAATAATAATGATTTCAATAATCGAAATCGTACAATTACGCACAGCTATCAAAATCGATAATTGCTCCAATTTGATGTCAATCTTCACGTCAACAGCGTCGTCAAAATATCACATTGGTTCATAAAATTGCCCAATTTCAATATATACCTTAAAGGGTGTAACTTTTCTTTGTTTTAATAGTTATTATTTCCAATTCTTGTGTTTCTTATTTTATAAAATTAATTAAAAATATGAGATTAAAAGTTATTTAAATAAATATTTATAATTTTTGCTTTTAAAAATCAAAAATAATTTATTTAAATTGTTAATTATTCTTATTTAATTACTCAAATAGTATTTTATAATTATTTAATCATAAAATATAAAATATAAGTTAATAAGAATATTAGATAAAAGTAATTAGGGTAAGTGTTGAATTTTTCATTAAATAGCCAATTTAATAATTAATGTAAAAATTTGAGTGAATTGTTGATTATTATGGAAGAGAAGATGATGTAGGTATTTGATTGAAAAAGGGTGTTGAATAATTTTAAGCGTTAGCCAAGATAGCACTACTTGCATCATATTGATCGCTAGTTGTCCCTATTCGTCATTATTCCAATTAAAGATCTTGAATGAGGAGCTTAAATATTGTTTTGTTGAATTATTTTATAATAACTAGTTTATATAATTACTAACATTGGAGAAATTCGAAGTTGGTCCATACTTCATGACTCGTATCTATTATAATATATATTTCGATGAACTTGCCTTATAAACTATTATATATATTTTAAAACGTATTTATTGATAAAAAATATCATGTATCGATTAGGGTTTTAGAGGCAGGACTTTACATGATTGATATGCCATTAGTCGCAACCTTTAAATATCGTAGACTCTGATTAAATTAAAATGGTTGCTATGTTGGACATTTCTTGAAAGGAAAATGTCATGAAAGTGGTTACTCAACCAAAAGCATACCCAGCTCAGTGTAACATTAAAAGTTTAAAACCATTTCTTCAAAAAAAGGCATTATAGTATATATTTGTATGACTCAGTATTATAAATACGGCATCTATTGAAATAACGTAACGTAATGAAATTTGGACACGTAGACCCTCATATATCATTTTCTATACACCCTTGCAGAATAAACAAGGTTCAATTTCTTCCATTTATCCAACACGTGTCGACTTTGATGGCAATGATGGTGGTGTAGCTGCGTAATTCATTGATTCATTCATAGTATCCATCCAAGTTTTGGCTAATAGAATCGTACAGCTTCGACCCTACGAACATGGTATATAATAATATTAACTAACCAGGTCCGTCAGTGACGGGTCCTTAATAAATCCCAAATACGGGCCAAGCGTTATAATATCGTGAAAAATTAGCTGCCATTAGAAGCGTTAATTTTGTAATAGTTCTTACATGGTCATGAGCTTTAAAATGATTTGAAATCTTTATCTTAGATATGAAGTTACAAAATAATGACCATTCCGGTAATTAATAATCACATAATATTGCCTTTAAAATGACATAAAAAATGATTGATTAAAGTTGGAGTTCTTCAAAAAAGCTTAGGCTGAATTATAAAAAATGTATTATCATATAATTTTAACGAATTATTAAAAAATATTATCTTAGAATTATTAAATAATCGAGTATTAATTTATTGAGTTTTATTGTGGTTGATAATTTTTTTAAAGGAACAAAAAAAAAGCTCGGGTATTAATTTAGCACACAATAAAGTCGGAACTATTTAAAAATATTATCTTAGAGTTTATTAAATGTCAGTATTAATTTGCTCGAGTTTCTACTTTGTAGTTGATAAGCGCAAAAATGAAAAGGCAAGGAAAAAATCACGTAGTCGTATAGTAAAGTAGCTAGTTTACACGCAGTTAATAATTGAAAAAAATGAAAAAATGAGAAATTATTAATTTAGGAATACATCCACGAGTAGGGACACAGCATGAAAAATATTATGCCGGATAGTTTATTAAATAATCGAATATTAATTTATCGAGTTTCTAGTCCCAGTTCTAATTGCAAAAAAAAAAAAAAAAAACCAAACCCCCTGCATATGACCGCCTGATCGAGTATTTAATTTATAGAAACCTACGTAGTTGATAATTACAAAATTAAAATTAAAAATAAATAAAAATTAAAAGGCAAAAAAGCTATTTAGTATTATTAATTTAGCGTCGGGAATAGAAGCCAAAATAATATTATCTGATGATAGATAGTTTATTAAATAATCATTTATTAAATTTCAAATTTCACTACAGATGATAGTTGCAAAATAAAATAAAAGGAAGGAAAAAAACATGAATTATTAATTTGCTTTTATCCCAGTGGAATGGTAAAAATATTATCTTAGAGAGTTTATTAATATTCGAGTATTAATTTATCGAGTTTAAAAAAAGGAAAAAAAAACCAAGCGCAAAAAAAAATCACTGATTAGAGAGTTTATTAATCAAGTTTTTACATGATAATTACAAAAAAAATACGAATTATTAATTTAGTATCTTTCGGTTTCTACATCGTGTATAAATCTAAATGTACTTATATATTAAAAATCAATCTACTCAGTACTCACTACTCAGTGTAACTCCTGTTCGGGCATGTGGGATTGGATATTTAAAATGAACATGGGCTCAATGAACCAATTGAGGTAAAGTTCACGAACAACTCAACAAGACATTAGAATTGTCACTTGTCAGTCTGATAAAATGGGTCAAATTTACTTGGATTGGGTCAAGACATGGATCGAAATTCATATATAGCTCGGTTTGATAAAAAATGGTTCAAATTCACTTGGATTGGCTCAAGACTTAGATTTTGATTCAATTTGTATATCTGCCGGTATATAATTCAAACAAATTATACATTGTTGCATGAAGAATTCGTTTTGATCGGATTCATATCAATTAGGTATAATTTATGAATCGAACTAGATTGGTCTAAATCCGATTTCAATCCATTTTTTTTTCCTAATTTCAATCGATTCGTTAACAAAACAAGGTAGTGTCCAAGCAAATCTCCAGTCTTTGGTGGACCAAAAGAATATCTTAAAAACTTAATGCCAATTATATAAAATTATTTTGATATAATCAGAAACAGTTGTGAACAACATATTTTATTCCATAAAAGCTTGGGGCATATTTGTCATGTTAGACTTGACAATTCTAGTACAAAATAAATTTTAATACAAACACAAAACATGTACTAAAATGAGTGAGAGCAGAATCTTTGTATAGTGTTTGACCCTCCACTTCTCAAAGCCGCCATTACTTTAACTGTCCGTCTCTATTCATTTTTCCGGTAGGTTTTTCCCTCCCTTTATACAATATATATTATATGTATGTATATTAATATTTGTGTAATTAAATTTAATATTTTAACATTTCAAGTTTTGTTTGTGATTATGCATTGATTATATCAACTTTCGTTAGTATTAAGCAAACTTGGCACTTGCAAATGGTACTTAATCTTGTTTTTATGCTTGAAAGAATTTAGTTAATTAAGTATGCTAAGCTTAGTTACTGTGAGCTCCACAAGTGTTGACCAAATTCTATGGTTTTGTGCAACATTAATAATTTTAATTGTTACCCTTTGCATTTAGTAAAATGGTGTTTCAAATATTTGTTGTCACTATATTATAGTTAAGTTAATTATAGGGGTCAGTAGATTTTGTTTGATAATATTTATGTTCTTTATTATAGTTACATTTTTTAATTCAATTGCATTTTTTCAATACTTTTCATTGTAAACTAAAAAAAGTGCCATTTTTTTGCAGTTTTTGTTCTTCTACCTAGATTCTTGTTTGGATTCCCAAATTGTTGTAACTAGCCAAGTTTCTAAGGTTTATGCATCACTGGAAAATTTCGATCCCCTAATAATTTATGATCTTGAACAGAAAATATTAATATGAATGTAGTAGGGAGTTTTAGATTGATGGTTGTGTATACTACGCTTTATCATATTTGGTTGTCTTGAATGTATATCAAGTTAATAAAGTATGAATTACTCAGAAATGCCATTTATCATATTTGGTTGTCTCGAATGTATACCAAGTTAATAAAGTTATCTGAGTTTGGTAGAAGAAGCTCTTCTAATTAACCTTCATAGATGAGATGCAATAACTGTAGTTTTGCTAAGAAGAAATATTCAAATGTACGTGTTCAGATAACTAGATGACACAAACTTTTGAGGAATTTTGCAAAATGTTGTCAATTTTTTATGTCCATCTGAATTTAAAGTCTGCATATTGAAATTATATATGTTGCTAGGCTGAGAGGCAGCTGATGGCTACTTGTGAACTGAACTTTATTATCAATGTTGAAATTATGTTTTTTGCAACATGTACAACCTGTTATTTTGGTATTCAAACAATTTAATATACGAGGACTAGATTTATTAGCTTAGAGGGTAGTAAGCAGCCTGCATTTTTCGGAAGTCTGCATTCATATATGTGTCAGGTTTACCAATGTGTTATGAAGTTTTAAAATTTTTGATAGCTAATTTTTAGAAATTGTAAAATCATTTTATGAATGGGGAAGACGAGATTATGAAATTACTGATAGTAATATTTAAGTTTATTTTCTTGCAGATAGTAAGAGGATGAGTTCTACTCTGGAGATCTCAGCAGCAGAATTTTTACATGTATGACTTCAAAGAATTTTATATAAATTAATATAGCTGAAGAGTTTGTGTGTGGGAGATTATAAATTTTTGTTTTTCTTATGCTTACATGGTTCTTTTAGACAAAAACTGGTCTTGCACAGGAAGTCGTCAAAGCAATCAAATCGTCTTCTCTGGGGCGCTTTCCAAAGGCAAAGTTCTTTTAAGAAAATTTGTTGTGAAAATCTTAACTCAAAAGGCTCCAGATTAGAAAGAATGTCGGCTGTTGTCTCTGGAGATACGAACAGTTCTGTTATTTCTGAACCAGAGGTGTTGCGAAGTACTGGTGAGAAAGTTATACATTTTTATCGGCTTCCATTGCTTCAGGACAGTGCAGCAGCTGAGCTACTCAAATTGGTGCAAGTGAAAATATCAAACCAAATTGTAGGCTTAAAAACCGAACAGTGCTTCAATATTGGTATTGAATCAGATCTCTCAAATGAACAACTGTCCGTACTTAAATGGATCCTGGGAGAAACCTATGAACCTGAAAATTTGTCCACTGACAGTTTTATCGACATCGAGAGGAGAAGAAGTGTAGACTCAGTTATAGTGGAAGTTGGCCCTCGATTGTCCTTCACTACTGCTTGGTCTACCAATGCTGTATCGATTTGCCAAGCATGTGGTCTTACTGAAATAACAAGACTTGAAAGGTCGAGGAGATATTTGCTATATGTTAAGGGCGGAAGTGGTGCCTTGCTAGACAGTCAGATAAATGAGTTCACTGCAATGGTGCATGACCGGATGACGGAGTGTGTGTATAGCCAAAAGCTAACATCTTTTGAGACAAGTGTCATTCCGGAAAAGGTCTGGTTTATACCTGTTATGGAGAAAGGAAGGGAGGCTCTGGAAGAAATTAATCAAAGAATGGGATTGGCATTTGATGAACAAGATTTACAATATTACACAAAGCTTTTCAGAGATGACATCAAGCGGAACCCTTCAAATGTTGAGTTATTTGACATTGCCCAGTCAAACAGTGAACACAGCCGACATTGGTTTTTTACTGGAAAAATGATTATAGATGGGCAGCCTGCAGATAAAACTCTTATGCAAATTGTTAAGAATACATTGAAGGCAAATCCTAATAACTCTGTTATCGGCTTCAAGGATAACTCTAGTGCAATCAAGGGATTTATGGTCAAGCAGTTGAGGTAATTAACCTATATGATCTAATTTGAATTCGATTTAGATATAAGAAAACATTTTAATGCATGTGAACCTGGACCCACATTTGGCTGTTATTTCTGCTTTTTTTAAGTCTCTGTTTGATTATCTTTTTGTGTTTCTCTCTAACATACTGACACGTTTCGGGATCATTGAGTAGCATATGTCTATAGGATTCTTTGCACAAATGCCTTTTTTAATGCATGGTTTTATGATTACTATCGATTAATCATAATTTGATAAAGATTAGGTATTTTGGTTGAGTAATGTTTTACATTTAAATTCCTTCTTAAAGGTTTTGGGTTTAAAATAAGTAAGTAGGTGAAATGAGATTTTTTTTAATTAATGACTCTATAATCTCATGAGATGCTTAATGATCGGATCAATTGTGGATAGAGGTGTACAAATAATTACCTAATGTATATGATGTTGCAAAAATAGATTTTCTAAGATTAATTAGGTGGGGATATGTAGGATAGGATTACTTCGACGAAGTTTGAAACTATATTAGAAAAACTATAATATTGTATTTTCTTATACTTAGGTTCTCGAGAATCCTAGAGGATAGGATATTTAATCTCTACAGTTATACACACGAGGAGTTTTCACTTCTCACCATAATATAGGTCGTTAGTTGTCCTTACCATAACACCAATTAAATTGAAAATGAGGAACTTAAATGTTGTTCAGGGTTACACAAGAACATTTTTTGATAGTAACGCTGGGAAAGCTTGGAGTTGGTCCATACCTCATAACTCATCCATACAATATTTATTTTGATAGACCTCTTTCATAAACGGTTATATGTATTATTTCAACATGAACATTTTTTCTGTGGTTCGTTGGTTTGTATTTGATGAAGGTACCGTTGTTGTAAACTCTAAACAGGACGCTTCAGCCTGGCCTAACATGCTCATTGGACGTAGTCACTCGAAATCTTGATATCTTATTTACAGCCGAGACACACAATTTCCCATGTGCAGTGGCACCTTATCCTGGTGCAGAGACTGGTGTAGGAGGCCGAATCAGAGACACCCATGCTACAGGGAGGGGTTCATTTGTTGTTGCATCTACTTCTGGCTACTGTGTTGGAAACCTTAATATTGAGGGCTCATGTGCTCCGTGGGAAGATCCATCTTTTGCATATCCACCTAACTTAGCCTCTCCTCTACAAATCTTAATTGAAGCCAGTAATGGGGCCTCCGATTATGGAAACAAATTTGGGGAACCCATGATTCAGGGTTACACAAGAACCTTTGGGATTAGGCTCCCAAGTGGGGAAAGGAGAGAATGGTTAAAACCGATAATGTTCAGTGCAGGAATAGGACAGATTGATCATGAACACATATCGAAGGGAGATCCTGTCATTGGAATGTTAGTTGTGAAGATTGGAGGTCCAGCTTATCGCATAGGAATGGGTGGTGGTGCTGCATCTAGTATGGTCAGTGGTCAAAACGATGCTGAACTCGACTTCAATGCTGTACAACGTGGAGATGCAGAGATGGCACAGAAACTGTACCGTGTTGTTCGTGCTTGTGTTGAATTGGGTGAAGAAAACCCCATTATTAGCATTCATGATCAGGGCGCTGGTGGAAACTGCAATGTTGTAAAAGAAATAATATATCCAAAGGGTGCTGAGATTGACATCCGAGCTATTGTTGTTGGTGATCATACAATGTCCGTCTTGGAGATATGGGGAGCAGAATATCAGGAGCAAGATGCTATACTTGTGAAGTCTGAAAGCCACAACCTTTTAAAGTTAATATGTGAAAGAGAGAGAGTCCCAATGGCAGTTCTCGGAACAATTAATGGCGAAGGGCGGGTTGTGCTAGTTGATAGTTTTGCTGTTGAGCACTCAAAATCTCTTGGATTGCCGCCTCCACCACCTGCTGTAGATCTAGAGCTGGAAAAGGTCCTTGGCGATATGCCTCAGAAAACTTTTTCATTTCATCGGATGACTTATCCCACAGAGCCCCTTGATATTGCTCCAGGCACAACAGTGATTGAATCTCTGAAGAGGGTGTTGAGGCTTCCTTCTGTCGGATCCAAACGATTTTTGACTACTAAAGTTGACAGGTGTGTTACAGGACTTGTTGCACAACAACAAACTGTGGGTCCTTTGCAAATTACTCTCTCCGATGTTGCTGTCATTGCGCAAACATACACCGATTTCACTGGTGGTGCGTGTGCCATTGGGGAACAGCCCATCAAAGGTTTGTTGGATCCAAAAGCAATGGCTCGGTTGGCTGTTGGAGAAGCACTGACCAACCTAGTTTGGGCGAAGGTTACTTCTCTTTCTGATGTCAAGGCTAGTGGCAATTGGATGTATGCTGCAAAAATGGATGGGGAAGGAGCGGCCATGTACGATGCTGCTTTAGCTCTTTCAGAAGCTATGATTTCACTTGGTATTGCTATTGATGGGGGGAAGGATAGTCTCTCCATGGCTGCCCAGGTCTCAGGGGAAGTTGTTAAGGCTCCTGGAAATTTAGTAATCAGTGCTTATGTCACTTGTCCTGACATAACTAAAACAGTAACTCCTGATCTGAAGCTTGGAGATGATGGCATTCTTCTTCATATTGACTTATCCAAAGGGAATCGTCGTCTAGGTGGTTCTGCTCTTGCTCAGGTACTTTTGTCTTCCTTTGTTCTCGTTGAATTTTTTATTTTCTTTTTCAGAGGTTATATAACTACAACACTAAACATTAAATCGTTCTTTGAAAATTCTCAGGTGTTTGGACAAATCGGAGATGTTAGTCCTGATCTTGACGATGTTCTTTACCTTAAGAAAGTTTTTAATGGGGTTCAGGATCTAATTGGTGATGAACTAATCTCTGCGGGGCATGATATCAGTGATGGGGGACTGATTGTTACTGTCCTTGAAATGGCCTTTGCTGGAAATTGTGGTATTAAGTTGGACTTGCCTGTCACAGAAAATAACGTCTTTCAAACCCTTTTTGCAGAAGAGTTGGGTCTTATCATCGAGGTTAACAAGAAGAATTTGGATGTGGTAACCTCGAGGCTTTCCAGCTGTGGTGTTATTGCTGGTGTAATTGGGGAAGTGACATCCTCGTCTATGGTAGAAGTAAAAATTGGTGGAGTAGTTAAGTTGAGTGAAGAAACTACTGTGCTTAGGGATTTGTGGGAGGAAACAAGTTTTGAGCTGGAAAAAGTTCAAAGACTAACTTCTTGTGTGGAACTAGAGAAAGAAGGATTGAAAAAGAGGCATGAACCTTTGTGGAACTTGTCCTTCACCCCTACATTAACTGATGAGAAGTATCTAAAAGCCTCTTTGAAACCAAAGGTTGCAGTAATCAGGGAGGAAGGTAGCAATGGTGACAGAGAGATGGCTGCAGCTTTCCATGCTGCAGGTTTTGAGCCATGGGATATTACAATGTCGGATCTTCTAAACGGAGTCATATCATTGGATGCATTTCGAGGAGTTGTGTTTGTAGGAGGTTTTAGCTATGCTGATGTGCTCGATTCTGCAAAAGGTTGGGCTTCTTCTATCCGTTTTAATCAACCACTTCTAAACCAATTTCAAGAATTTTACAACCGACCTGATACTTTCAGTCTTGGGGTTTGTAATGGTTGTCAGCTTATGGCATTATTAGGATGGGTTCCTGGGCCAGAGGTAGGTGGCGTTCTAGGTATAGGTGGGGACCCATCTCAGCCAAGGTTTACTCACAACGAATCAGGACGATTTGAATGTCGATTCTCCAGTGTGACAATTCAAGAATCTCCTGCTCTAATGTTTAGAGGGATGGAGGGGAGCACATTGGGAGTATGGTCTGCCCATGGTGAGGGAAGAGCATATTTCCCTGACAATGGAATCTTTAACCATATTCTTGACTCGAAGTTGGTCCCAGTTAGATATTGTGATGATGATGGTAATCCCACCGAGCGCTATCCATTTAATCTCAATGGTTCCCCCATGGGTGTTGCAGCCATTTGTTCTTTGGATGGGAGACATCTTGCTATGATGCCTCATCCAGAACGATGCTTTCTGATGTGGCAGTATCCATGGTATCCAAAGAACTGGAATGTAGATAAGAGAGGGCCAAGTCCATGGTTGCGGATGTTTCAAAATGCTAGAGATTGGTGTTCTTGAGGTATGTCATTTCTCCAAGTCACTATTGATCTTTATAATTTCCATTTTTTAAATTTTGGTACACAACATTAGAAGTCCCTTCCAGTGAAGTTAAAACCACCAATATTACAATTTGCATACTATCGTTTCAGTGTGTTATTTGCAAGCATCCTATTAAATAATTATCATTTCAGCTTCCCAACTGTTAAAGATATCTAAATTCTAGAGCATTCAGAATGGATGAATAATTTAATTCCTTCTCCACAAACTATTACCTTCGAGTATACATTGATCCAACTGCCATAGCGAGCAACCGTTTTCTTAAAGTCTTACAGGGAAAAAGAAAAGTAAAAAAGACCTGGCAAGAGAAATGGCAGTGTTGCCCGAAATTTTCAAGCTGTTCTGTCTTCATTGTTACAGTTGAGAGAGAGCTACCTGTTTTAAACTTTGTTTGTGTGTGTGAGTGATATAGTTTTTTTCAATTATCAGACAATTTGTATACTAGTATTCAGATTCATACAGAGGGTCGTATGTCACTCTTCTTCCTATATGGAAAAAATGAATTAAGCGAACATTTATGTGCATGCTTCATATAATTCGAGAATTTTGGAATTATTTAAGCAGTTTGCTTCCTTGGGTAGGTTCCCGGAATCAAGTGACCCCTAGATTCTCTGTACCACCTCTTTTACTGCTTTAATCATGATTATGAATATGCCATTTTGATCTCATTATGCTTCAGTCTCAGAACGTCACCTGATACAAAAAAACCATTTTTGCATTTGTCCTCACTGTGGCACAATGGTTATTATGCTCAGTACATTTGTCCTACACTTCTGCGCTGATGTAATCTCCTTGGACTATGCAGGTGAGCAGATTGTGCTTCCAACATATACAAATACAAGAAGTAATGAATAAAATAGCTGTGTCGCGAAACGTTGCCAGGATTATGAAATCATATGCTACTGAGGATTTTGGCTTAACTGTTTCTGTGCATGATGGACATTTTTTCCCCAGAGTTTGGATATTCGCCTTCTTGCCGGCTTTACATTTTCATAAAACATGTCAAACTATGATCAGGAAGATGTTCACCATCTTTTTTTTTCTAATTTATTCTCTGATATTTTTCTGAGATTGTTCTGGACTTGTGTGATGAGAGGCAATACATGATCCCTTGTTGTATAATAATTGAGCATTCATGAAACTATATCTGAGTTATCAAGGAAACTTTTCTCATATTAAGGGGATCATATTGGATCCTTGTTTTTCAAGTATCATGAAAAATTATTCTATTTGAATGTTCTAGTCTCGATTTTATATAATGGGCGGCTTAGTGTAACTATGCCATTTGCTTAAAGTTAGATAAAATTGTTATGGAAAATATAGGGATAAACATTAAGATTATGATGTATATTTTTTTTTCTAATTTTTCAACGGACAAGAATGGATTAAGAATATGATATATTTGTAATATTGAAAACAGCTTTCAAGGGTAAAGTTAAAAATGTCCTTCAAATTAAGGGAAGCAAATTTATTTATTTTCCTGAAACTAGGGATTGAATCATATGCTCTAACTTCATTTTTAAAGTACATGCTAAAAAAAATGTTCCTTTTATTTGCATATGTATAATAATCATGACCTGGATTATCCACAAGTATAAATATTTTGGAAGAAATTGTTATTGGTAACATCACAATTAGGAAGAAATTGATGACTCTATGTGGATATGTATGACCAAATTATTTAGCCAATGAAAAAAAGAATGAAGTCAAGAAATAAGTAGGACATCTTGATCAACAGATAAGAAAAACAAAATGCAACATGCACCAATTATGTAATGGGACAAACATTTCACAATTGTTCATTGGTTGTGTGGTAAGCATAGGATGAAGCTATTTGTTTAAGTGGAGAAGAGTGAAGATAAGTTGCTAACCGCAAGAAATCAGTGAATGGAATTCATTGAAATTCAATGTATGGTTGCCATGTGGCAAGATGGGTGATCATGTTTGTGTGGATGTTAATTAAAAGCCAATCCTCAAATGATTGACTGTAATTTCTTCTACTCTCAGTCTCCCATAATATATCTCATATTTCTGCTACTATAAAGATGTTATCTTAACTATAACACCTTCCTCAAAGTGCCACTTCTAGTATTTCATTTACACTATTGAGCGAACACAACCAGGAAGATTATAATGGCAGCCGTCCCCACCGTCGGAGCTGTCAACCGTGCACCGGTACTTTTTTCTCGATCGTCCACTTTCTCATTTTGATATGTTGAATTTTTAAACTTTACGTCAAATAGTTTTTTATATGTTACTATTCAAAATTTTGTTCGCTTCTTTACAAGTCTAAGTCTTGGTAGACATATTTGAGCTGTTTTCTGTTGAAGAAAGTTCTATCAAATTGGACAATCCTTTTATAGTATTCTGAACAGTAGATTTGTCATTTAATAGGAGAAATATGTAATCCATTAAGAGTATGAAATTACACTCGTGGCCCTCCTAAGACATGAGAATTATGTTTTGACTCTCAAAGAAAGTTGTGTTTAGTAAAAAAAACACTTAATTACTGTACCAAAAATGGAAATTAAAGTGTTCACTTGTTTTAGGCACCTATAATTTAGAAGGATTTTTTTTATCCAACTAGATGTACCAATACTAAAAAAAAAATAGATGTACCAATTCTTGATGATTTTGTGGTTTAAGGCTTGTGTAAACACGCATGCATGATAACTAATCTAATGTTCAATTTGATTTTGCATTTCAATACCATCATGCCTCATCTGATGAACTATCTTGACATTAAAATTGGGACAGATCAACTTGAATGGATCCGGAGCTGCAGCACCCACCTCTGCATTCTTTGGCAGTAGCTTGAAGAAATTGAGCCCCTCATTCAATCTTCCCAAGGCTTCCGGAAGCTTCAAGGTTGTCGCAGCTACTGATCCGGGTAATGAAGAAGTCCAGACCAGCAAAGACAAATGGAAGGGTCTTGCTTTCGATTTCTCTGATGACCAACAAGACATTTCCAGAGGAAAGGGTATGGTCGACAGCCTTTTCCAAGCTCCCATGGGAGACGGTACTCACGTTCCCATCATGAACTCCTATGAATACATCAGCCAGGGGCTCAAACAGTAAGTTTCGAGCTCCTTTCGTTTCAAATTGAATTAACCATTGGACTTCTATTCGTCGAGTATTTAAGATTCGACCTTAAAAATTCATATCTGGTCTGAATTGCTGATATCTAGAGAATATGCGCGCCACAATTATAGTTCTTAAACGATACCTTGTTTTTTTGCAGATTGGACAACAAAACAGCAGATGGTTTGTACATTGCCCCTGCCTTCATGGACAAACTTATTGTTCACATTACCAAGAACTATATGTCCTTGCCTAACATCAAGGTCTTACAAACTAAAAACTCTGAACTTTTGAAATATTCCTAGCTACAAAGAGAGCTTATTACTAATGGGGGGTTTCATTTTATACATACAGGTTCCACTTATTTTGGGTATCTGGGGAGGCAAAGGTCAGGGAAAATCTTTCCAGTGTGAGCTTGTTTTTGCCAAGATGGGCATCAAGTGAGTCTTTGTATAATGTTCATATTGAAATAATAATTCCTCAAGATTAATTGCATGTTGATGATCTTTATGGATTTGATGATGATGAATGATGCAGCCCCATTATGATGAGTGCTGGAGAACTCGAAAGTGGAAACGCAGGAGAGCCAGCAAAGCTCATCAGGCAAAGGTACAGAGAGGCAGCAGACATCATCAAGAAGGGCAAAATGTGTTGCCTCTTCATCAATGATCTCGACGCTGGTGCAGGTCGTATGGGAGGAACCACCCAATATACAGTTAACAACCAAATGGTTAACGCCACCCTCATGAACATTGCTGATAGTCCAACCAATGTTCAACTCCCCGGTATGTACAACAAGGAAGAGATCCCTCGTGTCCCCATCATCGTCACTGGTAACGATTTCTCAACATTGTATGCTCCCCTCATCCGTGATGGTCGTATGGAGAAGTTCTACTGGGCACCTACAAGGGAAGACCGTATTGGTGTTTGTACTGGTATTTTCAAAACTGACAATGTTCCTGAATCAGACATTGTCAAGCTTGTTGACACCTTCCCTGGTCAATCCATTGGTAAATACTTTCCTAACATTCTTGTTTGAGTTAGATCAATACTACTCTTGGTTCATCAATAACTTGCCCCAATGTGTCTAAATAGGCTTCTGCCGCAGGGTAAGGGGGTTCGGATAGAATGCAACCTTACTCCTATGATAACCTGAAGGCTGTTCCGACAATTATACTCTTGGTTATTGACAAGAATTTCAATTGCAGATTTCTTTGGTGCTTTGAGGGCAAGAGTTTACGACGATGAAGTGAGGAAGTGGATCAACGATGTTGGTATTGATGGCATTGGAAAGAAGCTTGTGAACTCAAGGGATGGACCACCAACATTCGAACAACCAAAGATGACAGTTGAGAAACTTCTTGAGTATGGAAACATGCTTGTGATGGAGCAAGACAATGTGAAGAGAGTCCAATTGGCAGAGAAGTACTTGAATGAAGCTGCTCTTGGTGATGCTAACGCCGACGCCGTGTCCAGAGGAAAATTCTAGGCTTCTTAAAGAGTCTTGAAAGTTCTTGTTTCCTCCTCTTTTCATAGACTTATCATGTTTCCCCCTTTTTGTTTGGTCTTTGATCTTGCATCTTATGTGCCATATAAATACAATGGTTCCATTTTTATTTGGTTTATGTCCAATCTCTATTCTCTAATTCTCCTCTGATTATCTGTTAAATGAAGATACCTACTTAGAAATAGTTATGGACTTATAGTTCTTGCCAAATGACATATCAAACACAATGCACATACATGATACATGCATAAATAACATTATACTCCTCTCTGCAACAAAGGGTAAAGCTCTTGTAATCTTAACTACAAACAAGTTAATTAAAGAACAACTAAAAGCTAAGTTCAAAATTAAAAGGAAAAACCAGGCAGTATAGTTTAATACTCCGTATGATGAACATCAGGGTAAAATTGGGAAAAACAAAAATGACCTCGTTTATATGCTTTTAATGCGGCAAGGAACTAAGTATCATCTACCTCATTTCGATGCTTCTCATTGTGACTTATGTTTTATATAATTATGTATCATGCATTAATTATAGGTTATAGCTATTCATGATATCCATATACCACAAATTCACAATACATTGAGTATAATCATTCAAAGTAAGGAGACACAATTAGAGGTGTGAAGGAATCCGCTTTTAGTGTAGACTTTAGGCCTTTTCCATCCTGTTATATATGGACCTTCTTATTCAGGTCCAACAACCTACTTTAAGGCTTAAGTATTACCCAAGCCCAAAACTCATTTAGAAATGGTTGTTGAACAACCATAGTTGATTTTTTTTTTTTTTTTATCTTTTAGTTTCAGTTTTTCTTCTGTATAATCAAAGTCAAGAGTATTGAATGAGGCAAACAAATGAAATGATTAAAATGTGACTTAGATATTATCATGTGTGTCATATTAGTTCATGTTCACGTTACTTATATAAATCGATTACTTGGTTTAAAGAATCTTGCTGCAACTTTTAGTACCCTCAGAAACAATGTTGGTGAACACAAACGAAGCCAAACCGAGTTGATTTCATAATTGGTCAAAATGTCAAATAATAAGACGACGTTTAAGACTTAAAAAGCGATCTAATCGAACAAGCGTGTTCTCATACAAGTACAACCATACTTTTTCCAATCGGACCATCTGTTATATTTTATGTGATCGTCGTTTGTTCTGTTTCTGTTAATATTGAGTTATAATTTTTTAAGCGATCGATATCTTACATGTCCGCAATTTAAATGTCATTAATACAGTGTGATTTCACGCGATTGATGTGATTTACGTATTGGTATTGCGTTAATTCAGGAGTTTCTATGCTGAAGTAAGCGGTACGTGGGTCACATTAAAAGAAAAAAAACAATTTCACATGAATGTAACATAAATTATCGCATAAAGTGTATACTACCATTCATTCCCTATTTTCCATATCTACAATTCGAATCTCATGTCACAATTTCAATGGAATGTAACATAAATTATCGCACAAAATCTATACAACGATTCATTCCCTATTTTCCATATCTACCCCACAAATCCCAAATAAAATGACATTATTACCCTCCATTGATATAAACCAATCTACTTGACATCACCATTTTCCATCCCCTAATTTTCAATCCCATTTCCTCATCTCTTCCTTCACCACCAAACCGACGACTAATTTTTTTAGTTAATTCTTCTTAATTTCTCCCAAACTTCTCAGCTTTATTTCAATTCATAGCTTTTTGTGGAAAAAAAATCAATTCATCTATAGATAAAAAAAATCAATTTTTTTGTTAATTTTTCTTAATACCACAAAACTTCACACCTTTAATATAAATCCATAGTTTTTTTTCCTTATTTTATAATTCATTTTTTGTTTAATTTGCTTAATACCCACCAAAAAGATCACAGCTTTATTCAAAAATAATACTTTTTTTTTCAGATTTTATAGACCAATTTTTTGGTTTTTTTCTTAATATCTCCTAAAGTTTGCATATTTATTTCAAATTCATAGCTTTTTCCGATTTTATAGATCAATTTTTTGGTTAATTCATCTTAAAATCAGCAAAAGTTTGCATTTTTATTTCAAATTCATACCTTTTTTTCGATTTGATAGATCTGAAAATTTGAGTGGCAAAAATCATATGTCGATTTCTTCATCATATTGGTGTTACAGATGCAACAGATTCATTAGGGTTTGGACTCAAGATTCGGTCAGCTGCCCGGATTGTAATGGTGGTTTTGTTGAAGAAGTTGATGCCCCAAATCACCCCTCTTTCTCCGATTCACGGCGCCGCCGCCTTCTTCCAGCTGTCCGCAACCTGGATTTGTCTCCTGGTCCCGGACCCGGACCCCGAATCGTTTCGAGTCCTCGGATCCGGAGGAGTCGTCGAAATACTGGTGATCGATCGCCTTTTAACCCGGTTATTGTCCTACGAGGCGCGGGTGAGGGGAATAATGGGGGTGGGGGAGGAGGAGGTGGGTTTGAGATGTATTATGATGATGGGGCTGGGTCGGGTCTTAGACCATTGCCCGCTAGTATGTCAGATTTTTTATTAGGATCCGGGTTTGATAGGTTGTTGGATCAGCTAGCTCAGATTGAGGCTAATGGGATTGGACGGATGGATAACCCCCCAGCTTCGAAAGCCGCAATTGAATCGATGCCTAGTATTGATATTGATGAGGAGCACATTGTTACTGAATCTCATTGTGCTGTGTGTAAAGAGGCATTTGAGTTGGGTATCGAGGCGAGGGAAATGCCCTGTAAGCATATTTACCATCCGGATTGTATTCTGCCGTGGTTGTCGTTACGTAATTCTTGCCCTGTTTGTAGACATGAGCTCCCTGTCGATAACCATGACCCGGAAGTATCGAGTAGAGGGTCTAATGACGCGAATAATGTTACTGGAAATGATGACGAGACTGTTGGGCTAACGATATGGAGGTTACCGGGTGGAGGTTTTGCTGTAGGGAGGTTCTCGGGTTTGGGGAGAGGCGGGGAGAGGGAGTTGCCTGTTGTTTATACAGAAATGGATGGAGGATTCAATAATAATAGTAATAATAATAATGGTGTTCCTCGGAGGATTTCGTTGGGTTCTAGAGATGGTGTTTCACAGGAAGGTGGTGGTTCCAGGTTTAGAAGAGCTTTGCGCAATATGTTTGCTTGTTTTGGTGGGTCAAGTTCCAGTTCAGAATCCAGAATGAGCAGAAGAAGTAGTTCTTTGTCGTCTGTTTTTAGCTCTGCTTCTAGACGGCGCAGGGATTGGGGATTTGAAATGAACGATGGGCATGGTCCACGGAGATGGTAAATTCTTGAGAACCGGTTGTAATTGTCTTTGGAATTTCGGAAATGATACAGATGAATTTTATTTATGGAACTATAAATGGTTCATATTGTCTATCATTGAATAACTTGAGATTGGATGCTTGTTCTGAAATTTTCGAGCAATCAGTTTTCCGTGGATATTTTACCTACTGATTGCAAGATAGAAACCGGAGAAAATGGGATGATACAATGGAGAATGTGACCAAGAAAACTAGTATTGCTGATGGCCCTCTGAAGTGTGAGGTACATAACGAAAATCAGTGCATATGAACTCGTTGTAATTGTTACTAGTTATTTCCTATTATGTTAACTCTTCCCCTTATGTAAGGGATTAGTGTTATGTAATTTTATTTCTCAGAAGCACTTATTCAATATCAACTGCGTTAATCAATCAAAAACATCATATGTAGTTAGCCTCAAAATAAGGTCCACTTTCCTGTGGTTGCTTATGAATTCTCTCAATTCAACTATAATGGTTGAAGGAGCTGAAGAGATCTAAGACCAAATTAGTCTTCAGTGATCTGTCCGCATAAGATTTTGTAGGCTTGTAATGCTATTTGTTGATGTATCTGCAATCTGTAATATTACCTCAATGTTGTGTTTATATCATACAAATTCCTTCTAAAGTGCATGCAGAATACCCTACACAATGATATCTGATCAATAGGTAGACCTCAATGCTTAGTTCAGCCTGCTTGAAGATGATATGAATGCTCATCTGCCTCAAATGCCATGAGCTAGAAAGGAAGATCAATGATTAAGGTTTTATGGCATTATGTTATAGAATAGTTAGTTTTTATATGTTCTTTTATTGTTGGCAATTGGTATTACATTCTGTAAGTAAACATAGACAACCCTGGACTCTCCATTGCCAGTCGAACGAGGGACTGGATGCTGTACACTGCCATTATAGTTCAATTCTAAGACATAGGTCTAAGTGATGGTGGACTACAATTGAAGGAAAATGCTAGTTTCTTGTGCAGTATGTTGTAACGTTTCCTTCGCAATGATCTAAATTCCGTGCTAATATAGAGAAGTGGAGAGCATGGCTTCACAATAATCATCTATGGCCTGAAAGCATGGCTGGTGGTCTCACTTTTCTTAGATTGTACTACCACATTTTCTGGTGATGTAGGGAAGTATTCTGGTCTTCTAGGGCATACCTTTTAGTTTACAGTTTGATGATCCCTTATGGCCTTATGTAAGGGCAATCATAAGGCTCTATTCCTTTGGCCGGATTGAAGACAACAATATTTTGATAGAATCATTGCACATTTAAGAGTACCTTTAACTTAATTCCTGTGTCCCTTTAGTGGCCATTCCCCAAACATAAGATATTATATCTTGGAAGAGGATTTGGGGGGAGGGGGGGACCAATTCAAGAACCATTAATCTGACCACATACTGATAATATCCGAAGTTAATTACATTTGATTGAGTTATGCAGCTAAGTCTGCTAGTGAAGCATTTGATGAACAAGATACTCCTATTGTGCTTGATAATATACTAATTTAGTGTTGCTTGGTTGTACATCCATCAATCATGTGATCATAGAATTCATAGCTATTAGCTCATGTGTACCCCACTTGGGACATTATAACCACATCATACCAAGAGAGGCATGAAGAATTGTTGCATCTCAACTTTTGGTGGTGGCAGCCTGGCAAAACTTGACACAACCTATTAAGCCCTCACAATGATATTTAAGCACAATTCTGTGAAATGCTCTCCTCTGTCATTGGAAATGAGGTGCATCAGTTGGCAATGACCCCTTAGACCACCCACCTCCCAGGAAAAAAATAAATTGTATCTATATCATTTACTCTATTGAATTGGAATGAATCATGATAATGATGAAACTTAAAATTTCATCTAGGTGAGAGCAATTGTGGTGAATCGAGTTAATTATTTTAGAATGTTGTTTGGATTTTTTTTTTTTAATTGTCAAGGTGAAACATAACTAAAAACATCATTCATCCCAATTATATTTCAATTTAGCAGTTGACAAAAACGGAATCAATCTAAATGAATTACTTAACCTCGATTAATTTAGGTGAATACAAAAAATAGAATTTCAAACAAGTTACACTTAAAAGTTAACATCCATTCGCCTATGCTCACTATAATCCAAACGGACCATAAGTGATGTTTTCATTTTGCAGAAGTGGCATATTGTGATAACCCCACTTGACTGGTGTGGATGTTAAGGATTAATTAGGATGCTACTATAAGAAGAGTTAAGTGCCAATTTTGCAAATTTATGAAGAGCTACATAATTTTCATGGCAATAGACTCCATAGATGTTAATTCAGTTAAAACTCAGGTACCACAGTCACCAACAGTTTTCCTGTTCAAAGATTAGTTTAAAGCACGCGATGAAACTTACGATAACCTATGGCAATGTTAATGATATTAACAGCCATTACGATAACCTATGGCAATGTTAATGATATTAACAGCCATTAGCCCGTCCCTCGCCTGCTGCCTTGGTAAAGTCTCCATTTCTTCAGCAAGTAGGAAACTCCTTCCTGCAAGGTAGCCCTTCTATCCTCGTTGAAGTTCCAAATCTCTGATACTATATAGCTTCCACTTGGGTTGAATTCATTAATCTCCAGTTTAGCTGTCGTCACAGCTTTGTATGCTTCTTTGCCATAATTCTTCCTCAGTTCTATAAGCTTGTCATCGTCGACTATTACAGACTGATCAGCATTGCCAAACAAAATTAAAGCACGATTAGTAAACAACGGGAATCTGAATATCTAGTTTGTCCAATCATATTCGGATTATTGAATATATAAAAATGGCCTACACTAAATTGAACTCTTTGAGATTTCGCCAGAAACTAAGTTGCCTATTTGAGAAAGAGAACTACTCAAAAAGTTAGAATTACTACCTGAAGCTTTCCATCAATTTCTTGCACCTTAATGGGGTGCCAGTCTGGATCCCTGAGGTGCTCTTCCCATAGTGAGCATATTTCAGAAGCCTTTTCCTCTGCCTCAGTTTCGTGGTACGTCATCTTCAGAGCTTCATAGAACGGTTTGCTATTCAGCTCTCCCATTCTTTTGACACCAATATTAGCATCACTTCCATAGTCTTTCAGGCCCTAGGAAAAAAGTACTCCAGTAAGATATTTTTATGCTCATAATATAAGTACTAAAAATGTGACCATTTAGAAAAAAAGCATTTCCTAGATCCTTGATCTATGATTCAGGTAAACTGTTATTACCAGCTCCCAAAAGGCTCGTGATTGAGGTTGAGAGAATATAACACTTTCCTGCAGTACAGCAAGAATCAAAAGAAAGGTAGGCGGGAAGGAGAAACAAAGTGCATTGATTCCCTTTATCCACTTCATTGAAGACGGAAGGAAACTATTGCAGTTGGTTTGGGTATTCAGTTCAAGAGGCCGAAAAAATTATCCATTGCCTAAATCAGGTTACATTCTACCAAATTCCAGAAAAGAGGATTGTAAGCGCATTTTCAAAAATATGTTCCTTGATCAATTTCACCATCTATTATCTGATCAATTCCAAAGCCTACTGTGAAAATAGCTCTTTCATGTAGACTCGGAAAAGTTGTAGAAAGGGGAGTGTACGACAAATATGCAGGAACCAAACGGAGAAAATAAACATGAACTTTATAATCACTTACATTGACCAATTCTTTACGCGCATCCTGCAGTTCATCATTAGCTTTTCGCTCCTTCACTACTAAAGTTTGATTTAGTGATTCCAGGCCTTCAAATTCTTCCTCCTTCTCTCTTAACTTTTTGTGTATCTCTTCTACATCTTT
This sequence comes from Lithospermum erythrorhizon, assembly GCA_019722365.1. NCBI lineage: Eukaryota > Viridiplantae > Streptophyta > Magnoliopsida > Boraginales > Boraginaceae > Lithospermum > Lithospermum erythrorhizon. The sequence continues at coordinate 425,832 of JADFUC010001644.1, forward strand.
CAAAACTTCCAGATCTCCTTCATCTCCCATGTGCTTCATAACATTTAATGTTCCCTTTAACTGCTCAATTTCCAGCTCTGCAGCTTGCTTTGCATCCAACTGTCTTTCCAAATGAATAATTTTCTTGTGAAGTTCTTCTTTTTGCCTCTGAAATAATTTTTGGTGAGGAATTGTTTGAGAGTTGTATACCAGTTTATAATATTAATCTGACAAGTAAACTATATAAACTAACCTTCTGATGTTCTGCCAACTTCATTACTTTTGCGTCAACCCTTCTTTGCTCCTCAGTTGCAGCTTGAACTAAACTATTTTGTGTAGCATTCTGGTTTAAATTGTATCTGGTTGGTTAACTTTTTGATAAAATATTATGACGAAATGAAGATAAAGAATAATGTATGAAGGATTGTACTTGAAGATACGAGTATTAACGATTGGACATTTCAATAATGGGTGCAAGTGGAAATTTGTAATTCCTACATTACCAGCAATAACAGGTTTTTACATATAGACTGAGTGAAGAAAAGAAATAATACACTTCAATATCTTTTCTGTGTTTCTATGCTTCCACCATAGTTTAGAAAAATCAAAATGATACAACTGAACCAAACAAATATCTTAAGATAAGAGAATCAAGTACTGACACATTGGCAGATAGTACTTACAATATAGGAAATTAATTTTGATTCTATTAATCAGATTACAAGAATAGGCATCCAAATATACAACCGAACATACAATAAAGATGGAAAAATGTGCACCTGTTCAAGCTCCTCTGTGAGCTTTTTTCTTTCATGTTCATTTTGCACCTCACGTTGTTCCAGCTCTTTACCCCTGACCTCAAGCTCTTTCTGTTCAGTTTCTAGTGTGTCTCTGTACTCTTCATGTTCGTTAAATATCTTCTGAAAATGTTCACGAGTAGTACTCTGCATCTTTCTTATCTCTGTTAAAAGTGAATATTTCTCAGCATCAAGTTTATTGTTAAGTGGACCAAATATTATAGAGTACATTACATACCTTCATTGTAAGTTTGATGGAGCTGGTCTTTCTCTTTAATTAACTTGTTCAGGGACTCTGATGTCTCCTCAAATTTGGTTTTCATCTCCTTCAAGTACATTTCTTTGGCCTCGATAACATTGGTCAAATTTACAACAAGCTTAGAGATTTGTTTATGAAGCTTCTCCATAATACTAGAAAATTTCAAAGCCTTCCAATGACATCAGCATTGTAGTCATCAGCACGAGCAACCCAAGCATAAAGACCAGATCTCCAGCCATTGCTTACTTTCCAATCCCGCTTACCATGATGATCGGGCCTCATAAGCCTTCCTTATACACGAGCAACCAGACTAATCATTGTGGAACCTTACAGTTGCAGTTCCTGAATGGCCCAGGTAATTCCAGAGAGGACGACTCTAGTCGTGGATTTGAACCCCCAGTAATATACTCATCTCTTTAAAGCTCAGACCACTTTCTCCTTACATGCCGCCTCTTAAAACGAAGCTAGAGCATTTACCACACCCAACCCATGGCCATAATAAACATCTCATCACGATCCTGATCTGCAAGAGGGTCCTCTTCAGCTCCAGGTTGAGACGCACCAGCAATAGCTGTTACATCTTGTTCCAAGTATTTCACTAAGGTGGATTAGCTCATCTCTGCAGTCCCCTTATCTCGAGTTGTACTTCCTGCCCACTGCCAAGTAAGTTGCAACAAGTCCTTATACATATAATCTCTTTTCCTTTTCTTTGGGCAGTAAGGGCAAGTGTATGCCTCAGCATTTATCTTAACACGGCGCTTTCCACTTTTTAATTCCTCATAAGACTTCTCTTCATACTCTTCGATTTCAGAATCACTAATATCAGTGTCTTCTTCAGAGTTTCCCATTCAGTTTTATTCAATCTATTCTTAGTAAACCAACAAGCAAACCTTTTTAATTTAAACGAAATATAAACATGCACAAAATAAATTTAACAAAACAGTGAATATATAAATGATCAATTTCTGTAAGTGATAAAATTAACGATGAAATTGCAGAGTAGAAATAATAAAATGGAATTAAATTATAAATGGTTAAAATCTTTACCTCTGAAATGTGAAGGAGAAATATGGAAAATTGAGGAGGAGATAACGAAAGTCGATTGAGTTTAGAAATTATAAAGAGGAGTTTTGATCACATTGATAATGGAGGAATACAGGAGCAGCGAAAGTAAGTGGAAGTAGGGGTAGGGTGGAGCAGTGGTCTCCCTAAATTTTTTAAAATTAAAATTTTGTTTTTTTTAAATTAAATTTTATCATTTATTCATTTAAAAATTAAATTATTCATACCTCAAAATTTATATATATATATTTTTTTGCAGCAACCATTTTATTTATATAAATATTATAATTGCTTATTAATAAAGTGGATTGTGATTTGATGAAAATATAATTTGATAAAGTTCATTCAGTCAACGAATATTAAAAAGTTATATTTAAATTCAAGTGAAAAGCTTACAAATTTAAAATGAAAAAGCTACATTTGACTGAAAAAACAGCCTAAATGAAAATAATCATCATTATTTAAAATTAAAGCTCTAATGATCGCGTATTTTAAACTGATTAAAGAATCAATGGTCATAAATACCTCCATCCCAAAAAATTGATGTTTTAATTTTTTAGTTAAACTTTGAAAACTTTGACTATAAATTTTATTAACTTTGCTAGATTCGCTTAACATATATTATTGGAACATAAACTTTTATATTTTCAACACTTACAAAATTTTCAAAGCATATTTACGTTTTTAATACGCCAGACGCATGAAAACTATCTTTTTGGATGGTGGGACTTGGGAGTATTAAATTTAGTTTGTCGCTTGCATGCATTTATTCAGTCGTACACTGTACTTAGGTCAGTTCATCGAGGAGTGTTGCTAGATTTTACTCCCTACTGATACTCACTTCTACTAAAGAGCACGAGTAGAGCATGATTAGCTGCCTGTCAATCTCTCTCTACAACTCTTTACCCGCTTAGTCCGATCCAAAATCACTTTTGTCTATGTTCACTCATAATCGAGCCAGTTCAATCAACACTATGTTCAATACTATGTTTTCATTCCTATTTTAACATCACTTCCGTGAAGTACACTGAATAATTTCCTGATCGATCAAACCTAATAAACTATACTCCCGCCCAATCCACTTAAATTGTTGTTTGATTTAGTAACTTGTCTGTCGGTCCCCAAATATAAAAACCCATTGATCTGGCTGCTTAAATAATTTGATACATAATTTTACAGTCATAATAAAGGTAATCAAGATCAATATTTATCTCAATATGTTCAATTAAAAACGAATTCTATGAATTACTATGTTCCCGTGTGAGATCATTTGTCGCTACAATGTCCACAGTGCAAGTGGAGGTACAAAGCAAGACATCACAAATACAGTGTAAGCAAGTAATATTTGTCCATCTCATCCTCCTTTTACTAGAACATTACCTAGAGCTGGTAGTAGAAAGGCAACATCATTTGAATAATTATTGGAACCACAAATGATATCCTAAACCAGTATTTTAGAAGTTTTTACTCCTGCACTCTTGGAACACAGTAAAAGAACCCGTAGGCCGTGCCGTGGCCAAAACTTCTCCCTGACTCAGTAATGGAGAAGAGCTCAAGCGCTTTTCTTCACTTCAGCAGACTTGATGATGTCGATAAATTCAGGCTACAAAGGGAAGAGTAGAACAGTCGAGTCAAGAAGTGGTATTTCTTAACTAGATAATACGATTCACCTAAAACATTTATTAAGTCTACAATAATATATGGCATTACTACCTTTAGAGAAGCTCCACCAACGAGGAAACCATCAATATCGGGTTGTCCAGCCAATTCCTTGCAGTTGGCACCATTTACAGAGCCTGCAATAAGACCAATACATTTAAATTAAGTCAAGCAGACAGGCAAAGAGAATGCTGAAACCATGTGTGACTTTTAGAATCAAAACTGTCATTTAGAGTAGAGGTGGAAGTCAAATTAGATCTGCAAATAAGACGTCGCTTATTGACAACTCAAGAACACAAGAAAATTACCTCCATAGATGATCCTGGTTGAAGCAGCTACTTCGGGACTGACATTGGCTGCAAGCCACTTCCTCAATTCATTATGCACCTGTGATTCTCAAGCAATATATGAGAGAACAATATAAACTAACTAACTCAAAAGTAGACAGTGACATTCAGGGCTAGGAATGAAGTAAGCCAAAGCAGCAAGAAGGAGGTCCATTCTTCAATTGACCAACATAGAGTATGGTTTTCAAGAATTTTGACCAACATATGGTGATGATCTTGCAGAATGTTAGGAAACCGACATTTTCTAAATATGAGTGATACAGAAACCATTACTCTTTAAAAGTTGAATAAAAAATGCCAAAGGTAGGACTAAACACACAACAGTTTCCTTATAAATAGTAGTAAGAGACCAAACGGTCAACTCAAGCATCCTACTCAGGCATTCATTACTGCAGACTTGGTAAATTTAGTGCCTCGATACCATCTTAATAGCCAAGTCCCAGAAAAACCAGTTGCATTAACGTAGCTAATTCCAAACTGACCTCCTGAGCTTGGGCAGGGCTTGCGACCTTCCCGGTTCCAATAGCCCAAACAGGCTCATAAGCAATAACAACATTAGACCAATCTTTAATCTTTTCTGCAATAAGAATATGCTCAAATCAATAACCCCATAGTCAATAATTGACTGATCATATTAGATACCATTTACAAAATATAAATATAGTGAATGCATTTGTGACTTACAAATGATAAAGTCACATGTGCATGCAAACGATGCATAGGGAATAATATCAAACTAATAGAGTTTATTGATATAACTATAAATATTATTACTATTATTAACAAGCACAAGTTGGCAAAATCGACACAAAAACAAGGCGGTCAAAAAGTGCCTGGGAAAGGAGGAACTTTAGACAACCCAGATTTACTATAAAAAAATGGCTCGATATCAAGGAGAGTAGCAGACAGCTTTCTTTCAGTACCTGCTATAGCTTTAGTTTGCGCAGCAACAACTTCCATAGTTGAGCCTGACTCTCTCTGTTCAAGAGTCTCTCCAACACAAGCAATTACCTTCAAGCCTTGAGAAAGGGCATAAGCAACTTTTTCACCAACAAACTGATATTCAAAGATAAAAAGACTAATAGGTCAGTTAACTAATTCAGTCAACATAGGTGAAAAAAAGAAAGTGGCAACCAGATATACAAGTTTACTAAATATTATCATCAATAAAACGAAAATAGTAGAAATTCAGATGTACCTCATTGGTTTCACCTAATATTGCCCTCCTCTCTGAATGGCCAAGTATCACCCATGGAATGCCTAGGTTGTGAAGCATCTCAGCACTGAACATACGATATTAAGATACTTGAGAATTGGGTCCAATCTTTGAAGGACAATACAGCTATTTATGTAATTAGAAATGACTTCATATTTCAAAAGGTTCATACCAAATGATGACAAAGGCGAGAGATAAAGGAATAAATGGTCTAGTAAGAAAATGATTTTCTTCTTATATTAATTAAGTCAGAAGATCGATCGCATATCAAGGAAATGGACAAGTAAAAAAGAAATCTACAAAATATAGAACGAGGGCCATGGAGAGTGAATCCAATAGGTTTACGCAATGTGTTAACATCCAAAACATACCTCACTTCACCGGTGTAAGCACCACCTTTCTTGACCCAACAGTTTTGGGCTGCAACATGGAACTCTGGTCGCAATGAGTTCTTAACTTCTGGTAGAAACACAAATGGAGGGCTGACAACCACCTCTGCAGAAATAATAAGCCTTTTGTAATTACAATTTAACCATCGCTATAAGAAATCGTATTATCTAAAGAAAAGTAATTCTAGAATGATTATCTAAAGTCAAAAAAATGAAAATGCCAAAAAAAAAACATAGAACACGAATTATTAGAAAATTTGAATGTTATGCAGAAGACCCAACTGCCCCGTGAAGGAGCAGATATCATATAAAGCAATATAAATGCCTAGCACAGATGATAATATGATCACAACATTAGACATAATACTGCACATTCACCTAAAGATCCTACAACGCTTGAGATTCAACAATACAGTTTGCTTGAATAATTGAGTTAATGTTTTCAAATCTTATAAAGAAATAAAGGTTATGAATAGAGCGTTGCGCTTACCAACAACATCCGGAGATGGCACTTGACCTCCATTCAGTACTGACACAATCTTCTTCACCTCCTCGGAGGTACCATTCTGAAATTAAGAAACAAATCAGTATATAACAACAAAATTTACCATAACTCATCACTTAATTACATTTACTCTCGTCTCAGAAACATCAACATTTATTCAAATATAATAGACTTATGTACACAAATATAACTTAAAAAATGAAGATCCAGATTATTTTAAAATAGATTCATAGAAAAGTAAATGAATTAGTTTAAGATGATATTTACGCATTTCCAGTTGCCTCCAACGAAGAATTTTCTGGCCATGATTAACGCGATCGAAAAACTATTGAGCAAGAAATAACGGATTTCGGACAAGACGATAATATTATGGTCTCAAGACTGTGGAGTACAGTATTTATATTTATTTTATGTGGCGTGGGAAATAAGTTGTCGCGGTCTTATGGATCGTGACCTCATGGCATAGTAATTGCCATTTTTGCCCTTATATTCAAGATTTTGCATTATTATTTGATCCTAAATATCGTCTGTTCTGGAGTATTTTAATGCCGAACTTAAATATTTATGAATATGTTGTTTAATATTTATTGAAAAATATATTAAATTATACTTTTTCCTTCCACATAAAAATCTCTATGAGAATATATATTTTATTTATTTGAATAGAGTACTTGATATTTATTTATAAACTAGTTAAAATTATAAATCTTATCAAAATAGATTTGTTCCCTAAATTTATATCAACATTGATCAACTAGGATAAATTATGAGGGGAAAAAGTAAGTGCATACCTTAATGATTTTATATAGAAATATATTTTACATTACTGCATCTCGACTTTCCATTTGAAATAATAATAGTCGAGTGTGTTTAATAATACAACAAAGTTTAGACTAGTCATCTAGTGGCAATGATAGCTATCTAAAAAGACTAGATTCCAGGTTCAATCATTGCAATAATAAGGATGTGACTTTAAAAAAAAGTCATTTTTTTAATTAATTTTGATTATTAAAATATAAATTTTATCGATCTTCAAGGAGGGGAGGTGTTTGGGGTGTGGTTAATTAAAAATGTATGAGAAGTTGTGGATATCCACTACCACTACCATGAGGCGTGACTCGTTACCTCAGCTGGAAACATTAGTCGAGTAGTCATCTTGATGCTTTCAGATATTTGGTTCTGGATTAGGTGTACTCACCATATCACAGCAAACATGTTGAACTTTAGTATTTCAAAAAATATATTTATGTCATAGTACAGAATATTAGAATGCACCTAACTCTCAAATATGTTAGTTAAATTCAATATTAAACTCCGCATGTAACTCAATATTAAACTCAAATATTATGCTTAAAGATGTATTATGTTATAAGTAACATGGTAATAATTTCAATTTGTTATTTTTCATCTTCAAACATAATACGTATTCATTCTTTTAGACTAAGTAAACAAGTTTATCTTATAAGTTTCTAGGATTTAAACTTATAAAAACAAGACGCATCAAATTGTGATTATATAAACATTTTCAATCAAATTTTATCAATCTAAATGCATCATTCATTGAAGGATCGAGGTCATCGCATTTAGTAACTACATTATCAAAACTTTTATTGAAACGAGCAATTTTGAACCAAAACATGCCCTTCCGCTACCTCTCATTAAGCTGGATTATAATATATGCCATCTTTTTTTTTTATATCAAATTTTAGAAATTAAAAATTATATACGAGATCATACAACAATTAAATTTTAAATTAAGTAATGGGAGACTAAGCTCCATAGAAATAACTTATATTTTCTCTAAAATTTGCTGCGTGAACACCATTTTCAGAATACTTTATTTATGCTAAGTGGACCACATTACACCTCCTCTTGTGAGTTGTGATTCTGACTTCTAATGATACTAATCTATAAATCTATAATCTATATAAAAAAAAAGTATATAAAAAATACAAAAATATTACTCCATTAGTATTTCATAGTATATATCGACAAATGTTTAGGTTGGTTCATCAAGACTACATAATTCCAAACAAATCTAAACCTCCCCCGTTATATCCTCAAAGAAATTAAATCAACCAAGAACCACAAATCAATCACTCCATGGAAAAGAAAGAGAAGAAAAACAAGAAGCAAAAACACCAACACCCAAATGATCAAACAACAAAATCCTCCTCAGATTTTTCCTTCAAGCCAAGCTCAGAAGTAAAAGGCCTAAGATTTGGTGGCCAATTTATAGTAAAATCATTCACAATAAGAAGAGCTAGACCTCTAGAGCTTTTAAGTCTCCTCTCCCTCCCACCAATCAACAACAACAAAAATAATAATCCAAAACCACCATTTCCTTCAACTATAACCTTTTTGCCTACAAACTTCACCATTTTGGCACATCATGCATGGCACACTCTAACATTAGGCCTTGGTACAAAGAAGTCAAAGGTGCTTTTGTTCGTGTTCGAATCCGAGAACATGAAGGTTACAATAGACAATGTTTGGCCACATGAAATCCCTCTTGGAGAAGTGAACAAGAAGCTTATCAGAGGCTTGAATGGGTGTGAAATGGCTAGATTTAAGTTTAGAAAAGGATGCATTACTTTTTATATTTATGCAGTTAGAAGACAAGGGAATATGGGATTTTCTTGTGCGGGTGATCTTAGAACAATTTTGCAATGTGTTGTTGATTTGAAGGATTTCGTGGATCATACTGCAATGCTTGCAATGCCTAATCAAAGAAGCATCAATTATTCATCTCCAATGGCGATGGCTCATTAGGCATGTTTATTACTCCGTAATTGGTCCTTTGTTTCTAGCTTCTCCTTGTTCTTTTATGTTTGTTTCTTTTTACCTTTGTTTCTTGAAATATTCTTAGAGCAATTTTGAATAACTCTGTTAATGATCATCAATACTCAACTGAATAGATCTTTTATATCATGACACATGTATTAATAAAAGGTATTAGATGCATAAATTAAAGTATACAAGTAACTGAGTATGTTTTCCATTGAGCTAAAATGAAAAACAAAAAATGATAATCGAAGAGTAGTCATTTGGAAATTCATATAGGACATCTTATTTTTAAAACAATCATTCCAAAATTATTACTCGTCAAGAAGCCCTTATACATGAGTTATTGGTGAGGTGTAACTCTAGATATTTTCCTCAAATTTCTGGGTAGTTATACTAGCTTCCTCAGTTACCACACACCAGTAAACTTTATCTAAAGACACCTCATAAGGATCCAAACCTCATCAATTGAAAAGATTATGTGCACAACACTAATTTAAAACTCTCAATCACTGAGTTATGTTCCCAGGTAGGACATCTTATTTTTGTTTATACTTGATGATGTTTAATTCAATAATCTAGAACAATATTAAAAGGATATAGTATGGCAATATATCATGCTCAGTAGAACTTAAATAGCACATTTACATTTGTGTAGTGAAAAGTAATTATTATTGTTGTTTTAAATTAATAATTTCTTGAAGTTTGTCACCGATAATAGCGGTGAAATTTTACTCAATTTTCCTAAAAGTGATGTTAGTTTAGTCGCAAGGGGCGTGGCATGAGTCATGACACATATTTAATAATCTAATGCAATTTAGAGCTTGTTATGCAACGTTTATGAGGAAAAGTGTCACTTTTAAGCATTTGCACACTGCCTTATTAAGCGTATGAAAATGACTATATCTAAATACCGACTTATTAGGTGAAACTATAGAAAAGAATAGACAAGTATTAAAAAAAAGATGTCACCCAAAACAATGGTTGTCTAGTTGTCTGAGTAATGTCAGGCAACGAACACTGTTTGTTCTGGTGATTCGAGCTGAGATCCAACCCGTGAAACTGAGGAGGTAATCCAAAAACACATTGAAATGCGTTTTCAAGATATATATACAAAAACTTTAATAGATAATGTATAAATTATTCGATAAAAATTGAGACTAATTAGTATCAAAGTTTTCGTTTGTGCAATAATATAATAGTCCACATAATTATAAATTTAATTTGTTGAACAAATGATCATTTTTATTCAATCATCAATGTTATATATTAATAATGTATTTAAAAATTTATAATATAGTTAATTATGGGGAATATATTAAAACACTTCAAATGATTGTCTGGTTATACCTCGTTAGGAATGTAGTATATAAACGAAAAAAATTATATAAAGCATCAAGTTTGTAACTACATAAATCATCATTATACTAACGCAAACTTCAAAAATTAAATTTCAATTTTTACCAAATTTTTTACCAAACTCATGAGAGTGTTTGTACAATTATCTTTAGCATAGTGTGTGGAAGTCCCAAGACTTGTTTCTTGAATACACCGATTAAAAATCAACATGTAAGTTGAAAGTTCGTAACATGTGAAATAGATTTGTCGAACATACCATATGTCTTCAATCAAGTTAATAACATTCAATCGACAAGTATAAGTCCGAAAAAAGCAAAATACAACAACAATGCACAAATGCAACAAACACAAAGATGGTAACCAATTCGGCATCAATGTAACACTGATCCAAGAATGATTTTTACTTATTATCTTCCTCGAATGTAAAATGTAAAGAATTATTATGACAAGGAAATAATCTGTATATGCAGAGTGACACTTATATAGGTGTAGGCACAATCCGTCAACTATGTAAAAATCTTCTACAATTAATTCTTTACATACCAAAATTTTCCTTGTCCCATTCAACCAAACCTCAATCGTTATGCTTGGGATACACTCTAATTCATTCTCATATATTATAGGACGAAAACAGTCTTTTTTAGAACTTAAAAATTAGTAAAAATTTTAAAAAGAATCAAAATATGCCTCGATTAATACGAATTAGTTTTATAATTGGTCTGATATTCTGCCACTGCTCAATTCTTGCCTAACACCAAAATAACAGTAGGACAACACCAAAACACCAACATGCTAGCCATCGTGAAGTCCGACTACTAGAACACAGGGACAAGATCCTATGATAAGCTATAAGAGTTTAGTGGTTTATAATATTGTAGAATCTTTCTCCCAATTGCATCCAAATTCCACCAAGATCGACTTAAGGCATTGTACAGTATCATAAGTACACTATGACCTTCAGATTATAATAAGTTTAAATCGATTATTCCATATAGTAGTGAGCAAGTTTGGAGCTAATTGATTTAACCAGTTCTAACTATTTTGTATAAAACTAGCAAATGTTATAAAAACTTGGGACAGCATCATTAGTAGGAATTGTATGTGCGGTTCACTTGTTCTGTCAAAGAATGCTTGAAATATTTTATACTATAACCATTATCTGTAGAAGTAGGCAAACCAAGACATAGGTCCTAGTTGAAGAATGATTGATCTAAGCCATGAATTATGTGGATTTGATACATAGATGATGATGATGAATTAAAAGTGGAACTAGTAAGGTGATGGGAAAATTGAACAAAGTCGTTTGAAAATGTTTGAGGCCAGGAAAGATACTGTCACTTTATCTGTTTATTATGTCGAAATTGTCTTCCTCATGCAAGTTACACTTATAATATTCAATTCCTCCTATATTGACCACCAGATCTCTCACCGCCTCCTATTATGTCCAATTTATATAGAGGCTGCTGAAACCGGATTACATAGCCGGATCCAGAGTCCTGATTTTGTTGGTGCATTATAATTTTTTTTAAGTACCATTTGATTTTTTTGAACGTGAAACATGACCAAAATGATGTCGTTTTAAACCTAGTACCAAAAAACAAGTTTTATCCACTACTCTGCCACCAGCTTGGCTTATGTAAAGTCAAGTTCAGATTTTTTCCATGCTTGTGTTGGCTCACCGAGAACCAAACAATTGTCATGATTATTAAAATTATAATGTTCAATGGTAAAATCGAATATTTATTAAAAACCCAACATATAATAGTTAAATTAATATTTATAACAAACAAAGAAAGTAAAGAAAAAGAACCAACAAGCTTGTAAAGTCAATTCAAATTAATAGACTATTCTCTTGTAATATATTAATATAAAATTATGAATTTAAAATTAATTTGGTGACAACTAATTTTCAATTAACCTAGGTCCTGCTAGGATAGATTGTCAGTCAGGGCAAGATAAGGAAACTAAGTCATCTCCTAGATTATGGTTTAGTTTGAAATTCTTCCGTCCCTCATGTATGCACATCTTACTTATAAGAGATTTTAGGTGCTAAAATTTTATTGACGCTGTTGGATACAGTGAGTGGAAAAGAATCCATTTCCGTCACTTACGTTGTTTTAGGTTTCACCCATTTTATGATTAAACAAACAACTGATTTCATAACACGTTTACTTTTTGAGTGCCTTTGATGTAATTTCTAAATTTGAGAATAGCTGTATGGGTATATAAGTCAACTAATGGGACACTAGAGGACTGGATAAAGAAATCAACTGACTTTTCTCACCACTGGGAATATCAAATGACCAACTCAGTTTCAGCATACAAATAATATCCCACAAATATTCCTAATACATTGATCAAGGTCAAACAGAAAGAATATCAAAGCTACCTTAAAATCAGAGGTAAAGTTAACGCAGCCAACAAACTAAAATTAACATTTGATTATTGCATAGTTATCATTAGACAAGTCTTAAATGAAGATGAATGTACTTTGTATATAGTGATGAAACATCTTGCAGTTAATGGAGCTGCTTTCTAAGTCGAGCTACTGAAAGATCAAGCCTGTCTTGCATATTCTGTTAATTGCCGCAAATATTGAAGGTTTCAATATCTCTAAAAATCTGTCTGGGAACTGTCATTTAAGACTCGAGCTCGAGCCAAACACAATTGGAAAATTTGTGAAGAGCTGGAAGGATATTGAAGCACATGTTGATGTACCACATTCTCTTTCTCTCTGTTCTTGCTAACTACAATTGTGATAACTGAGCTATCCTCTTCATCCTTGGGAGGCATCAAACTTGAAGTAACTTTGGCATCTATATACTCATCATTCTTGAAAGCATACCTATCATCTTCTTCATTGGTTTTCCTCCTAAAATGTTTCTCCTCTGCATCTCTCAAGAACTTGAAAGTTGGAGGTGGTGAAGACCTTATTTTATTGAACTCTGCATCACTTACTAACTCAAACAAAGAAAGCAACTTCTGATTATTCTGTGAAGGCGTTAAAGGAGCAAGAGGAGGTGTTAAATATGGAGAAGCAGTAGGGGTTAAGTATGGAGTTTCTTCAACTCCGGACTTCATATCCTCAGATTCCAAATCTTCATTTGTTTCTTCTTTAATGGTGAAAAGATATCTTGGTGGTCCTGAAAGTTGCTGCAACCTCATCATCTCATTGTCTATGCTATCTTCTTCTCCAAATCGATTGTAATACTCGGACCCCAAGTGGGCAATGTGATATGATTCGACCCCGGGGTTCCGGGGCGGGGCGTTACATTGATTGTCCCATATATCTGTGTCCAAATCACCTTGAGCTTGAGGTTCTTGAAGGTTTAGAGGTCTTATGTTGCTCAATGAAGATGGTTTCTTCCAACATAATGTGAAGAACTCCTTTGATGGGTTACTATATCCATCTTCACATCCTGCATTGGTAATAACCCTTTTCTTCCACCAAAATACGTAGAAAAACTCAGCAACCAGTGCCAGCAAAAGACAGCAAAAAACAAGACTCAAGCCAAGACTAATGCAACTCAGAGTCTTCATGTTTCTTAATACCTACACATAATAACAACCCCAAAATCACCTCTTAATTGTTTCAATCTTAACTTTGAATGTATATTCCTCCTAAGCTTTGAGTAAGAGAGACATTCAATAGTGAAAGTATCTTATCAAACAAGAAGATGAATTGCACAGATATTACGCATTAAACACTATGTAGAACATGAGATTTTTTAGAGGGAAGGGGTCAGAAATTATAGAGGCACATGCAGCACATTGTCTCATTTGCCTGAATTAATTAGGTTCGTGAGGAAATCTAGTACTACGTCTCTTACATTACCATAAAATGAAATGTAGCTATCAGACCATTCATATCGAATCTCTTATATTTAAATTCTAAATTTAAAATGTCAACTATCGAAATCGAATTTTTGAAATATGACAAATATAAGTATAGACTGTTTAGCCAACTTGGTGAAAATACAAGCAAAACGAATTTAACTGGTGGGTCATCGACAAGAGTTGTCCAGTTTATGGCTAGTAGTCTGTCCCATTCTTCAAAAGATGCTCACATGTGATCAACATAACAGATCAAAAAAGAAATGAGTGAACTTTTTAGATTAGCATCATTTGTAGTTTGACTGTGAGTTATGGAGTAATTTATCACCTTCTGTCAACTTGGCATATGTTTTTGAATAAACAACTGTTGCTCTCACATTTAGATACTAGACTTCGATGACCATCAACTAATTGCTTTATCAATGGTTACATGGGAGCTTATTAGAATCAGTCTCTGTTTTGACAATCTCAACATGAACATTCAATTTTGTGTTGTATCAATCTAACAGCAGCCTAGTATGAATTTTGTTCTTATTTAAACTAATTATAAAGATAGACCAAGTCATATATAAAATTAAAATTAAAATTTTAAACTGCGATTAATTCAAATAATGACGATTATAAAATTTTATCGAATATCGCCATTTTTTCAAAAAGTTAAAGAAACATTAAAAAACGCACTAATCTAAACCATTTTGGACCCAGACCTACTTTGGCTCTTAAAAAGCCCTGACCTTAGGAGTAAAATTACACTCTGAATCCTTCTGTTTTGAGGGTAAACACACCTCTGATCCCTTTCTACCCAAGCTTATGATGTATGTACCATTTTACTGCCTCCATTCTTTTTGTTACGAGTGATTGGCATCACACAATAAAAAATAAATAGATATTTATGAGTGACTGGCATCACACAATATTTTAAAAATAAATTGATATCGCTTCTTGAAGGAAGATCCAATATGCAATTACTGAAAATTCAATGGTAACAAAATGATCTTTAACCAAAATAGAACAAACAGAAATTACAAAAGACCAACGGCAGAGGACATGAACACAAATCACTAAACAAGAAAAGACTATTAGAGTCCTCAATTGCTCAAAACAAACAGCCTAATACCATGACATGAAAAACTAGATGGACAATTCTCCTGTTTAATCAACCTCTTCAATCTTAGGACCTGCACCAGCACCACCACTGCTTCCACCAGTTGGAATATCGTCATCCATGGCTCCCGCCATGTCAGGGCCAGCGCCTCCCTGGTACATCTTTGCGATTATTGGATTGCAGACACCTTCAAGCTCCTTCATTTTATCCTCAAACTCGTCTGCTTCAGCCAACTGATTCCCATCCAGCCACTGTATCGCCTCATCAATGGCATCCTCGATCTTCTTCTTATCATCTGGTGAAAGCTTTGATCCAATCTTCTCGTCTTTGATGGTGTTCCTCATGTTATAAGCGTAATTCTCCAAACCATTCTTGGCCTCCACTTTCTTCTTTAGTTCCTCATCCTCAGCCTTGTATTTTTCCGCTTCCTGGACCATCTTTTCAATATCCTCCTTAGACAACCTCCCTTTATCATTTGTAATTGTGATTTTGTTCTTTTGGCCAGTGGTTTTGTCCTCTGCAGAAACATTCAAGATTCCGTTCGCATCGATATCGAAGCACACTGTGATCTGAGGGACACCTCTTGGAGCCGGAGGAATACCACTGAGTTCAAATTTACCCAACAAATTGTTGTCTTTAGTCCTTGCTCTTTCACCTTCATACACCTGGATCAACACACCAGGCTGATTATCAGAATAGGTAGAGAAAACTTGCTCCTTTTTCGTTGGAATTGTTGTGTTTCTTGGAATCAACGTAGTCATAACGCCACCAGCGGTCTCTAATCCGAGAGACAATGGTGTGACATCAAGCAAGAGAAGGTCCTGAACCTTCTCATTCCCTTCTCCACTCAAAATTGCAGCTTGCACAGCAGCACCATAAGCGACAGCTTCGTCCGGGTTGATGCTCTTGCAAAGCTCTTTCCCATTGAAAAAATCTTGCAAAAGTTGCTGAACTTTTGGGATTCTTGTGGAACCACCAACAAGCACAACATCATGTACACTACTCTTGTCCATCTTAGCATCTCTCAAGCACTTCTCAACCGGCTCCATACATTTCCTGAACAAATCCATGTTCAACTCCTCGAATCTAGCACGAGTAATGGTTGTGTAAAAATCAATCCCCTCGAACAACGAATCAATCTCAATCGTCGTCTGAGCAGTAGACGAAAGCGTCCTTTTCGCCCTCTCACAAGCGGTTCTCAGCCTCCTAAGCGCCCTAGGATTCCCACTAATATCCTTCTTATTCTTCCTCTTAAATTCTTGAACAAAATGGTTCACCATCCTGTTATCAAAATCCTCCCCACCAAGATGAGTATCACCAGCAGTAGCCTTCACTTCAAAAATCCCCTCTTCAATAGTCAACAATGACACATCAAAAGTACCACCACCAAGATCAAATATCAGAACATTCTTCTCCCCAGAACTAGTCGCCTTCTTATCAAGACCATAAGCGATAGCAGCCGCAGTTGGCTCGTTAATAATCCGCATCACATTGAGCCCTGAAATCACTCCAGCATCCTTAGTCGCCTGGCGTTGTGAGTCGTTGAAGTAGGCTGGAACAGTAACAACCGCGTTCTTGATCGCTGAACCCAAATAGGCCTCTGCAATCTCCTTCATTTTGGTGAGGACCATTGAAGAGATTTCTTCAGCAGAGAATTGTTTCTCTTCACCTTTGTAATTGACAACAATCATGGGTTTGTCTCCAGCTCCTGGAACAACCTTGAATGGCCAATGCTTCATGTCTGCCTGAACTGATGGGTCGCTAAACCTCCTACCAATTAACCTCTTTGCATCTGTTCATCACAACATAGATTTTTAGCAAACTATTGCAATCTTATATGGAAGACACGTTAATGAACTAGAAAAAGATTAGTACTTTCTCTATCCCAAAAAGATTATCCAACTGATTTCAGATTATCCAATTAAGAAACGAAAATCTTACCAAAAACAGTGTTGGTTGGGTTCATAGCAACTTGGTTCTTAGCAGCGTCACCAATCAAACGTTCGGTATCAGAGAAAGCAACATAAGATGGTGTTGTTCTGTTCCCTTGATCATTAGCTATGATCTCAACTCGATCATGTTGCCACACACCAACGCAAGAATATGTTGTTCCCAAATCAATTCCAATTGCTGGACCTTCACCTTTTCCACCCATCTTTATCACAAATCTCAATCAAACAAGTACAAATTCAATTTCAAAAAACAAGTGTCGTCTTTTAGGGCTTTTTTATCTAAGTGTTGTGTTTGCGCGGGGGTTTATAGCAGTTTTGTAAGGGAGATTCTGGAATTTTCTGGGTTAATCTCAACCGTTCGATTAGATATGAAGACGGTGGATGGTTCGACTTTATTTTAAGAAAGTTTTATCGAGTTTCGTGTTTTTTCGAGGCTGTTCTCGTATATTCTAGACTCTACTTTTCTTCTCCAATCAATCTTTGACTTTTGTCCAACAATATTGCACAAATTAGGGGAATTGGATAATCTATTTTTTTATTTGATTAGTAATCTTCTATTCACCTTGATAAATTTGAAAAATAATCAAATATATTTTTAAATATTTACCTTCATTCGTTCATCTTTATTAAAGAGATTTTTCATATTTTAATCAAATTATGAGATGAATGTATGGAGGAAAATTTTGGAGTAAGAAATAAATTTAAATTTTTATTGGAGTGTATGCTGGTCAAGCGTCCCAAATATTTGCAGGATGTGGGGAATATCTTCGATTGCCATTATTATTCATGCCATCGGTTAGCAAAATAATAAAAAAGCATTATATTGCAAAATGACATCTTTAAAATTAGTGTTTGTGATTGAAATTTCAATGATTGATTTAATTATTTTTTATAACTTTTTTTTTGGTAAATTAGTAAATTAGCGATGAAGAGTATGATTACACAAGAATGAAATCCAAGATCTCCTTGTGGAAGCTTGGTCAGTGCCATCAGGCTATTGAGCCATCACCATTATTTTTTCTAACTTAAAAAGTAAATTAAATACGTAGCTGCTAAACGCCGGTCTCAAAATTGTTAAACGCCGGTCTCAAAAATTTGATTTGACTATTATATCCTTACTACTTTTTATATAAATATTAGTATGAATCTCTTTATAATAAAAAAACATGTATATTTTCTATTTAAATACATACACTAATTAAATTAGTAACAAATTGAATAAAATTATTATTGAAAAGTACATATTCCTAAATTAAAAAAAACATTCAAATTATTCCAGAAAACTTATCACCGTAGCTTTCATAAAGAATTGGCATGACATTATGAAATAACCCGTTATGCGTAGACGATTAAATTATATATATATATATATCGTTGGTGGTGGGACCCGGAGAGAGTATAAATACTTTTGGAATAAAATCGATATACCGAGACTAGTATTAATTGAGTAGTAAATTATGTCATGGAAAATAATATATTTGGATCGTTTTTAAATTAAAATTTAAATGCGAAAAGTGGAGAAATAACTTATTTAGCATTTAAGCAGGAACTTAACTTTCCCCCTCTAAATATCTCACCAACCTTATCATATCTAACCGTGAAACTCATGAGCAGATTTGTCCCTCTTTGGCCGAGTTTCCGTCATCTGCCATTTTTTCCATTTTCTTCTCTTTTTTTTCCATTTCTTCTCTTCGCTTTGTTCTTCCGAAACCTTAGTTAATTTTCATCTTCCCTCATGGAATTACCCCTTTCATTAAGGAAGTATGAAATTTTGTGATATTTTCAAGATTTTGAAGTTGAGCTTGAGTTGACTTTGAAGTTTGAGACTTTAAAATGGTATAGAGGTATTATCTAAACCGATTATGTGGTTAGAAGTGATAATAGTGATTTTGGGGTTGGATGCTATTGAATGTGTTAGTTGAGCTTTAGGTTGGCTTTCCAAACCACCTTTAAATTGTAAAAAGTATATTTTTGGACCTTAATATAGTTATTTTTGAGTATAAGTTTTGACTTTTAAGTCGTTGTAAGAGGTATGTTGGACATGGGTTGTGTAAGTTGGAAATAATGTTGAGTTTTGGAATAAAGGTTGTTAGAAATGGGTAAATTAGTTTGGAAATTGATTTTTGGATTGATTAGAAATTATTTAAAGTGATATTGTTGGGGTAGGGTGTAATAACCGTTACAAAAAAAAAAAAAAAAAAATTAGGTACCCAGGTGCTTGGGACCCGGGGAATAGTATAATTTTTTCAATGATATTATTTCGTAAAAACTTGAGCAATTTCATTTATAATTGTGTGTTTGCCATAGAAAATTTTATCTTTGAAATCGGGGTTAGGTGGAGATTTAAATGCGATAAGCGGAGAATTAGCAGAAAGCAGAACGGGGCTAAGTTTTTAAAATGTCTGATAAAATACATGTCATAAACGTGTCAGCGTCACAACTTCATCTTCTTCTTTTCTTCCTTGATGTGGCGAGAGACCCCCACGTGTGACAGCAAGAAAATTTTCTCTTCCATTTAAATACAGCTTTGTTTGCGTATCGCTTGTCACTTGAGTTAGTTCTTGGAAACTCATCGCTTCCCTCTGAATTTGAGGTAAGAAGTGGAGTTTTATGGATTTTTCTTGGTTGACTTTTGGTTGACTTTTTCCATAGTGAATTTTATGATAAATCTTAGTTGGTTATGGAGTTACGTGGCGTATTTAGTGAGAATCGTGATTTAGAATCGTTTGAGAGACGTTATGGTCGAGTTGACTTTTAGGTTTCGGTTGACTTTTTATATGGATGTTGTTATGAGACTTTAAATGTGTATGAGGTTATATTGGGACTTATTATAGTTGTTTTGATGTTAAATTGGTGATTTAAAACGGATTTAAGGGAGTTATGTCGAAAAAGTGAAAATTAGGGTTGAGTTATAATAATTGATATTTCGGGGTATAGATTGTTAATTATAGACTTGATGATTAATAGAATGACATAAGTTGATTTGTAATGAAAGTGATAAGATGGAAATGTCAGCCTTCTTTGGTTTGTCTATCATTTGGTTGATCTACATGTTATGGCCAGCCTACTTTCGAAAACATGTTTAGTTGGTTGGTTTGCTTTTTGTGTAATTCTTTATGTTGTTTTTGGTCATCTCAATGTAGTTGAAATTTGAAAATGTGGACATTAGTCATTTCTGTACCAAAACTTTTATCTCTCAAACTCTTTTGGCTAATGCTTGGGAACTTCAGTATGATGTCCGGAGTTTATAGTTCTACCACAATATTGGATTGTTCAAATCTTGTTGGATTATTGGAAAGTTTCGGATCTTCAGTATGATGTCAGGAGTTTATAGTTCGCGGAAAGATCACTTGTCCTAAGACGGGTTTGGTTTGCAACTACACGGATTTGGTCAAGGCGTACATTTCATGATTGACAACTGTGAATATATCCGCAATCGGAGTGGGTTCATCAGCACATTCTGAATGAACTAGTTACTCTCTAATAGTTTTAAGATCTTTCAGTAGTAACTTGGTTCAATTGTTTTAAGATATCATTGTACATGTGCAAAGAACAATTTCAGGATTTGTTTGCTATTGCTTCATGTTTCAGCAATAACACGTTCTCATAGAATTTGTTGTTTAATTATACAAAATCAAATTATCTTCTACGACGTTGATGCTAGATAAGCTCGAAGCTTGCGACTTTATTTGATGCGAACGAGAACAGAGAAAAACAAAGGTACATATAAGTTAGAAGCACTTTAATATTGCTGCAGATTCCATGTATTGAAGGTTAATGGCATCAATTAGGAGTAGAAGTGATTGAACAATTGCATACAATTCATTTTAAGTTCTCTAAATTTTTGAAAACATAAAAGGTATTATCCCATTGAATGGGATACAACGTTTTTAATCGGTTCTGTATTGAATTAAATTATTTTAGTTAAGCAATGAAGCTAAATCTTGATTAAGTATAGTTTCAGATCTGATAGCACATTCGGTTTATTTAACTTTTAGATTCGTTTGTAGTATAAATAATTTAGCGTATTTAGATTGGTGCATGTATTGAAAGTCTTGCTACGTGATAAATGCAGATTTGAAGCTTGATTGTGCAGATGTAACTTTGGTGGGCAGCCTCTTTCGAATTACTTCAATTGTAATTTTGTCTAAGCTAAATTAATTGTTTAAGGGAGGCACTTGTTTGGAGGGGGAATCCGGGGCTCCAATATGATTTCAGCTTTTTAATTTATCAAACTTTTTTAGTACCAAGTTTCCAATTTAAGCACTAAACATGTTTTACATTTCGCATTCTTTTAGCGCGCGTTATTTGGAGGGAGCTAATTACTCAGTCCTCCACGTCATCGATCCTCTCCAACCATCAGTCCTAATCACACAATTCATCGTAAGGTTCTTCGGGATAATATTCAGGGGATTACTAAGCCGGCAATTAGGAGGCTGGCTAGACGAGGCGGAGTGAAGCGTATTAGCGGGTTGATTTACGAGGAAACCCGAGGCGTGTTGAAGATATTTTTGGAGAATGTAATAAGGGATGCTGTTACTTATAGGAGGAAGACTGTTACTGCTATGGATGTTGTTTATGCTTTGAAGAGACGAGGGAGGACTCTTTATGGCTTTGGTGGTTAGACTATTGTTCCACTTGCTTATTGGAATTCTATAACATATTTGGAAAATTCATGACCAAGTTTGTATAAAACAGCCAGACTATTAATACAAAATTCCAGTGAAAACCAAAATGTACTAGGCAGACTCATATCATGAACCAAAACTCCGTTCGGTAGTCCACGACGTCCTCACCCTCCCCATGCCCACCATCGCAGCTGTCACCGGGCACGCCTCGGCCGGCGGGATGGCGTTAGTCCTCTGTCATGATTACGTCATCATGAGGAGGGATAGGGGGTTTTTGTACATGAGTGAGATGGATATTGGGATGATTATTCCTAGTTGGTTCGTGTGTTTGATCAAGAGTAAAGTTGGGTCGCCTAAGGGGTGGCGGGAGGTGGTGATGGTGGCGGCGAAGGTGACGGCGGAGAGGGGAGTGGAGCTGGGGATTGTGGATAAGGCGGTGGACGGGGCGGCGGAGACGGTGGAGGCGGCGGTGGAGATGGCGGAGAAGTTGATTACGAGGAAATGGGATGGACACGTGTACGCTGATAATAGGAAGGTTGTGTTTGCTGAGGTGTTGAGATCATTGGATAATAAAGTCAAGTCAAGATTATGAGAATGTTGAATATGTAAGAGAGTTGATATTGTTTTACTTGAACACTCGTATGATAAAATCACATTTGAATGTTGTATACCTTGTATTATGTAAAACTCTAAATTAGTTTTAATGAAAATGTATCGTTTGTTGTATTCAATTTATTGTAATAAAACAGATCATCTTTGATGATTCGTTACACATTATGTCTTGGAGTACAAGCGTCGAATTATTGGCCCAGACATGGGATGCCATATCTTTGGTATCATGCTTATAGGAAATAATGATGTTAACATATAAAGCTAAATCAACGTTATAATTATTCTAACTAAATCATAGAAATGAAGAACTTGAAGCTATCGTATCATCTCTCTTCTCTTCTGCAAGTAAGTCCTCGTGTTTTTTAGGGCGGTTTTTGATGAGGTGAATATAGGTGAGTGAAAACTATAAATTAAACTCAAGCTTTAGTTGAATCAAGTTCGATGTGAATGGTTTAAAATATTATTTATATTAAATTACTTGAATAGAGTTCGAGATGAATGTTTAAAATATTGTTTGTGTAGATGAACTATGGTGAAATAGGCTAAAAATACTTGTCGACTCAAAATAAATCTGAATTGAGTCGAGCTAAATGTTTAACTCTATTAAAGTAGATAGTTGAATATAAAAAATGGAACTCAAAGAGGTTTAAGTTGAAAATTGAAATAGATTTACCTAATTTCACCTCAATCCAAATGATAATGTCAAAAGTAACAAACTTTGTAGCTTTTATTTGCATGCACTGATGCACAACTTTAATTTGAATTATAATTAATGTGTTAATAGTAACATTTATAAATTACTTTCACCATATTTAAGTCCTTATGTAAAATGGATCGTCGTCCTTTTGATATTGTTTATGGTTGTGTTTAATATATTTTGCTCATATGCTACTTCATCGAATTAACGGGAAAATATTATGCAACAACTGCGCCAAATGACTCAGCAGTCATACTGCAAGCTCCTCGTCGTAATCTTGAGTGCATCTACCCCCGAAAATTGCTTCTTACTTCTATTGTCAATGCTTTGATTAGTAAGCGTTTCAAAGATGCATTACTAATGGTAAGGCAGCACAGAATCGATTTCAATATCATTGTTGACTATTGTGGTTGGAAAGCTTTTCTTCCTTCTGCTGCAGAGTTTGTCAAGCAGGTGAACAATTTAAGTTATATAACTGAATTTGTGTGCTCTATAAGGAATGAAAATATCTTCGATTCACTGTACAAGAGCTATAGATCTTTGCTGATTTTAGAAGACTCCAAAGATGTTGCAAATCGGGAATTGGATGGTACAAATGATCTTAATAAAGTTACGTCTGTGCTTCTGGCCGTACGTAAGGCCCTCGAAGAGGAAGTTGCTGAAAGTCTTGGAAGAGAACTTTGCATTTTGACCACTTTAGCCCGGAGTGATCCCCCAGCTCTAGAAAAAGCTTTGAAAAGGATAAAAATGATTCGTGAGATGGAATTATCGAGCTCTGATAATGCAAAGAGAAAACATTTTCCTTCTGTTGAAGAATCTCTGAAACACCTCTTGTGGTTGTCCGACTCTGTGGCTGTCTTTGAAGCAGCATTAGGTCTATACGATCTGTTTTACTGGTTCTGCTTTATATTCTTATATCATCATGATTATTCCTTTTTTATACTGATCAAAATCTAACAGCTATTCTGTTTGAAACCTGATGTGATTTGTCCTTATGATGTTGTACTACTATAAGAGTTACACCTCTAAGCAGAGAAATTATGAAAGTTATGGCACTTAGTCTTTTGTCCATCCACATAAGTAGTGTTTTCTTGGTATACATCTCACTCAAGAATCTTGATTGGTTTTGATTTGGACACTTTCTTAAGCATGCTTTTGTGATGCTTGGCCATTGCAGACTTGATAAATTACTTCAAAGTAGATAATTGGACATTCTTCTTTATTGAGACCTTAATTCAATAAGTATTGTATGTGCTTTGTAGAAAGATTTATGTTGCATTTGAATTGCATGAGCAGATCAAGAAAGGGTTCTACTGCTTCCATTAGTTCAACTGCCTCGACGAAAGCGAGGGACATGAGGCGACAACGGAAAAAGGGGAAAATTCGAGCTGGCAGGTATTTTTAAAACTTCAAATATATATATTTTTTGTTTTCAATGTATAATCGTTACTTCATGAGCTGATTGGCACATTTCCATTCAGTCCTGATGAAGTGCTTTAGTCCGAGCACTTGAAGGGAATGTAGCAGCTGGAGCCAAGGGTGAGCTTAAGTCTCTGTTGACATGTCTTGTAATGCTGGGAAAGGAAGACTCTCTGTTGACATGTCTTGTAATGCAAGGAAAGAAAGGAGAAGACACTTCTTCAAGGAAGCTGCAGCAGGTCTGTGAGAGCTTCCAACTATCACAAATGGCTGCAATAAAATTAGCTGAAGATGCCATGCCCAGTAATACTGTTGATGAGCATGTCTATAATGTGGAGCATTACATTGCTAAGATGAGAGAAGAGCAGTGTTCGGATGCTTTCACTTGGAAGTTAAAAGTATTGGTGTGATGTTCAGAGTTATTATTTCTAAGTTTTACACACTTCTTTCTTTCTGTATCTTGTATGCGAGTTTCACGGCTGGAGCACTCGACAATTTTGAAGTTCAGTGCAGTGCAGAGCATCGATCAAATCATGACGTTTCCCGCTACAATGTGGAGTGTGGTTTGTCTCTCACTGTTGGTTGTTTAACCCTCTTAGTTCTGCTAGTGTACAACCTTATTTATTTGAGGATAGAATGTATATCAAATGATTTAGTTGGTCATTGAAATCTATCGTTCTATACTAATTGCAACTTGCAAGAAGCTGACCTGAATGAGTAATGCCAGATCATGTCAAACATCTTACTACATCAGCCATGTTGATTATTGCGCAATTCGGAAGTTTCCCAAATTTGTTTACTTAATCGTGGTTATGCAGCAACAAGAAGTGTTCTGCTGAGATCAAAATGCCTAAAATGCTGATATGATAATAGTCGAGTATTCAGTTATTCACTTGTCGAAATGCAATAAAACGATCCCCCGTCCCGCTCTCTCTCCCTCCCTAAAAGCTATTGCAGATTATGATCTGAAACAAGAATGGTTGCTAGTTCCACATTGCATGTTATCTTGTAGAATTAATATGAAAAGTATCATTTCTCTATAAGTAAACAAGAGTTAAGAAACTGTCGAAGTCATAATTTGAGTAGGCTAGATTAAAATTCTACAAGTGAAGTTATGGAGGCAATTTCCTTGATAAATAGAGAGCTAATTTCTCTCTGGCAACAGAAGCAGCCTCATCAGTACAATCACTTACTTGTTGCCTGTAATTTGGGTCATGATCTTCTGAGAAATGTATTTCGTTTTGTACCTTGTCGCGTAGATCAATGAGTATATTGTGCAATATGCAGCAAACGAGTATAATTCTTGGCAAATGGTTCTTGTCAGGTCTCCACATAATTCCATCTATCATTTTCCAGGTTTGTTTTAACTTTGCCAATGCCCTTGGCGCCACCTTGTGTGTTGCATTAAGACGTTCGTTGAAATTGCGTTGAACATTTGAAAGATCTCGTCCTTGATATGGAGTAACAAGCCAAGGCAGAAAGGGAAATCCCGAATCACCAATTATATATGTTCGCTTTCTACCGTTCAGCGTCTTCCTTTCTTTAGCAAGTTTGCAGAAAGTTGAACCCCCGAGAACCTGAGAATTGGTAAGACTTCCAGGCCATCCAGTTACAATATCCAGAAATCTCATTTCAGTATCCGTCTTATGAATTTCTCATAGATTTGAGCATAAAAAAGGAGTAACGGTAGGCCATGTAAGCAATAATAGTGTACATGTCACGTTTGACTTCTTCGTTAAAGTGTGATTCCCTCAAATTTTATGGAGGCTGAATCGCGAGATGTGTCTCAAGCGATCTTGGCTTTAATCCACTTTATCACGAGATTCTACCACTAGTGACTCGAATCAACACATGAAAGCAGCTAAGTGCCGGCATTTGCGTGCCATTTCGTTTACAGTTAGGTATCTTGCCGGGACTTGACTACTTTTGTTAAATAAACCAGAGGAAGAGATGGGGATGAAAATAAGATGGAAAAAATTGCAAGGATAATTGATAATAATACTACTAATAGTATCACCCTAAGGTATCAATATCAATGGCTAATTGACTATTGATCCTTTGATCTCAACGATGTGTTTTAGCAATCACTTCAAAAATCCAGTTTTAACTCTAATTTTATCTCATTAATCTTAATTATTTTTATTTTTCTAACTTTTTACATAAAAGTTACTAGTGTAACGTATCTAATGATATTTTTTTTTTGTAAAATTCAAATTTATATTAATGAATTATTTCTGTAAAATCGTGATGGACAATTTCATTTGTTTCCATGTACCATCTCAATCTAGCTTCAATTATGACACATTAGCAACTAATCTAACATGAATAATGTCGGTTCTAAACTATAACTTGTTTATGTATTAACGAATTCATAAATACAAGATGCATTCATCAAATTATGTTTCCGCAAGAGGGAAATAAGGAAAAACTTTTCAACCAGTAAATGAAACATGTTTTGTGAGAGGTAAACATTAACTAATAACTCAATCCAACATTTATATAATCCTCAATCTGGATTAAATTTAAAAGATTCAAAACCACAGTCGATACAAGTATCAAACGACAATTCCCCTCGGTTGAACAAACAAAATCTAATTTAGATGATTCCAATCTTGTTGGCAACATCCAATGCGTCGTAATCAGGAGTCAACCTAACATATGCCTTCTTCGTCCCATCAGGCCTGTTCCACAATGAGATAACAGTTAAAATAACCCTTACTATAAAACAAGAGGCAACATATATTTGAAATTAAGCAACCCCATAGCAGCATAAACGACATATCAATAATGTACCATGGTTAGAGATACTTAGATGCAGTAAATAAAGAGACTTAGAAACCTAATGCAACCTTTACCTGATTAAAGTATTCACTTTCTTGGTTTGGATGTCATACATTTTCTTCACAGCATCCTTAATCTTCTTCTTGTCAGCACGAATATCAACAATGAAAACAAGAGTGTTGTTGTCTTCAATTTTTTTCATTGCAGACTCGGTAGTCAATGGATATTTCAGAATTTGATAATGATCCAACTTGTTCCTAGGAGGAGCACTGATCCTAGGATACTTGGGGTTTCTATCCTTTTTCAAAGTTTTGGGGCGATGGAAAGTGACTTTAGTCCTGATCTTACTCGCCTTCTTCTTAATGGCTGATGAACCTGCTTTCACGGCCTTGGCAGCCTTCAAGGCCTGAGCCTTTGGGTCACCCTTCTTGGTAGTGTCAACTGTAAGACCAAAGTCCATGTAAACATCAGGGCATGAAAAAATATTAAAGAAAACTTTATTTATCTAAGAACTTATAATATGCTACAAGAAGTAACAAATATAAGCATAACAAAAATGAATAAAGAGCATGCACTGTTAAATTGAATTTAACCAGTATCAAGTAGAACTGCATTAAAGCCAAGACTTTTCACAGATCCAACGTGCCACGTTTATGAAAGTTAAGTTCATCAATTCTTTTATTAGGATTAATGCAACCAAGTTGCAGGAACAGTCAAACCTCGTTATTTATACAGCACAGATTCAATTTCATAACCTCAAACAATCCGTGCCAGAATCCAGAATGCTTAGGCCTTGTTCGGAGTCATAGGTAACAAAATCATAGTAGATGCACCGAATCAAGGCTCACGTCCAACCAACGGTGTAAAGCTACCCGCCATTTCAACTTTCTCAACTCCCCCCTTATTCTACAAGGTTTACGACTACATTGTACGCATATAGAAGCTACTAATTCCTAGATAAAGCCCTTACTAAAACTACCAATCACACAAATATATCTAATATTATATTCTAGCAATAAGGATACATCGAGCAAACAAAATCTGAAAAATATTATGAACACAGATTCAAATAATTTCTATAATAAAAAACAATGGCATATAAAATACTCAATACTTGCAATAATACAGAAAATGGTAGATAAATTGGTACCTTTAGCTGGAGCCATTTCTGGTATATTAGAATTTAACCTTACCTGATAAATCAAAAAAATGTAAAAATAATTACTGATATTATATTAAAAGAATTAATAAAAACAAAAGCTAAAAGCAGTAATTTTATGTGAATTTGACATCTTGTAGTTTGTATAGCTCACCTAGGCAAAATGGTTGAAGCAGATGCAGGTAAGGTTAGGGTTTTGACTGATTTATATAACACCATTTAATTATCAGTACCTTAATTGATAATGGACTAAACTCAACATGGGCTAAATTTTCATAGGCTCGAATTCATTTGGGCTAATATCCTACAATACAAATTATACAATTGCTAGTGGACGAGCGGGTTTCGGGTTATTCAAGTATGAAACACGTTATCGGGTTGGATAATGACCGGGAGTATTGGGTAATTCGATCGTTTTATGAATTGGGTAATTATTCGGTTGTTTGAGTATAAAACAAAAGTATCAGCACGAACTCAATGGGATAGTCCGGTTATGTTTTCAATCACGCAGCTAACAAGTCAAGTTTTTAATATGCATAGAGAGAATCTATTACATTTAATCCGGTCATTACCTAGCTGTATCGAATAATAAATAGGCCATACAAACATGTTGGATTTATCGGGTTGAGTATCGGATGCAAGACGAGAGACCTATCACGTGCCACACGGGTTATATGTTACATTTGCACTTCAAAATTTGTTTGAGACTATATATGAATGTGTTTTAAAGAGTGTAAACTAAACTAAATCGAGTCTGATAATGGTACGATATATCAAGTTTGCAATGTTATCTACTCGGTTATTAATGGATCCAGCGGGTACCCATTTTTTTTTTTAATTGAAACGATGAGCGGGTACCGATTATTAGTGCATTAGTTATTTCTTCTTTGATAGGCAATAGGTATATATCCGAAGAAAACAATACATTAAAAAACCTTAACGTTAAATTGAGCTGGAGGTAACAATTTCAAACAATAATAATCGCATTTCAACCTTATTAAAAGGATGAAGAGAACATATTATAGATAAAAAACATTACATTTATCGTCACCGCCACCATCGCCGCCGCCACTTTGATCAGACCATACATCAACAACATCATCATCTTCCATATCAAGTTCTTTTGCTGTTTGCTCTGCCTTAATCCTCTCCCCATTGTAAGTGAATCTTGCACCTTCATACTCCAAATTCACACGTTCACAATAGGCCATCATCACTCTCTTTAGTGCTATGTTACGTTTGATCCTTAGACATACATCTCGTACTCCTTCTCTTTGTATCTTTATTGTAACATGACTACTATCACCATCATCTTCCATTTTTTCATCAATATTCAAGAATACTATACTTGGGATACCAAAGGATAAATATAGTGTGCATGTCATTAATGAGAAGATGTAGTTGAAACACTCTTGGGATCTCTCAAGTTGTTGGAAATTTAATCTGGGGACCTTTGGATTGCTTCCTTTGACCGTTATATGTAAGAAAAAAAGAAATAAGGGTACTACCAGGGCCTGGGGCACGGACTTTATCAGTGATAACAATAATCTTCCTCAATATCTCAATATCTCTAAAGCACTCTTATCTAGCAGATGCATTATTTAATATAAATGCATTAACTTCTCTAACTACGTGAAAATAAGAAGTATAGATAGTATAATGTAGGCAGTTTTAATTTATTTCATTATATCAAGGCGGAGATAATAGATAATATCTACTGCTTCACATGAATGCTCAATTGTGTGGCTCTACTTTTGGCTTCTGGGTGAATGAACTGCCTTGACTGCCTAACACCAGTTGCTTATTAAGATTTAAGAGCATATATTAAAACTTATAGGCCTTCTCAATTAATCACTCAATTTTTTAGTTGTCATTTTTAGCATTTTGCGTGATTAAGAAAAAAGAAAAAGTAGTCAAAAAGAAATGCATTGAAAATGTAAGTGTGTCAATTTAAATAATATCATTGGTTGGTTGTTTATTTGAGAAAAATAGTAAAAAGTATATTGAAAATGTAAAAACTATTTATTATGTTAAAATGACAGCTATAAAAAATTTTTGGTAAGCATGTTATAAAAAACGGAGGTATTTTTTATGACACTACTTCACCGGATGATAATTCGAAATGCAAAAAATAGTGAAGAACTCCCATAATCATTCATACTCCGATATTATTATAAATACTAGAAGAGGGTCTGATACAGACTTATTGATGACAAGTTACTGACAACAAACACACAGATAGTCGACACAATCAAAGCTCATCATATAATATCCTGGGAGAGATTCATGGATTAACCTTTGGTGCCCATCCGGCAATCACATGCTCTTTTGTAGCCTTAGTTTTTGTGAAGGACTCCCGAGCGAAAAGAAGATTCAATGGTGATTAATAATTTAGAGGCATCAAACAAAAGCACCATGAATAGAAGTGAAATCAAAGGGGGAAAATGAATAGAGAAGAAAATGGTGCTACACCTACTTTTTACTTGAAGTACATTTTACACAAGAATTGACAGGTTATCCCCACGCTTATATAATTTAGGAAGTTAAAAGTTTGTGGCACATAAGATGTTTAGCATGCATATTCACCGTCGTGGCAAAGGACACGGTCTTAGTGAATACATCCAAAATGGGACAGGAATGAGTTCAGTTAAATGATACTGTAGTAATCTCCTTACATTTAAATCCATTCAGGTTTAATGTCCAGAACAAAGGTAATAGAAGAAATTCATTATTGAATCTTAATGGAGGGACTTTAAAAAGGATTGGCTGCATATAATCTCCTATCAATTCAGAACAAAACAATCACATACAAAGACAGTGGCATGTGTGTGTGAGAGTGAGAGAGAGATCCTTACATTCATGTAGTTCTTCACATGAGACAAGCTCTCAGGGACAGCCCATTTCTTGAAATGGTCAAGAGCCACCTCAAGATGGTATAGTTTCGGGGCCAAACTCAGATCAACAGCAGAAATACTTGCTCCATTGACATATGGTCCATGATCAACAGAGAGATTATTGCATACATTCTAACATAGGTAATTTTGAATTTCGAGTGATAGATTACATACATGGCCTTTAAGATGCTCATCAAATGCTTTCAATTCAGTGAGCAAAGTCTGCTCTGTTCCATCATTAGAATCCTTACTCTTCAAAAATGCCACAAAGGAAGAGAATATTTTGGATCCCCTACAATCCAGAAAACGAGAGGTTCTAAATTCCAATAAACAAAATCTAAAGTGGTATATCAAAATACTAGACAGAAACTTATTGGAAGGTGAAAGATGAATTGTTAGAGAAATGCCTCAGAAAGAAGCATATCCAGAAATGGTTGCATGAACTATAATAGTCTACTCCACCTAACTCGAGAAGCGAGAGAACAATGACCAGTGAGCCACAATTACATGGACCAATGTACATACAGATTGAGATGTCAATAAACTCAAGATCAGGCTAATATTATATGTTCCTAATGATGAATTAAGGGAGGAGCCATTCTCTTTCAATAAATATAATGAGTATGCAGAAGGAGAAGGATAATAACTCCGACATCATCTCGAAAGCATTGAACCACTGTTTTCATCTATAACAGCTTCAAAATACAAGCCAAATCATTTGGCTAAAAAGAGTCATTAAGCATTGCAAAAAAATTGTTAACACAACAAATTGGAAAAATGGCCACAATTTCCAAGGTTCAAAATGGTCAATAGTCACCTTAACATTGAGACTCAAAGTCAAACAAGGACTAAAGTCAAACGATAACCAAAAAACAAATCTTGATCTTGCTTTCAAAATGGAGTGGAAAATTCAACCACAAATGTTATAATCATCTAGTCAAGCTAAAAAACAAGCAATATAAACTTATTCAAGCACATTCTCAACTCTCAAGATAGGTATCAACACATATACATTAAATCACAAATACAAGTGATCCAATTCAGACATAAAACATACACAGTAGCAAACTCAGGAGGAGTAATAAGAGGAGGGCTAGGGTATTTCTCCTCAATGATCCCAACAATAACATCAGAATCAGAAATCCATTTCTCATCACCAAATTTGATAACTGGAACTGACCCTTGTGGATTCACTTTCAAAAACCTATACAATCAAAACCCAAAAAAGATTGAATTTTTAGTTAGAGATACAAGGAGTACTAATTAATACTCCATATATGCATATCAACATGCCCTAATGCTTTTAAGAGATCCAACCAAGAGGGGGGCGGATAGTGCACATCCTTAGCTACCTTGTGATAACAGGGAGCTTGTTTTCAAATTGATCCAAACTTAATACATTATAAACTCTTTAAACTAATACTCGGTAAATCATTAAACTCTCTGAAATGATAAATTTTTCATTAGAGATACCTATAACAACTAACATATGCCCAAAAAATTAGAGTTCATATATTTCACCCACCATTCAGGCTTATCTTGAAGATTAATCAGAATCATCTTGTAGGTAACATTCTTCTCTTCCAAAGTCAACAACACCCTTTGACTAAATGGACCTTAAAACATCATAAATAACAACAAATTCAATACCCATAATTATTTTTTAGTATTAAATAAAAAAGAGTACTTACAGTCACCAAGAATGTTGGGGGCACCAACAGCAGCCTTCACACAAACTTCAACAGCCATTTTTTCTGGGACGAATATTTTGAGAAATTAAAGGATTCTTGTATGTTCTTCAACTACTACTAGTGTGTGACTTTATAGTCTGGGAATCGGATTTTATATTACATTCCATTGATATATTAAATGAAATAAATATATTACTCTGTAGTATACTAAATATATAAAAATGTAATAACTATATACGGAGTACTACAAATACCTTATCAATTTATTTTTAAATGGATTGTTTTTTTATTTCTTTGCATACTCAAAGTATTAAAAACTTTTTGGTTCATGATTTGAAGTTCTGAACTTAGCATTGAATTTCTATATAAAAAATCATTATTTTATTTATTCGATAGGTTATAGATTGGACTAGAACTGTGCAAATTAATTTTTCTAGAATTATATAATTATGTAAATGCTCTAGTTAGGTGACTAGAAACTCGTATAGATCGGAGTCAAGGTCGACTCACGGCGTGGTTCATTATAAATGGAAATGGCTTGAGCCTTTGCTCACCCAAAGCAACTGTGTGACTCGATATAACTTGACTCACTTCTAAGTTCTAACAATAGGTGAAATGTCACTGAAAATGGAATACCATACCTCGAACTTTAGGCAAGGGTCGAGCGGAAGAAGTAAAACTAGCTAGAAAGAAACTCAAAGTGAAGAAGACAAAAACATTGGTTACGAAACACATATTCATGAAGTCGAGGTTGTAAGAAATGATGGAAAGGAGGATTTATCAATGGTGTAAAAATTGAACTTAACTAGTTCTGCAATCGAGATGTAATTAACTTATTATGCTAATCTAACTTATGTATATAAAGATACAATTATACAAAGACAAAGAAAGGTTTGGTAGTTTCCAAAGCAAATGAATAGTAAGATTATGTAACAAAAATATTCCGAGGGGTGTACACAAATTACAAATTCGAGCCAGAATCAATCGAAACAACGAAAATAACGAATTGGTAAAAATAGGTTCGAAAAATAAAAAACCGACTCCAAATCGGTTCGGTTTTTCCGTAGAACCGGCTGGTTAGAAGGGCGAACCCGATAATGCTAAAATAAGAAACCTATGTAGTGTTATAAGTTATTTCGACTGTTTTCATTATATCAAAGAGTAAAAAAGAATATATACCCTTTCACATAAACGCTCAACTGTGTGGCTACTTTTGGCTTCTGGGTGAATGCACGGTTTTGATTACTTAAGAGCATATATTATGTGCCTTCTATTAAGAGAATATATCACTTGCATTCTCATTTATTTTTGTTACTACTTTATCATATGATAAGGATACATACGATTTGACATTTTTTACGCGTTTAGGTGAAGCTCGAGATACTTAGGCATATAGGCTATTAATGTTGATGTACCTTTTTACCAGATGATAATATGAAATGCAAATTTTTTTGAAGAACTCCCAAAGTTCAACTCGGATATTATTATAAATATTAGAACAGGGTCTGATACAGACTTATTGATAACAAGTTACAGACAACAAACATGACAAATAGTCGACGCAACCAAAGCTCGTCATATCATATCCTGGGAGAGATTTATGGATTAACCTTTGGCTCCCATCCAGCAATCAAATGCTCTTTTGTAGCCTTAGTTTTTATGAAGGACTCTCGAGCGAAAAGAAGCTGCAATGGGGATCAATAAATTAGAGGCATCACACAAAAGCGCCATGAATAGAAGTGAAATCAAAGGTAAAAAATGAATAGAAGTGAAGTTGGTGCTACAACATTTTATTGGCAGGTTATCCCCAAGTTCATATAATTTAGGAAGTTAAAAGTTTGTGGTTGATGTTACAAAATGATCACATAAAAGAAGGTGGCGTGCAGGGAGGGACCCAAAATTTTAACGTGAGTATTCATTTCATCATTCAAAATATAAAAATTTAACATGGGTATTCAATTTCATGTGATGAATACAAATTGAATACTCTAGGTCCGACCCTGGTGGCATGTGTGTGCGAGAGTGAGAGAGATCCTTACATTCATGTAGTTCTTCACATGAGAGAAGCTCTCAGGAACAGCCCATTTCTTGAAATAGTCCAGAGCCACCTCAAGATGGTATAGTTTTGGTGCCAAACTCAGATCAACAGCAGAAATGCTTGCTCCATTGACATATGGGCCCTGATCAACATAAGAGATTATTGCATCGTTCTAATATATATGCGATTTCAAATTTCGAGTGATAGATTACATACATGGCTTTTAAGATGCTCGTCCAATGCCTTCAATTCACTGAGCAAAGTCTGCTCTGTTCCATCATTGTTATCCTTACTCTTCAAAAATGCCGAAAAGGAGGAGTATATGTTGGATCCCCTACAATCCAAAAAACGAGAGATTCGAAATCCAATAAGAAACACACATTCTTTTTTCATTAAAATGTCCAAATGCCTTTAAAGAGGCTTTTGCCTGAGCAGGTTTAGGGATAGGATAATAGACAACCTTACCTCTGTTATAACAAAAAGGTTGTTTTCGAATTGAGTCAGGTTTAGGGATAGGATAATAGACAATCTTACCTCTGTTATAACAAAAAAGGTTGTTTTCGAATTGAGTAAAAAATGGAGTGCAAATACTAAAGTCAAATTGAGAGAACATACACAGTAGCAAACTCAGGAGGAGTAGTGAGAGGAGGGCTTGGGTATTTCTCCTCAATAATAACAACAATAACATCAGAATCAGAAGTCCATTTCTCATTACCAACTTTGATAACTGGAACTGTCCCTGCAGGATTCACTTCCAAAAACCTATATAATCGAAACCGAAAAAGGATTGAATTTTTAGTTAGTATATATAAACATCAACATACCTCAATGCTTTCGAGAGACTCACCTGAAAGGGTAAGGGGATCGAATAGTAGTATAGTACACAACCTTACCTTCCTTCCTTGTAATAACACAAAGCTTGTTTCCAAATTGACCCAAACTTAATACAGTAGAAACTCTTTAAATTAATACTCAATAAATTAATAAACTTTCTAATCTATACAATAGTAATAAATTTGTCTAGTCACGACTTGGACAATTAGAAAAATGATGAAAAACGATAAAATAATAAGATAGTAATTTTTTCGAGAGATCCTTTATAGTATTAGTTCCTATAAAAATCATAAATTAATAATTCTTAGAAATTGAAAAAACAATTATTACAATTTAGTGAAAATATAATTTTAATGTTGCGTCTTATCTTTGAATGTTTTATAGTTGTTGTTTCTTAGTTCAAATCTTGTTGCAACTTATCTCTAATTTTTTTTATTACGTCCAGTAGTTCCGCTATTGTGTTTTTTCATTTTGCTCACAAGTTTCAAAGGAATTGTATCATCTTGAGGTTCATCTCAACATTGTTCTGAATGATAGTAATTACAAATTTCTTTCAAATTCTGAACCTGAACCTGCTTCATTTTCACCATATAGTTCATTAGATTCTTGATATACATAATTCACCCACCATTTAGGCTTATCTTGAAGATTAATCAGATTCATCTTGTAGGTAACATGCTTTTCCTCCAAAGTCAACAACACCCTTTGGCTAAATGGACCTTAAACATATCAAAATGGCAACAAATTCAATACACATATTTAGTTTTTAGTACTAAATAAAAATTATTACTACAAAGAGTACTTACAGTCTCCAAGAACGTTGGGGGCACCAACAGCAGCCTTCACACAAACTTCAACTGCCATTTTTGAGAAAGTTAAGGAATTGAAGAGTTTCTTGTATCTATTTATACTACTAGCGTGGTCCAAAGTCACAATGGTTGTAGCAAAACGTGCACCGCGTTTGTAATTTTGTAAGCCACGAGTAATTGGTTGCTATAGCATTCATGATATAATTTGTGAGGTACATTACAATATAGTTATATTGTTGAGAATTAGTCCACGAAAGTGATATAAATATGACAAATGTTATACGTTCGTTCATGTTTTTAACATTTAAAATAGGGCAAATGTGCATCATTTGTCACTTTCGAGGACCATATTGTAACATTCGAGTCATTTTGATCTTTTTAGTGGACTAATATATAACAATGTAACGATATGAAACTAAAATGTAACTTAATTAATTATTTGATACCAAATCCACAATTAACTACACTGTCTATAAAATATAATAAATTATCCAATCTGATAACTACGGCCCATTTACAATAAACGTGTACTGCAAAAGACATTTTCAATTTATTTTTAAATTGGAATTATTTCTTAGGCATCCCTAAAGTATTGAAAACTTTAGATTCAGGGAAAAAAATATGGGAGAAAAGTTTCAATTTGACATTTGGATCTTTACTCGGTTAAACCAAAATTCGCATTTTATTCAAGGGACTTGGCCTATTTGAAACGTTAAACTAGACGAGGCATGGGAATGTGCTACTCTCATTTATCATGAGGGTGAATACAAAATTAAGGAATTTTTAAAAGAAACGAAATACAATTCTAAAAATAGTATTTGAAGTTTATCAAAAGTTGGAATTTAATCTTCGTTGTCGACATAAGTGCAAATTAGTCTTTCAAACTGGACTTAAAAAAACCTTCAGTCGTCCGCTATTTCGTTATTGGGAGTAAAATACACTGTTTTTGTCTTGATAATTCATGAAATGTAACTAGAAATGGAAAACCGTACCTTGATTTTGAGGCAAGGGTTGGGCGGAAGAAGTAAAACTAGCTACAAAGAAATTCAAAAGTGAGGAAGACAAAAACAGTGATTGTGAAACACATGCTCATGAAGTTGAGGTTGAAAGAAATGATGGAAAAGAGTACTCAAAAGAGGATTTGTCAATGGTTGTAAGACTTTTACATTAGTTTTGTAATCGAGATGTCATTAAGCTAATCTACCTTATGTCATTAGTTTTACAGATACAAGAACAAAAGAAGTCCAACTTATATTTTGTATCACACTATTCTATGTTACATTTCGTTGAGATCGTATCATGTGCCTTATTAAAAATAAAAAAATAAAATACTTGAGATCGTAATATATCAAGTGTATACATAAAATTAAGCCTTTTCAAAGCAAATGAATAGTAAGATATGTGACTAAAATATAATAAAATACTTGAGATCGTAATATATCAAGTGTATACATAAAATTAAGCCTTTTCAAAGCAAATGAATAGTAAGATATGACTAAAATATAATAAATAAATACATAATATATCGAGTGTATCGTAAAATTAAGCCTTTTCAAGCAAATGAATAATAAGATCATGTGACTAAAATATCCTGCCTCGTACTTCGACAACTCGACGTAGTTGAATAAATGAAATGGATATTGCATTTTCATTTTTTTTACTTTTGTTTTTCTCTGGATTTCAATCTCAATAAATTCTTAAAGTATTTAATTATGTGTTTGTTATTTGATGTATGAAAAAAAATCAATAAAGGGGTACTGAAAACGAGCTTTTAATTTGATACTTCAAGTAGAAAAGCACGGTATAGTTGCGTTGATAGGCGTTAAAAGCGCATTTGGTCGCGTCATGGCAAATGTGGAGGTTATCCGAGATGTCTTACTCAGACGGGTCATAACCACCCCATCTGCCAGCCAGCATGGCCAGGAGTAACCGCGGCCTTGGCCGGGTCGGCCAGCAGTGCTGCATTGCAGAATCGAACTCACGCCGATGCGCACCGCAAGGAAGCCGTATCGGCGAGATGTGCCGTTAATGCGTAAACACGGTATAGTTACAAAGATATTCAATGGCTTTGTAAATTCTAAATAGGTTTGAAAATATTGTAAAACTATCATATTTTTTCTTATCGGAAACAGTAGTTAAAGGCATAATATAAATGTTTTATGTATGAAATCTGAAACTCAAGGTGAGATATGTAAGTGCCAATGCCAGACCACGTATACGGTATATCAACTTGTCTGGTTGGCATTATTGTTATCAACAATAAGGCTAAAAATCAATTCATGTGGGTAAATTTCCTTATATCTTCATTATTATTTGTGTCGATCTGGCTGGTGTGTGGTGGACCATATGAGCGTTTTACACTCATTAAACGTTGTTCTTGAATACCAATGATACAATGCCACAATGGTATTACTAACTATGTTAGGATACACCATATATTGAATATATGAACATATGTACAATATCATGAATCATAATAATTCGTAAGGAGTCAGATGATCATTTCTGAACTTCGTTCATCTTAATATCTTATAATACTTCGTTTGTTTATATTCATATGACTTAATTCATTTTTCGTTTATTTTTTACTTGACATGATATATTATGGGTATAATAATTTTTTTCTATGTATTAAAAATTGATTTGGCCATTCAAATTGAAATTGAAGACTGAAGAGTAGCATATATATTACTTCAACATATAAACATGAGTGGAAATTTACGATATATCAACACTAAACAGTCATAGTGATGAGTAATCACCTCAAAATAAAAGAAACATGATTTATGGGGTGATGAAAACAGTGAAATGTGTAATAGTTTCAACACCATCAGTTGTATGCTGATTTTCTTGATGAAGTTCTGTCTCAATAATGGCATGCCCTTTAGCATTCTCATAGGCACCAGTCCCTCCAATTATAGCAAGGTGAGATATAGGTGTAGCCGTACGGTGCACTCCAAAGAAGCTAATGGTATCTTCTACTCCATTTCCATGGTGCTCTCCTCCATGGAAAAATGCTGTCAAAGCTAATGTATGGCTGCTTCCATCTTGGGAGCTTGCAACATAGAACCCTTGTGCTTTTCCTATGACTCCTGTTCCTAGCTCGTGTCCTTCGGTTAGTTCGTTGTCGACGACGGTGATGGACCCGAACATGAGTTCTTGGAGGCTTAAGCCGGATGGGAGATTT
Source organism: Lithospermum erythrorhizon (assembly GCA_019722365.1). NCBI lineage: Eukaryota > Viridiplantae > Streptophyta > Magnoliopsida > Boraginales > Boraginaceae > Lithospermum > Lithospermum erythrorhizon. Next base: position 465,828 of record JADFUC010001644.1, read on the forward strand.
CCTGCTGTGACAAAGGGCTGGTTGCCTCCACTGCTGGCGACGTCGTTGTTGCCGTTGTTTTGGAGGTTGGTTTGTTGTCCGTTGAGGCCTGCAAGGATGGGGAAATTGTTGTTGTTGATAATGCCATTGATTGAGTTGAGTGGAACTCCTCCATTTATTGGGAATACTTGGCTGTTTGCCTTTGAGAATGGGAGGTTGTTTGCATTGGTAGTTGCTACCACTCCAGTAACTACCCTTCCTGATGCAGTATCAAAACAAAAATTAGTGAAAAGATATACTTATATGATTATATAATTTTTATTAGAATAATTTAAGTTTTTAAAATAAGAATAAGATGTTATTTATAATCAAACTTTCAACATGAAAAATGAAAACGTCAATTAATATTGATTACTGACCCGAGGGGTGGGAGCCACCAAGTATATCATGCATAAAGAAGGATAACGTTGGGTGTTCTCCTTTAGCATTTTCCCCTGACTCGGTTCCAGTCTTGGCAGCTGGAGTAGCTGCTCCAGCTGAGGCCACGACAGGAGCGTCTACTGGTGGTGCTGTGGCGACAATGGGGGTCGTCGCAGCTGGAATTTCGTCACTTGGTAACGCGGCCGAGGGAGGTACTACAGGTGGAACATCAGGAACATCACTTCCTATAGTGTCTTCTGGCGCCCCGGGTGCTGTTGGAAGAGTGTATTGTGGGGTGAGTTCATCAAGGATTCTTACAGAATTGGCACATCCAATGGTAATGAGAAGCAAAATGAGATGGAAAAGCTTAGCCATTTTGGTGTAATGCAATGGTTTGTAATAGGAGTGAATTGATACTTGACTACTTCTGATGAGAACTAAGGTATTTATATATGGTTTTGGCTATTTCAAGAATGATCAAAAGTGGAGCTGGTAACATGGAGTTAGTATACACTATAACTATTATTCAGCCACATAATAGTGAAGCTAGCTACTAGCTAAAAAGCTTCCATGGTCTTCTGAACTGGTGGCATGGTGGAGTTAGTAATCCGTGCTTTGTAAACTACTCATCCACTATCCAGTTCAAAATTAAATCAAATTCACGTATACCAATAAACTTAGGCTCGGAATATATTCAAAATATACCCGGATGGACTCAAAATAAAAATGAATAAACTCGAAATAGTTATGAATAAACTCAAAATAGAGCTAAATAAATTCAAAATAGATTCGAATAAACTTGTTTGGCGAAAAATACCAACAGAGCCAAAATAACCAAATCAACCATGCAAGCTTAGCCCACTCTACCAAATTTCAAGTCTAGATTCAAGAATCAAAATCAATTCCAAACTGAAATAATTATCTAATCGGGTTACCAAATAATTTTCAAGTCACCCAATTCATCAACAACACTAATTGTCCCGACCCCACTTAGCGGATGTTAGTACCCAATTGGTGCTAAAACATAGTTGGGTACTTGGGTTCGAGTGGTTACCGAATAACCCGGTCAGGGTAGACATTTTATTGAGTCAGGTTACTTGGTTGTTTTGCGTATCGAACATTATTATTTTACTCTAGTCCTACTCGGATATCAGTTAAGGAGGTATCATGTTGACTTTTTTGTCCAAGTATCTAGCGAATCGTATTTTCCAAATCAATTTGCACATAAAAATAAGTACAAAGTTACAAGCGAGTCGATTTTTTCAAATATCGGGTGCATAAACTTTATCGAATCGGCTAATCCCCCAAATACACTATACTTGGACAAGCTGGTCAAGTCGGATTTTTCGAATCGGGTTTTTCGAATCGAGCACTTAGGAGATCTGCTGACACATGTAGTCCCATCGTCATCACTCTTCACACTAGTGTGCCAAAACCCTAGGGTTCTACCTAAATCCAATTTCAATTTCCTCCACATCTTCCTACGGTTTTGCTCCACCACCGCCGCCGCCATGTACCTCTACAGCTTAACTCTCCAAAACCCCACCGGAATCCTCTGCGCAATAAACGGCAGCTTCTCCGGCGGAAAATCCCAAGAAATCGCCGTCGCACGCGGCAAACTCCTCGACCTCCTCCGCCCCGATGAAAACGGTAAGCTCCAAACACTAATTTCCGTTGAAATATTTGGCGCAATTCGTTCATTAGCTCAATTTAGGTTAACTGGTGCCCAAAAAGATTACATAGTTGTCGGGTCTGATTCGGGGAGAATAGTGATTTTGGAGTATAATAAGGAGAAGAATTGTTTTGATAAAATTCATCAGGAGACTTTCGGGAAATCGGGGTGTAGAAGGATTGTTCCGGGTCAGTATTTAGCCATTGATCCGAAAGGGAGGGCGGTTATGATTGGCGCGGTTGAGAAACAGAAGCTTGTTTATGTTTTGAATCGCGATACTGCGGCTAGGTTGACTATTTCGTCGCCTTTAGAGGCGCATAAGAGTCATACGATTGTTTATTCAATTTGTGGGGTGGATTGTGGGTTTGATAACCCGATATTTGCTGCGATTGAGTTGGATTATTCGGAGGCTGATCAGGATCCGTCTGGTCAGGCTGCGAATGACGCGCAGAAGTGTTTGACGTTTTATGAGCTGGATTTGGGGCTTAATCATGTTTCCAGGAAGTGGTCTGAGGCAGTTGATAACGGGGCGAATATGCTGGTTACTGTTCCTGGTGGCGGGGATGGGCCGAGTGGTGTGCTTGTGTGTGCAGAGAATTTTGTGATTTATAAGAATCAGGGGCATCTGGATGTTCGGGCTGTTATTCCTAGGCGAGCTGATTTGCCTGCTGAACGCGGGGTTTTGATAGTTTCGGCTGCTATGCACAAGCAGAAGTCTATGTTTTTCTTCCTTTTGCAGACCGAGTATGGGGATGTTTTCAAGGTGACGCTGGATCACGATAATGAGCGGGTTAAGGAGTTGAAGATTAAGTATTTCGATACAATCCCTGTTACATCTTCATTATGTGTTTTGAAGTCTGGGTTTTTATTCGCTGCTTCTGAGTTTGGGAATCATGCGTTATATCAATTTCAGGCGATTGGGGATGATCCGGATGTTGAGGCCTCATCAGCTACTCTTATGGAAACAGAAGAAGGCTTCCAGCCTGTATTTTTCCAGCCTCGGAAGCTAAAGAACCTGGTGAGGATTGATCAAGCTGAGAGCTTAATGTCAGTTATGGATATGAAAGTTACAAATATGTTTGAAGAAGAAACCCCTCAGATTTTCACACTTTGTGGTCGTGGTCCACGCTCATCCCTGCGGATACTTAGAACCGGGTTGGCTGTCAGTGAAATGGCCGTCTCCCAGCTTCCTGGTGTTCCTAGTGCAGTATGGACTGTAAAGAAGAATGTGAATGATGAATTCGATGCATACATTGTTGTGTCATTTGCCAATGCTACTCTGGTCCTTTCTATTGGTGAGACAGTCGAAGAAGTCAGTGACAGTGGGTTTCTCGATACCACGCCTTCCCTTGCCGTTTCTTTGATTGGTGATGATTCACTCATGCAAGTCCATCCCAGTGGTATCAGGCATATAAGAGAAGATGGTCGTGTTAATGAGTGGAGAACACCTGGTAAGAGAACGATTGTAGAGGTTGGTTCCAATAGGCTTCAAGTGGTCATTGCTCTTAGTGGGGGAGAACTAATATATTTTGAGGTGGATATGACTGGCCAACTGATGGAGGTGGAGAAACATGAAATGTCTGGGGATGTTGCATGTTTAGACATTGCGCCTGTTCCTGAGGGAAGACGAAGATCCCGCTTCCTTGCAGTTGGTTCATATGACAACACAATTCGTATATTGTCTTTGGATCCTGATGATTGCATGCAGGTTTTGAGCTTACAAAGTGTTTCTTCTCCTCCCGAGTCTCTTCTGTTTCTTGAGGTGCAGGCTTCTGTTGGTGGTGAGGATGGTGCTGATCATCCTGCCAATCTTTTCCTGAATGCTGGTTTACAGAATGGTGTTCTTTTCAGAACCGTGGTGGATATGGTGACAGGTCAACTTTCAGATGCCCGATCTAGATTCTTAGGTCTCCGAGCACCTAAGCTCTTTTCTGTTTCTGTAAGAGGACGACAAGCCATGCTTTGTTTATCAAGTAGACCTTGGCTTGGTTACATCCACCAGGGGCACTTCCTCTTGACACCTCTGTCTTATGAAACTCTAGAATTTGCCTCTTCGTTTTCATCGGATCAGTGTGCAGAAGGTGTTGTTGCTGTTGCTGGGGATGCATTACGGGTTTTCACTATTGAGAGATTGGGAGAAACTTTTAATGAAACTGCTATTCCTTTAAGATATACACCAAGAAAGTTTGTTGCACATCCCAAAAGGAAACTATTGATAGTGGTTGAGAGTGATCAGGGAGCTTTTACAGCAGAGGAACGTGAAGCTGCAAAAAAAGAATGCTTTGAGGCTGCAGGAATGGGGGAAAATGGTAATGTGGACCAGGTGGAGAACGGTGGTGAGGATGATGAAAGTGATCCCCTTTCTGATGAACAATATGGGTACCCTAAAGCCGAGTCAGGTAGGTGGGTTTCTTGTATCAGGGTTCTAGATCCGAGGTCAACTCAAACTACCTGTCTGCTTGAGCTTCAGGATAATGAAGCTGCATTTAGTGTGTGCACTGTGAATTTCCATGACAAAGAGTACGGAACTCTCTTAGCTGTTGGTACAGCAAAGGGCCTTCAGTTCTGGCCCAAACGGTCTTGTGAAGCAGGTTTTATCCATATATACAGGTTTAAGGAAGATGGCAAAGTTCTTGAACTTCTGCACAAGACTCAAGTTGAAGGGGTACCTCTCACATTATGCCAGTTTCAGGGTAGACTACTTGCTGGGATTGGGCCTATCCTTCGATTGTATGATTTGGGGAAGAAGCGGTTGCTGAGAAAATGTGAGAATAAGATGTTCCCAAATACTATAATGTCGATTCACACCTACCGTGATCGTATTTATGTGGGTGACATGCAGGAGGTATGCTCTCTATGTGCTTTGTGGATTTGCACCGAGTTACTTTCTATATTATATATCAGTTTGTATTTCTTACCATATTTGATTTCTTCAATTTTTGGTTTCTTATAATTTGCTTTATATATTTGTCTTGTTGTGTAGTCATTCCACTACTGCAAGTATAGGCGAGATGAGAATCAACTGTATATATTTGCTGATGATACTGTACCCCGCTGGGTTACAGCAGCTCACCATGTAGATTTTGACACGGTAGCTGGATCTGACAAGTTTGGCAACATATACTTTGTCCGACTGCCGCAGGACCTTTCAGATGAGATTGAAGAGGATCCTACTGGAGGGAAGATAAAGTGGGAGCAAGGGAAACTCAACGGAGCTCCAAACAAAGTAGAAGAAATAGTTCAGTTTCATGTTGGTGATGTTGTCACATGTTTGCAGAAGGCATCTCTAATTCCAGGTGGTGGGGAGTGCATAATATATGGAACTGTAATGGGGAGCTTGGGAGCTATGCTTCCCTTCACCTCCCGAGACGATGTTGATTTCTTTTCACATCTGGAGATGCATTTAAGGCAGGAACACCCACCTTTGTGTGGTAGGGACCACATGGCTTACAGATCTTCCTATTTCCCTGTCAAGGTACGTCTTTTTTGCTTCCATCACCTTACTTAAGTTGCATAAGAAGATAACATATGAACTTAAAATCTTGATACCTTGCAATCATTAACATCAAAAACCCTTAACTAGCAAACATTTATGCTGTCATATGCAGATTTTGCTGTAAAAGGTTTTGGATTTGGTTCCTCTACCTTTTTGTCTTGTTTGATATTGACTTGAAAGAACTATGCAGGATGTAATCGATGGAGATCTATGCGAGCAGTTTCCTGCATTGCCTATGGATATGCAGAGAAAAATTGCAGATGAACTGGACAGAACTCCTGCTGAAATTTTGAAGAAACTTGAAGAAATCAGGAATAAGATCATATAAGAACGTGGTGAAAGATGTATTTCAGGAACGTTTGTAGTAGGACCATTTTTACAACTTTGTCCTAAACAAATGTAGTTGTTTAATAGATTTGAACCTTTTCCAATTCGAAGGTGCAGCAATGGTTTTCTAATGGTAATATATGTATTGTATTTTTTCATTTTTCGTGTATTTTTCGACTATTTTTTATTATAAAATTATCAATCAACTAATTATGTAGTTTAACTTAATTGATATTTTATATTTTTTAATATATTTTTGATTACTTTTTATTTTTCTTAATTTATGTATGAATAACTAGAAATATATATAAAAAGAAATGAGTGAATATATTTTATTTTTAACTTTATAATATTATAATCACATAACACATACTCCTCTTTTTTTTTATAGTTATTGTTTTAGCTAATTTTTTATATTTTTTTATAATTGTCGTTTTAGGATAATAAATAGTTTTTTTACATTTTCGATATACTTTTTTTTAAAATAAACAATCAATTAATGATATTGTTTGAATTGATTGTCATTTGATATTTTCAATGAATTTTTTGAATATTTTTTCTTTTTATTAATCTATGTACATAGTGCTAAAACGACAAAAAAATAAATAAATATAGGGAGTATTATAGGAGTAATATTTACGGATATTCACGCAAATTGTAAGCAACAATTCATTCCCGGGAAAAAGACCAGCTTAACTGCGATTCCCTCACCTGAATTTCGATCAACACATATGAATCATGGCGTGAATTTACCACCTCAACATCGCATCTTCTTCAAGAAACTCCTCAACTTCACTCACCACAAGAACCTCCCCATGGGCCAAAACCTCCATGCTCACCTCATCAAGAATGGTTCAGCATTTTCCTCCACTTACCTCTCCAACACCATCTCAAACTTCTATGTTAAATGCCTCCTTTTACATGAAGCCCATTTAGCATTTCAAGATATTCAACATAAAGACGTCGTTTCATGGAACTGTCTCATTAATGGGTATGCTCAAACTGGCCTAAAAGAGCCATCTTTGTCGACTATTGAGGTGTTTAAGGAAATGTTGTATCAAGAATTTCTTCCGAATTCGCATACTTTCACTGGAGTTTTTGCTGCTGCTGCTGCTTTACAGAGGCCCTTTGTTGGTAAAGAGCTGCATTGTGTTGTTGTGAAGTTGAGTGAGTGTCGTGATGTTTATGTGGATAGTGCTTTGTTGAATATGTATTGTAAGGTGGGGTTGGTTGGTGATGCCCGTAAAGTGTTCGATGATATGATTGAACGAAATTCTGTGACTTGGGCTACAATGATTTCTGGGTATGCTTTGGAAAGGCGTGCGGTTGAGGCTGTTGAGGTTTTTAAGATGATGGTGGGTGGAGGAGAGGAAGGGGTGAATGAGTATGTATTTACTGGGGTGCTTAGTGCTTTTGCTCTAAGTGAGTATCTTCATGCTGGGAGGCAAATTCATTGTCTTGCGGTTAAGAATGGGTTGGCGTTGGTTAATTCTGTTGGGAATGCAGTTGTTACAATGTACTCCAAGTGTGGGAGTGTGAACGATGCTTTTCAGGCTTTTGGATATTCAAGTGATAGAAATTCAATTACTTGGTCTGCGATGATCACTGGGTATGCACAGAGCGGAGATGGCTTGAAAGCATTGCAACTCTTCTCGGAGATGCATTTGTGTGGGATGAAGCTGAGTGAGTACACCCTCGTAGGAGTTCTTAATGCTTGTAGTGATACCGGGTCACTTATTGAAGGAAATCAGGTTCACTCTTATGTGGTGAAGCATGGATTTGAGTCACAAATGTACATACTCACGGCATTGGTTGACATGTATTCAAAATGTGGTAATGTATTTGGTGCTCGAAAGGGGTTTGATTATTTACAGGTACGTGATATTGTTTTATGGACTTCCATGATAGGAGGGTATGTTCAGAATGGAGATTATGAGAATGCCATGATCATGTACTGTAGAATGCAAATGGAGGGTATACAGCCGAATGAATTAACTCTGGCAAGTGTGTTAAAAGCTTGTTCAGGTCTCGCTGCATTGGAACAAGGAAGGCAACTGCATTCCCATACTATTAAATATGGGTTTGGCCTCGAAGTTCCAATTGGAAGTGCACTTTCAACTATGTACACGAAGTGTGGTAGCCTAAATGATGGAGACCAGGCTTTTAGAAGGATGCCTTCAAGAGACGTATTTTCATGGAATGCTATGCTTTCTGGTCTTTCTCAGAATGGAAGAGGAGTAGAGGCACTTCAACTTTTCGAAGAGATGCGTTTGGAAGGTACTCAACCCGATCATGTTACTTTTGTGAATGTTCTTACAGCCTGCAGCCACATGGGATTAGTTGATAGCGGCTGGAATTATTTCAAGATGATGTCTGACGAATTCGGTATAGACCCAGGACTGGAGCACTATGCGTGCATGGTTGATATCCTGGGGCGTTCAGGAAAGCTCCTCGCAGCAAAAGAGTTTATTGAATCTGTACATATTGATCATGGTTTATGTTTGTGGAGAATCTTATTGAGTGCTTGCCGAAACTATCGAAACTACGAATTGGGAGCTTATGCAGGAGAAAGATTGATGGAGCTACAATCACAAGAATCATCTGCTTACGTGCTGTTGGCAAGTATTTATTCAGCAATGGGTAAACTGGATGACGTTGAACGAGTAAGAAAGTTGATGAGCCTTAGAGGGGTTAGTAAGGAGCCTGGATGCAGTTGGATTGAGCTAAGAAACAATGTTCATGTCTTCGTTGTTGGAGATTTATTACATCCACTAATTGAAGATATACGTACTGAAATAAGGAGGTTGACTGAGCTGATGAAGGATGAAGCTTCCCGACCGGATTACGAATCAACATTTGAGGAATTTCAACCAACTTGAATTTCTAAGCTCGTACATCTCGTATTTGCAGAAAAACCAACAGACTCCTAGCAGTAGGAATGATAGGTGACATTCATTTGTTATAACTTTGCTGTCAATTGGAAATTGCTCTTGATAATTATTCTTTAAAATGCATGTCACACATTAGGAGCTCACAGGGTGAATATATTTTAGCTTATATATACATGTATACAAAAATTGCAATAAAGGCAATCTTTTTTTGTTTTACATGTTACAAAATAAATAAATATTCTTATAAGCATTCGTATCTAAAAGGTCGCCATGCTCTATCTTTTGCAGGAATCAGCTTTGTGGTAGTCATCATTTGCAAACTTTTGCTCTCTCTCCATCCTTGAATTACCCAAAGCAACTCTCTCATCCAACCAACTGATGGTGTCCGAAAACACGGTATCAATGTTCTCTAGCAATTCGCCATAGAGAAGATCATGCCACATTCCAGGGTACAACTTGAATGTCTTGTCTGCACTTGAAGCTGATTCATGTAGAAGCTTGCTGACTGATGGATCAGTGACTTTGTCATCTCCTCCATGAACAACTAGAAATGGTAACTTAACCTGTATTGCATTCAGTAGAAACAATGTCAGTTTAAGGTGAAACTCTTGACAACCAGAATCAGGGGTGCCTTCTCCGGTTGGCCATACTCGAGTGGTGCGTGCATTGCACGTGGCAATCGAGTTGAATCAACTCAAATGGCTTGCAGAATTCAAGGACTGTTAACTAACCTCATGAAGGCTCTTCTCCAAATCTAAACTGACAGCTAACAGTTGTTGGCCAGTTTGTAAGCGTGGACGTCCTTTGTAACAGTATGGGTTTGCTCTCACCTGTTCACCAAAGAGTTTAAATAAATAAATTTGATTTTTGGAATATATAATCTTTCCAGTTCAAATTAATTGACGTTTTTGTTTTTTCGAGCCAAGAAGTAAGAATAAACGACTTACCTCTGCTCTTACTTCAGGTTGTCTGAAGGCAACATCAATGATGTCCTGAGTTGGGATAATTTTCCAAGTAGGAATGATTGTACTAAGCTTTGTCAGAATAGAGATTACTATTGGATGTGGCTTCATATCATCTGCTATCTATATGAGTCCAAAAGAAAAAAATTCGAGTTAGAATGAGCTTCCTATTTTTCAAATTGTATATTTAAACAGTTTGATTGATGATAAAAGAAAACAGGAATTATGAGTTTGGAAACACTAATATAATAACCAAAAAAAGATTTACAGCCTTAAACTTAAAACTTGATAACTTACGTATGTCAAAGAGGTCATAACATAGAAACGATTGAGCCAACTTGATATTAACATTTTATATTATCGTCACATATAAGAGCTTTTGGATTTTTATGTGTAACAACTAACAACTATGCTATATTTGTCAAAAGTCCACTCTTGATTTAGAATTTCTGATGTAGTACATAATAGAAATGAATGAAACTATATTTAATTATTTCATCAAGCAGTAATTAGGGGTCACAAATAGTATATGAGTAGTTGTAACAGACCGGCAAATGTTTTGGTTATGTTCCTATTTGATATGCTGGAAAGGGTCAAAAAACATACTATAACAAATTGATTCTGACCTTTCAAATTTATAGATAGAAAGACAAACAAGGTTTCAGAAGATTCTTTCTTTCTTTGTTTTTAGTCAATGGACACCATCAATTTCTTGCTATTTGTTTTTTTTCTTGCTCTTTTGTTTAGTTGCCAAATAATTGAAATTCGACCAAACAACCCTACTTTAGATGTCATACTAATTTAAAGTAGGGAATAATTTCAATATTGTCATTATCATACTTACTCCCTTTTGATTTATTTAAAATAATTCAAATGAATATTTGAGCTACTTTTTTAAAAGAAATAATTCATTAAATTAATTTTAAGTTTATGTTCAAAGCGTTACTACATCAATTTTCTTAGACTACTTCATCATTTTACATAAAACTAATTTATCGAGTGGTTGAAAAATTAGAAGATGAAGTCATAAACCAATGATATTTCAAAATTGATTCAATGAAACGTACTTGTTTGAAATTGGAATATCTAATTATACTAGATGACATAATGCATAAACATATTAAAATTGTAGCTTCAAAACGTAGTAAATTTTGAAAGAGGAACATCTTTTTTCACATAATGATTTTTAGAGAAATTACATGAATTTGATGTCCTAAAAAGAAAACTTAATCCATTATTTTATCAACATATAACTTTTAATTAGAACAATACATAAGGAATTAAAATAAACCAATAAAATAGAAGAATATGATGGTGTTGTAGTTTGAAGAAGGTGACATACTTTAACCATTGGTGCAACCAAGATTGCACCATCCCAAAACTCTGGCTTCTTTCTATGTAACAGAAGAACAACGGCTCCCCCCATTGATTCTCCCATCAGAATCCTCATCTTTTTCTTGTTCTCCTTCTTTTCTGTGCATTTCAAGAATACAAATTATTAATCATAAAATTTGCAAATTTTGATCGTTAAAAACATAAACCGAACAATCTTTTAGGATGGAGTTTACGAAGGTGGTGTAATATAATGAATCCCCTGTTTTTAGCAGGAAAGGGCACTTACGAATATAACTTACCACTAATGTTGGTGAAGTGTTCAGAGCAATCACTAACAACATTGTCAAAGGATGGAACAAAACCAGAAAGCCCTGATGACTTTCCATGTCCTTCATAATCAATTCCATATACTGCAAATCCTGCTTTTGCTAGCCTTATTCCAGTATCTGCTCCAAATATAATATTGTAAGAAACTTATGTATGAATGAATAAATTTTTGAAATTGATTATTTATCGTGAAATATTAGATAGTATCCGCATTAAAGTATTGGGTCCATTCGGAAACAATCTCTCTTTTATCATAGCCGTAATACTACATACTATCCGACCCCCTTACTCCACATAAGGAAAGTCTCTTCAGAATTATTGGGACATGTTGATGTTGGCGTTGTTTTGAAGTTTCTTACCTTTCATTGAAATACTGCACTCCATTGCATAACCATGACACAAGAAGATTAAGGCTTTTGGTTCACAATGTTCAGGCAACCAACTACAAGTAAAAAGCTTCGTTTGTCTGGAATTCAATATCATTTCCTGAAATAGAATGATCAATCAAAATAAATCAGATCTTATTGATTAGAGTCTAGAAAGATCAACAAACAATGAACTATGAACACAGTTTTTTCGAATAATATAATATGCCCACCTCTTCATATTTGACATTGTTGATTTCAGTAGCCTGAAAATAGTAAAAGGAAAACAAGAACATTAGTAAAAAAAATGGAAAAGTGACAACTTCTAAAGAGAAACAAAAGAATAAAACATACCATGATGATAAAATTAAACAAATTGGAAAAAATAATGTTTGGGGTTCAGAAAGGAATTTATTTATGAGGTTTTGTAGTATGTATGAGAATATTGAAGGGCTATGAGTTATTTATATAGGCCTTGGATGGTTATTAAGTTGTAGGCAACCACTTGTTTTTGGATACGTTGATGACATTTGAGTAGCCAATCATCAATAAATGTGAGATTTTGAAGGAGAAACTTCTTGGATGTTTATTTTGCCGGCTACTTGGTCTCAATAAATATTTAATTTATCGACTTTAATCTACAAATCGTGTTTCCTAATTTATTTAACTTCAGATATGCAATTTATTCCTCTATATGTAAAAATAAAAAATAAAAAATTTGATCATGATTCCTATGTCAACTCAAATTGGACACCTAACATGAACAAGAACTAATTCATTAAGTAGGTTGCACGTATTAAAAATAAACGGAATAAAGTTTAGTGTTATATAACGTGATAGTTACAAAAAAAATTTGTAGGGTTATAATTTAATTCTTGATATGTAATTTTAAAGTTACACTATATACGTTTATTGTAAATCAAGTGTCCTTATCAAATATGAACTGCTAAACTATATTAAAGATATTGAAAAAACAATGGTAGCACAATTTAAGTGAAGTTCATAGAATAAGATGATGCCTAGTATGGTATATATGATCCCTAAGGTTATATTAAAAAAAATCGTAAATATATATCAAGAATAAAGAAAAAACATAGGTCTTGTATATGAAATCTTTTTATCATATTTATATATGAGTACAAAAACATATTGACCTTTATTCTTAAAAATGTTAGTTAAATTAACATGGAAATAATATTATTAATTTATTATCATAATTATCAGTACTTTTGCAAAGCTAAGTACAAGTATGCATGTCCAACATATCAATATATATATGTCTATGTTAATTAGTCCTACATATCATTATATTGCATAACAAAAGTCTTAAAAGATTACATATGATGACTACATTCAATTTTGAATTGGATAAATTAGTAATTAAAGTATATTATCATACTTGCACACACCCATTTGACAATTTCTCTTTGACCATTATATAGATCATCAGATCATTCTTGAAGGAATAGGATCTTGAGCCGCGGCAGATTTTCCTGCCATTTTTATATTTAATTAGATAACCATTGCACTCAGCCTATTAAAGGAAAGTTGACGTTGAGCAATTAGAATAATATATTTAGTTCCCTAAATAATTCTGAGCAATTTTTAATATAATTCAAGATGAAGTAAGAACATTTAATGATTTATTTTGTTAATTACTATAAAGACTATCCGTATTACGGAGTATATTATTAGAAATTCAAAAAATCTAAGTTGGATGGTTGATACCTCTCAATCGATACACGAGTACATAATTGATTAGACCAAAGTATGGATTGGGCATATTAGCAAATTATGTTGTAATCTAAACTTCTCTTTGTATAGTTCTTTAATTCAATTTTTATTGAACAACGTGAATGCAAATTTTAAAAAATCAATTATCTAAAATTTAAAACTAGCAAAACTAGAAATGAAACAAGAACTTAAGAAATTGACATAGGGATTGCGTCATTAATAGAAATGGAGATTGTATAAAAGAAAGGAAATAAACATGGTCAATAATATAATAAGAAACATGGGGGATAAAATGAAGCCGTGTGTGTATATCCACACGAGTCAGCAATAGTTGAAAGTCAACAAAAGTGTATGTTCATAGTTTTGTAGGCAGGGGCGGACTGTAAACGTGCCAACTAGGATCACGATCCGTCTAATTTTTTAATAATCGGTTAAATTATATTTCGTATTAAAATTTTAATATTTTATACTGTATATTATTTGGTCTATACATAATTTAAAAAGTTTTATTCTTCTGATCAATTGATATATATTTCTCGATTAATTATTTCGTGAACCGCGGTATTCTAGGACATCAAGAACATCGATAGATGAGCAGTATAACGATTTCATACTTTTATATTTTAAAAAAATTGATACTCCATAATAAAGTTCAACCCCTGTTTTAGTATTAGGACAATTATAATAATTCTATCCAGAAAGTCATCGGAAAAGAGCAAGGCGGGTCTCTTTGAGGCTGCTAACTTCATGTCTATTTTTCTTGCTTTACAATCCCCACAGTCCTCTTTATTTGGGGGGACTAATTAATTAATGCATGAACAACTTGTACATACATTTTGGTGACATGATCTTTTAATATGTCTCAACTTGATTTCCCTATCTTATATATGTAAAACAATCAACGACTTGGTAGTTCTCAACTGATGCATGTAAGAGGCACACACTAAAAAAATCTAACAATGAATTTGATGAACTCGATATAATATTAATATGTAGTTTAACTACATGTCAAAGTGGAACAAACAAATTTGTAGCAATAGCTAGCCATTTGTATGTACTAGCTAGCATAGATGAAAATTTGTCACAGTAGATTTGTTTTTCTTGGTACCGACTACCAAGTCATAACTAAGATTTTAAGAGTATCAATTTATTTCATATCTTAATACTCCAATTGATACATAACACCAATGACTTAACAGGCAGGTCGAATTCCAAGTTTCCACTTCAAGTACCATTCATTGTATTATTCATTCAATGACATTACGACCACATATCCAAAACGAAAACGACGACGCACATACTTTTAAAATAAAGACGAAGCTTATCGACTGACATGTTTAATAACTTAGAAGAGAACACTAGTTAGGTCTACAGTCATGCAAAATTTAGATTTTATCATATACAATTATAAGTTATTTCACACAAAATATAGTAAGTAACCCAGCCTCAATAATGTAAAATTCTTTCATTTAAATAAAATTTAATGTTCAGGTTCTCCTTCAATTTTATTTAGAATTAAAAAAGATTATGATTCATATTAAATCGCCTTGATTTATATCATTTGAGAATGCATACACAATGCATTGGCCGGAGGTATGTCCATTGTAGTTGCTTCATCTCCTTGTTGCTAGCATTTGCCTATTACATTGGCCGCTAAACAGCTCCAATATATGGAATAATCGTACAATTGTTTGGTGTAATAATTTGGAGGATTCGAACCTTTCAACAAATGAAATGCAACTTTCTATATACTCACTACTGTAGTATTATTCCCCACCTGCCCTACTCTGCAATTGAAATACAGATCAATTTTGTACTACTTGAAATATGTCAATCAGTTAAAACAGAAGACGACAATTAAGTAACAAGTACATGATTACATATTTAACAAGTAATAATAGTACTATACTAGTTGGAATATGTCGATGAGTTTTCAAACATATTGGCAAAAGAAATATGTTCACATCCATCCACAGTAGACATTAATATGTCCGGCATCTACTATAGACATCAGAATTACTAATTGGTGCACATAATAATGAATAATAAGGCATTTTTCAAAAAATTATAAGAGGGATAACCACCTACAATAATGAATGTTGAAAACATAACACATATAATAGACGCCCCAACTTGAATATAAAAGTGAAAATTAAAATGGCATAAGCAAGAATAATGCATAGCATGATGGTCTATTTATTTAATATTGCATCAAGCTATTGACAGATCATGATCCAAATCATACACATTGTCTTGAATTAAACACTAGTGTTAATCTACATAATAATTTAAAAGAATATGGTAAAAAAAAGGGTGTACTTATTACATTGTTGGTATAATAATTATGGTTGTTAGACTATCAGCAGCAGAGTATAATTAAGGAGAAGATTGGAGATAATTATTTGTAGTAGGGACAATTGAGAAGAGAATTGGAGAAAGAGTAATTGAATTATCTTGAACATTGTATGACAAATGAGGTCCATTTTGTCCTTTTTGAAATAATCCGAATTTTACGATGGCACACCGAAGATACTCATCTAATTCTCCTAATTCAAGAAAATAAACGACACCTCGCCGACACCCTCCTACTTGCTTAAGTATGTCATCTCTCGTGCTTCGCTTTTACTTTTACTTTATGCTGCCATCCCACATTTATATACAAATTCTCCTTTCTCCTTTCTTTAAGCGTGAGTTTCCTCTCCCTTTCCTTCCCAAATACTTTCTTTCATTCGCTTATTCTCCTCTAAACTCATAACTCGCTTTCTAATGCTTCAAGAAAGAAAAGGTATAATTATATCATTTTATCGTTATATCACTAGTTGTGTAACTATTCTAAGTTACTTTAATTAGCTAATTTCATCTACACGATATTTTGTGAGTTCATATTTAATGGTCTAGCTTATGTATGTCAAGTTATGTGGCTACGAAGTTATCTAACTAAATTCTTGTTGAAGTAAGTAGTAAATTGATTATTTATAATATACATAACCTAAATTATAGAATCATATGTTAGTTATAGTTTAATTATGTAATAGATTTTGGGATGGTAATAACCTAAATTATAGAATCATATGTTAGTTATAGTTTAATTATGTAATAGATTTTGGATGGTAGTATCCAATTTAGATTCTTGATATAACTAATATAGTTTGGATATAGACAAAAGTCAAAATGGGTATAGTAGTATATCGTAAAATGGGATGAAATTGTATGTTCTAAGAGTAAATACAAATCTAGTAGATGTTGTTAATTAAAGTTACTAAAAGTAAAAAGTAATTGTTATTATTATGTTCTTTAGGTGCGGATATTGTGTAGTTTCTTCGAATAAAAAGCTAAATATTCGATGCCATTATATGAGATTTATATCAATGCGACATAACCTTTTCATATATCAGGTATGTCATTGTATAGTTTTTTATTAGATGAGTTATATATGATATGTGATAACAGAGTTGCGATGTCGAAAGTATCAAGTATAGATCGCTTGTGATATCTCAGCAAGTATATATGATGACGTGGATGATTGTTGATGTGAATTGTTGTTGAACTCTAGTCTCATTAAATTGGTACTCGCAGTCGGTTGTTTTCCCCGTCATTCGGAGTACAACGGTGAATCGATTTATACTATTTTGCTCGCTTCGCTAGAGCGGCTAAACGTAGAAATGGATTTTTCCTCGCTTTGGGAGAAGCAACGAAAGTGACGCCGTTTTCTTTTCTCCTACGGTAAGGAGTAGACTCATGTAAGTGGCCGAGTCAGCCGCTTATCGCTGCTTCTCATGCTGATATTAATACGTTATTGACTGCGGTGTGATAGTTTATTCATTGAATTATTCGATATCATTATGTTATCGGGTATTATTGATGATTTGAGATGGATTATATTACATCATTTTCGAGACTATGTTGGCATGTGCATATGTGTGATTAGTTATGTTTTCTTATATGTGATATTCATCGAGCCTTCAAATTACCCCCTTGCCTCTGGGGGATTCCCTTAAGTTTGTAAATATAGAAACGTGCTCGTGTGGCACCATGTTTCGCGTCGAGCCAAGTATAATCGTAGTGCGGCTATGCTAGGATATCCTCACCATCTTCATCTATTGTTTCCTCTTACCCTTTCAAAAACTTATGTCAGCCAAGTGAGCTCACGTCATACTTATTACTATAATGTATTTTGGGACTATGTCAAGTTATGATGTTTGGTTGTATTATTCAAACTTTGATGTATGTTGATTATGAATATTGTGTTTAAGTGGTGAGTTGTTGGTTCATCCCGATGGATAAATTTTTTTTTATTAGTATTAATATCAAATGAAGTCTTTATGTCAGATATCTATCGACGCATGACTCCCTCATTGCTCGGGCCAATGATTTATATTAACTCTAGGCCCAATTCGAGCTTGTCAAGTATACTTTCTTATTTCATTTTTAACTCCACTTCTTGGTTTTTATTTTATTTTTTCGGTGATTATAATTTAATAAAAATCAAATTTTGTTCACACCAATATTTTTTATTTTTCGAGATTTATTAATAGAGACTTGATATGTTTTATTTGGCTAATAACATTTTGCAAGGTTATATATGTTATAGTAGTATTAAGGAAAGAAAAAAAATTATTTTTCGAATCATTCTTATCAGAAAAGTGTAGAATATAATGTTAATATTTCACGACGCGATTAAAATAATAATGACATGTGAGATAAATATTTTAAATTGTTCCTTGCTATGGATAGTCTTAGCCGGCCTACTGCTGGTAGTTTAGCTAGCTGGGTTACACGCTTATTCTTTGTGTATTCAATAGAGTATATAAATTACACAATAAAACTCAAATTGAATCTAATAGTACAACTAGTAAGTGCTCATCAACTTGATCTATATGTATATTGATGTATATGTATACGGTTAGATATGCCTTGAATCGGTTATCGCTATTGAAGCGTAGAAGTTCGGGATTTGGTCGGGTTAAACTCCTCGACCTGCACCAAGAAACGGAGTCCAAAGGAAGTTCTGGATCGCCGACCAAAGATAAGTCCCGACGTGATTTTCTGAGGCGGTTTTGAAGACGCTTTTAGGGTGGTTTGTTTAATAAATTCCTCCACTGGTTTTGAGTCTCCAATCCTAAAAATCTTACTATATTAGTTAAATAGAATGTAGAATTGAGCTTCTTTTGAATAGGTTAGGTCTTGTTATTCTATTCTTTTCCTAATAGTGTGTGTCAATTTGTCTCTTTAGGTTTCCTCATTCATCTCAAGAATGGATATACACAAGACAAATTTCCAAGTTATTCCTCCATTATAAGGAAATTGCTTTGTGGCTCTACCCTAGACGGTCCTAACACTTCTGTAGATAACACGTTAAATCTCCGTGCCTTTATTTTCAATACTTTATAATTCATTGTCTTATAATTCATATTTGTGTGTTTGGTATAAATTACTTCCGCCGTTATACTAAATCGTATCAAAGCTGATTCAAGAAGTACGGTGTAAAAGTATGAAATTTGGTGGTGGAAGTTCGCTAGAGAAATAGTTATGGATTCTGTGACTCCGGATAAGGTTAGTTCCCCTCCATAGTAGGAAATTGCCACATAGGTTTAGTTCGGGCGTTCATGTATTTGTGCTGCTTACACTAGTCAAAGCTCAGATAGAATGAGAAGAAGTTCTTCAACGTGGGCCGATGATGGGTCCATGGTTACCATGCTACTATCAGATGTAGTCAAGTCGGTATGTTCCAAGAGGAGGCAAAGTACCTAGTGGTCTCTGAGTTATTTTAGAGCACTGTGATAAGTGCATTTCAAAGTCTTGACATGGCCTTAGTTGCCGATGCTCATACATTTTACACCAATATATGGATTGTGATCTCCTGCATCATTCTACACATTAAACAAAGTTAGACATGTGTCTCATGACTATGAAGAAATTACTAATAGTACTAAAATGCTACTCATCAATCAAAGTGCTACTCACAATTGACTACACAACTGATTTGTGGATGATTTTGAAGTTAAATTACTAATAGTACTAAAATTATGGAAACAGTGGCTCTCTTGAAAGCTAATGTAATAATCAATATATCCATTTTATCGTGTGAATGTGAAGCTCCAGTACTAAAATCGTCTGTATATTAGGTTTTTTCAAGTAGTTAGGGGTACATTATTAGTTATAATAAATTGATGTTTATCTACTAATTGAAAATGAGAGGTAACACAATATATATTCACACGCTTGCAAATTGTACAAGTGACGATCGATTCTTGTTTTGCATGAAATTGTTAACCTATTTCGTTTGCCTTTTTCAAAAAACTTGAACCTAAATCGCTTCGGGTTTTGATACATTTTTGAGTCTCGTCAGTCTTGAATTCAAAATTAAGTCATAAACTAGATCTAATTCAATACGTATCTCAATGACCTCTTTTTAAGATTAATTATACACCCACATACACATTCAATACATAATATCACTCTTTTTAAATATCTCTGTATTCCCTATATTATTAGTTTTAGAAATATTTATATATATATTATTTCATTATACCAATAATGAACAAAGTTAAATCCAAATTCCTTTTTTTAAACGTGCATAATACGCAACATTACTACAAGATTCGAAGATAATAAATTTAAAATCGATAACTACATAAAATTTTGAACGTTCGGTTAGGGTTTGGTTTTGTTATTTCAAAGGTCGAACCTTAAATTAGTTTGTTCTCTCCGACGAAGAACCTAATCAATTCGGCCGAATCGGGTTCCCAAATATCTTCTGCTATTTTCTGCTCGATTTCGATCGATCAGGGATTCTTGCTAATTTTACAAGACACCCCCATCTAGAAGAAGGTCGATGTTCAATAATCAATGCATTATTGCTAAATAATCAATTGATATAAAAACCAATCTTTAAAATATTGAGGTACTCCTCCATTTTTTTTTTAATTATTTGCTTACAAAGATTGCATTACAAATTATGAAAATGTCAAAAAACGCATTGAAAATTTAGACCAAAACAATATCATCGGTTGATTGTTTATTTCCTTAATAAAAAAAATAAATAAAAAATACATTCAAGATATCGTACCCAGATTATTTGATGCTAAACGACAACTATAAAAAAATAAAAAAGTTTGGCTAAAACAATAATTATAAAAAATGAAGGGAGTATGAGATAAAATAATATGCACGTTTTCCACAATCCACATGATATAACGACAGGACTTCAAAGGAACACGCATTTAAAGAAAAAGAACTTAAAAGACTTATTGACGAGTCGATTTATTTCGAATATTACTATACTCCCTTCGTGCATCCCAAAAAGATTTTTTCTTGATTTTTTTTATTTTTCATTATTAAAATTAATAATAATTAAAATTATAAACGACTCATATATATAACTTTGATTTCAATTATATTTATCATGGTAATAAGAAATTACATAAAAAATACTTCGATTCATTTGATATATTTTTTAGGTAATGCTATATATATTACAACTTATATAATAATATTTAAATTCATATTTTGTAAAATCGATCATTAAAATTTAAATTTATATTATTATTGTTTTGAAATGAAGGAAGTATTAAATTAGATATCAATCTACATCGGTACAATCTCGAGACTCGAGAGTAGTTAAAAAGGTGCATTAGTATTACAGAGTAGTTAGCTCTAGAGTAGGAAGTATGCAAGAATAGAATCTTAACTAAACTAGAGTACTTTAACGAGTCTCGGTGGAGGTAAGGGCCAAGTTCGATCCGGTTCCTGACGGCTTTCAATCAAATCATGACCTGATCTAATCGGTTTCTTTGGCCTTATTCTGACCGAACCAAGAAAACCGCCATCGATTTATCCGTAACTCCATCCGATCCTATAAAATTCGGTATTCGAAACCGAAACTAATTAAAAAATTAAATATATATTTACAAAATCAAAAAATATCTTTTAAAATCAACAAATCAAACATATTTACATGAATTAAACTAATTAAAATTGAACATCCAAAAATTCCTCATTAAAATTGAAAACACAAAAATCAAAATAATAAAGCACAATTCGAAGTCAATAACACAAAATTAAATAACATTTCAAAATAATACCACAAAAAATTAAAGAACAATTCTAAAATACCCTACCGATCCGGCTGCTCCCGGACTGCGCCGAACCCGGATTCATAATGGGACCGATCCGGTTAATGTCGGGTTGGATTTTCGGAGTTTTTGCCAGCCCTGGCTTCGCCAAGGTCTAATTAACAAAGACTAAAGCAGGTATAGAATACCATCACCCCCTGTAGTATATTTTTTATTGCATAGATATATTCCAAGATCCTTGCAAAAAATTCAATTTCGCTTTGATATCACAATCTTAACGAAATATATACGTATCATTACAAAAAAAAGTAACACACGATCTATCCCCAACTCTAACTTGTGTAGTTAACCGCAATTTTTTTGTAAATTTTGATATACAGTATTTGGGTGGACAACTATTGATGATTCGGCCCACTCTATATATGGACCTCGTTATGTCTTTCCCAAACATGTTTTGGCCCATAATGATATCGAGCTTCTCAATAATATCAAAACCCTAACCACAATTTCACATGCAAATCGATCAACCTCTTCTACGTTTTTTTTTTGTATCAGAAATTAGCAATGGGTAAATATTTATACAACTGCCAATTTTCTATTATTTATTTGGTTAATTCATTAATTATTACTAATTTGTAGTATAATTAATAAATTTGTGAAATTGAATTACGAATTTGGTGAAATGCAGAGCAAGGATCAAGGTTCATGAGCTGAGAAACAAGTCAAAGGTTGATTTATTGAGTCAACTGAAGGATCTTAAAACTGAACTTTCCCTTCTTCATGTTGCTAAGGTCGCTGGAGGTGCTCCTAATAAGCTCTCAAAAATGTACAATTTTTTCTGTACAATTTTAATGCCTAATTATTGTGTGTGATTATTTATCTGTTTAAAATTAGTATTGTTAATATGCTTGTCGATATTAACCACGGTTCTGCAAAAATTTATCCTCGATAGTTGTTATCCTCAATGTCTGGCTAGTTTAATTATTAGAACATTCAATTCAATTATCTCGAGACTCAAGTTTTGTATTGTTTCATTTTGAGATTTTAGGAGCAACCAGAGAATAACCTATATGAAAAAATAATTATTATAGAGTGAAACCTTATTTATTGAGGCAAACCATTCTAAAATTGAGTCAAATCCTATAAAAATTGAAATTAAAGTTTGAAATTGAATTCCAATAAGCAAGCGGAACAATAGTCTAACCACTAAAGCTATAAAGAGCCTCCTCGGTCTCTTCAAAGCATAAACAAATATCCATAGCAGTAACAGTCTCCCATAAGTAACAGCATCCCTTATTATATTCTCTCTAAAAAATATCAACATGCCTGGCTTTCCTGCAATCAACCTGCTAATGCGCTTCACTCCGCCTCCTAATCGCCGGCCAGTGATCCCCCGCAACATTATCCCGCAGAACCTTACGAAAAATGAAATTTGGTGGTGATTAGACTGATGGTTTTGGAGAGATCGATGATGGAGGACTGAGTAATTAAAGCTCCCTCCAAATAACGCGCGCTAAAAAAGAATGCGAACAAAACATGTTTATGCTTAAATTGGAAACTTCGGTACTAAAAAGTTTGATAAATTAAAAAGTTGAAAGCACCATATTGGAGTTCTTCGGATTCCTCCAAATAAGTGCCTCCTTTAAAAACAATTAATTTAGCTTAGACAAAATTACAATTGGAAGAATTAAGTGAAGAGGCCGCCTCCACTCAGTTAAGAATCCAGAAGAATCGCTTTCAAATGATACGATCACGTAAGATTTTCAATACATGCACCAATCGAAATACGTGAAATTAGCGATACTCATAAACGAACGTAGCGTAAATAAACCGAATAAAGCACAGACAAACTATACCGAACTCAATCAAGATTTCTAGAAATTACGCTTAACTAAAAAGCGACACTCCAATACGTAAATCCGCCAATTAAAACGTTGTATCCGATTGAATGATAATACCTTTATGTTTTCAAAAATTTAGAGAACTTAAAATGAATTGTATGCAATTGTTCAATCACTTCTACTCCTAATTGATGCCATTAACCTTCAATACATGGAATCTGCAGCAATATTAAAGTGCTTCTAACTTATATGTACCTTTGTTTTTCTCTGTTCTCGTTCGCATCAAATAAAGTCGCAAGCTTCGAGCTTATCTAGCATCAACGTCGTAGAAGATAATTTGATTTTGTATAATTAAACAACAAATTCTATGAGAACGTGTTATTGCTGAAACATGAAGCAATAGCAACAAATCCTGAAATTGTTCTTCTTTTGCATGTACAATGATATCTTAAAACAATTGAACCAAGTTACTACTGAAAGATCTTAAAACTATTAGAGAGTAACTAGTTCATTCAGAATGTGCTGATGAACCCACTCCGATTGCGGATATATTCACAGTTGTCAATCATGAAATGTACGCCTTGACCAAATCCGTGTAGTTGCAAACCAAACCCGTCTTAGGACAAGTGATCTTTCCTTCATTCTTTGCTGCCATTTCTTCAAGAGCCTTCAAATCAAAAGAACATTGTCAACTACAAGAGCAGTAAAAAAAAGGAAAAGGGGGGAGTGAGGGAAGTGAAAATTTTGAAACCTTTGTACTGTATACATGGCCATTGGGTAAAACCAAGGGTGGATTCTCGGTGTCCATTAGTTCTTTGGTGATGTAGCATACAAGTTTCGAGTGATGTTGTTTAGAGAAGGGCAGTGGCAGAGCTAACTTGCGGAAGATCTCTTGCGATAGTGGATCTTCTTTCGGACATTCTTCTTCGTAGCAAAAGCTATATACCATGTTAAGGTCGAGCATGATTGGATGAGCTTAACAGATGCTCACGTCTGCAAACTCAAAACTAAAATGCTACAGCTCAACCAAACATGTCTCTGCAGCGTATGCAGATGCTTAAACAATATACTATATCCTTGAAGAAAGTTATTCACACCTACATATTTCACGTCTAGAAACCAAGTGAAATGAGCCTGTTGGTTTAGGGTGAGCCGGTGGAAGGGAAGGGGAAATGCTCAAATGCATTACAGAATGAAATTCTCGACATTATTTTGGATCAGAATCATTCGAAATTTATTTACCTCCCTTAAAGACATTCAGGTAAATAAAATTAATAGGCAGCTGCTAAGTTGAAAATATGTATGATTAAAGAAAAAATAAAAAGCAGGATTTTCCAATAAACGGTAATGGATACGGAGTTTTCAAGGCTGATAAGCCTGCTTGGAGATAGATATTCAGCAAAGGCTCGAGAGTCATGCCATACAACTTACAGAACTCCTGCTTGAACAGCTCAACTAGATAATCCCATTGCTTCAAATCAAATAAAGCCTGAAGAGAAACATTAATAGTCCTTATTTGTGTCAGATATGAACAAATGCTTAATATCCGACTAAGAAAACCTCGGGTGGTCAGTGATCTTAAAGCCAAATTTAGGCATTAACTGGGAGTAAGCCAGAGCTCGCTAAATGGTGTAGAATGCCTCAAGAATCAAATAGAGATCACACTTGGTAAACATTTTCATACGCGGAAAATCGCACACATGAAACATTAATTGAAAAAAAAACAGAACAAGTGGATAGTTCAAATATCCCTGACCTCTTGTAGTTCTTTCATCTCAGTAGAAGATCATTTGAAACATGACATAAGGACAGTACACATCCTCTAATGCAACAACGAAGAAATGAGGTCTCATGGAGTAAAATTTCGGGGGTGCATCATATAAATCACAACAGTACCTTATACGATTCACATTCTGTAGATCTCCCAAAAGCAAGAGTAGCCATGACCTTTTGTAGTTCTTTCATCTCAGTAGCTCCCCAAGGTGCGAGATACTTTCGAGCATATGCAATAGCTTGCATATTGCTATCAGCTCTTACAAGTTCTATAAATTCTTGCAATCTTAACTGGAACTCAAATTTGCTCTGGATCAACATATGCACACACATCATAAGAAAAATTTAGAAGACGGTTCCATTTAATGAACATATCCTGAAATTGCTCTTATTTTTTTGCATAAGCAATGGTATTTCTGTAGGAAGGCGTACACAATAGCAATATGCTTATAAGCTGCTCCCAATATCAACATTTTTGTTGTTGATATTCGTGGTAGGTTACTAGTTAGACATTTCACTAGTTCTCAATAAGCTAATTCAGTTAAATTGGTTAACCAGATTCATGGAACTATAAGTTTCACACAACAAGGTAATATACCTTGGATTTCTTCAGTCTGGACTTGTTAACGGCACACCAGGCTAGAGCAGGAACAACTTCCTTGTTCTGAAGAGCATCAATAACCTTTCTTGCTTCTTCAAATACATCAATATCGACCAAATCCTGGAAGCAGAGTATAAAAAATGCGCTTTACTTAAAGGTTAACACCTCAACAGTAAAGGCAAATAATGAAATGAACAATCAACACCTTAACTTAAAACAATAACAAAGTACCTGAATTTTGCTATTTTCAGCCAACTTAACAGCAGTATCATAGTATGACATCCGCAACATATAATCCACCAAAATTCTCTTCAAGCGTGTATTGCTCCAGTCAGATAAGTTTCCTGCATCTGCTGATTCCAAATGATCTAACCGTGCACGACACTTTTGTGCTTGCAAATTCTCCATCCGGTTGCCTTCTTCTGACTAATGGAAATCCAGCATCCATAAATTCATACTACTGCTAATATTAATAATGCTCTATCCCAAAAAGATTGACAAGCTTGAGTCTTATGTCAATAGTAAAACACGTTAAAAATATTATCTTTTGATATATTTTGCACCAAATATTATACAACATTCGTCAAAATATTTGATTTCAAACTCCAAAAAAGGTCAATCATCAAAATTAGAATTGATTAGAAAACTAATTAATAACAGTAATCACACAAAAAAGGTCAATCATCAAAATTCGAGTATGCAAACTATATATCACTCGAATTGATTAGAAAACTAATTTATAACAGTAATCACGCAAAAAACTAATTCATAACAGTAATCACACAAAATCACACTTAAATTGATTAAAAAACTAACTATTAACAGTAATCACATACTCAAAATCGATAACAAAACCAATTAACATCAACTTTAATTAAACAATACAATTAAATTATTAAGCTTTAATTTGAATGACCTTCCTTTTAAGCCCCTGTAGTCTTAAAACAAGCGAACTGAGCCTCGAAACGGCGTCGTCTTTCGACAAATCAGTGAATTCAGCAGCCTCGTTTATTCCCGATACAACAGCCGACACTTCCTTCTCGACGAAGCGGAGGTTAGAGCGGATCGTCTTCTTGTAGTGCTCGAAAGGGACGCGAAGAAATTGATGTTCCAGTTTTATTGATTCTGATATGTGTGGAAATGGAACATTTGCGGAAGGCGGCGGCGTGGAAGTGGTGGTTGTGGGTGGGGCGCCGTTTGGTATAGTTTCCATTTCCACGTCCATTGTTTTTTTAATCTTTGGAAAGCGGTTGGAAATTGGGTGTATATATTTCCGTGGCACTAATTTTCAAGGGATAACCTCTGGGATAAAATTTGGACCATTTTTATCTTTATCGACTGCATTGGTTTGAAATCAATTTCACTCCACTCCATTTATTGCGACTCACACCCAATGTACATATAAAACCCACTATTTCCCCCAATTTTCAAGGAGAAAACTATTTTCAACGCCCTCTGCACAACATTTTGATTAATTTGGCTCTAATGCATCGTGACATGTAAGCTGAAAAGAATTCACTCCTACATTTCATTTACCGTAATATAAGTTAAAATTATTTTATCACTACCGATCGCATATGAAAGACGGGTTGGAAAGTTGTTTTCTTCCCACACTCCATTTGGTCGATAGGGGTCCGATCAAATAGAGTGTGGGGTTTTGTGACGATTTATGTTACATTTCATTAAAAATCATAATTCGTGTATTGTGAAATACAGAGTAGTATACTTTCTCTGTTCCTTTTTAGTTGTCTTTCTAGCCATTTGCACATAGATTAAGAAAATAAAAAGACTAAAAACGTAACGACAATTAATTGAAACTATATCATTGGTTGGTTGATAATTTAATAACAAAATTACATCAAAAACGTAATTATAATTTTCTACGCTGTAGTGCCGCAAATACTCAAACAAAAAATTACCAGACAATTAAACGAACTTAAAGAGTATTTCATATATTTCTCGTGGCGCGTAATCGTTGACCAGCGAATTTAATCAGGATGTTTATATTTTACAATACGGAATAGTATATCATTGATTCGTGTATGTGAAATACGGAGTAGTATATCATGATTCGTGTATTGTGAGATACGGAGTAGTATATTTTATATACATTGAGTGTGAATTGTGATTTAAGAATGAAAAATTTTCTATTCAAGATACGGAGTAGTATATTTCTTATATACATTGATATACGGGAGTAGTAAGCATATTTTATATACATCACTCCCTCGTCTGCTTGCCATTACTACTTGAAGCTGGGACATTTTTGTTGGATTTAGAATATTAGGCGTTGCTTGTAAACCGATATCAAATCCGGCCAAACTAACTCACAAAGCATCAAATGATATATATGCTCCTTATCTTGAAAGTTTGGTGTGTTTTATTATGAAGAATTATAAGATTTATACTACAAAAATTACCCCCTTAATACTATTATTCAAATACTCCTATTATTATTCATTTTACATTCGACATTTCCAACATTTCAGCTTCACATTTATAACACCTCCCCTTTCAAATATCAAATAATATCGACATATACTTTTAACACACATATCGCTCAGCAAAAACTCCATGGCGCAAAACCCAGCCGGGACAAAAACCTCATAAGGAAAAGAGTACAATAAGATGCCCCCTCAATTTAAACATGCGTAGCTTCTTCAAAGATTCGAAAGTCGACACATTCCAATATTTTGAATGTGCTTCTGAAAACCCGATGTCTAAGAGCTCATACAGACCGCTACATTATCACACGAATCCGGACATACCTGGAGCATCATCTACCTCCCTTGCTTTCTCTCTCTCTCAAGCCTTTGAACAACGAAGTGTTAACTTAAAGTGACGCTGCTTGGCCCTATCATCTGATATATCCTTCTTTCTATCTCGAACACATGCAAAGATTGCCTTCATACATAATCGTTGGATTCTTATCACTCCAGAACCTGGATGCTTCCTCGATATGTTGTGTCACCGATCTTAACCATCTACACTCTTTTGCTTGCTTCGTGGAAGAGCCATTACTTCAAAGATGATTTGAAGAAGTGTTGTTACAAGGTCTCGCTGATCTCCGTGATATCAGAAATAAGTTACCATAAGTACAGAAATACATACCCAGCCTGATTTAGCATTATGTGGATCTCGATAAATAACCCGGTGACTGCATAACTACAAAACTGGGGTTTTGTATTGTTAGGGATAAAAACAAACCAAGATCGACGTGCATTCTGAAGATATCAAATATATGTTTTATCCCTTTCCAATGTCTCTTTGTAGGACAAGAACTAAATTGCTAAGAAATTCACCGGCAGTGCTCTATATCGTGCCTCAGCATAATTAGCAAGCATACATTAAGGCTCCACTGTACCCAGCTGTGACAAGATCACATCTTTCTTTCTATTTTCTTCCTTAGGACGGAAGCGGATCCTTTCTCAATATTAAGTGTTCTCGCCCATCATCTAGAGTACTCAGCGGTTTGCCTTTATCCACGTTAAACCTTTTTAATACCCTTCGGTAATTTGATTGGCGTACTAAAATACCATTTTTTAGTGTACTAATCTCAGAAACCAAGGCGTAACTTGGTCTTCCCCAGAGATTCCTTTCATTTCAGTTCTTTCTTTAAGTAATTCATTGTTTTTGATTTCTTTATTAGTTCCAATAATATTTAAATCATCAACATAGACAAAGAATGATTACAAAAGTTCGTATATTATTTTCTTTTATAAAACACAAAGACAAATAGATTATTGGATGGGCCCCTTCTTTAAGTAAATATTCATTTAGCCTATTATACCACATTCGTCCGGATTGTTTTAACCCATAAAGCTGGATCTTTAAAACCTAATTGCATATATTATCTTCTCCTGGTTTAGATGCAAGCTTCAATCATTTTAAATCCTTCCGAATTTTCATGTATATATCACTATCATGATCCATATAAATAGGTCAGAATAACATCCATAGATGCATATCAAGATTATTAGATACCGACAAACCTACAAATAACGAAAAGTAATGGCGGCCCATAATGGTGAGAGAATAAGTTACCTTGTCACCTGTCTTTGAGAAAACTCAGGAGCAACAAGCATTTGTTTCCTTGTATCTTACAATCTCAAGTTTTTCTCATTTTTCTCACAGTCACTCCACTTATAACCACTGTGCTTCATACCTTCGTGAATAGTCACAATAGCCCAAATACTTTCGATTTTTAAGAGATTTCAATTCAAGATCTATATTGCATCTTTCCATTTTGGCCAATCAAGTCGACCTGATATTCAACCACGACTGGTTCGATCATCATTTTCATTCTCATAATTTCATATGCAATGGAGAATGCAAATATTTCATCAATATGCTTATTTTTCCAAGTTCCAAAGATTTCAGATAACATAATCGATAGAAATCTCGAGATCATTCTTATTTTCGCCATTATTAATAATCTCATTTTCATCATCTCTGTGCTTCTTCAAGAGCACTTTTTTCTATCCCTGGTTTATCATTATCATTTAGTGTCTTATCAAGATCACTTTCTTATCTGTGACAATCTTTTTCCTCGACTCCCTTTCTCTCTTCGAGGATTTTTATCCTTAGGAATCCCATAGGTCAAGCCACGCCAGCGCAAGCCTCTGATGTACTTGCTACATCATTTTGCCTCGGAATTTCAATACGAAAGGAGTAGGTTAATAGCATACGCTGACTTGCCACTCTTTTCATATCAAGAAATGAATCCGGGCAATTGATTTGCTTGCCTTGGTAAGTGCACAATTTTCTTTAAGGGTTTTCTTCCCATGATTTATTATACGGGTCCCGATACGTAAGAAAGATGGCAACATTACCACATTATGTCCTTTCCTCACCAAGCTTTTTCTCCCTCCTGTGAGGAGGAAAAACTGCCTCGTCGAAATGACACCGCAAACCTTGCCCAAAAACATCACCTCGTTAAAAGGTTCAAGATATCTAATAATGTAGGGTGACTCATACCCTGGGCATATATGCCCACCTCTGGAGGTCCCATCTTTGCTCTTTTTGTATGGAGCTTATCGGGTACATAAACCGCACAACCAAAAATCTTTAGATGGGAAATATCCTGTTCTTGACCAATTGCAAGTATGTTTATGATTAGCACTTCTTGGTCTTAAACGATAATGACGCAGCATAAAATTGTAGACTTACATAGTAAATCGGTAATTTTGTTCTTCATTATCAAATTGGCCTAAAGAATGCATCAAGACGCTTAATTAATGATTCGCTAAACCATTTTCAGGTATTTACATTACGAGGAAATGGGGTGATGTTCACCAAAGTAATTCCAATTGACATGCAATAATTATTAAATGATTCGTATGTAATTCACCAAGATTGTCAAGTCTAACTTTCTTTATAGTATAATCGTGAAATTGTGCTCTTAATTTGATTATTATTTGAGCAAGAAATCTTGCAAATGCCATATCTCGACTTTGACAATAAACAAACATGCGACCATCTACTGATGCATCAATTAATACCATAAAATACCTAAATGGTCCGTATGGTGGATGGATAGGTCCACATATATCACCTTGAATTCTTTCAAGAAACGCAGCGATCTGCAGGGAAGCCAGACGGCGCATGCCTGAAGTTATTAATTTTCCTAGAGTAACAAGCTTCACATGTTCTCACATAATCTTTAAACCTTTCAAGGGATGACCATGCGTACTTTCAATTATTTTTCATCATTGTGTGGAGCCAGATGACCTAAAACTATCATGCCACAAGAATACAAGCTATCTTCTTTTGGCTTACTAAGCTACATTCACTTTGTTAATATATAAGTGTAATGTGAATCCGTATGCATTTTGGTAGTTTCCTCTTCATTATTTCTTTCTTTCCCAAACACTAGAAGTAACATGATGTATTTCATATTACCTTCGCCATTGTTTCTCAAGATCACACTTCCTTTGACGATATATGTCATTAAAACTTAATAAGTTTCTTTTGACTTTGGAGAATACAAAGCGCCACACGACAAATTTTTGTTCCATTTGGTAATATAAAAACATGGCATTACCCGATCCTTCAATCAAGTCTCAGACTGAAATCAGACACTATCGCTTTTGGTAGGATTGATGTCAAGAAATATGTCTTTCGAGGATCAAGGTGGGTTGCTCCACTTAAACGCTCCAACAGTTTTATGTTAAAGCTTCCTCTCTAATAGTAAGCGCCATTATAAAGACGCATCGCGCCGATAACGTGTTGTAAAACCGATATCAAATCTAGCCAAACTAACTCACAAAGATTTCAAATGATATATATGTTCTTTATCTTGAAAGTTTTTTCGTGTGTTTATTATAAAGAATGAGGGGGTATTTATACTACAAAATTACCCCTTAATACTATTCAAATACTCCTATTACTATTCATTTTACATTTTACATTTCAACATTTGCCATGCTCACATTTATAAATAGCTTTTTGAACAGTGTTCCCATCATTCTATGTTTAAATATGAATAATAAGGACCCTCTCGAATGCTTGATATCGATTTTATCATTATTATAAAGAACGAAAAGGCCCTTCTAACGTGAGCCTGACAAATGATCGATACTTGAATCGTTTGTACTTCATATTTCCGGTTTTGTACGTCCGCAAGGTTAACGGATTATTCACGCTTAACAGTCTTACATTATTTGGAACTTCCAAAAAAATGAGCGTAATAATGTAATATTGTCGATTTGAAGCGGCATTGCATATTTCCTCTCTCCATGGGCTAAAAGCGTGATTTCAGCCAGGACCGTTTGGCCAAGCCAATCTATCGGCTAAACACGAGGTAAGTTATCACATTTGGCCAAGGGATTAAAACTCAATTGGATGCTACTCGACGATCTACGATTGAAGTCGGGTATTTAATTTCGCTTTCAAAGTTGGTGAAACAATTAACGCTACCGGCTTCTTTCACAAGGCTTGGGCTCTCTATTTAATTCTCGGGAGAAAATTTCAATGTGGAGATTGATTCACTTTACTTCTACGCAAAACGCATTCAATCAGACCTTTTATAGCTCATATTTTAAAAAGAGGGGAGATATCAATGGGTGAATGAATAATTCACATTGGTCAAATATCAACCATGGTTGAAGTCTTAACCATGTAATGATGACTAAATAGTATTCAGAGTAAGCCTGATACTACAAGGAATAAGGTTTTGTATAAAGGCACTTCTCGCTTATATAAATCTTCAACCCTCATTTTTTTTTTAAACCCACCCACCGCCTCTCTCTCATAATGAGAATCGAACCCGCATCTTCTGTCACCTGAAGGCCTCCTAACCACTAAAGTCATTCGATTCGATGTTCTCAAATAACCATTCATTTGTAAATACGAAGATCACTTCTCAAAAGCAATAAAAGAATTCGCTCTCTATCGTTTTAGTTTATTACTTTCTCCTATTTTTTTCTCTCTTATTATTTTATATATTATGTAAGATACCACTCTTAGTAGTAGGCATTATTCTCAATTTCACAATTATCTTTTTGACGCATCGACACTTTAAATCGCTTTTTGTAGTCCGAGTTTGATATTATTTTTAATTTATACATGGAGTTTTATGTTAATCGATTGAAGAATTTAATTTGGATGGTTTTCTCTCATGGTGCTCACTTTATAGTGTTAATAAGGGTTTAAGATATTAAAGATTGTAGGTTATCCCCTTTTGTTAGCCGAATTTTAGTAAACTTCAATTATTCCGAAATTGAAGTTTTAAGGTGTTTTTTGTTCGATGATTTTAATTTTCCGGTAGATTTTCATATCTACATTTCTTTAAAGTATTTCATAAAAACTAATTTTTTATATATTATTGATTTTAATTTTGCGGTAGATTTTCATATCTACATTTCTTTAAAGTATTTCATAAAAACTAATTTTTTATATATTATTTTTTATTTTAATTATCCAGTTTTGAATGATTTTTTTTAAAATTTGAATTTTGGATTGTATTTGAAAACAGAAGTGGCGGATGAAGGAAACTCTGCTTGGATATGAAAACAGAGTTAATGTAATTTCATTTCTCTACGAAATCCCTTATTTAAAATATCTTATGTAAGTTGTATAATTCATATTATTGAAAGTGAAGTTTAGCGTATCTCTTTGTTAGGTACTATAATCTAACTATTATATTTTTTTTCTTTCTCGGACTTTTTTTGTGAAAGATTTAAATATTTAAGCACTTTTGTTTGAAGTCATTTTATTCAAAATATTATTTTCTGGGATCAAGGCCCACACAAGAACGCCATTCAATATCACTTTCGAGTCGCTGGGTACCTAACGTAAGATTTTGGGAGGATGATTCAAAATACTATTCTGAAAAATGATTCAAAAACATATAAAGTTGTATTCTATCAACTTATAATTTTCAAGTTTAGGCGGTAATTCTCTTCAAAGATATTTACAATATTGCTGTGGATATGGATGTTTAAATAACAGATTAATGACGACAACAATTCATCCGGTACATGACAAAAAGTAAAGTAACAAAAAAAAAAAGAGGCTGGCACAAAAACAAACTGTGAACGAGACAATGAGATTATGATTCAAATTATGTATAGAATGACGATGTACATATTTCTTTGATTGCTACTCCTAGACAATGAAATTATGATAGTAAGAACTAAGAAGTGAGTGAATCTAATCAATGCAATTTATAGAAAATTCTCCCACAGGCACCGGCTATACATCAGTATTCTCACTCACCCGGTGGCCAGTTTCTAAAGTTCCTGGCGGCCCAGGGTTCGTCTGTTTCCTCTTGGCTTTCAATCTCTCAAGTTTCTCATTGGCATCAACCCAAACATAATCTGATGGTATATGAAAAGGGTCATCCTCATCCTGGAAGCTACGATCTCCACTATCACTCGACTGCCGACCTCTGTTCCCTCTCATCCATGAAACCCATGATGTAGATCCCTTTGATTCTTTAGACTTCACATCTTGAAACTGTGTAGGGCTTGATGGAGGGGTCGAAAACTCATCATCTATCTCCTGAAGCTCTTCAAATTTAGTGAATGTCACCATGACGCGAACAGTTGGGACAATTGGGATAGCAATCTGTAGATTAAGTAATGCTTCATTAGTTGTCATACATAAAGGATAGCATAACTGATAGACCCTCCAAGGGGTTAAGTTTCAACCTCATGCAATATGTTCGTCTTTATGATAGTGAGTAAAAAGTCACCAACATGTAAGAAGAAAATTTAGTTTCCATGTTCAAAATGGTTAGAGACTCAATTTTTATTTAGGACAACATGCAAACTCGAAAAGAGATGATCACCCAAATTTTAGTGCCCCCTTAGTAAAACAAGTTTATGCTGTATAGGTTTTCTAGTTGGAAAAGGAACTAAAATTAGTGTTACATTATGCATCCTTTCCGTAGGACCCGACAATACGTTTCAGGTCAGATATAGAGGAATCATCCATAGACCACAATGCTTTTGTTAAAACGTTTTCTTTCATGTACGCAAACTATTTGAACGCAAGTGATGAGCTCCAAGTAGCAGCACCAAACTGCGGCATGTAGAGAGCCAAATGTAAAATCCTTGTTAATTACAAAACAAAAATATAGCTTTATCAAAGAGGCTGGACACGAGTTTGGAAGAAAATAACCTTTTAAATAATTGGTTAATGACAATAGCTAACTCTAAACGACATTTCCAGTAAGCACAAGCCTACAGAGAGAAGAAACAACAAAGTGGAAACAGAACGGGAGCCAGAATATGTCAGGGCAACTTGTTCAGAAGTACCTTAACAGGAAAAGTCCCAGAAGGCAGTGTAGTAGTTAAAAGCTCACGTAATCTCCTGACAGCTTTCACCTTGTTGGCCAATATGTCAAGCAACGGCAGCAGTTCCTCAACTTTTAAGGGGAAATCAGGTGTTAACCACAAAACAGGCCTTAAACCCTTTTTGAATTCACTTTCATTCTTCGGCTCACCAGTTGCTCCTTTCATTTTCTTCTTGCTGTTCTTGTCTTTGTTCTTTTTTAGATCCCCTGTATCCCCCTTAGGCAGTTTACTTGATATTTTTTGAGTACCGTTATTACTCTGCTTGTTATCCTCAGGAGCTAACTTTGAGAACTTCTTAACAGTCTTTGCGTCATCCGAAGAATCTGCTTTGTGTTTTGCACCTTTCTTGCTCCAGCCTAACCAACCTTTCTTCTCTTTGGTAACGCCATCAGATTTTTGTCTTTCTGGAGATGTCAAATTAAAATTTTCATGAGAACCCTGAACCCCTGATTTCTGGTCCTCGCCATTTCCTGAGCGGAGGGCAGAATCTAATTGCTTTCTCTCTTCAGCCGTTAACAAATCATCATGCTCAAAACCATTTGCAGTTCTTTCATCGTCATTTGCAGAGAAAAGCTCTTTATCAGTAATAGCTCCAGGAACCCGCCTGGATTTCACACTAAACATGACATTGTGCATATCATAGACATTGGCTTTCCATGGCCCAACCATCTCCGTCCTTTTTTGCTGCCTCCAATTCATAAGGGGATTAAGTTCTGCTTGTGTAACATCAATTCCAGGCCTATACATATTGGTTTGAGACATCATAGCCACTTCATATGCAACCTCACTCTCTGATGGTTGTGCTCCAGCTACCTCCAAAGCATTCATAACTTCTTTCTTTTTGTGACCAAGAATAAGTAATGAACCAGGAGGCAAAGATCTACTTCCATCGTCAGATGTATAACCGTCTCCAAGAAAAAGAAAAAAGTTCGGTCAGACCATGCCACGAATCCATCTTTAATCCAGCCAGGGAACAACTGATACCGGAGGTTTCCAGTTCACGCTTTCCATATCCTGTATGTATCTGATGGAGCAATCCTTCCAATAAATGGGATAACAGAGCTCTCAAAATGAAACGAGATCTCCATATAAAAATCCCGAATTCTAGCTGTAGAAGCCACAATCCTAGGAAGCCTACGACACCACTTGGCCCATGATAGTGGCTGAGAATGTCGAGCAATAATCATAGCAATATTCTCTTCCCGGGTGCACACAGCCTCCTGCAGTGCACTCCAACCATTCTCATTCTGAAGAGTCCAATCTGCACCAGCTGCCATCAATATCTCAACTGAAGCAGTATCCTTAAGCCGCACAGCAAGGTGCAACGGAGTTTCCCGTCCCGGAACATCTCTTCTATCAATAACGCCCGACACAATATCAGCATCCTTTTCAGCTGCCAAAGACTCCGACTCATTATTGACCTCCCCCGCCTTAGCCAGCCGAGGGAGGACCGAAACAATCCTTTTCAATGCATCATGGTCTGGCGTAGCTACTGCCAAATGAGCTGGACTATGGGCATACCTATTCCAATCTTCCATTACCTGGCCTCCACCTACCCACAAATATCCCTCTCAGAAGTTCAATTAAATCAAAATCACATTCAACCACCTCCTCAAATCCAACAAAACATCCAAAACAACCCTATATATCCGACAACAATTCTCCCCCTAAACCGATTAAATCCTCAAAACAACCGCCCTTTCACCACTACATTTCCGTTCTCAAATTCTCGAGATTACTAAATATACAACAATTTGGTCAATTTCTAGCGAAGTTCAAATCCTCCAGATTAGCAAATATACAACAATTTTTCCAATTTCTAGCTAACTTTGATCACAATACAAACAAACCTGGAATAACAAAACAACTCAAATAATAAAAAAATCAAAAACATAATATAGCTTAAACATAAATAAACAAAAAAACTATCTCAATTTTCAATTTCTTAATAACAATCTCTGTCTAATCATCCCTCCCACTCTACTTCATTTTTTAGTTTATCTACATGGATTAAATCGTTATCCTGCATCAAATTATCTCAATAAATAACTACCTTCTGCAAATTAATTTACCTAATTGGTTTTTTAGACTATCTCAATTTCTTAATAATAATAACCTCAACAAATTGTAAAAAAAAAAAAAAAATAAATTGATATATACGTAGAAATTAATGAATAAAGGAAGGTAGCTGGGAATTTTGAAATGTAGATTTTGTAGATAGATAAAGAGAGCGATAAAAATGAAAGCCAGAGTTTCTCTCTCTACAATTGATCAATTAAGGAGAAAAAGAAGAACAAATGTACAAAAACATACATATTAGGTTTATTTTCTTGAACCCCTTGAACCATGAAAAAGTTCGTAATTAAAGGTCTCTATTTTTCATTTTTTCAAATAAAAGATTCAACTATATATTTTTTCAAATTTAAAACTAGATATTTTTATCTTTTCAAAATATCCTCGAATTTCATTTTTTAAAAGAATAAATTCGAAATTACACCTAAAATTAGATTTGGGGGATAAATTTTATACGGAGTAATAGAAAAAATATGAGTTAGTTTTATTAAATTAAAAAAATTAAACTTAATAACTACTCTAGAAAGAAAAGAACCCTCATCCTCTTCTCCAGAGCCCCCCACCCAATCGCCTCCCCATAAATGAGCTTATTTTCTGTCGCCGCCAAAGCAACAAACTCCCTAGTTTTTTTTTTGTTATTGGAGGAAAAATGTTGATTTAATGAGATATTTTTTGACCGATTGACCAAATGAGTTAATTAAGTTGTTGTAATTATTTGTCAAAATCACTGCTACAATTGTTTTGAGTCGTGGAGTGATAAATATGATATAGTTGGTTTCAGATCTAGAAATAATGCTTAGTGATTAAGTTGATGTGCATCGAAAGATCTATTTGTCTCAGGAAAGGTTTATGTCAAGGGTATGAAGGGGTGTGGAATAAAAGGGGAGGTCTTTTTTACAAGTAATATATATTAATACTCCATCTTCATTCTTTTTTTATTCTAATTTTCAAATTTTAAACTTAAATATACTCCCTCCATCCCAAAAAAAAAGACAAGTGTTTTTCCAAATATTAATCTCATGGACTCTCTTGCCATTCAAATTTGAATTTAATGTAAATATCAAAATATCCTTATCATATGTTAAATTTGAGTGATAATCAAATATGTCAATGATATCAATTCAAATTTAAAATTTGACACTAATTTAGCAAAAAATATTATTCTTAAAAAGTAAGGAAAATTCAAACAACCCTATCTTTTGAATGCAACGATTATTTATTTCAGATTGTATAATATTTCCTTGATAAAAAATATATCAATAAAATATAATTTCGCACATCCTAATACCAAAAGTTGAAAGAATGCATTTCTTCTACCAATAAAGAATTGGTCTTTTGTATTTATTTATGGAGTTTAATTTTTTAGTTTAATAAAAATAATCCACATTTTATCTATTACAATATGTCTCAAAATCTAAGTTATTTGTATATAGTTCTAAATTTTCCTTTTTTAAAATGAAAATCGTGAAAAATAATTCAAAAAAATATAAATATTCAGTCTCTTGATTTAAAAGATAGAAAATGAGTCCTTTATTTGAAAAAAATGTTAAGTTTCACATATTTTGATTGGGGAGGTATGTCGATAATTGTATTATTAATGTCGTATTTTGGCGATCCAAAATCAATAATCACTGGGCCACATAAGATTAATATGTCGCCACATAACCTTCAAATATCTTCACTATCTTTTAAAATTCTATATGAAGTACATTTCAAAAAATAATTTACTTTCCTCCATGTCACTCTCATATACCCTACTACATCTAATGCATTATCTCTCATATTTGATTTATCATATTATTAATTTTAATGGGACATTCATAAACCCGCAATAACAACCAACACTGAAAAAGCAAAGCTCATCAAAACTCCAACACCGATGTGAATCCGTAAGAACAATTAAAAATTTGAGTTCAAAAAAATTGAAATTATCAATGGATAATCATGGAGGGACTAGTGTCATCAATTACCTTGTATCTTATCTGAGTAAACCAGTAGAATATTATTGTAGTATAAACTACCTCAAACATAGCCAAAAAAATATTGAAGAACATTGTTTGGTTTACTTTTGGTTTTGTAAACTCCTGGGCACACCAAATCTATAGGCTACACTTCAACACAGTCGCATTACAAGGCAACAATATATACACACTCCTGAATTCGGTGTGTGCTAGTTAACCAACAAGTCGGTCTCCATGCACAAGCCAGAATCCAATTAACAAACACATTACATGCTAGATAAATTACAAGCACAACTTAAACTCGCTTTCACCTACTTCTATGTTTATTTATATGGCTAGTTTTATACATTCAAAACAATAACTAAAAAAATATCTCTATCTACTCCTTCAAAGTAATATTATTCATTTTAGTTAATTTTAATAATAATCGACAATTTTATGATGATTCAAATTGTCATTTACGCATCAATATGTTGTTATGATGATATTTTTTTTGTTATAATCTCGCTCTGCAATAATATCCAATTTATCTTATCGCAATTAATGCTCATCCCAACAAAGTTTTCATATATTTCCGGGGCATTTGTATTTCGAATAAATAATATAAAGCATTTTAGCCTTTTTTCGATTTTGAGGTTAATCACAACTAACAAATT
The DNA here is from genome assembly GCA_019722365.1 of Lithospermum erythrorhizon. Taxonomy (NCBI): domain Eukaryota; kingdom Viridiplantae; phylum Streptophyta; class Magnoliopsida; order Boraginales; family Boraginaceae; genus Lithospermum; species Lithospermum erythrorhizon. Next base: position 506,116 of record JADFUC010001644.1, read on the forward strand.
TTAACTTTGTCTATTAAGTAACTAACCAACTAACAATATGTTACTTTACTAGTTAGCACGCCAGGAACTCTCGTTAACTAGCATGCCAGAACTCGCTAGTTGGTCAACTAACACACTAGAATTAGTTACAAAACTAACACTCCACGACCCGCTGGGCTTCCTTTATCGCCTCAGTGGTTCGCGTCAAGCAAAATACTATTTCATCCGGCTTTTGTATTTTATTGTTCCGTGCTGCTGCATAACAACTCGGAAGACATAAAGGTATGTTGAAATTGGCATGTGTTCTTTGTTTTTCCAAATCACCATAGTCATTGATCAAATTTTCTAAATGTTTCATACTAAATACTGGAACGCTCTTATTTTTGAATATGTAAAACGAAACCTTAATGTAATTTAAAATTGGCTTGTTTCAATGAAACTTGCTAAAAGATTAGTGTGTTTTGTATTTTAGGACAAATATGAGTATTAGGTACTTAAAGAGACATACGATATAAACATATAATTCATTAGTTGCCGTTTTTTTAAATATACTCATTCCATCTAAATTTAATCGTTTCATCTAGCTCAGTGGGTCATTTTATTAAAATAGTAATTAATTTTACTATTTCGCTTATAATAAAATACTATTAAATCAATAAAAATAAAAAGACAAAAATATTAAGCAATAAAACAACAGACCGGCTCCTCTCCAGTCCCTTCCCCTCCAATTCCCTGTAGTTAACAGCTAAGATGTTACTAAAGAAGATCTAAGGGATCATTTTAATTTGAGGTTGGGTGCACTAGTTTAGTTAAAAGCAGAGTAACTTTCACTTCTTTCTCCCTTCGGTCAGCCCTACCATTAAGGCATTTGTTCTTCATAGCACACGATTAGTTCAAACTAGATTCTATTCCTTCTGCATCAATTGTTTCATTTTTGTGACTTCTGATTTCGAATCACCCTATTAACAAAATAATTCACATTTAACAAATTTCTTCTTATCTATGAGTTAGTGTTATTTAGAACTGTCGGATACCACGAACGAAAGCAAATAGGATCCTAACCGTCAATCACGTAGGGAATTGGAGGAGCCGGATTCCAGACATGATTAGAAACAAGAGATAAATGTCTTCCTCACTAGAAACAAGAGTTAACAATCAGTGAATGAAAGAGAAGTGATCTATTGAAGGGAAAAAGAGAAACTCCAAAAGCAGCAACTACTACATTATGATAGCAAACCAAACTAATGTCTTCCTCACTATAAATGTTTTTTGGAAAATTGAACATCAACAAGAAATTATTAATAGAACCAACAGCATCTGGACTTTCTAGCAAAACTTCTTATGCCATAATAGGGACATCAACGACGTCAGGAACAGGCTGCATGATAGGCCTATTGTATTCTTCTTCCTCTTTAGGAGGGTGAATTATGACGATATCGGGAAGTGGGGTTTTGGGTCCAACCTTTCCTTTGGGATCCCAATCGAGCATTATCTTGACCTTAATACCAAGCACACCCTGTCGTGGCAAAACATGATTAGAAACAATGAACAAGCTTGTCATAAGAAAGGTCTGAGGCCAACAACAATGTAGAACTTACCTGTCTTAAGAGGACGTGTCTAACAGCAGAATCAATGTATTCATTGACAGGCTGCCCAGAAGAAATCATATACCCATCCTTAAATTTCATGGATTTAGCACGTGCGGCCCTCAGCTTCCCATGCCCTGAGATAATGTCAATGACATACAAGATTCAGAGGAAGATAAATTGAAGAGAATTCATTTGAGAATACAAAACATTAAAGAGTTCACAAGAAATATACACGGAGCAGGTCCAGTGATCTTAATTCACAAAGTTGATGAGTAAAAAGACCTATTTGCTTTATAAGTGAAGGTAAGGTAATTGAATCCTAATGGTCATTAACCACAAAACAGACTGGTAAAAGTCCCGAATGACTCTTTACATAAAGATACTAATATGGAAGTTGAAGAAAATAAGAGCAAAAAACATAAGACGAGACAATGTATCCTCTTTAAGCCAACGTATGAAATATATGAAAACTTCATGACGAAGGTGACGCCACGAGGATTCAAACAAATCTAGTCATCTTTCGACACATAAGTGGTACTTGATAGAACCAATTTGCTTGGAGGATGACATAGAAAGTTTAAAAAGGTACTGGCATAAACAGGTGATCACGAGAACAAAAAAGTATAATAAAATATTACTCACCTCCTAACAGCAAGACCACCAAGGAGCTTGTAACGCAGAGACTCAGCCTGAGCAATAGCACAAAGTCCCCTGTTGTTAACCTTCTCGGCATACAATTCAACACTGTTTTCTGGGAACTTGAAGCGCTTCTGCACAACAGATGTCAATTCCCTAATCCTCCTACCTTTCTCACCTGAGGAAAATGAAAATGAAACCACATCAGTTAGATAAAGTAATAAACATACATATAGAAAAAAAAAAGAATTAACTATAAATAAACTATTGAATTAAAAAGTGTAGTTAGGTTGATGTTAAAAATACTTGCATAATTATCAAGAGAAGTTCATCTCAATCAAACAGATATTTAGATTAAAACAATAACTTTTCTTTAAAATATACAGTAGAGGGTGCTATGTGTTTCAATTAAGATAGCAAAGTTTGACCATTGAGAATACAAACTTGACAATCTTTTAGGGATGGAAAGAGTAAATGGAATGACTTGAACAACGCATAAATCTAGCTCATACCCTTTATCCCAATATAATTGGAAAGCAAATCCCCCTCTTAAAACGGATCAATTGAAAAAAGGAAAAAACTTTATTAAATTGGTGCAACTGAAATCACCAAAAAGAATGCAAATACCATCTATTAGAAGCAAATCCACCATTTAAATTGGACCAATTGATAAAAGCACAAAGCTTTATCAAATTGATCTAATTTAAAACTACCAAACATAAGCTAGAAACCCTCAATTACAGTAAATAATTTACAAATCAGAATATAAAAATGTAACGAAAGAGAAATTCAAACCAAGAACATTCTGAGTACGAGTAGCTCGAATAATGATCTCAGTCCTCATGGGAGTGACTCGAACCTCAACACCAGAGTAACCATCTTCTGCCAGCTCACGAGTCAACACTTCGTTCAACTCAGCAAAGAACACTCCATCTGCTACAAACTATACTCACAAAAAAAATACAATTGTTATAATTAAGCTACAAATCATTAAATTAATATATATAGTTATAATTAAGCTACGCATTATTGGATTAATATATATACAGTTGTGATAATTAAGATACACATTCAACTCAGCAAATAACGCTTCATCTGCTACAAACTATACCAACATAAAAATAAAAATGAATACAATTGTAATAATTAAGCTACAAATTATTGAATTAATATATAAATACAATTGTTACAATTAAGTTACAAATCATTAAATTATTATTATTATTATTATTATATATACAGTCGTTATAATTAAGCTACAAAATAATTGAATTAATATTATATATACAATTGTTATAATTAAGCTAGAAAATAATTGAATTGATATAATATTGAGTGAAATGAAGATTATACCTTTCTCTTTTTGCTCATCTGAGTCGCCATTTTCAAAGGGATCGAGAAGAGTCTGCAAGAACCGAGTGTAAAGCGACTGTCTTTGGGGGGTTTTGTATCAATTCTAGGGTTTTGCCACAATGGCCATATAGTAGGATGTTATTGGAGTCGGGTTTCAACGGTTATTGGCAACCGCAGTTAGTCCTGCCTCGACGAATTCAAGAGATATTCGTGAATCGTCTCATGAAGATATCGGGTCTATCTTGGGTCCTGACCTATCACATCGTAAGTGGGAAAATTGTGACTGGACATTAACGGTTTTAAGTCTGATCTCGGCGCTTATTTTCACCACGTTATTTCATCAGTACCAAGTGTGACGTTATATCATTCTAGCCTTTAATATGATCGGCTAAAATAATCATTATTCTTTGGGTGGATACTGCACCTAGATTTTTCTCTCGATCCTGATTCCTGAAACTCCCATTTCCCTTAATGAACATCTCTACTATTATGTCATAGATGCAACTTTAATGGGCAAAATTTAATTGTCCGGTTGTTATGGTTATGTAGTACTTTTTTTTACTCGCATATCAGTCTAGCATGTATTAAGTCAAGTTTTTTGGGGTCATATTGAAATGATTGAAGTACAAAGCAATAGAATTTTGTAAAATAAAAAATATGTAAAAAGCCAAAGCAAAATAAATCATTTCTTTTACCTGGGAATGTGTGAAGAAAAGCTAAGATGAAGACCTCAAACAAGTTTCTTTCTATTAGAAATGACCAATTTATATAAGTTTTAACATGTTACTTAATCAAGCCCTTTTAAGATCACATGTAAATCTCGTATATATGGTTCAAGTTTATCGTATAAACCTCATTAAGGATACTTAATAGTTGATACCATATTAACAAAAGTTATAAACCGCTCAAGCACTTAATTCTATCTCCCTCGGCGCTTATCCCAAATAAAAATGTTAATAAATTAACATGCCCCTAAACTTATCTAAATCATAATTTATTTAATCACTTCATCTAATTATGTCTAGTGTGCATATTAATTATTCGTCAAACAATAAGTCATTGTTTTGCTTATGCACAACTCAATATTCATGGTCTCTCTGTAAATGTAATTTTATGTAGCATAGTATATTCGTGTCAACTATGACTTCCTATATCCAAAAAACATGAAAAGAGAGCATGAATTTAGAGATATTTCCCTCTTTCCAGATAAGGTTTCAATCTCCTACCTCATCTGCTAGAAAATTGCTCTCTCTAAACCATGTTCTCCATCACAGTAAATCCACCAAACCCCCTCAACTTCTCCTCCCCCTTCCTCAGTTCGGGCCAAAGAAGCAATGTCACTCGATCATTATCGAACACTAAAACCTTCTCCATTTCAGCTCTCATTATCCCTCCTTCCTCATCATCTTCAAGAACACCCCCACCACCTCCACAAAATGTCTACCAGCCCTTCAGACCACCCCCTTCCCCCCTCCCTCCCAAGTTCCGCAATCTTGATGCTAATGCTCGCTTGGAAATACTCACTAACAGGCTTGCTGCATGGTTTGAGTATGCTCCTTTGATACCTTCATTGCTCCAAGAAGGCTTCACTAGTGATATTCTTGAAGAGATTACTGGGATAACTGGTATTGAACAGAATAGGCTAGTTGTTGCTGCTAAGGTTAGGGAAACGTTAGTGGAGTTGAATGTTGATCCTCAGGTTCTTGGGTTCTTTGATAATGGAGGGGCAGAGTTGTTGTATGAGATAAGGTCGTTGAGTAATCAGCAGAGAGCTGCTGCTGCTAAGTATTTTGTGGAGAGGGAGTTTGATGGCAAGAAGACAGGGGAGTTGGCTAAGGCGATCAAGGATTTCCCGAAAAGGCGTGGGGATAAAGGGTGGGAGTCATTTGATGGTCTTTTGCCGGGTGATTGTTTGGCGTTTATGTACTATAGGCAAGCTCAGGAACATTTCATTGTGTCGTCTGAGGAGCAAAGGAAGGCGGCTTTGCAAAGGGCAATGGAAGTAGTGGAGTCAGAGAGTGGGAGGTTAAGGGTGTTGGAGGACATTGAAGGGAAGAAGGATGGTGCAAAGGATGCAGAGAGTGAGGTGGAAGAGATAGTGAGGGTACCTGTTGTGAGGATGATGGTAGGAGAGGTAGCAGAGGCAAATGTAGTGGTCATCTTTCCAGTCTGTAAAGCTGGTGAGAGTGAGGTTTCAGTGGAGGATGCTCCGTGGGAATGTGGCACAAAAGGGGAGTTCGGAGTGATGGAGGCAGAGAAAGGGTGGGCTAGGTGGGTGGTTTTGCCTGGATGGGAACCGGTTGCAGGGTTAAGAAGAGGGGGTGTCGTGGTCGAGTATAAGGACGCTCGGGTTTTGCCATGGAGAGTGAATAGGTGGAGCAAGGAGGAACCGATTTTGGTAATCGCGGATAGGGGGAGAAAGGAGGTAGCTGCAGATGATGGCTTCTACTTGGTACCTGGTGGTGATGTTGGTTTGAAGGTGGAGAGGGGATTGGCACTGAAGGAAAGTGGGGTGACAGAGAGCTCAGGTACTGTTGTTTTAGTAGTTAGACCACCTAAAGAGAAAGATGATTATCAATTGATTGATGATGATATTGAGGACTGGGAGTAATATAGTTGGAATTTCAGACAATTGCAATATAATTCAGGGCTAGCAAAACCTTGATGACTTTTCTATGGTTTGTTTAGGAATGGATACAGTCCATGGGTTCTTGTTCAAGTACTGATGGAGGATTTTACCTCTACAATTTTCAATGTACTTCCAATCGACATGGTAATTTTGATTTAAATCGAAGTTATATATGCCAATTAAGACAACATATTTTGTTTAACTTTATCAATTAAAAATTAGACTTGCAATCCTTCAAGTATGGAGGTAGTATAAACAAGAAAATCACAACCATACAAAATGATTCATGTTCTCATTAACAAAAGTTAGATTCCACAAATCTTACTGCCAGGATATGGGCATGCAAGGAAACTAAGATAGAGTTGCAGCTCAAAGACATTCAGTTAGTACATAATCCATGGAGAGCATAAGTTGCCTCCAAGTACACTCTATAATTACCTCTAGTCCCCTGTACACTAACATAATACAACTAAAATGGCTTCATATTCTGGAGAAGAGAACTCTGATTCGGTTACCTACTCAGATGAATCTTCGTAGTCACCATTTTCTGGTGAATGCAGCATGCCATGGCCTACGCTGCCCCTCCAGTCCATTGATTGCATCCCCGGAGGTTGGATATTAAATTGGCTGCCACCTATGTTCTGATGAGAGGAATCAATGGGTGACCTGAAATTAATAACACCTGAAACTGATGCTCCGCCAACTGGTGACGACATTTTGCTAGCAGATGCATCACTTTTCACAGCACTAGTAGTAGTATTCTTCTTGGTGTCAATCACAAATGAACCAACAATGACCTGATCACAGAATCCACTTATGAGCAGTAATATGATGGGGCAAAAGGTATTAAGAACTAAGTTGCAGAATAAAATGAGTTAGGACCACACAGTACACGGACAGATCAAACAGTCACGACAAGCAACATAACCTTGAATTACTTTAGGATGCAATATCTAAAATGGGTGACTATCTATTATTGCTTTTCAAATCGTAAGATATAAACATTTGCCCATATGATGGGAATAGTTGATCAGTGAAAGACCAGACATGAGATAAATTTTGGAATGACTAGAAATATAAGTTTAAGGTTTTAGTTGCACCAAAAACATTTGTTACTTTCGAAACATATAAGAAGAGGTAGAAATCATATAAGCTCTATTTTCTGGGTACAATTAGTAAACAAAACCCATTACCTCAATTGGACCAGCAGCAATAAGTGGTCCTCCAATGCTGCCCCCAATAATTTGACCATTACTACTAGATAGGCAAACAGAAACCCCTCCTGTTCGCCCACCAAGGTCGGTAAACACATAAGATCCTTTGAGCGAAAGAATATTAAAAAGGCCCTGGCAGCAATAAAAAGGTATCTATTAGATGGAAAAACAAAAAAGACATTCATTACATCACCAAGCATCTTGAACCACAAAATCACCCATGCCAATCCTCACAAGTTAATAATCATGCATCAGTTTACACAACTATTCAAAAGGGTCATTGGACAAGTTTCTCATTTAACAAATACCTAAGATGCTACAACTTGTTAGCTTAATAAAACATCCACAAGGAACCTCCTAATAGGAATGCTTAAATGATGTTGGCCCCAAAAAAAAACGATTTAAAATGTAAACATGCTCAGTTACTCGAGAAAAAGAAGGTCGGTAGACCACCAGTCATATTTTATGCAAACAATAATCAACTCTTGCATTTTTACCATTTTTCTGTTATCTTCATTATAGGATGAGTTGTGTCTATGTACCTCATAGGTAATGCTGCCTCCAGAAGTTGCCGGTTGGGAAAGAGATGCATTAGAGACAGAACCAGATGCTGACATAATACAGATTTCACGCTTGCTTTGTTGCATAAACAACAAAATTTTCTGATTCACATCCTATAAAATAACCAATATATAGTGTCAGCCTTCCAATAGCCTCCCACAGTGTGCAGGCTCCGTAATGGGTCAGATAACTTTATAGTTCTCCTAACATTTTAAAATTAATGCCTTAATTAAAAAAAGGGCAGGCCAAAGGTGTTATATGCAACATAGATCACGAAAAATCTTCACTTGACAAGTTATAGACCAGTCTTGATTAATTAATGAAGGATGAAAGTTAAAAAATACTTTTCCCAATCTAACATCAACATCACATGTATTAAAATTTAAGATATGAACTTTTAAAAAGGTTACATAAAAAGACATAGCGGATGTATAATCATACCTCTCCCGCATTCACAGTAATGACATGAGGGGTGAAACTTTGCCCTGTATTGCCTGCATAAAACACAAAAGGAGGACTATTTATCATGCCCATGCCAGGTAGTACAAATAGACAGAAGACATAGTCAATTTCCTCGAATTCGAAGGAACCCTCTATCTATAATACTTAGCAGCAACAACTACATAATAATAGATGCTATAAAATGAATTTCACTTATTATAATTTTATGGTAGTCTTTCATACCTACTAAACTTACCTGAACTGCAAATTCAAAAACAAAACAAATCCTGATTCAAACTAAGATCTCATACAATAATTAACTGTAGATGTACAAATCTTTTTCCATGCTTCATCCTTCCCAACATAAATTAAATCAAATTAAATTTCCATGCTTAATCTCAATCTTTTTCCATGCTTAATCTCAATCTGTTCTGTTCCATTGTTTCATTTTATAAAATTTCAACATAAATTAGCGTGATTAATATTACTATGCATCATTTAAGCACGATATATAACACACAAAGTATTGTTTAGCCGTGACTGTACTGTACAATAAATGAGAACCCTCCACGATGGTATTCAGAAAGGAGGTAGTAAAAGCTAATAACATGCCACCAATAACTTCCGATTATCTATCATTCAAATAGATTATATAGTAATATTGCGTATATGCAAATTTAGCCACATTTCGATCCATCAACATATCACATACAACCACCAAAATCTCCTCAACTAACAAAAGTGATTGAAAAAAATCAACCAAGCAGATATCTTTCTATGAAAAGCAACACATATATACATGCACAGTTATAATTAATTCATCTCTAACAAAAAAGATCACATTTTTAAGTCGGGTTTTGACTTTTACACTCCATAGATCAATAACTACGCTCCATTATCGTATTAAACTACATTTATACCCTTGATATTTATCTATGCATAGTTGTAGCTAATTTTTCATAGAGAAACTACCAAAAGCAGAAAATTGTCATTTACTCAAAGAAGCAGCAGCAACTATAGCCAAGTTTTGATTTTCACACTCCATCAATCGATAATCACACTCCACTTTTGGAATTAAATTAAATTTACACACACTAGATATTTATATCAATGCATAATTGTCTATAACTTTTCACAGAAAGATTACAAAAACCAGCAAATTCTGATTTACTCAAAGCAGCCGCAGCAACTAAAGGTCACATTTTTATTCGGGTTTTGATTCACACTCCATCAATGGATAACTACACTCCACCTTTGGTATCAAATCACATTTATACCCTCGATATTCATCAATGCATAATTGGCTATAACTTTTCACAGAAAAACTACCAAAAGCAGCAAATTGTGATTTACTAAAGGTCATTTTTATTCGCGTTTTCATTTTTACACTCCATCAATGGATAACTACACTCCACACGTGCGGTATAAAATCAAATTTACACCCTCGACAACTATAATATTGCATAATTGCATGTAAAAAAAATTACCAAAAGCAGCAAATTGTGATTTATTGAAAGCAACACCACCAAAATCCAAACCATGGTCCTTTTTCTTGGGCCTATAAACTGGAGAAGTAGCTAAAGCAGCCGCTAGTCTCTTAGCTTCCGCCTTTTGCTCCGGCGAAAAATATTTTCTAGGTCTTCCCCTTTTCTTCTTCTCCTGCTCCGCCGTGCCCACCACCTCAGCGCCGCCGCTAGAGGGTATATTGTGGTGGTTATTGGTATTAATAGTAGGGGGGGTGGAATTGGAAATTCCATTGGTTGGGGGTGGTGAGGTGGCGGCGGAGATGGTGGTGGCTGGTGGTGGTTGGGGAAGAGGGGAGTGGTGGTTGACGGTGGCGGGGGTGGTTGACGGTGGTTGTGGAAGAGGAGAGTGGTGGCGGTGGTGGTAGAATGAGCTCAGACCAGTGGTGTCATTGTTGAGTTCCATTTGGGGGGGGGGAGTGGTAGGGTTTTTGAGAAATTTAATTAATTTGGGAAATTTGTTTAGAATTTGATTTTTGATTTTATGAAATTTATGATTTTATTAGGATTTTATTATAGAAGTTTTTTTTTAATGTAAATCAATAATTGATATTTATTCATAAACTATAGAATTACTATAAATAGACTTGAATTAGTTAGACATATATATCAAATAAAATTGAAGTGATTTTTCATAAATAACTAATCAGATTACAGATCTGAAATACGAAGTATTATAAATGGAAATTTTTATTAAAAGAAAATACTCTACAATATAGATCTGATATTAGTAGTATTTAGGATTTTATTATAGGAGAGTTTGATTTTGTTTTTGTTTGGATGTAATAATAATGGGTGAAAATGGCTATGAAATGGAGTGGTTGAATCGGCCAAATTGTTTGTCGTGGAATCAATTCTATGTTGACTTTTACCACTGTATTTATACTTAGGTTAAAATGTTGAAATCTAAGATGGGCTCTTAATTAAAATGGGTACTGAGTAGTATTTTTTGGATCCCTTTGGTAAAGGACTTAAAAACCCAATTAAAAGATAATGAAAAACGAAAATTATGGTGGTAGGGATATGGACGTATGGTAATGATGAAATGGCCAAATGAGCACTTTTGGCATATCACATGACACATGTACAAAAAACTAAGGAACTAATAGTAACGTTTGATTCCCATGGATTGGTAGTATACTATTTGGAGATAATTGTGTAATAATTGTATTTGAAATTTAAAAAAAGTCCAGACTAACTCTCACATTTTGACTTGGTAAATTATAATATAATAATTATTATAGCATATATAATATGAGCTTAAGGTGATCGATAATGTATATCAGCTTAAATGGACTAAGTGTTGAGATCTGAAATTACCTAAAAGCTCTAAAATTGCTTGGTAAAAGGTACCATCTCCATAAGATGAATATTGTCTATTCTGAACTTTGTTGATTGATTTATTGTATAATATTTGAAAAAAATATCTCGATTGTTAGAATTTTCATTATTGTAGTTATAATTAATATGATTATTTTGATTCATATTAAAATTATGTATGTCAATTAAAATTACAAAGTTGGTTAGTATTATTTATTGAAAATCAAACCAAACAATCTTCATACTATGGAGGAATTATAATTATATATTACTCTCTCCGTTTTTTTATAGTTGTTGTTTTAAAAAAAAAATTATTTTTTTGTAGTTGTCGTTTTAGCATAATCAATGTACGTTTTGACTATTTTTTTCTTTGAAAAAAGCAACCAACCAGTGATATTGTTTCAATTGATTGTCATTCTACATTTTCAATGCACTTTTTGACTATTTTTTCATTTCCTTAATCTATGTGCAAAGTGATAAAACGACAATTAAAAAAAATAGAGGGAGTAAAAAAAAAGGTTTAAAATGATATAGATAGGGTATGTTGCGTTTTACATGTCTAAGATTGCCGTGGTTCATATATCAAAGTTTAACCTATGGTTGAATGTTTAGTTGTTTACCATCATAAAAATTGAAGATAATAAAATAAAACAGGATTTCTTCATTTAATTCAGTTTCCCAATTCCCATGATATTTCACTACCAAATAATTCATCCTTGGATAGGTAGCTACTACATCAGGGAGAAAAAAGTAACATAAAAAGAAAGGGAAAAATTAAAATATAATGGATAAAGTTACAGTTGGGAACTAAAAAATAAATGAGGTCTACATTCAATTAGTTGTGTTTGTTTATGAAATCCACCTATCTTTACTGCTTCTGATCACTATTTTTCTTGGCCTCAAAATTTGTTGCCTCCATTTCCTCCTGTTTCTTGATCCCTTTATTATGATAATGCTGAGTTGTGGTCGTCTTCGTCTTTGCTAAAGTGCAACGCCCACGGTTACTCCCACCAGGGATGTAAGTGCAGGGGTTGCTATGAGGCGTTTGCACCGGGCCTCTTGGAAGCGATTGAATTATCACATTCTTGTTTTTCTTCATCCACTCCTCTCCTTGGAGTGTTCTTGATCCGTGTACTTGTTGAGATATCAACATGACGAAGATGGTTATCAATAAAATGAATATCGTTTTCATATTGCAATTTATTATAGAATAATTGGTATTGATCTATAGATTTCTCGAAACAAATGAAAGTGATTGAAACTATTATGAAGCACTTTTTGAACTTAATTGTTATGAATGATGTTGGATTGAATTGACGATGAAGTAGGTGGTGTTGCTATATATATATGCATGCAGGGTAAGGATGAATTTTATAAATTACTAGTGTATATTGTTTGAATATATAGAGAGGCAGATTAATAATTTTGACCCAGGAACCGCGCTTTAGGAGACTATTGCATTCATGTTTGACAAAAAAATGGTTATCTAAAGGGAAAAAACACGGAATTTGGTATGTTTGTATTCGTAATTAAACAAGCAAGTGCTCATAGTCTTGGAACTATACTACTTGTACCAGTTCCTAAGAAAATATAATAATAATAGTAGTAGAAATGTAGAATGAGTCTTTGCCTTTCTAAAAAACACACAAATCATTGTCAACACTATTCTTCATGTCTTTCACTTCTTCAAAGATGCCTCTTCAATTAATTAGAATATTGAGCAAAACATACATTGAGCTATACCTCTCATTGATAGAGATGTACGATGTGTTCTGATTATGGGACTCCTCCTAGCTCACATTTAAAACATTCTATAAGAGCACTAATGTGTCCATCTATAATATTGATTCAGGATTTATGATATATCGTTGTAGTACTTTATTTGCATATCGTCCTTATGAGTCATTTCATGATTAGAATCAAATTATGTTTAATCTAAAGACATTTGCAGATAAATTTTCCTTTTTATCTTGCTAGAACAAGCATGTCATCTATCTCATAATATAATTTAACTTTGATACATCAATTTTTTATGAGTAGTAAAAATACAATTTTGTATGTATTTAAACAAGAAAATGTACTTTAGATTATTTTATAGAATATTTCAAATATTTTCCTTTTTCATTGTAGGGTCTTAAGAATGGCAACAGCCCAACATCCAAAAGCATATCTAATTTCAAATTTTGTGGATTGAGGCTTGAGGCAACCGCAGAGATTTGCAGTCTAAGCATTACTCATTATGCATTTGAAGTCATAAATGTCGGTCTTATATTATTCTCGTCGACTCTTTCAATTTTCAAAATTTTCCAGGTCAAATAACTTGCATTACAATTTAAATCCAGTCCTAATAATAACCCAAAGTGCTTGACTTGAAGATAAACTGGAACTGAACAGCAGACAGAAAACCTGGGAATTAATTTGTGGACCATATCAAAATAAACAACCTCATATTGTAACTTTCATGTCATTAAATTAAATTAAAAAGTTCATTTTATATTGTCTGGCATTCATGAAAAATCAAGAAATCAGACGGTAACTATTACTAGTATCTTTAAGATTATTCGGATGTATTAGATAGTATATTATGTTATGGTATTATCTATGGGGAACGTGTAGTAAGAATTAAATTCGTCCTTTAATAATTATATATAAGCTTTGTATTACGTATTACAATCCCGATGCTCAAGTGTGGAGTTACCATGATATTCTACACGGTATATCAGTCGTAAAGGCTAGTACTTAATTTTGTTTTCCTCGTTCAGCATTCTTGTTCTTGATCTTGATCGATGCTTGGCGCCGATGTCGATATTTTTGTGTCTCTGCTTCCATAGTCATTAATTAGCCATGTCATTACCTCATACTCAATTACTATCACTACCTAAACTAATCGCCGCTTTCGTTATTGTAAATGCGTATGCAGAAGAGAAATCTAAGCGCCTCCAACAGCGACCATCCATGACAGTGATCATAGCACCCTCCCAATCGTCTTGTCCACTGTATTATGTTGGTTCAAGCGATAATGGAATGCTAATAGTATCTGTTGTGTTACCGTTCATAATTACGACAAGGTGAGTCCAATCTTTAACGTTTATCTCTTATATGCGTTCTGAGTTTGGGTTTATTACGAATTTTATTCCTAAGCCTCTACGGATGCTACATTTATTGGATTGAGAATGTGTTCGAAGACTAGACTTCTTCCATTATTATGAAGAAGCTGGAATCCTTTGTGGATTGTTTCTGAAAAAGATTTAAGTAATAAGGTAATGGGGCGAAAACAACAAATCAAAACAACGTGGCAAAATGTAAGCGATGCAAAACCATGTCTATTGCCGAATACTTGGTTACAACAACAAATTGAGTGCAGTTGGTATGATATAATCATGTTCTGTTTATGCGGCTGTGGTTTGTGTGCGTATAATTTGGGCTAAGAGTTTGAAAAGGGTAGATGATGATGATCGTGCATGATTTTGCAGCTAATGGGATTAATGTGGACTTGTTTGGGCATTCTCGGTCTCACTTTGTGGGCTCTGGGATCCTCCACCTGACCCTTGATCGTGCTATCAGGCTATGCTAAATCAGGGGCAGTTGAATTCTCGGGTATCCGTTGATCGTATTGAGGATGATGTTATGGGTTGTGTTATTCAAAAACCGCTTTCGAGTCTTGTTTCTTACACTACTCGTCTTAAGTGTACATTTTTGTCATCATTAGGTCGGTTGAAGACATTTGTTACTCAGGCATGGGTTTCGGATAAAGGGGAAGGCTCGTGAGAGCTGAGTCGTCTGTTCAGGCGGAAGCAGTGTCTATTTGTTGTGGGGAGGCTTGGTCCCGGCCATTAGCAGGTGACTGGGTGTGATGGTCGCTCGGCGGGTTTCGACACCTTGATGGCATAACTTATTGCAACTTATCGATAATTATGATTTCCTCCTCACGGTGATGCGTGCTTATTAGTGCGTTTTTCTCCCTTTGGTTATCGATATGGTGCGCTTTCTGCGTATTGCGGTTTCTTTGATGGTTTGTCGATGTTGGTTCTATGTCGGAGTGTGGTGGGATCTCGAATGGTACTCGGGCTCCTCGACTAAGTTTGGTTACATTATTTGTCTGCGAGTTGAAATTACATAATATCTTATATGTGCCTCGATTTAGCGCAATTTAATGTTTATTAATGCCGATTGGTTGAGAATATTGATTGTGTTATTCGGTTTGCTAAAAATGTTTGCGTTATTTAGGGGTAAATGGATTTAGGGACTACGATTTAAGGTGGGTGAATGTCGAGAGACGGTTGTACTATTTCGGAAGTTACCTGAAACTGACGCTGCGTATTTACCGGTCGAACTGCAGGTGGCATCGGAGATTGGGCATCCTTACACTGAATGATGCCGGTCTCACACCTTTATTTCGTTTAGTAAATTTTTGAATAAAGCTTGTACTACTTGTCATGTCGAAGCTAAGCATACTAGAGAGTGGTTTTCAGCTAGTACTCATAAAGTAATTAAGATCTCACTTTTAGGTTGATTCATTGTGATGTTTGAGGGACCGTATAAATGCAGGTATTAAATGCTTGTGGTGCTCGTTAATTTATGATTATTCACGTGCAGTGTGGATATTTTTATTGCTTGATAAGACATAAGTGTTTCGGTATTTTCTTCAGTTTCTTGCTATGATTGATCGTCAATTTAATTCAGGTTGTGCGTGGTAATGATAGTTACGAATTTTTTACGTCTACGTGATTATTTTCTTACGAATGACATTATATTTAAACATGCTTGTGTGGGTACTCACCCGACAAAATGGTCGGGTTGGCGTAAACGCGTCATATTGGAATGCGAGGTAGAGCTTTCTGCGTTTGAGTAAGCTTTATCGATTTTTGGGGGAAGTGTATATTAAGCTGTTGTTTATCTTATTAATGTGCCCACATTACGGTATGTTTGATTATAAGAAACCTTATGAATTACTTTATGGTTGTCCTCACTTACTGTTCAATTCGTGTCTTTGGATACATACGTTATACTAATGATCGAAGTGTCGGTTAGACAAGTTTAATTCGAATTAAGTGAGGTGTGTTTTTGTAGGCTATCATTATGGGAAAAAGGGGTGGAGGCTTTATGATTTGTCTTCTCGCTGAGTTTTTCATCTACCATTGATGTTGTGTGTTTTATGAATGAATTCTCGTACTTTAGTTACTGCTACTATTATTAATACTTTATTGTTGTTACTCCTAACTTTGTTTACGAGAATGTTTCGGAGTTTTGGTTTTGGATGATGGTGAGATGTTGGATAGTGCGGGCTTGATGGTAGTATTAATAGGACCGGGTTGTGGCGAATTTCTGACCAACCCGGCCGTCTGATTCTGCATCACAGGTAGAGCGTTCTAATTTCGTCCCAGTACTCCAATTCAGTGAGGGGCAGTTCGATTAGTCCCGGCGATTTAGTAATGTCAGTGGTGATAGTTTTTTAGGTGGGGTATGCGCACAAAGACTCACGACTTCTTTGTGTAATTTTGTTACTAGATGCAGTGAAAATGAAGCAGTCTTCTCGGTTTCTCATTAGCCTCAATTCGGTCACCGATACTACTTATCCTATCGCTCGTGCAGCCAAATTGTATTCGTTTTTCTAGTAGGCCTGAGCATTTTCTTGCGACTATAGCGCAAAATTAGCCAGAACCCGATATCTTTAATTGCGATAGTGATCTGAATGGCGAAAAGCCATGGCTAATGAATTCGGGCTTTGGAGGATGTGTTTACATAGGCGTATGGAATCTCTTTCCCTTTCTTGAAAGCTTTTCGGTAGTCGATGGGTCTACAAAGTGAAATATAATTCTGATGGCAGTGTGGAAGCGATATCAGGCTCGTCTTGTGGTTTTTGGGAATCATCAAATTGAAGGTATTGATTATACAGATACATTTGCACCAGTGGCGAAATGGTTGCAGTTGAGGCACTACTTGTTATTCTTCTTGCAAAACTGAAATTCATCGAATGGATATTCCTATGCATTTCTCCATGGTGAACTTACGAGGATGTGTATATGCGGTTTGGCAGGTTCTCCGGTCGACAGGAGGGTGTATGGCCTCCTTAAATCTCTTTATGGGTTGAAGCAGTACCTCGTGTTTGGTTTCTAAGTTGTCTGTGTTGACAGTATGGTTTCG
The DNA here is from genome assembly GCA_019722365.1 of Lithospermum erythrorhizon. Taxonomy (NCBI): domain Eukaryota; kingdom Viridiplantae; phylum Streptophyta; class Magnoliopsida; order Boraginales; family Boraginaceae; genus Lithospermum; species Lithospermum erythrorhizon. The sequence continues at coordinate 523,505 of JADFUC010001644.1, forward strand.
CTCAGTCGCTCTACGATTATTCTCTCTTTTGCTTGAGTACAGCATTGATGTGCAGATTAATGTGCTTGTGTATGTCGAAGCGATCTTATTCTATACAGGAGCAGGTTCATTTGCATTCTTATGTTTCAAAAGAATATTTGACTCTGTTTCATATGAGGACCTTGGTCTCTTAAGTATTCCTTGGAATTGAAGAGTTGTCCGTAGCCCGATGGAGGATTTCTGGGTTTGAAAATATACTACGAATATTATTTAAACCTTTGATATTTGGGTGCTAAACTTTTGCCTCGTTCCGTTAAAGCGAAAACCATCGTTTGGTTAGTTGAAGGGAAGCCCGTTGTTTGAGAATGTTAGAAAGTTATAGAGGGTTGGTGGGGTGTTTACTCTGTTGTCATTTACTAGATCTGATTTATCTTTACGTGGTTCTTTGTTGTCCCAATTCATTCATTGTCCTGTGGTTGATCATTGGACATTTCCTTTCTGAGTTGTCAGTATACGAAGTTAATCTTGGCGTGAGTATTCTTTACGTTCGGCGTGATCTTGATTAACGAGGTTGGCGTGATTCGAGATTAGGTTGGTTGTCCTCTTGCGGGGAGCGTCGTGTATGCAGTTGTTGGTGTATTTGGGATTTTGGGTGATTTCCTATTTGGAAGTCCAAAAAAGCAGAGTCCTTTGTTGCTCGATCCTCTGCTGAGATACGGGGCAATGGCATTGCCTTGAACTAACAGTTTGAAAGGTACCATGATGCTTGGGATTCGTGCTTTGGCGCCCATGCGACTCGGTGTGATAGTCGGTCAACTTTGTACGCACACCCAAAATCCGGTGTTCCGTAGGCGTATCAAACATATTGAAGTCATTTGTCATTTGTTCGTGATCTTTCTCGCCTTGAGGGAGTCATTTGCGGCTTCATGTTGTCGACCAAGCCCAGGCGTCTAACACCAAGCGCTTGGCAACGCCGGTCTAGTTACCTTCTTATGAGTTAAGCGTTTATGATCCTCATGCTCCAACTTGAGGGGTGATATTCGGATGTATTGTATAGTATATTATGTTATGGTATTATCTATGGACTTATTAGTAGGGCTTATTAGGTCACACAGCAATTATATATAACTTTATATTTCGATATTCTCTAATCAATGTCAAAGTGTGGAGTTACACAATATTCTACAAATACTCCGTAATATAATGAATAAATGATGAAATTGAGATTATATGTGTAAATTGAAACAATAGTAGTAATTTATGTTAGCGTTTGAGGAACACGGACAGAGAGCCCTACCATTATTAATTACCTCACATTTTGGCGATATAGTTTCAGTCCTTATCTTAACGAGGCTTCCTTGTGTGTGTCTTTGGGCGTTAGGTAAATTTCGGGTTTATGCAATCTACTACCAAGCAGCGTCAGTAGGATTCATCATCTTAACAGCCACTTGGCCTTAGCATCTTGGCCAAAGTGTTGAGTAGGAAAATCGAACTCATATGACTTCATAATTAATTTCGAATCTTTCATGAAAGCTTGGCGTCATGTGGATAGTTTGAGTCTACTTAAAAAATTTAAGGGGCTTACGTGTAGCAATCTTCGTACTTTATCATCCTTGGAAATCGTTATTCAAATCAAATTTATATATACATACTCTAAAAACAATTTAAATTCCATAATATTCGGTTTTAATTAATTGAGATAGAGTCAGAGTCCATATAACCATCCCTATACAAAATCCATAGTATAAACTTCAACATAAGATTGGATGATGATTAAGCATATCAACAAACATGAATATTCCCTCCATTTCTCTATCAACTAACTTTCGTATCCCAACTACCATAACCGCCAAAACCACCCAACTTCCAAACCATCACCAACAACAACCAAAACCTCTCAAAAATCATCTCAAAACCACCAAAACTTTGAACAAATCAAGCCAACTTGATGAAGCATTTCACCTTATCCAAACAACTAACCCCCCCTCCACCTCTTCTTACACCACCTTCCTTTCTTCTTGCATTGCTGAAAAATCGTTATTACATGGCCAAAAACTCTACCTCCACCTCCTCCTCAACCACCCCACCACCCTCCTCCACCACCCCACTATCCTCTCCAAGTTCATCACCCTTTTCTGCATTTTTCCTGACCAGCTTGATGAGGCTAGCCTTATGCTAGAACATGCTGTTCGGAATAATACTTATAAAAGTATGGATGAATCGATATGGTTTGCGTTGTTTGTTGGTTTTCTTGATAATGGGTACCCGGAAAAGGCATTGGTTGTTTACTCTGAGATGTTGCATCATCGTGTTGAGATTAGTGGTGACACGGGTTTGGTGATCGTGAAGGCGTTTAAGGGGGTTCGGGATTTGGGGTTTGGGAGAAGTGTTCATTCGCAGATTGTGAAGGCTGATAAGGAGGTTGATGGGGTGATATATGATGCGTTGTTGGACTTGTACAATGGGTTGGGCAGCTTTGATGAAGTTTGCAAGATGTTTGAGACAATGCCTAAGAGAGACGTGGAAAGTTGGAAGACGTTGTTGGTTGGGTTTGTTGAAAGGAATATGGTGTTGGAGGCATTTTCAGCTTTCAGGAGGATGGTTAGAGAGGGAATGTGCTTTGATTGGGATTGTTTAGTGACGGTTTTGAGTGGGTGTAGGTATGTGGCTATGCTTAATGTTGTGAAAGAGATTCATGCTCAGATGGTGAAATCGAATGAAGAAGATGATATAAATGCATTGAATGTTCTTTTAGATATGTATGCTAATTGTGGGGAAATGGAATATTGCATGAGAGTGTTTGACGCAATGGAAGTGAAGGATGCAATGTCATGGAACAATGTGTTAAATGGATATGCAATTAATGGATTTGTGGGGGAGGTGACAGAATTGTTTCAGGAGATGCTTAAATGTGGAATAAGGCCTGACAGGTTGACGTTTAGCGCCTTGTTAACTGGGTGCAGCCATAGTGGGCTTATAGACGGAGTTCAGGTGCTCTTCGATAGAATGAGAAGGGAATTTCAGATTGAGCCTGATTTGGAGCATTATGCTTGCTTGGTTGACATATATGGAAAAGGGGGGAGGATCGAGGAGGCTTTGGAGATGGTAAAGTTGATGCCCATGGAACCGAGTGATAACATATATGGTTCCTTGCTTAATTCATGCAGACTCCATGGTCATGTTTCTCTTGCAGAAGAAATCTTTGAGCAGATACTTGAGCTTGGACCAAATTATTTTAAGAACTACATCATAATGTCCAACATTTATGCTGATGTGGGGATGTGGGAGGGAGTAAAAAGAGTGAGAGGAATCATGGAGAAAAGGAGAATTCGATCAGTTGACATGTGCAGCTGGATACAGATTAAAGATCAAGTCTACATGTTTGTGGAAGGTTTGAGCTCTAAACTTTGTAATTCAGACGAGTTCAAAAAACTGTGGGATGACTTAAATGAACGACCTGATAGAGAAGATACATTTCACGGTTCAATTGATAATGTCAGGACAGACTGGGTACGTGGACACTGTGAAAGAGTAGCAACAGTGTTTGGACTGGTACATTGTGCACCTGGAATACCAATAAGAATCACAAGTAACTCTCTTGTTTGCAAAGCTTGCCACTCTTGGATGAAGAACGTATCAAAAGTGACTAGGAGGATGATTATCTTGAGGGACACGGATCAAATCCACCATTTTCATGAAGGGAAATGCTGCTGCAAGTCATATTGGTGCTCGGGCACTATTGCTTAATTAGCTTATCCTATTGGAATTAGTTCAGTACCATTTACTGTTAGCTGTTCTGGAAATTTTCCCCTATATGGATGCTAAGAGTTATTGTTCTTCAACCTGAATGTTGTCCAAATACATTTTAAGTAGCTAGTTCATTGATGTCACATTATCAAACGTGTCATACTCTCTTCTAAATTCATCGGCATTCTCGACCATTTGATTAAAGTGATATGATTTGAATTTATAATTACTAATGCGAATCCATTTAACTAGGAAATCATAGAGTGAATTTAGGAGGCGAGAAGTCCTGAAAATTTCTTAATCAAAGAAAAACACTCTGATTAAATTTGAAAGTAGTGAAGTATGTTTACATCTAGAGCTGCTAGACAGTCAGAAGGCAACTGTATATGGAGGGGAGTATCTACACTGACATCCCTCTTACACTAAGAGGTGAGAGAATGATCTGTCTAGTAGACAAACTAATAAATTGCTTTCAATCCAGGCATATAGAGATGCAAGTGGATTCTCATTTCATGTCTAGAATCTAAAAAAATTGAATGTAAACAAATAGCTTACTATGCATGCTTTTTCATCTGCTCATTTGAAAATCTTTCTTTTCTCAACACTCAAATGGCACTTTGAAATGTTAGGTGAAGATATAAGCACATTGATCGAGAAAATGGAGTTTTATTGTTGGGAGATACGGATTTGTTTAACATATCAGATAAATCATATTGCTGTTGTAATGTATTTTAGTGACCACAGCACATAAACTACTTCTTACTTTTATCAATTCTAAAACAAAACAAAACTGAATTAAACTTAAATGGTTGGCCTATATTAGAACCTTTTGGATGCTTCAAAAGGTGTCCTTCCATTGAGCCAGAAAAGATGACTTGTGGCTTAAAGCATGTTTTGTGACTCTAAAGCCGAAATGCTAATGACGGTTTCGAAGATTATATCTCTTAACAAGAGGCGAAGTTTCCCTTACATCTTTCTCATGAATGTAGTCAGGATCTATCGACCTGTCCACTTCTTCAGGTAACTCTTCATCAACCCATGAAGCCCAATCCACCTCGCTGTCTTCATCAGTATTGGCATCCCATGACATCTTGCTTTTCTCCATGTTGTTAACTTTGTCAATCAATCTACTTAACATGTGATGATTCAGTAGTTCGTAGTCCCTGCGTATTTATGCAAAATAATTGACACAATAGAGCGAAGTTATGAATGTAAAGCACACAGATATGTTTCAGATTATATGTGAGTTTCACAAAGGTATGCCCACACCTGAATTTGATAACTGAATATATTAGTTGAGTAGCTGCCAGAGATGTATACAGTAATCTGATCCAACTAATTATCTGCAATTGTCTCTCAGCATTATCTGTTGCAAACTTAAGTGCAGTCGTTTCAATAACAAATGTTATGCATAAACCTGCAATTTAATAACAGTGTCGTTAGAAATACGATTATTCAGTATGAGATCACAATGACCTGGACCTGCTGATAATGTTGCTGATAAAGAATATTGCTTACCTATATAAAGCCTAGGCCTCACGTCATACGTCTGCTTTGTGCTTGTGAACATGTAGACAACAAATATTGCCAAACAATAATAAAGAACTGTTAGATTTAAAATTGTAATAGGAAACTCATTTTCTTACCTGCTCTCCTCCATTGCCTGGGACTGAAATTTGGATAAAGACTCAAGACCCTCAAGTGCTGCTTTCTGAATATCAAGAAGCTCTTTCTGTTTATCCAAAGAAATTCCAGACATATTCCAGATGTCATCTGCCTTTAACTGCAAAGTTGACAACCTTGAAACCGTAGCATCTCCAACTTCGCCAATTTGTTTCTCTATTTCAATCGCCTCGTTCCTTAGATTATTTACTTCCAACCCCAAGTTATCATAAGATTCTTGAATAATAACCATTCCTTCCTCCAACTTCTCCTTCATTCTTTGTTGTCCTTCCTTCAATTCTCCTTGAGACAATGCAATATCCTTCGATTGCTCATAAATTATTTCCGAGTGCTTCAGAACATCGTTTACATACCATTCAACGTTCTTTGTGGTTTCTGCTATTTTTTGGGTTCCGATATCTATCAGATTTAAAGAATCATGAATGTGTTTCGAGTTCTGTAGAAGTTGTTCCCCTTGCTCTCCTAGATTAACTAATCTGTCTTCAACATTCTCTGCAGATGATTTTAATTCATTTACCAAGTACTCTGTTCGGAGTCTAAATGCTTCGTTTCTGACATCAGTTCGAGCAAAAAGATATTAAAATAAATAGAAATCAAATGACTAAAAGATAGTAACATAAGAACACAAAAGTGAAGCTGACTTAATCACTTGAAATACTTACTGTAACTGATGACAGAGATTATTGACTTCTAAATAGAATGTTCGATAGGAGTCATGAGCATGATTATCCAACTGTTTAATGCAGCTACTCATTGAAGCTTTCGGATTGCAGTTGGGGAAAGCAGGCCTCCCAGAGCTCTTCTCAAAACAATCAGTAAGATGCCAAGCAAATCTTGATTTCAACTCATGATCAGCCATAATCTTCGAGCAAGACCGAAAAATTGTTTGATATGCATTCTGCATGCAACCATCTGTGAGCATCTTGTCCTTTACATTCTCAAGCAATTCAACTCCCTTTTTGTTGTTGAAAGCTTCCATAGAAAATTCACCAACTAGGACTTTACCAGGGGCATTGTTTGAGTTTTCTTCTCTCGAATGTGCATCTTTGTTGGATGAAAAAAACCAACCCCTGGAGAATTGTGCTTGTAAAAGCAAAATCAAAACGAAAACTAACCATGAATTCATCTGTGCTATTATATGGTCTCTACCAAAACCTGCAACCATAAGGATCATTAATCATTATTACTAAATTGTATAAGAATCAGAGCAAATTATCATATCAGTTAGATTCATTATACATTCATGCATGATGCATCATGTTCTTCAAGAACGGACATGAGTATTAAATTCTATAAATTCTTACCAAATTCTCCAAACTTGATCAAAAGGGGCCACAAAAAACTGTCTTAAAGTCCCTAGAAAAATACCAAATTTGCTTAACAGTATCGAAACCGCTCCGAGAATAACTGTGATCTGCAAGAACAAGAACACAAAGTTGGTTTGTTTTCTCCCAGCAATCTTACTATGTTCTTGTGAATATTTGATTGTTTTTGCAGTTTGTGAAGTTATAAACCGAAGGGTCTTGTTTTTTCTTGTGTCTATTTGTTTCCTTGCAATGCAAGAGGTAGTTATTTATATGCAAATTTGGTAAACGATAATCATTTAGATGCTTATACTTATAATATAAGCAAATTGCTTACAAAAGAATAAAATAGTAATTTCGTATAAAATAGATAATTCAAATTCAAATTTAAAAAAAAATTAAAAATTAAATGTAAATAAACGGATTTGTGCAATTAATAATGATTGATTGCCAACCTTTGATAAAAAGCGGAAGGTGCGTAGTTTAGGACAACATGAGCGACAAAACTTTGAAGGTAAATTTGTGCACTTTTAATTAATTACATTTGAGAATACAGTACCTCTCATTATTTACCGCATTTTTATTATCATCCTCAGATTACAAATGGATAATTAAATGAATAATTCAACCGTTAAAAGGATGTAAGCTTGTTGCTTACAAAAAACATATAAGCTCCTAAAATAAAACTCCAAGTCCATAATGAGGGACCCGCGGTCAAGTAACAAATGTAGCATTAAAAACCCAAAATAATTACCTTTTTTATTTATACAATTAGGCGTATATAGTAAGTTCCTTTTTTATTTATAAACGTAAAGAAAGGAAGATATTTTGGAAATTTATTCCGTTCCAGAGTCAATTTTTTGGTTTGGAGAATTAAGTGGAAACATTAAAAGAAATATAATTTTATTTAAAATTGAAAGCAAATATAATTGATATATGATATATACATTTAAACTAATCAGATAGAATCTTTATTCAAATGGTTATTGTGATCAATTTTTACGAAAAACGAAATTTTAGCAACTTACTGAGGAAAAGTGGTACGATAGAATTTTTGAGGAATTTCAATGAAATATTGATTGTAAAATAAGTTTGTGATTTATTCTCAATTAATAAACTGACACATGATATGAAGCTTAATGTTAATTTAATAACAATTAAAAATTTGAAACGTTAGGAAAAAAACTTGGAACCCATTTTGATTCTCATAGAATACGAATTTGAGAAGAGTTTGTATCAAATACTCGATTAAAAAAACATTTTAAGAAAAAATAGTTCCATGCCAACCACGCTTCATTAAAGAAATAGATACATAAAATTAAGAAAAGGCGATGTAGAGTTGCGAAACAAACACTAAATACTTTTCAAGTGATATAAATTATACGATGATTGATCTCAGCGTATGGCGTTCTCTACAGACTAAAAACTAAGAAAACTACAGACTAAAAACCTAGAAATTCTTACACTTTTAGGGTTTAAATCTCGTTCGCCTGCAGTGTTTATTTACTCTTTGTTTGTCAGTGGGTATTTGAGATTATCGGGGGATCTGTTGGGTTCTTTGTGGCGGAGGAGGCGATGTGGGGTGGAACTTCGTAGAGGGATTGATTTGTCGGATGACATAGCAGAATGTGAGGCTAATGTGTATGTTAAGGTCCGTTCTACGAGGGATGGTTTTATGAGTATTGACGTTCAATTTGTCCATGTCAGGCGTGGAATTGCAAAGGGTTACGTGTTACTAGGATTCGAGCGATTATGCGGGTTTCTTTCACGATGAAGACCAAGGACAGGGTCATGGAGGGGGGGGTTGTTTGATAGCAGTCTACTTGTTATGGTTGATTGGAAGCTGAGGAGTGATCACATTGGCTTTTTGATCGTGAGTTACGGATTCAAGTTAGAGGTCTAAAAGGAGTTCCACCAGCGCTTTCGATGTGGTGCGGAAAAATTGGTATGCGTTTTGAGAGTGTGACGGGGTTGAACTCCGTGATAGCGGGGAAGAAATTTTGTAGGTTGAAAGCAACGGTAATGATTAAAGGCTCCGATTAGGAGGTGGTTAGTTTCAAGGTGGCGTTATGGTGGTCTGGGATATTTGGCTTATGAGGGAGGCCAAGCATGTTTTCAACGTGGAAAGTTATGACGTCGTCAAGCGATGCTCGGGCTGGGGCGGGTGTAGATGTTACATCTAGGTGGTATATGGGTTTATAAATTAAAGTTCCATTGGAGAAGTCTTGGATCGAGGTTCAAGATGATGGATGAATCGTAGTTCGGGGTTATATCGTGGAGGGAGAGGTAGGTCACTTGCCATGGGCTCGCGGAGAAAGAGGATAGCATGAGGAAGCTTCTCAAGTCGAGAATCACGGATAACGGATCACTTGATTATTAAGGGGAACGGATCGGTTATTTCTAATCAAGGACCTCATTGATGACCAAATCCGGATCCAAAGTGGGCCGTTAAGGATTAACAATCCACGACTTTCACGAAAGTGGGCTTGGTTGTCAGGAGGCCTTAAATCTCTTCAATTTTAGGCTAGTTTATTGGCCTTGAGCTCAAAAGGAAAAAGCATTTCATGAGGCTAATCCAGAAAGCGCCTTCGTCCTTATCGGACGGGTGAAGTATCATGCATCACCCAACAAAAGGTAAGCCATTTCTAGTATGGATTTGGAAGACCCGACGTGCGAAAATGTACCCGTGGAGGTTGTGGAGCAGCCACGCCGTGATAGTAACATTACAAGTTGGAGCGCTTCGGGGTTTGGACACTTTGAGATAGTTCGTTCCTTGAGTTAGTGAACTCAAAAAACCTAGTTTAATTTTCATGGAAACCAAGCTTTGGAGAAATGAATGTGATATTATAAAAACTAAGGTGAAGATGTTCAATACATTGGATATTTGGAGGAGGTTTGGCATACTATGGTTCTCGTTAGAACTTAAGGCATGTGAATTCGGGTTATCTCAATTACCTACGGTGTATGGGGATTTTAATGAGGTGTTTCTCTTTTGAACATGTCTCCCCAATGAAGACCAAGACAGCGTGGCAAATGAATCAATTTGGCCAAATAGTCAAGAATTTGTGGGATTTTTTATATTGGATACAAAGGTTACCCGTTTAGAATTAATAATTTTATTTCTCCTTTCTGCGAGCCAATTTGGTTAGATTGTTGGCTAACAAAAGAATGAAGGGGGCTATTTAGGGCGTGCTAAATACGTACGCTTTACTTTTCATTGGACCACACTTCCCATGGATTTCTCACCTTGAATTCGCGGTAGATGGGTATGTAAAGCCCCGAACCTAGGTGGAGTTTGAGGAAGTTGAATGCTTTATATGAGAGAAGCGGAGGTTGTGCGAAGGCATGACATAGCATCAAACATTTAGATCCGGTAGTATTTGTGATATCCGTCCTGTCGCAATTAAAGGGGGATAGAAATATTCTTGGAAATATGACATGTTATGTCTCATAATCATATGCCCGTTGAACAATAATAAGTTCGGATATATGTTAATTGTTGGACAATTAATATATTAGGTAACTCGATTGACTTTAGGGGTTATGATGGCTTACTAGAGTCCGCTCATAATCTATATATTAATATGTTCGGTTAAACATTAATTAATATATTGCTAATTTCGATCAAGCCTAAGAGGTCACACACAACAACTAAAATGAACTATAATGCGATTATAACTTTCGGAGTTTAAAATATAATTGAATGAGAATATTGGGGCAAATTTCCAATGGGTGGAAATCGCTTTATAATTCGACGAGTTGAGCGTTGGTAAAGGTTCCGGAATCTTCTATTTGTAAAATCATTATTGAATATTCTACCGAACCACTTTTTGTGCTTTTATTTTAGGGATGAGAAGTGAGAAAATTGTAGAACACTTTGTCTTATTTTTGGTCAAAAATGTGGAGAAAAATAGAGGAGAAATTTTTGCCTTGAAACTTTAGAATTTTAGTTATGTTAGATGGTTAAAATTTAGGGCCTGAGTGTCTGCCTATAAATAGGCCATGATTTTCATGAAATCATTTTGTACCAATTCTTCCAACGTTTGAAGTTGAAATTTTCTCTACCCTATACTCTTTTAGTAAACCCAATGGGTGGGAAATTCTCATTGGAATTTTACGCCCAGCTTTCATTCTGATTTAATATTTTAAAGAGCTCTAGTAAACCTCGCTGGCGGAGGAGTTAATTATCGTTAGTGTGGACTATTCGTAGAGACAATCTCGTTGATTGTTCGAGTCTCCTCAAATATATTCTCACTATAAGTCACAGAAAAGATGCAACTTGTATATTATTATTTTTTATTGTATTCGTAGAATCTTGGTTACAGTATTTTGTAATTGTTATTTTAATTCATAAAACCCAACAAATACTGCCTACTTTCGTACATTCTCGATCCAGAAATAAACTTATTACGGGGTTCTGAGGGATGAGCATGAAGTGCAGCGTGGCATTAGAAGTATACATCTGCATTGGTTGAGCAATTATATAAAATTATTTGAGTAAATGGGATGGAGGTTTCTTGATATTGAGACATATTTCAAGTATTGAGCACAGGATAATGGAGGTTGCTTCCTGCGAGAGAGAGGATGTTAGAGAAGTGTTTTCGTGCATGGGACGAATCTGCAGGGCTTTGACGAGATGTCAATTTGTCTTTTTAATGGCGGGAGGGCATTGGACGGATATATGGAGTATGGTGCTGAGGTGTTAATAATGGGATTTTAGTTGATAAATTTAATTTACATTGATCTCCTCGTTCCCAAAGGTGGTTGTTTCCAATTAACAGGACAATTTGAACTATAACTTTGTGTCTTTGAGGTTATTGCAAGGTTATAGCGGCCCGTCTTAGGGCATTTACCGTCAGTTATCTAGGAATCTTTCGAGTGTTTGTACCTCAAACCTTTCATCTTGATAATGTATTGATTGCTTTTGAGGCCCACCATTTCATCAAGAATCAAAGGAGTGGGCGAAAAGGTTTTATGTCAATCAAACTTGACATATTGAAGGCTTGCGACCGGATTTAATGGGGATTTCTCAAAGCAATGTTGATCAGAGTGGGGTTTGATAACAAGTGGGTAGGTATCGTTGCGCAGGCTATGTTGAGGCGGTAACATACTTTGCTTATTAATAGGATCGGTGGATTTATAGCTAAACTGGCAGGGACTTAGGCAAGGAGACCCTTTATCTATTCATTTTGTGCACGGAGGGCCTTGTTGCATTAATTAAGGATGCTTGCATTAAAGGTCATATTAAAGGTATCAAGTTGGGGGATGGGTTGGAGCCATTATCTCATCTTTTATTTCTTGTGATACTTTTTTCTTTGTGTGAATCTTCGGTTGAGGAAGCTATGTTTCAAAGGATGATACAGCGCAATGAAGAATGAGTACGGACAAAAGTTGAGTATCCTTGTGAAGTCCTCAGTGGTTTTTAGTCCTAATGTGCAACAAAATGGCAGAATAAGCTTATCCTAAGCTGTCCCAAAGGAATACTGAAAATTACCCACTCTAGGGGAAAGTATCTAGGTACCATTATCATTAGTGACTCACAAATCGCCATTTTCACCTCTGCTTTGTGGAGGTGAAGCTCAGAGATAGTGGGCTTGAGCTACTTTCCAAAGCCGGTAAAAGAAGTGCCCCGTTACTACGATTATTCTGATCTACACCATACAATGTGATGCGGTGTTTCCTTATTCTATACAAATGAAAGGAAATTCATCTTTACTTATTTAAGTAACTATTAATTGGGGTTCGATTCTAGCAATAGGAAAACTCATTGGGCCTCTTGGAGGGACTTTGAGTCTGAATAAATCTCATGGGAGGCTGGGCTTCGTGGCATGAACCCTTTCAATTAAGCACTGCGCAAATAGGTGCAGGAGATTCTTCTTGATCGAGTTCCTCTTAATTTTAGAACTTTCAAGGCTAGAGTATTATCTGAAGGAGATTTAGGGGGGATAGTTCTTGGGTCCCAGACAGAACTTCACATGAAGTAGTTTGCTTTTGATGCACAATTTTTCTGAGGGATTAAATGGCAATTAGGAGATGGCAGAAAATCCAAAGTATGGGTGAGGTGGCTTAATCGTACCTCTCAGAAAACCGTCGCTGCTTTTCAACCTCAGGACATTAGGGCTTATGTTCGGATCTCGTTGATGTGGATATGGGTACATGGAAAGTAGACATGATCAATTATTCTATCTACGTTAGATGTTCAAGCAATTATGCGACTACTTGAACAAATTAAATGAACCATCGGATCTTTTGGGGGCCCAAAGTACTCTGCCAGTTTACGAGATTATGTTCGGATGGAAAGGGAAGAAATTACCTTACATTATTTCTTACCGTGCGTGGTTGGTGGAACTTGGATTTTTGTTATGGTGAGCTCTTATTTGTAGTAATGACTAGTTTTATTTTTAGATGGCTGTTTTATTTATTTGAATATATGAATATTCTTTATTTATAGACAAAGAATCGAGACTTAATTGCATCAGCTGTGGAAGTGAAAGATACCATGATATTTTTACCACAGTCAAGATAAGCGGGGAAATAGAAGTAACAAGTTTTAGGTCAAGTATACGCGGACTTCCTCGTTAAATTTGAGTGGTCGAGTTTAGTCATTTCGTCCTTAGTTGGGCATTGAGTTCATTTGATGTAAAAATCAACTATTTATTTTTCAATAAAATCACTAATTAACCCAAAAAAAAGTGATATCGTATACACTTTAATTCCTACAAATTTTCATTTTTTATCATAAATATACAATAATAATTAACTTTGTAATAAAATATGCATAAAATGAAGTATGAGTAGGCCCCCAAGTGTTGAGGTTTATACATTAGAAGATGTTGAGAAAAGCTCTAACATGCGCCTCCTCTGGTGTGCAGTAATCATGTGTTAACAGTAGCCCAAAAGAGCGGCGCCGCCATCTTCAAATCGAGTGCCTCCTCCGCCGTGAACACCATGCTCTCCAATCACTCAAAGAACACTATCTTGGGGGTCTCAAAATGAAATTTACCTGTATGACTATTATTACTCCCTCATTTTTTGTTATTTGTCGTTTTAGGCTAAATTTTTTATTTTAAAATACTTGTCATTCTAACATATAAAATTGTATTTCTACATTTTTAATGTACTTTTTCTTATGAAATTATGAATCCACTAATGATATAGTTTTAAATGATTGTCATTCTATATTTTCAATATACTTTTTGACTACATTTAATTTTCTTTAATCTATGTGAAAATCTTTAAAACGACAAATAAAAAAAAAGCGGAGGGAGTATTATTATTATTATTATTATTATTATTATTAATGATTTTTTGCTCATATTTGATCATTTAACATCTTAGCTATATAGTTTTAAGTATAAATGTGTGTGTGTTTATTTGTTTAGCTATCAGGCCCTCCCTCTATTTTGAAAAAATTGTCTAGTTTGATTTTCAATCGTTGAAATTAGTAAACTTTGGGGCCTTAATCGACAAATATGATTTTGATTTGAAGTACAATTGTAGGTCGATTATGCTATCTTTTCATATATATATTTTCACTTAGATATTACTCGCTCTGTATCAGTATAAATGATTGTTTAGACTAAAAGTATGTATGTAAGCAAAAATTTTCTTTTGACCTTAGTAATAATTACATTCTTTGATGAAAATTGGAACTTTATAGGATAAAAGTATAAAGATACTGGAAAAGCGTCACTTTTGTCAAAAACAATCAAGAATTTTGGGACATGAACTTTAGTCTATACAATCACTTATATTGATACGGAGGGAGTATACAACAAATGCAAAATTATTTGTGTGGTATACAACAAATGCAAAATTATTTGTGTTCAAACTTAATTATCTTTTCTAAAATGGAGGGAGTACATGTTTCCATTGTTCGGCATCTCGTGAAGGGAATGGAAATATAAATTGGACTACTCTTTTAGTTTGATATTCTTGGAACTTGGTAATGTGGTAAAGTTTGTTCTGTATAAATTGTTAGTCTATAGGGTTGAAGTTTTGTTAGACACTCCATCCATGTTTTTGAGCTTCCCTTTCATATTTCCTTTATCTTACACTACTTGCAATTTGCAGAAGATTAGTCCTCCTTCCCCATTCGAAGTTGTCAAAGGTTCACTGGAACGTGAGGGTCCTGTCCTGAAGAGGATGCACAATGAAGAAGAAATAAGCATTTCTGTTATGCGGTTGTCTAATATAATTCCGGAAGGTGGTGGAGATGATGACAGTGATGATGGGATTAACCAATTGTTTCTTCATGTTGATATCTCAAAACCAGGGGAGGAGTTGTCTTTGCATTTTCTTTGTGGGTTATATCCGGATGCTTTGGGAATCCATTCAGTCTCATTGAGGCCAAAGAACGAATCCAGAGAGTTTCTTGTTGCACCAACAATGTACTATGGTCCCACGTTTCCGTAAGTTGTATTTGGTCCTTCCTAGTATTGCATGTTAACGTTTTTCTTGTAGAGTATTATTATGTGTTCTAGATATTCGAATGTAAGAGCGATTGTGAAATATGGGCATAGTCTTCTTTGTGAGACTGACATCTTCAGTAGAGTTGGTATGTGGCCTTATCTTTCCAGTGTAGTCCAGCAAGACCCTGAACATGTCTACTTCTTTACTCGAGAATATTTTTTTGTGGATGTAGCTATCATAAATTTTGTTGACATGGGCTTCCATTATCCCAATAAGAACTCTGAAAAGTCTAGTTTCTGAACCTTTCAACTTGGCATATCAAAATCTTGTGAGCATTCATGCAATGTAGATGATTAGATAACTTTGACATTCTCTGAGATAAGTACTACAACGAATACAAAGATAAAGAGATGCCATATATCTCTCACGCTGACATCTTGATTCGAGGTTGGAGATGCAAATCTTTCTTCTATTCTTTCTGCACAAGAATGATGGCTTGTCAGCATTCAGCAATGAGTCTGAATCATAAACCTTCTGTTATTTTGTATTTGTCCATCTTTCAGTTGATATGGAATATTTTAATATACTGAGAATTTTGTGATAACAGGGATCTCGATGAAAAGGTGAGGGATGCTCTCCATGAATACATTCAGGAGAGAGGCATTGATGAAAGCCTCTTTGCATTTTTACAAGCTTGGCTCTATGTAAAAGATCACCGGAGGCTTCTGGGATGGTTCAAATTGATTGGCGAGTTTGTTAAAGATGGCAAGAAAGCTGTTTCTCCGGCTTAATGGTTTAGGTTTCCTTGTTATCCAGAGATTTTGTTAGTGAGCTTCAAAGGTTTATTATCTATTAGCAACGACGTATCGAATAACTAAATGTCAGTTTATAAATGTTTCTTCCAAAAGTAGTATGAAATCAAGTGATCTCCTTGCTGCAATGTATGACTAGCAATTCAACTTAGAGCTTCTACATGTATGAATTTTGGGTTGCCTAGTGCCCAGTTTGACTATATAACAGCTACAAATTTGGAGTATAAAACCCTTTGGCCATCTTGCTTGTACTCTGATTAATAGTACTTTGATCCTACGATGTGATGTATAATTTTATAAATAATAGAGCATGAAGTGTGCAACGAAGGGGCAGATGATATTTTCAATAGAATTTTACTTTGCAATATCTGGATACAACAATTGATACCATTACAAAAGTTGTATGCTGGAAGAATATCCTATCTTCATCCCTATTTGAGCCCCCTCTAGTCGACCTTTAGGAGAGGATCATAACTGTACATTATATATTAGAAAAAAAAAAAGCCTTCCAAAACATAAACTAATGATAATAAATACGAAAGGAGATTAGTGCACTTGATACGCCTCAATCATTGTCGTGCACATTGAGCCCAATGCACCAACATGCATAGCTCCATCATCTTCGTTGTTGCTGTTTTCTGCATATTTATTTCTTAATGTTAATGCCGTGAAGTGTTGTCTTTTCACATTCGTCCAATTGTGTGGCAGATATTTGGTGTAAAACCGCTCAAATGCCTTCATCACTCAGGTTCCAGGAAGGGAACTTAAATTTGAACATCAAGTATCATGAAAGCCTGTAACATCAAGTAAAAAGAAAAGCGAGTTTTGGTCCAACACATCAAGTATTTTGAACATTGAAATGAAGGGAGTCGAAAAAATACACGCATTATGCCACAAGTCATCAAAACAAAAACAAATAGAGAACATCAGGAAGCACTTTGTAAGTTGTAACATGTCAAACAATTCTAAGATCAACCACCCTTAACTCGGGTACAGTAACACCATTCTTGTCCAAGAACCCCATCGCATCTGAACTTCGTTGCTCATCAAGGCTGCAACCAGATGAATTCACATACTCATACGGGAGATGCAATGATAAAAAATGCCAGTTGATAGAGAACTAAGAAACTCAACCTCTGGTAGGCATGTGTAACACCAACAGGAATCACTGGGTAGACAGTCAATGCAGGTGTCGCCTTCAGAGCTCATCATTTATACATGCCACTAACAGTATCACATCCAATTCTATGTCATAGCAAGCATCATTATTAATTGATTTATCAACTTGAGGGGAAAAAAAGGAAAGAAGGAAAACTGAGTTTCTCATACCTTGAGATTAGCGAGAACTCGATTAGGCTTAAATTACAATTTCCTGGCCTTTGAGATACCACTATGTAATGTCGACATCGTATGGACGTCAGGCTGTACACCTCTTGTTGTCATATTATTAACTAGATTCACAGCATTTTCTATTTGTCCGTGTCTACAATAACCTGATACCAGAGCAGTATATACTACTGTATCTGGCTCTAAACCTATATTGACCATTTCATCAAAAAGACGTATAGCATCACAAAGTTTGTCTGACTTACAACAGCTGTCGATTAAAGCAGTATAGCAAGTGGCATCAACTGGCATATCCATCTCCTTCATCAAGGACAAAAAGGTGAAAGCATCGATCTTTTCACTGGCAATACTTCCTGCATCTGATCTGATTTGGCTCATTTTTAAATTTGTTTTAGAATGGCCATCAAGAAGTACAGTGTAGGTGATAATATCAGGTCTCAGACCCCTCTCCTTCATTTCTTCGAAAAGGGAATATGCTTCCTTCAAGCTATTCCTCTTGCAATAACCATTTATCATAATGGTGTAGATAATAACGTCTGGATTTAAACCTCCACGCACTAAATTATCAAAAATCAAGCGTGCCTTCATCATATCCCCAGCATCACAAAAGGAAGCTAAAAGTGTCCCAAACATCATTTTACAAGGACCATCACCCGAATTCAGAAAAACTTCAAAAAGTTTAAGGGCTTTGTTATATTCACCTTCCATACAAAGGCTGCTTAGAAGTTTCACACAAGAATCCTTATTTATTAAGAATCCTTTCTTGAATAGCTTCCAGAAAAGTTCATAAGCAGATTTTGTATTATTTGATTCACAATATCCATGAACCAAGGCAGCATAATTGTCAAGGTTCTTCTCTTCTAAACTGTTAAAAACTGCTTCAGCTTCTTCCACCTTCCCTGTTGAGCACAAACCTTTTATTATCAAGTTATAAGTACTGCTTGTTGGAATAAGACCTTGTTCCTTCACATGATTCAGAAGTTTAAGAGCCTCCTCCGCTAAACCATTTTTGAAACATCCACCTATGAGAACATCGTAAGTCACAATATCAGGGTTAAGTCCCCCATCAATCATTTTCTCAAATAGTTTCGCAGCATCAGTAAGCCTTCCCTGAGAGCAATACCCGTGGATCAAAGTGGTGTAGTGCACAACATCTGGTTCTATCTTCTCTCCTTTCATGTCGTTAAGAAAATCTATAGCCTCTTCCATTTTTCCCAATTCACATAAAGCCTCAATAGCAATATTATATACGACCTTATCAAGGAAAATGCCCGACTTCTTGAAAATGTTGAACTGCTCTACCACTTCGGACAGCTTGCCTGTCTGGCACAAGCATTTTAAAATTGAACTAACAATGAAACAGTTAGTTTTGATACCTTTCGAGTCCATGTCATGATGCAAATCCAAAGCCTTTAGAATATTACCAGCTTCACAATGTGCTCGGATTATGGCTTCATAACAAACTGCATCAGGTGCAAACCCATGCTGCTCCATCTCAATCAACACAGTCTCGGCTTCTTTCAACTTCTTCTCCTTTGAAAAACATCGGATAACAACAGTGAAAGCATACACATCCAATGGCACATTGGTTCCTATCCATACTTGTAGCAGCTTATAAGCCAAATCTGCCCTTTTATGGAAGCAAAGCCCTTCAAGATAGGTGGTGTATGAAAAAACGTTTGGTGCCACGCCTGCGTTCTCCATTTCCTCGAAAACATTAAATGCTTTCTCCAAGCTTCCCTGTTTACAATAAGCTTTCATTATGATAGCATAAGTATACACATTTGGCTCCAATCCAAGCCTCTTCAGTTGCATAAAAATAGCTACAGCCATATCCGTTTTCTCACAATTAACTAACTGCTTCATCAAATAATTACAAGATAACAAGCACGACCCAAAACCACTCCTGCTCGTCTTGAACAATGTGTCAATAGCCTCATCAAACATACCTACAGTAGCATAAGCCTTAACCAAAGCATTCAAAGCCCGAACTAAAGCATCCGGCCCCTCACCATCCAACCCCTCCACCAACACATCAAACAATTTGGATACCTCAAAACCCAAATCTTCCTCTTTTGACCGTATTACCTCCAAAAGAATAGTAACTAACTTCACATCCATACCCCAATTACTCAAAATCTTAATAAGTGCGGAGTAAGTCTCAACATTGTGCTTGAACCCTCTCGCCTCAAATTTCCTAAACAACAACAGCGCTAAGCCCGGGTCTTTTCTTGAATTAATGAGAATTTCCACTACCTTACACGAGTTCAACTCATATAATTTATCATTATCTCCAACAAAAATGGTGTCGTAGGTATTGGCGGTTAGCTCATCAGAATATGAAGAGGGAACACAAGCAAGGGCAGAAATTGAATTGAAGCGATAAAATCTATTGTTCTTCAAGAGTTTGATATGAGCAACTAACCCGAGTCTTGAAAACCACATGGAAGATTACATAAAAACCAATATTATCAATATCTACTTAATACTTAAGTGTGCTTCGCATAGCTCCTATGAGAAAACTAAACCGAGTCTTGAAAACCACATGGAATATTACATAAAAATTGAATCTTTTCACTATCTACGTTATTGAGGATCCCAGTCGCACATTGATAAATTAAGACCACGACGTTAGTAAAGTCCTGCGCCACTAAGACTATCACCAATTGGTTTTAGAATCGAACCATCAAGTGTGCTTCCTAGAGCTTGCCCTGAAAAAACTAACCTGAGTCATGAAAACCATATAAGAGATTATATAAAAACCTAAGTGTGCTTCCAATAACTTTTTATGACAAACTGAACCGTGTCTTGATAAAATTAATTGTTCTCGATAATTTGCTATAAGGAAGTGACCTGATTCTTGATAAAATTTGATTGTTTTCAAGAGTTTACTATAACAAACTGACCTTATTCTTGATAAAATCGATTGGTTTTCAATATTTTGCTATGATAAACTGACCTGATTCTTGATAAAATTGATTGGTTTTGAAGAGCTTGCTATGAGAAACTCAACTGAGTCATGAAAACCACAATAAAGTTCACATATAACAAAGTGATAAAAAAAATGGAACTTTTCAATATCTACTAACTGGTAAAAGTTGTTGAAATTGCAGGTGGTGTTTGGAAGTTGCTTAAAGTTTCCTTTAGATTGTGGTGAATTTAGTTTAGATTGTGGTAAATTTAGATAAGGTAAAAGCTTTAAAAATTCGTTCAGTTGAGGTTAATTTAGATGAAATTTGGTCAAATATAACAAAAATATTATTATATGTATATCTCGATTTGGAGTTAGTGAAAATGAGGTGAATAAATTTGAATCGATTAACCTAACATAATCTATATTGGGGTAAACAAGTGAATGTAGGTGAATATTAATATTTAGATACCAAAATTTTATTTTAAATAAGTTATTTTAGGTTAATAATTTCACTCTTATTACTTTCAATTTATTCACTTAAATTTTGGTATAATAAGAGTTGAATGACATTTTAATAGTTTATAAATAATATTTTAATAATTTAACATATATTTAATCCAAACAATATTTTAATAATTTCTATACATTATTCTTCGTTTATTTTAAATTAATTGACGTTTAAGATTGCGTCTTTATTAATGGACGTTAAGAGATGGGAGCGTGTAGTATTGGTCCAATCTTGGAAATAATGGCGGAGACAGTGAATGGGGGGTTGAAGTTCGAGCAGAGACACGGGAAGTCTGGGGTAAGAGTAGGGAGAGTATGGAGACTCCCAAACGGATCTGATCATTTGGCCGAATGGAAAGTCAACGTCAGCCTCCTCTCCGATTGCGTCGCCTCCTATCTCCACCAAGATAACTCCGATATAGTCGCAACCGATACTATCAAAAACACCGTAATTTATTACTCCCCAATCACACAAATATACCAAAACCTACTATTTTTAACATGTTTTATTATCAACAGGTTTATGTTAAAGCCAAACAATGCTCTGAGCAGCTAAGTGTAGAAGAGTTTGCCATCAAACTTGGCCAGCATTTTACGAGTTTCTATCAGCAGGTAATTTTGTAAGAGAATGCTTAAATTTAGTGACTCACATAACAATCTTGATTTTGCTATGACTATATAGGTAACAACGGCCATAGTGAATATTGTGGAGAAGCCGTGGGAGCGCGTATCTGTAAATGGGCAGCCTCACAAACATGGTTAGTGTATTAGATTATAAGATGCTAGAATCATTTTAGCTGGTATGTGGTTGATGCCTCTGAATTAGGTTTCAAGCTCGGTTCTGAGAAGCACACTACAGAAGTCATATTCAGTAAATCAGGCACGTTGCAACTCACTTCTGGTATTGAAGGCTTGGCACTACTCAAGACAACACAGGTAATGTCGAAACCCTAGATAGCTGTTTTGCTATCATTTTTATATAGGATCATGGTAAATCAATCTCCTTTCTATAGTTTTCTTACCATGTCTTGCATCCTTACATAAAAAATGTCATTGCCATCTGATAGTAACTTCGTTGATATTCCATTTCTACATTTCATGTCCACATGTGTGGTTTAAAATAATATAACTCGGTAGACTAAGGATGTTATGTATGCTAAAATATGAGGTGTTTCTCTTTGAAAAGACAATCATATGTCAGCAGCATTTCCAATTGTAATATGAGCACTTACAAAGTAGGCCACAAATGATCTTTGTCGGGATACCTTTTGTAGTCCTTAATATTTTATACTGTAATACAGTCAGGCTTTGAAGGGTTTATTAGAGACGAGTACACCATTTTGCCAGAGACACGAGAAAGGATGTTGGCAACTGAGGTCACCATCTCTTGGAAGTATGATGTGCTCTTTCTTAGATTTAACTTCCAGAATGGTACCTAGGAAACAGTACAAATTTATCGTGCAATGGTGCATGATTGATATAATTGTTTGATGCAGGTACCATTACAACTCTGTGTCAAGTCTTTCCGTGAAGCCATTTTACTTTTCGGAAAGATACATGGATGTCAAGAAAGCTTTGGTCGACACTTTCTTTGGTTCTCCAGATGAGGGAGTTTACAGCCCATCTGTTCAGAGGACTCTGTATCTTATGGGAAAGGCCGTTCTTGGCAGGTCTGTATTATCTTTTGTATCTACCTGGTAGAGATGTGCCTCCCGTTGTAGAAAGACCAATTTACTTTTTTAGTATTAATTCTGATGCATGGATTAATAAAACCGTTAGTTTTGCATGATCTCAGATTTCCTGACATATCCTCGGTCCACTTGAAGATGCCAAATATACATTTTCTACCAGTTAACTTATCAAGCAAAGACAACCCAGAAATTGTCAAGGTAGTTTCTAATTCATTTCGGATTTCTGATGTTATTTCTTCCCCAGAAATTGTGTCAAGGTAGTTTCTAATTCATTTCGGGTTTCTGATGTTATTTCTTCCCATCAACTTATTGTTTATTTTCTTCATGGTTTAAGCTGCAAGATAATTCTTAACAAAATACTAGGTAAACACAAAGAAAGTGGATGTAATATCATTGTCATCTTAAATATTAGCGTGATCTAGTATCAAATTATGTTTAATCTTTTGACATCTCCATAAGCATCACTTGATGTGATTGCCACTATGAAAGACATGAGCCTTGTACCGACTAGATTGATCTTTTAACTGCAATTCATGTGGGTACACGTTAGAAGAACAATAATGTCTTTTTGTTCTTTGTCCCGATGGATTCGTTGGTCTTTCAAATATTTACTGAATGAACTCATGTGTAGTATCATCTCTATGGATGTGACTTTAGCATACACCTAAGCACTTTGAAGCATAGCTAACAATTTGTTTACAACCTGCAGTTTGCCGATGATGTCTATTTACCAACAGATGAACCGCACGGATCTATCGAGGCCAGACTAAGCCGCCTTCAGTCCAAAATGTGAACCAATGTTGAAGTAAAACTGCAGCTGTGTATCTTCTTTGCAATCTTACTGCATTATGGCAAGAAAACAAAGCTTCCAAATCGTTTTTATCTGCAGAAATAAACTCTTGGAACTAATAAAGAATTCAAAATGTGAACTTTTATCTGCCGAAGTAAAATAGCAGCTGTGTTATCTTTGTAATCTAATGGCTTATGGCAAGAACACAAATCTTTGAAATCGTATTTGAGTGTAATGTGTGTTGTTACTTTGGAGTAAGTGGAAATAATTGGAGCATCTATTGTGTATCTGAATCTCAAAAAAAAAAATAGAAGTTGTATTAGCTTATGTTGTCCAAAAAATTACTCCCTCCATAAGCCATTTTGATAGTTAAATTTTTAAATACTCCCTCCATTCTTAATTTTTGTACACAATTCTTTTATGCTTTGTTTTGGATTGGGTGAATTAGGGAGATGATAAATATTTAGAATTAAATTAGGAGAATAGAATTAGGGTGAATTAGGAAGAATAAATAAAATTATTGTTTGGATATAATAATTTTGAAGGAGAGAGAATGAAGATGAATGTATTAAAATGTTTGATATATGTTGTCCTCTTTTATTTTCTCTAGATTTGGGAGGGAAGGATTATAGGGGAAATGGAGGAATGGGGTAATGAATGCCTCCTAGGAGAGTTAATCAACATATATGTGAATATTTTTAACTAACTGTAACGTTTAATACATTATGCCATTGTAACTTCTTTCAAAATTGTGTATTAAACAACCTATTATTCCTGAATTCATACAGTATTCCTGAATTAATTCTAAATATTTATCTAAAAAAACATTTTATTACTCTTTGTCTTGTAGTTGTCCAAAAACAGCAAATACAAATTTAATCAAAATAAAGAAAAAACAAAAGTTGCCGGAGATCTAGCCACCCTATAATTAACTCACCGCACAGCAAAGCAATCTCATTTGTCCCAAAACTTTGTCCACTTTCTCCATCAACTACCTTGTCCCTACATTCATTCCTTAGCATTTACAACTAATACTTACATTACAAGCAAAAAGCTTTAATAAAAATCCATTCTTTGTATTGATTCCAACTCACTCTACATAGAGATCAAGAATTGTGGATTAAGCAAAAGATGGTAGTGCAAAGCAGATTTGCAGTTGGATATGGAGGAGTTGGTGTTTCTGGTGGTATTGATTTGCTTAGTGAAAGAGCTGCTTTGATGAGAGAGTGTTTGCATAATAGTCAGACAATTACTGACAAAATGGTCTCCATTTTGGGATCATTTGATCATCGTCTTTCAGCCTTGGAAACCGCCATGCGCCCTACCCAGGTCTGTTCCAACTACCCTTTTGTTTTTGTTTTGTTTTGAATGGAGACCTGGTCATTGCAAGTAATATAATATGCCGTGATCACTAGGCTAACCTAGTGTTTCAACTACCCAACTTGTCATTACGAGTAATATCGCGTGGCCAGTAGGCTAATTTAGTGGTTCCAACTACCCTTTTGTTGTCTTGCTTTGATATGATGTTATTGCTTCAAATTAGTTAAAATGGTCGTCTTTTTTATTTATAGACGATAGTTTGCTTCTTGGAGTTTGTTTTTTCACTACTTGAGCTGAATTGTTGTTGAATTAGGAAATAATGAGAGGTTTGAGCTTCAAAATCTGATTTTCGGTTTGGTTGTTTTTGTTTTTAAAAGGGTTATTTTTGTTAAGAAAATATTTTTGCTAGTTGGGATTTCATTTTTCACTATTCTTGAGGTAATGTAGTTTAGTTAGGAAATAAAGGAGAGGTTTGAGAATCAAGTTCTGATTTTGGGACGGTTCATTGGTTGCTTCTGCTGGATGACTGTTAAGTTTGTTGTGATAATGAAATTCGCGGCACAGGGAGTTCAAGTCTAATCTTTGGATTTAAATTTATTTGAGATATGGGAAATGAAGAGGGATATGCAAAATTGGCCGACTCTTTGGAATTTGCTAAGATTGAATCAATTATGTCAAATCTGAGATTGTGGGAAGTTACTCTTGTTATTTTGCTAATGGTTCAATGTTATTTTGCATATCTCATTCCTATTATATTTTCTTTTGCAGATTAGGACACATGCTATAAGGAAGGCGCATGAGAATATTGACAAGACCTTGAAGGCTGCTGAAGTTATACTTTCTCAATTCGATATCTCTCGTCAGGTTAGGTTGTCTACTTCTTAGCTTCAAACCTTCATTGGCTCAATGCTCTTTTTCAAGGGTGATAAATGCCATTTTGATGGAATAGCATGTTAACTTGTTCATTTCATGAAAAAGTACATTTATTTCTTAGTTCCATATTCAACAATATCTTTGCATGTCTGTTAGAAATGAATGGAGCTATGCGAGTTCATTCAAATATGAGCCCAATGCCCCAATGGTTTCAACCAAATATGATCCCAATGTCAAATGATCTACTGCTCCCTAATTACTGCATCCTTGCGTACACGTAGGCAGAGGTTAAAATACTTAAGGGGCCACACGAGGATCTGGAAAGCTATCTTCAAGCTATTGAACAACTAAGGAGCAACATTCGATTCTTTACAAACAATAAAAGTTTCAAGAGTAGTGATGGAGTCATTAGCCATGCCAATAGTCTACTTTCCAAGGCTATTTCAAAGCTGGAAGAGGAATTCAAGCAGCTATTGTCTTCTTACAGGTTTGTTCTTGTTGCAACAAGCCATGAGATATTCCTTGTGCTACTCCCATATCTCGATAGTTGGCGTTTTCTCTATAAATTGAAGATTCAACATGGAATTCTGATGTTATTGCTCACTACATTTCAAATTAAATAAGGAATGGACCTAAATGAACCTTGTCAAACATATAAGATTTTGATTTCTATTTAGTCATATAATTTTCAAAAAATTCTATAATCGGGCTTCAAATGTTGACTTAGTCATGTCAATTTGTTATCTGAAGGTAAGAATATATATGGATCCGTTACATTTAGGACACTTAACTTAGGTGGTAACAGACTCCCACCATGAACTAGTTCGATTTCACATTTTACCCACTGTCCAGTTCCGTAGAATTAATACACGGTCTTTCTAAAATAGCAGAACTTTCTATCATTTAATAAAAAGAAGGTACATAAATTAAAATATAAAAGTTCATAGTCCAAGGGTCCCTTCCTTCTTGAACTATTGCTCCTCAACCTGCAGTCCATATGTTATTAAATCCCCTTCACATTCAGTGCGATAAGTGTCCAACCACCACATCGTCACCACCTAACTTCAGACACTAAACATACCAGCATTCTTCAGTACGAACAACTTCACAATACTAATCTGTATATGAATTTCTAGAACATGTATTAGATCAGACTTTTAAGAGGGGGGCATTTGGGATAGGAAAGTGTTTAATTCGTGCAGGCTCAGTATATGAAAGAAAGTTAGATCTTTTGCAGTTTGCTTTCTTCTTTTTATTCTTCTCTCTGTATCTAAAATACGATAATACTTGTTGATTGTTTTCAGTAAACCTGTGGAGCCTGAGAGACTTTTTGAATGTCTCCCTAACTCCATGCAACCATCTGGAAATGGAGATCACACTGATGCAAATGGAAAGAATTCTTCTAACAGTCATTTTGATCATCATAATCGTGGTGCAGACAATGCTGTTTACACACCACCAGCTCTCATACCTCCCAGGATTCTCCCATTGTTGCATGATTTGGCGAAGCAAATGGTTCAAGCTGGCAACCAGCAGCAACTTCTTAAAATATACCGGTAAGCATTTGTCACTCGATCTGGATGCAGTGACCTGGATGTTTGGTGTAGCCTTCTAGAGTACCATTATCAGTTTCCTTTTTCATTGTCCGAATCTTACCAGAATCAGTAGGTAAAAGAGTGCAAACATTTCTATTCCTTGAGGAAGCTACAATTACCGATGCATAATTATTTCAATTTCATAAAAGATGATCGTTAAAAATAAAAGTATACGAATTTATGTCCTCTGTTTCCTGCCCCCCCAACGATGTTTATGATTCCTGTTCAGCGTGTATCTGCTTCCAATCTTGATATTATTCGTAGGGACACTCGTTCGACAGTTTTAGAAGAGAGCCTACGGCAATTGGGTGTAGAGAAGCTAAGCAAAGAGGATGTTCAGAAGATGCAATGGGAAGTTCTGGAAGCAAAAATTGGGAACTGGATTCATTTCATGCGGATTGCTGTAAGTTCTTAGGGTACTTGCCTGCTTTCTGTAAATCCTTCCTTAGTGAACTGCAAGGCCCAAAGATCTAAACTTCAATGAACAAAATTAACAATAAATCTTTGTGTGATAACTTTTCCATAGCCCCCATCACTATCATCGAAAATACTGTAATTTTTTTCTCAAATATAAATGCAAGTATAGACTATAGACTATAGAGTTCAGAACAAAGGATAACGTTTCTCAATTCAGAGAATGGGTATTTAAGGAGAACTCTCGAGTCTCGAAGGCTTTAGAGGACTTGGTTCATATAATGCCTATGTTGAAGTTGATCCTTAGTCTTAGACAATGATGGTTAAAGAGGTCGTTTTGATGAAAGAGGTAATTCAGTTATATACAATCGGTGGTGCCCCTCAACAGGTAAAATTGCTGTTTGCTGGGGAAAGAAAGGTCTGTGATCAAATGCTTGAGGGATTTGATTCCCTCAAAGAACAGTGTTTTGCTGATGTTACTGCAAGCAGTGTTTCTGTCCTCCTCAGTTTTGGAGATGCAATTGCCAAAAGCAAGAGATCGCCTGAAAAGTTGTTTGTTCTTCTAGATATGTATGAAATAATGCGAGAACTTCACTTAGAGGTATGACATAATCTTTGAGCGCACCCTTTACTGTTTTTTTACCGTTGAAGAAATCTATATTTTTTTAATGTAAAAAACCTGGTAGATGGTGATTCGGCTGAACTCTTACCTAAATATGCATCTGATTTCAGATTGAAGAACTCTTTGGTGGAAAAGCTAGCAATGGAAGTAGAGAATCTGCATTGGGTTTGACGAAGAGGCTTGCACAGACTGCCCAAGAGACTTTCAATGATTTTGAAGAAGCAGTTGAGAAAGATGCCACAAAAACTGCTGTTTCAGATGGAACGGTCCATCCATTGACGAGCTATGTTATTAATTATGTGAAATTTTTGTTTGAGTAAGTAACTAAGTATGTTAACTTGTATCCCTCTGCTTTACCTTAATACCCCTTGAACTTCTAAAAATTACTCGTCTTGCTTATTGATGTTTGGCTATACACTTACGTTACTGGTTTTGTAGATGAAATTTTCCTTGCATTAGGACGTTCTTCTTTTTATTGGTTATATTTAGGATTATAATCGATTTGAACTGACTATAAGATATCATATTTTAGTTATCAATCAACTCTAAAGCAACTCTTCCAAGAATTTGAGAGCAAAGGTGATTCAAATTCACAGTTGGCTGCTGTGACAATGCGGATTATGCAGGCTTTGCAAACAAATTTGGATGGCAAATCTAAGCAATACAAAGATCCTGCTCTGACTCACCTGTTTCTCATGAATAACATTCATTACATGGTCAGATCAGTCCGCAGGTTCGTTATACTCAATTTATGTTTGAAGGTGATCAGTAAATGCCTAATATCATTATCGTTTTCACTAATTTTAGCTATTATCATGTTTCTTTAAGGTCTGAAGCCAAGGATCTATTAGGAGATGATTGGGTCCAAAGGCACAGGAGAATTGTCCAACAACATGCAAATCAATATAAAAGAATTGCTTGGGCAAAGGTATGGTTTTCTTAACGATATATTTAAATTAAGAATTCATTTGTTATTCCTTTCTAGTAGGTACATTTGCGTCGCTCTCTGGAGCTTCCCCACAGGTATTGTCCTGATCGTACTTATTTCCATCTAAGAAACAGATTTATCCTGCTGTTCATTTATAAATTAAAGGCCACTTCAATGAGGCCACTAAGTATATTTCATATTCATTTCATCCTCTACTAATGCTATCCCTTTAAGGAGAATTATAAACTGCTACCGTGCATTGGTCCTAGACTAGCTTGTGCAGAATGTAAAACCTTCATCAAAGGGAGTTATATATAATTGACAATGATAATCGGAACAAGTTCATTCAAATACTAACATTACTGGCAATCTGAACAAAGATTTTGTTTTGGTGCCTCTGTAGATTTTGCAGACTCTCTCTATCCAAGGCTTGACATCATCCGGGGGTAGTGGTGGAGTTGCAGATGGGGGAAATAGTAGTGGCGTCTCTAGAGCAATTGTCAAAGACAGGTACCCTTCTGTTCCATCTCTTCCCAATAGTGTCCTTTTGCAGGCTGAATTGTAGATAAATTGAACAGCTGTTAATCTTTTCAGATTAAAAACTTTTAATACAATGTTTGAGGAGCTTCATCAAAGACAATCTCAGTGGACGGTTCCCGACAGTGAGCTACGAGAATCCTTGAGGTTGGCAGTGGCTGAAGTTCTGTTACCAGCTTATAGATCTTTCATTAAGCGATTCGGGTAAGATTGTTTCCCTGAGTCTACGCCCATGATGGCGGATACTAACCTAATAAACTACATCACTCTGACATGATCGAGTTTTGTCGCAGGCCTTTGGTTGAAAATGGCAAGACTCCTCAGAAATACATCAGGTACACGCCAGAAGATCTTGATCACATGCTCGGAGAATTTTTCGAGGGGAAGACATTAAACGAACCCAAGCGCTAGGTTCGTGACTCGGCGGTGATAGTGGCGTGGCGTCGATCAAGCTGTGCTAGAACTGCAGTCTTGGTTGTTCACACGTCTTGCTTGAATTCATCACCTAAAGATTTGGCATGTACTCTGTTCTCAGTATTAACAAATTCATGACTGTTTAAACATGAACATATCACTCCTGGGGCCAAATAAATTATAAATGTAAACTAATGGAATGGTACAGATTTTTGCAGTGTCCACACACCACTATGTAAAGCAACAAACTTACCAACTATCATAGTTCATAAAGTTACAAATTGATCTATAGAACATCCCATATTTATGTATTTTCACTATGTAGGAGTTACCATGCTCACTAATTTCGCTAGCATATTTAAAAATATCAACGAAAACAGAGGCGTCATAATAAATAGAAAGGAATCAAGCAAACGAAAATTCGTATAAGTACTCGTTTCAAGACCCGAAACATGTGTAGACTCTTATAATATACGTATCATTTATCAAGATATCAATTGGTAAAGAGCTTGAGTGCTAAGTATCAACACCCTAGCATCTTCATGCGGTATGGATTTGAGTCACGCAAGTGATAGAATCTCATATTGAAGTGGTTTAAAGGAAAGTTCAAGTCCCTGACCAATTGAAATATATCCCGCGATTTGATTCTCAAAGACATGGGTAGCATATTATAGGATTCCAAACTTTGACATAAAAGATTGATGTCTCCATCCTAATAGGAGACTACGAGGTACCTTCTAAAATAGGTCGTTTAAGAAGAAACGTGTGAACATAGTACTCAATAACTATTTGAAAAATGTGCATGTGCACGTCGGCAGTTCATACTGGAAAAATCGTTGGGCCACGGAGGCCAACCCATTAGTTGTTAAATACTTCCTTCCTTTCTCTTTAATTGTTTTTATAATCTTAATTTTTCGTCATTTATACTTTTTAAATTACAAAATTATATTTTTTAATATACTTTTACTATTTTTAATTATTAAATTATCAACCAATCAATTATAGCGCTTTTAACTAATCGACATTTTATATTTTAATATACTTTTTATTTATTTATTTTTCTTAATCTACGCAAGAAACGATTAAAAAGACAATTAAAAGAATGTATAATAATATGGAGTAATAAATTTTTAAAATAACTTTATATATATAGTGAGATACATACTTTGAACTTAAGATAGTAAAAAGAAACACATAAATTAGTTGTTAAAATTAGAATAAAGATATTGAGTTGAATCAAATGGTATCTGATATCATTAATGGAGAAACGGAAAGGAGTCGCCCCTAAAAATTTATATCATTAATGGAGAAACGGAGAGGAGTCACTCCTAAAAATTTAAAAATACAAAATAACTTTTTACTATTAGAAATATTTAAAATTAAAATTGTTCATCTTTTCTAAATTTATATATTTTTCTTCATTTATATAATATTAATTATTTCTCTCTTTTATAAAATTCTCAACTGATCAAATAATAGAAATAATATATTAGGCTTGACCATTAGTCCAGGGCCAAGATGGTAAATCTCAATCAGGAAAATAATATATTTGTAATTTTAAACACCAAGCTTAAAAATTGTTTAAGCTGACTTATTCTAATAACTATAAATAGAGTATGCAGTTTCATAATTTAAAAAGTGTGAAGTCGCATTAGTGAATATTCGAGATTCAATTTACGTAAGAATTAATCGCAACGTCAGAATAAAAAAGATTTCTTCAAATCATTTCAATACGAAATTTCGACACACACTACATATAGAGCTTAGGCTCGATTACTCTTTACTCTATAATTGAGAGCAAAAGAGAGCCTCAGATCTTCAAGAATCTTTCATCTCTTTAGCTTAAGGTAAAATTTCTCTAATTTATAACATACCCTTTTTTGTTTTTTCTCAATTTTTATATAATTCAGCTTTTTATTGAGTGCAACTTTAATTGTACAAAAATCGAATATTTAATTAATACTACTTTATTTAATCGAATTAGAAGATTTTGTGTTTTGGAGTTGATTGTTATTGTATTTATTACCCTTTTTAGTTTTCTGAATTTCCAATTTTATATAATTCAGAATTTTTTTAGTACAACTGTAATTATGTAAAAATTGAATCTTTATTTTATAGTAGTTTATTTAATTGAATTAGCAGATTTTGAGGTTTGGTGTTGATTGTTTTTGTGTTTATTACCTTTTTGTTTTTCTGAATTTCCAATTTATATAATTCAGATTTTTTATGAGTACAACTGTAATTGTATAAAAATCGAATATTTAATTAGTACTACTTTATTTAATTGAATTAGCATATTTTGAGGTTTGGGGTTGATTGTTTTTATATTTGTTATCCTTTTTAGTTTTCTGAATTTCCAATTTATATAATTCAGATTTTTTATGAGTATAACTGTAATTATGTAAAAATGGAATATTAATTCTATACTAGTTTATTTAATTGAATTATTTGTTTTTTTGAGGTTTATTGTTATGTACGTATTTCGATATTGAAAATCGAAGCTTAGTTGTATGCTTAGTAACCAAATCTTAGGATTTGTTTGTTAATACATCCAATAGAATATTATTCCCCTGATTTTTTAGAAGTGTTTGAATTTATTCAATGGTTGGTCATTGTGTTAATGATGAATTTGATCAAAATAATTATGGTTAAATATCTCGTTTTCCACAAGTCTTTGATGTGGTTGTGGTATATATGCAAAATCGTGGAACATTATGCAAAGATGTAGAATGATTTTGGTGTTCAGTTGATATTATAATTTGCTGTACAGTTTTATATATTTCTGATTTCTGAAGACATGGGTGTGGCAGTCATAGTTTACGGAATGAGAGGCTTAACTCTTCTCTCGATTTTTATTATTAATTTTTCAATCGACTTGAATATGTTTGATTTGCCTGGTTTATTAAGTTAGTGTTTATTCAATCTATCCAGGTTCTTTGCTCCCAAACTATAATTTCCATACAACATGGCTGAGGGTACAGAGAACGATAAGAATATTCAGATGTGGAAAGTTAAGAAATTGATTAAGGGTTTAGAATCTGTGCGAGGGAATGGTACCAGTATGATATCTCTTATCATACCTCCTGGTGATCAAATATCTCGAGTTACTCGGATGCTTGCTGAAGAATATGGAACTGCTTCTAATATTAAGAGTAGGGTAAATCGGCAATCTGTACTGGGCGCAATCACATCTGCTCAGCAGAAACTTAAGCTGTACAACAAGGTTTCTCCCAATGGATTGATTATTTACACTGGAACAATAATGACTGAAGATGGAAAGGAAAAAAAGGTGACAATTGACCTTGAGCCTTTTAAGCCCATCAATGTATCTCTGTATCTCTGTGACAACAAGTTTCACACTGGACCCCTTGGTGAACTTTTGGAATCCGATGAAAAGTTTGGTTTCATTATCATGGATGGAAATGGAACTCTTTTTGGTACCTTGAGTGGGAATACCAGAGAAGTGCTTCATAAATTCACTGTTGACCTCCCAAAGAAACATGGTAGAGGAGGACAATCAGCCCTCCGGTTTGCTCGTCTGCGAATGGAGAAGCGTCATAATTATGTCAGGAAGACTGCAGAGCTGGCAACACAGTTCTTTATTAACCCTGCCACGAGCCAGCCTAATGTATCAGGATTGATCCTTGCAGGATCGGCTGACTTCAAGACAGAACTAAGCCAATCTGATATGTTTGATCCTCGTCTCCAGACCAAGATACTAAATGTGGTTGATGTATCATATGGTGGGGAGAATGGCTTCAATCAAGCCATTGAGCTTTCTGGTGAAATTCTTGCTAATGTAAAGTTCATCCAGGAAAAGAAATTGATAGGCAAATTCTTTGAGGAAATCAGTCAAGACACAGGTAAGTATGTTTTTGGTGTGGATGACACAATAAAAGCACTGGAGTTGGGAGCGGTTGAGACCCTTATTGTGTGGGAAAGTCTAGATATAAATCGGTTTGAGCTTAAAAATGCCGTCACTAGTGAAATTGTTATAAAACACATGAACAAAGAACAGGAAGTTGATCGAAGCCAGTTCAGAGATTCAGCCACATCAGCTGAGTTAGAAGTTGTAGAGAAAATGCCACTATTGGAATGGTTTGCTGAAAAGTACAAACAGTTTGGTTGTAGTCTTGAGTTTGTAACCAACAAATCGCAAGAAGGGTCGCAATTCTGCAGAGGATTTGGAGGCATTGGTGGTCTCCTACGCTACCAGCTTGACCTGCGAACTTTCGATGAGCCATCTGATGATGAAGGAGTATATGAAGATTCAGATTAAGCTAACCGGTTTGCTATTACAAGGTATATATCAACAATTTATGTCTTTTAACATCATTTTGTCGACTCTTTTTATTCCTTATGTAATTTTAATATGTGGAGATGATGGTTCTTGCCCATGACTAAGACTATATGCTTTGGTATTTATACTAGATGACTTCCGTACAAATTGAAATTGTTACTAATCAAAGGGTTTTGTATTTCCTTGTCTCTTTTAAGGGGTTTCATGTTGTGAATATTACTAAGTTGAAATGTTTTTGTGGCCTGGTAAGTATGCCTTGTTACCTGTACAACAAGGTAAACTTCTATGTTTTCTTTCGAATAGCATGTTGATTTCCTTTGGATAACAGAGAATTTTGTTAATAAGAAATTGTCACATTGTTAAAGTAGTTTTTCAGAATAAAATATCGTTGCAATACTTTCATTATGTCCTATAACATGCATATAAATAAAAATAATAATTTGCCTCTCAAGATCAAGTGACACACACTTCCTACACCTCCTTCCATGTGACCTTCTCATTGAGAGAGCCTCCGTGATCTTAGACATCAGATTCATATGCTCTTTCACCTCTTCTCCAACATAGTTTTCATATCACCCACTGATATCTTTTCTTCCTGTTCTTATAATCATTCTTAGGATGATGGTCAATGATATAGTCATATTTGAGCATACAATTCGTAGTTACAAGTTAGTAGTTTCCCTGTTAGTGGACCTTTGTTTAATGATGTTGTTGATCCATATATTATTGATTAGTAATCAAGATTATTTTCTCTCAGCTTTAATGGCATCGGGTTTACTCAGTGGAAAGTGCTTATTGTTATGCATAAAGCTTCTGACTTTGAAAAAGATTGTTGTCTGCTTAGAACATTCTTTCTACATATAGCCTTGAACATATACTTTGATGGTGTGTATAAACTATTTTAAATTTTGTAGAACTGAGGAAAGAAGAGTTAACTAAGAAGGGATCACGGAGTACTTGAAGACCTACTAGCTATCATCAAGTAGGTGTTGCAGTTTTGCCAGTTCTGGTGTAATCTTGGAATGTTCGACTAGATTTTTCTTACGGTTCTTACTATGCCCTTCCTCCCTATTTTGTTTTTCGGTATATCTTAATCGAATTGGATAGCTTTCGTTCCTTGGATGTTTGTTATATTATTGTCGAGAAAGTGAAGTTTTGAGTACTTGGTGGATGAGAAGATGGTTTTTTTTTTTTTTAAGTTCAAGGGTGTTGCCTTTTGCACTCTTGATCTCTGCTCAAGGGGGAAGAAGCATCTTATGTTATCTCTATTGTGTCCAGTTTTCCCTATTTAATAAATGTATTGGGTAAAAATATTCTTGGATTTGATTTAATAAGTACTATTGATCAAAAAAATAATTAGTTTCAGATTATTAGTAAAATTATGCCAAATTATGAAGCCAATCCAATGTGGACATGTGGTTTTGTGATATAGAATGAAAAAATACAAAATTAACTACAAATACGTACATGGCTGTTGGTCCAAGATGGTTTAAATGTACACGATGAGTAGCTAATCAGCAAAATCAATAAGAAGCGGATGAGAACTCCTTGTGTATAGAAGTGGTTGAACTAAGTGAGAACACGAGGTATCACGAAGTTAGCTCTAGTGTTCTTGAGGTGGTGTCTTAGAACTTTGTTCAATTCGATCAAGTTTAACTTCTAGCATTCTTGAGGTGGTGTCTTAGAACTGTGATTAATTTGATAGTCTTAAACTCTAATCATTGAGAAGGATGTATTAAATATATTAGGTGGTACCTTAGATCAACGGTAAAATTGTCCACATCGCCAATTATTCAAGTGTTCCCTATTTCTTAACTGCGTGTGGTATGGTTTATCCCTAGCATGTTTTGTTTGGCCGGGCCAGAAGTTAGGTTTGGTGTCTTCTTAATGATCTTTGCTTTTATTACACCAGGAGGCGGTGTGACCATTGCTAACGCCAACTTTTCCTTTGCCGCCTCCCACCACCCTCACCTCACATGTATCATCATGGTCTGCCTCCGCCTCCCGCCACCTCATTCATGTATCGTCATGCTTCAGCTTCCCATCTGCTGCCAAAGCGGCTGACATCCACCTTGTTAAACTTATGCGTGACTTGGATTGCCAAATACTTGGTTTATTTTCTTTGTTACCACTACAAGACTAACTAGTCTCCTTTGCTTTCTGAACGAACCAAAAAAGAAGATAAACTGAACCCCCCCCTTATGAATTCTCAATAGTGATTTCATTTAAACCTATAGGTCAATATTCACATATAAAGTACTAGAAATTGGTAGCATAAACTATAAAAATAAAGATCCATGCTAATTCTATCCTCCTCTCATAATCCATTTCTCTGAGTCTGACATATAATTGACAGAGAAGATGATGGTGAAGACATACAAGATTCACTAGAAAAGAAAGAAGTTAGTTCTGAAGAAGATGAAGCTGTAAAACCAATAATCAAATCAATAAATGCTTCAATTATGAACTCATGATGATTCTCTCCATTCAATCTCAAATACCATTCCAACAACTCTTCCAAACTCTCCCAGTCTTTCAACTCATTTGTCTCAATCATTTCTTCCATGGATCTCTTGAAATCTTTGTAAGGATTCTCTGATTCCATAGCCATCATTACACTACCCTCAAAGGGCAAAACTTCTTCATCAACTTCCTTCACTTCCCCTGCAATTGAACTTGTATCTTCTGGCTCAAAGAACAACCTTTCTGATGACTGAACTCCTTTGATGATTATCTCTAATGATTCTTCTCCTCCATGCATGTTGTAATACTCTTCAGACTCTGTTGAAATGCTTGCAGATTCTGAAGTAACTGAGTATGAAAACCATGTTTCTGGTGTTTCAATCTCATGATCAGAAGGGTCAAAGAACACAGAGTTGACTGTCTTGAGAATATTATCCCCTTCTCTAAAAGAAAGAGTCTTTGGGTGTTTGCATGAGAGCAATTGCCATTGTTGAGTATCCCTAGTTTCTTTATTCTTGAAGATAAATGGAAACTTCATTTTCTTGGCCATTGAAGATTGGTTAGTTTTGCTTGTTTGTGAGAGAGAGTTAGGAATTAATAAGATCAGAAGTGGGGAGATATATAAAGAGAGGGGCGGGGTTGGGGGGTGGGGTTTTGTAGTACAAGGAAGGTGGGGAGGAAGTGCTACTTGGTAGGTCAATTCATGTGTGTATTAAATTGTTGCATTGAGAAATTTATTGGTATATTGAATGCAACCTCACAGAACACTAAAACCTTTATCTTTTGTTGTCAAACCAAAATTCCATAATGTTTGATTTGTTTTTTATATATATTGTGTATGTATGTTAGCATACTGTACAGATACACAGTATTTTAAAAATATTTTGTGTCTGCTTATACATTATTGATAAGATCATGCAAAGAACTTCATTGAAGATTTTACAAGCAAGCATGTTGTTTTGGTATGTTACTGAATTGAATAGTTACTTGAATATGGCATGCTTGTTGTTTTGTGATTTCTGTCGTTGATTTTTATATGGAGTTGATTATGAGATGGCTCTTCCCTACTAGACGAGATCGGTCATCCCTTAGTGTGTTATTAGAGTCTTCGTGATTAAGTTAGGATATCTCCTAGCGAGCTCAAAACCTTAGTGGCGAAAAGAATATTTTAAGACGATTAGATTTTCCAGTGAAAAAGGTGGCCAAAACGAACTTTCACCCGACCTAGCCTTTATTTCATTAATAAAAATTAGATAATTTAGATTGATGAATTCCCTAAATAGATTGAATTGGACAACATGTGATAACAATCATGGAAAACGTTAAATAAAAAATAAATATATATATGTATGGTACCACCCAGTTGTATATAGAGTACACTCAATTATGATATTTTCACTGCACATCCATTGATACGTTATAAAAGAATAGTTATCCAACAATAGTAAATAATTCATTCAATTGCATTTTTAAGATGTTATTTTTTGTTTTTCTCCATTTGAAACTTAAGCCATTCATTGTGGAGGAGGATGTCCGATTCGATGTCTATTCTAGTACAAAACTCACATTCTTGAATGTCATCATAATTAAAATGGATCTATGCATGCCATGGTAGGTGACAATTAAAAAAACCAAACTACTTGTTTGCAATGTTTGCAAAATGCAATTTGACAATATTATGAAATGACCCTTTGAAGTTTCAAAATCAAAGAAGCAAAACTATGTCTTTTTCAATACAGTTTTAGATCCTCTCATGGGTAGATGGGATTCTGATGAATAGAATATATAGGGTCATGATGATTTATGTACAGTTGTACTGTGCAATTTTGACCTTAGTTTATTGTGGAATAAAGAGACATGGACTGCTCTTGATATTTTGGGAAATTTATATAGAGAAAACTTATCAAGAACATTTTAGAACAAACATGAGGAGGGATGAATCATGTGGATTAATAATTGGGATGGGAAATAATTTATTGCGCACACACATGCATACATGCATGCATTCTTGTTCTTGAATGCATAAGCATGCATGGAACCATAGTGTGATTCGAAGGCTTCTAAGTCAACCATATTCATGGAGTATTGTTACCAATTAAATTATTAACCTAGCTACTTTCATTATTAATTTAAAAAAAACATTAATTGCTAATTATTGGTGATAATTGAATTTTAATCCTTTGGACTTATCCTGAAACACTAGAACGTACACTTCAATGTATGTATTATTAAGAGTATATATAGAGATGAATGTGAGGATTATGGTTTGTAATCAAGGGAACACAAATCTTTTGAGTATAAAAAAGATTTTGAGTATTTTTTGTAGGGTTGAATAAGATGGTACCCAGTAGGTGAGTAATTGCATACCTGCAACAACTAACACCCCCTCCCAATTTCCATATATATATATTCCAGTGGTCTGGTAGATGGACTACAAAACTGCACGCACCTATTATCCATTAGGCATGTAATTAAATCAATGATATGGTGTCCAGAGTGTTTGTACTTTAGGTTAGGTGACCTAAATAACTAATTGTGGTTGGCATAAAATTGATCATGCCCCTTACTTTTGCATGTGGAATAGTAGAAGCCGAATAGTCTGCTGAAATAAAGGAGATTAGGAACAAACATATAATCTATGTGATAATGGATTAAGATTTGTAACCTAATGACTTAAGAAAGTTAAAAATTATTTAATAAGAATGATCATTACGTTTTAAGCTTAACGACCTAATTCCATCCATCCCAAAAAATGAAAATTATAGTAGAGCTTCAAGTAAAGGGTTGCAAAGGCTTTTGAGTTGATACCATGAAAGATCCAAGTCAACGATGGAACTTCAGTTGCTTGTGTGCACCACTGCTCGAGCTAACCCGTGACGTCGCTGAGATATTCGTTCTCCTCCTGTCGTCCTCACTGTCCGAATCGTCGCTGCCTTTATCTCAAACTTCGGAGTCTGCCTCAGAATCCTCCTCGTCTTCATCATCGTCGGACTCTGATTTTGGTTGAGCTTCTGATGGCTTGTAACCTTTATCACTCACCTTGTTTTGCAAAGTCCTCTGGATCACTACAGAGTAGTGTTTGATCTCTCTGTTCTCTTTCAAACTCATCTTTTTCTATAGTTGTTCAACTATGTCTTACTCAAATAACTCCATTTTGTGATTAATTAATTGTTGTTCAAAATTGGAGTAATATATACGAAGAAAACCAATATCATTCTAATGTTTGTATATTGAGAAAAGCATATAATTCATGATTTCTAGCAAATTTTCAAACAAAGTTCAATAGTGTTGGGAAAGTTGATGAATTGAGAAATTTAATTAAATATTGATGTATTAAAATTTGATAAATTCATATGCTAATCTATGTTGAACATGACATAAACCAACCGAACCAAGTTTTATCCCACTAAATAGGTTTGGTCATATATGAATAAATACATACGACATCTCCAATAATCTTGAACGTAACAATTGGAAAAATTATATGCTATGCAAAAACCTGCGACCAAATGCAGCATCAAACACAAATATGTTGATTAAAATCTTGAGTAAGAAAGACTAAAGCAAATAACACCTCATTAACTAGTTTTCCTCTACCAAATCCATTATACCATTATTCGACTGGGATCAAGATGACAAAAAATTCTGAAATACAACAAACTTAAATAAAGATGACAACTAATTGAAGACAGGTCTACATCTCAGCCTAGTATCTCTTTGAAAAGCCACCAGCACCACGATCAAATGCAGGAGCAGAGGCCACTGCCTGTGGTTCAATTTCCTGCCTTTTAATGCCAGGAAGGTCAGCCATACCAAGGGATGAAAGCATGTCGATAGTTTCCTTATCGACCTCAATGACATCGGTTCTGATGGCAGATTCATCGGGAACAAAGTCCATGCGCCTCTCACGCTCCTCTTCCTGCAATTTCAGTGAAATGCCCCTCACTGGACCCTTCTGGATTCTCTTCATGAGGTGAGTTGAAAAGCCTGCTATCTTATTCCTGAGACGCTTTGATGGGATAATGGCAACCTCCTCCAAAATCTTCTTATTTGTGTGAAAATCCAAAGTCATCTTTGAATAATACCTCTCGATCACCTGCCGAGATGACTTCTTCACGGTTTTGGTACGAACACGACCCATATTTGCAGCAGATCCTTACACTAAAAAAGAGACATCAGTCAGAGAAAACACTCATAAATCTGTGCAATGTAGGAACTAAATTATGGACAAACCTACAGAGGTAACAGACTATCAGCACAGGGATGTATATTGTATGATGCAAGAATGAGGATCACACGTACATACGGGGCATCAATTACGAACTGAGAAACAGACACAACTACTCACTTATTGAATCAAAACAACAGTAACATTCTGTCAAATGAATATGCTTTATTCATCAATAAACAAATGCATCAACCAATATCAACTTCCTACTTGAACCTTTCATGTTGGGACCAATGATACTATTCAACCCGTCTCGCGCATTAGCATTACAG
The DNA here is from genome assembly GCA_019722365.1 of Lithospermum erythrorhizon. NCBI lineage: Eukaryota > Viridiplantae > Streptophyta > Magnoliopsida > Boraginales > Boraginaceae > Lithospermum > Lithospermum erythrorhizon. The sequence continues at coordinate 564,657 of JADFUC010001644.1, forward strand.
ACTTGGGTCAATTCGGAAACAGCTTAACAGGGGTAAGGTTGTGTACTACCCGATCCCCACCCCGCATGCTTAGACAGTAGACTCTTAAGAGGCATTCGGGCATGTTGTATATTGTTATCTTGTTATGTAGTACAGAATACAGATCAATGTATTCCTGCCCACCACCCAAATATTATTCTGAATTTCAGTTTCATTACAACAATCAAGCTACTTCAGCAGCTAGAGCTAATCGAATATTCTAGCGGAAAAGTCTCTAGTGACCAGAATATCCTGCGTTCGAAACTCACCTCATCACTATATATATATATATATATAAATTGTAACTTCTACATATTTTTTCAAATTAATTTCGAGCCAGCAACAAATTTTAATTTTTAAAAAAGAAACAATTATTTAATAAAAAATTAAACATGAATAAATAATTGCTTGAATATGAATAATTCATGGTAAAAATTGAATTTTTTTTAAATTAATTAACAGAAAATGATAGAAACACACCTTAAGAAACAGGCTTCCTTCAGAGAGATTTTGGATTTGTGGTGAAGCTTAAGAGATAGCAGCAGAAAGAAAAGAAAAGTAGGGTTTATTTCAAAATTGGAGGTCCGAATGGGTTGGGCCGGTCTTAGTCGAGCAATTGAAACCAGTCGAGTCAGACCGGGTACTCCACTTGATTCGGTAATACTGTATAACAAGTTGTACAATACCATACTCCTTAAGATAAAGTACAATCTTGAACCCTTATCCGACTCGTTAACTAACAAGTAATCGAAACGGATTTTCAAGTTGTACATCACTATTTTTAACTTTGGGTTATTTTAGATTTGAACTCTTAGATATTGTCATGTTGGGTACAAGTTGGATAAATGTTAAACGGTCAATACAAATAAAAAATATCGTTAATTTATTTGGGTCGAACTTTTTTTTATTTGGGCCGGACTTGAATCATGGATAAAACCGAAGTTGTTACTCGTTTTAACATACACCGAACAAAAAACGGGCATCGTTATTTCAATCTGCGGCACGCTTAAATTAAACGAGCCACCGTTAGATTCGAGCAATTTGGGAATTTAGGTTAAAAAGCGATTTCAAATACAAAAACATATATTTTAACTTCCCAAATCAAATTTCTCTCAATTCAATCCTCAACACTCATCCAAACTAATCTCTAAACATATCTGGCACACTAAATCATCAAATTAAACTCCAATTTACAATAATGGGACCAAAAAGAAATCAAAAGCAAAAGAAATTGTTCAAGCATTTAAGAAGTTGTAACCGAGGTCAGAACGAGACCCTGGGCCAAACACTCTACCACCACTAATGCATAAGCGGGCCCGAGGGCTTACAGGATCAACTACTACAATGCACGGCCGGATCAGTAATTTCTATCACGGGAAATTATATGTAATTGTAGTACATTATTTCAGTTATTAGTAGATGCAAATGTTCAATTATTTGCATCTTTTACTAAAGGATTGGTACCCCGAGATAGTTGCCCAATTTCATCACACACTTAGGGTTACTTATTCCAATGAAGGTGTAAAGTGTAATTACTTAATAAATGGTGTCGTGGTAGTATCAATGAAGATGATTTAGTTAGGGGAATTTGGTTTTATGTATGAGGGATTCCATGATTATAAATAAAGTGGGGTGGTGTAGTAATTGGCCGGTTAGTTTGAATGATTGTGCGGCCATTCTTAACAATGGCCGTATAGCTAAGAAGCCGCATCTAGCGTATAAGTACAATTTGAACGGCCTTCAAAAGTTTATTTGGAAGGTCGTTCAAGGGGTCCTTTTGCCCACGACAATAAGGCCGGAGCTTACTTTCATACATGCTTTTGTTACGTGGGCTATTGTGGTTAAGGTTAATTTGCCACATATGATGCTACAACATATCAACTATCAAAAAAACAAGCTTCCGCATCAATATGGGATGATACTCTCCTATTTGTTGGTCAATTGCCAAGTGTGTCCTCGCTTAGAAAATCAACAAATGATACAATGTGTCGGGACACTATGATAGGAAGACAATCGATGTTGCCCAGGGATTGTATATGTAAGAGGGTGAGTTGCTTGTTAAGGGAAGTTTGTGAGAGATTGAGTTCCGTATGGATGACGCGCTGGTCGCTCAACGATGTTTCCTGCGGCACCACTAGGTTACTACATCGGGTTTTCCTCACTAACCTATCCACAACCCCTTTTGATCCTCGACCAAGGTGGTCATCCCATGGATCATCCAATCGAGATGTTTCCGTAGGCTTCGGATAGATCGCCCCGATCACGCAGTCATTTAAACGACGCTGACCATGCATGGATAAGTTACCACGACGACCACCGCCACTTGATCGTCAAGAAGATGACAATGAAGAGGATAACAATTGGAGGAGATGACATGTACTTTGATACTCGAACAATTATTTTATGACATGTACTTTCAATTTCAAACAATTATGGTTCTTCATGTACTTCGATACTCATAACAATTTAGTTTTTATGTGATTGTGTTGTCGCCTTGTCGGTGATTTCAAACATTTTAGTTTTTATTTTATGACATGTACTTTGATTCTCAAACATTTTAGATTGTGTTAGCTTGTCCGGTGATTTCGCTTACGTTATTTGTTAATTGTTTGCGATGTTTAATTTCTATATTTTTTTGCAACATTTATGTGTTAAACGCTTCAACGCTTGTCCTAAACGCTAATGCAGATACCGGCAATTACGTATCACATAATGTCTTTATCAAGTAAGATTTTATGCGTTAAACGCCACGCTTATTTTAAAGGCCACTTTGTTATAACAGGGCCTCGAACCGGCCCTGACCGAATACTCACCGAATATCGGGTGGTCTCGAACCCGCCGTGCCCTGCCCAATCCTCGACTCCACATCCGGCCCCATTTCTCTCATCGGGCCGGTGGCTGAATTCTAACCGAGCTTGTGGGCTATGGACGGCCGACCAAGGTCCGATTCGTTAGAAGGTCTATTGGTAAAATTTGCAATAAAAAAAAATTAGTTCACTAGAAGACAATAACGTGCACCGCACAGAGATGTTTGTAATATTTTCAAATAAGAAGCCCCAGACGGTCTTATTCATTGGGCCTAAATTACAAATAATAAACCAGCCAGCCAGTCTTATTTTGTAGACACAAATCCCCTTCCCCACCAAAAACACATGTGTATATATAATTCTTTATATATACACCAATCTTAAATTTTTTATATATTGATTATAAAAAAATTATATAATGAATATATATTATTTATTTTCTATCAATTTATTCGATCGCTTAAAGTTAAAAATTAATTTATTAAAGAAAAATCGTTAATCAGATATAATTTTTAAGTTTATAGATAAAAGATATCAATTAATAGAAAAAGAATATTATGAGACAATACAAATTTCAATGAAAAAGTTGTATTAATAAATAAAACAATCACTTATAATGAAAAGATAAATTTTTATTGGGATTTAACGCTTTAAATCAAAAAAATAAATTTCGCTAATTTAAAATTTAAATTGATACGGTATGGTATAAACAAATTTTGATATGATAAATAAAGCCACCCATTGTTATTTTTTTGGACCCACGAGACATTCAACAATGGAGTTCCTTTTTGTGTCCTTTGCACAAATAACAATATTTCACCAAACACTCACTACATAGTTCACCACATTTGACTTGTAATTTGGTATTCCACAAACAAACAACTCATTATCTCCATATAAATAAATACTCACTCCCTCATCATACATCACCCCAAACATTTCTCCATTTTTTCAGATCTCTGATCTACTCCAAACCATATAAAAAATTTCACAAATTTTGATATTTTTTTCATAATTTTTGGTAGTTTGTAGAAAAAATCAAGAATGGGAGAACAAGGTGAAAAATGGATTTTGATGGTGACAGCTCAAACTCCTACAAATATAGCTGTGATAAAGTATTGGGGGAAAAGAGACGAGTCTTTGATTTTGCCTATTAATAGTAGTATTAGTGTTACTCTTGATCCTTCTCATCTTTGCACTACTACTACTGTCTCTGTTAGCCCTTCTTTTCAACAAGATCGTATGTGGCTTAATGGCAAGGTATATTTCTACCTACCCATGTTGTGTATTTGTATTTTTTTTTAATACGGTTTTGTTATTGCAAGGACTCGAATATTATAAATTCATTGTGATTAATATCTCGTGTTCAGTACTCTAGTGGTTTGTTGTGTATTTGTATTTTTTTTAATTTGGTCTTGTTATTGCATGTACTCGAATAGGATGAATTTATTGCAATTAATATATCGTGCTCACTCACCTAACTCCAGTGGTTTGTCGTGTATTTGTAATTTGTATTTTTTTTAAAATTTGGTGTTGTTATTGCAAGAACTCGAATATGATGAATTCAATTAATATCTCGTTGTTACTCGACTAACTCTAGGGCTTGTGTTGTGTATTTCTATTGTATGCAAGAAAATTGTTTCTTTTTTATGGCCCACATTCCAAGTATATATTTTTATATATATTGTATAGTATCGTATGCAAGGTTCATTTCTACTTACCCATGTCGTGTATTTGTATTTTTTTTATTTAATTCGGTCTCATTATTGCAAGGATTCGAATATGATGAATTCATCGCGATTAATATCTCGTGCTAAGTGGACTAACTCTAGTGGTTTGTTGTGTATTTGCAATTTTTTTTAATTTGGTCTCCTTATTGCAAGGACTCGACATGACGAATTCATTGCAATTAATATATTGAGCTCAGTGGACTAACTTTAGTGGTTTGTTGTGTATTTCTATTGTATGCAAGAAAAATAGTTTCTTTTGCATTGTCCACATTCCAAGTATATATTTTTATATATGTTAGTATAGTATTGTATGCAAGGTTCATTTCTACCTACCCAGGTTGTGTTTTTGTGTTGTACTTGTATGCAAGAAAAATGGGTTCTTTTATTGTCCATGTTTCAAAAGCTTGTCAAGTTTTGCATTTTGATGGTTTATTTTGTAAGTTTTGAATTTTGATGGTTGGTTTTTTATGTTTTGAACTCAAGTATATATTTTCATGTGTTGTATACTTGTAGTATTTGTATAGTAATGTATGCAAGGTTTATTTCTACATACCCATGTTGTGAATTTGTATTGTATGCAAGAAAAATGGTTTCTTTTTATTGTTTTCTATTGAAAAAAGGTTGTAAAGTTTTGAAATTTGATGGTTGGTATTTTAGATTTTGGGCTCAAGTATATATTTTTATGTATGTTGTATAATGTTTGAAGAAAAATATGTTAAATGATGGTATATTTAATGTGGTTTAACATTAATGGGGTAGTTTTGATTCAAACCAAAGTTATGTGTGTCAATATCCAAAGTTTGTTAATTTTGAGCTTTGACCATCAAAGGAGCAATCTTTTTGGAATTGAGGGACTATTACTTGTTGTCTTAATTTACCTAAAAGTGAGTGAACTAGAATGGTGAATTTGTTGAGCACTGCTTGATCAGTGCAGTGGTTTGTTTCGACACCTTTTAAGTTTGTTTTCGTTTAACTAAGATTTATGATGATGATGCATTTGAAGAGATTATATGCTTGCAATGCAATTAGCTAGTGAGACTAATCTTTTTTGCTAAAGAGGTGACTTTGGAGCACCTTGCTTTCTTCCATGTAGATCGTTTAGCTTTCAAGTTAGTAGTTTTCCAATTTCCAGTGATATTTAAAAGTGCTGAGAAAATGTCTTACCTTATTGGTGAGTGCAGGAGATATCTCTTTCAGGAGGTAGGTTTCAAAGTTGTTTGAGGGAAATTCGATCTCGTGCATGTGATGTTGAAGATGAGAAGAAGGGAATCAAGATAGCTAAGAAAGATTGGGAAAACCTTCATGTTCACATTGCTTCATATAATAATTTCCCAACTGCCGCTGGTTTGGCTTCCTCAGCTGCTGGTTTTGCTTGTCTAGGTAATTAATCTTTGTTTTGCCAGTCTAGGTAAATACCATTCTAATCTTGAAGAAAGAATATCAAGTAACTATATCGGTATTCGGTGGTCACCTTAATTTCCTAAACAACAAACAATGTTGATAATGTTGTACAGTTCATTCACTTCATTGAGGTCCTTAGCCTCCTTAAGACTTATGTAGCTCAGTTCTTGTCCTTTGCAGTATTTTCGCTTGCCAAGTTAATGAATTTGAAGGAAGACCATGGACAGTTGTCTGCTATTGCTAGGTAAGTTTCATTTTGTTTGTTTGTTGTCAACACTGCTCTTCCGCAGTAGTGGCTTTTCCTTATTGAGATCGTTACTATATTCCTGCATCAATTGTAGTTAGAATCCGCATTTCACGTGTGAATTGAGTAGTAGAAGGAAACAATGTTAATGAAAGTCCTTTGTACTAACTTTCAGGCAAGGTTCAGGAAGTGCTTGCCGCAGCTTGTTTGGAGGATTTGTTAAGTGGGATATGGGTAAAGTAAGTCATTTTCAGCTATATTTTGCTGTACATTCTTTACTAGATTTACGTTGAATTTGGATAGTTCTAAAATAATGTATTTCCTTTATGTAGGAGTCAGATGGCAGTGACAGTAAGGCTATTCCACTTGTGGATGAGAAGCACTGGGATGAGCTTGTCATCGTGATTGCAGTGGTTTGTAACTCATCAATTTCAAAGTCCTCTTATATTTTCAGATTATTAATTTTTTGGGACATGGAGCTATCATGGGTTGAACTTCTCAAAATGTTCCTGAAGAGATCTACTTATTTTTTTTCATGGTTTTTATTGAGAAAATTCAAAGTACTTGGACATGTTGTTACGATTAACAATCCATTTGAGTAGTTTCTGGATATAACTGGAGATGCTATAGTTTCTTCCTTCACTATATAATAATCTATGTATCTGCATATAACACCAAAATTTATTGAAGCAAAAAACAACCAATCCTCTTTACTTTGTAACTACTGAGCCCTCTCTTCTATTCTATCTGGAATATTTTTACCAACTTATAATGAAGGTGACAAAATAGGTAGGATTTTCATATTAATAGACATTTACTTGGAATCAATTATGACTTCTCCATTTTGTTCTTTTTATCATTTTCATTATTCTACACTGAGTTGCTTTTTAGCATACCCTGACATAACTTCAGGGAGGTTATTAATTAGTTAGTTGCGTTTTGGGCATGAAAAGAGCTGTGATTCCACTTGGAGAGTATATTTGGAGACTGATGGTTCCGTAAATCTATGTCTACTTATCACTTGAGTTTTACTGCAGGTAAGTTCACGTCAGAAGGAGACAAGTAGCACATCAGGAATGCGTGACACAGTAGTGACAAGTCCTCTAGTTCAATATAGAGCAAAGGTATCCAGTATTCGGATATGTGCCAAATTTATAACTTATTAGTTATATGAGAATCGCTGTAGAGAAACATAGTTTTCTGGTCTGTTCTTCAATTGTTTAGTTATGTAAAGGTATCTGGATTCCATGAGCTATGTGGTTATAAGTCTAAATAATCTATATTGGGTTTTTGCAGGAAGTAGTGCCGAAACGCATCATTCAAATGGAGGAGGCCATAAGTAATCGTGATTTTTCGACATTCGCCCAGTTGTCATGTTCAGATAGTAATCAGTTTCACGCTGTTTGCCTAGATACCAGTCCACCTATCTTTTACATGAATGACACATCTCACAGGCAAGTATCTTTTCCCCAATTAGATTAAATGTAAAAAGAAATCAGGGTATATGTAATTTTCTTTGTTGATGGTGGGGCTTCCTTGAAAGAGTAGTTCAATAATTATGTTGATGTACTATTTTTCAGGATTATCAGCCTGGTCGAGAAATGGAATCGCTCTGAGGGAACGCCTCAGGTTTGTTCCTTTCCTTTGTCCTTTGGTAAAAACCACAAATCCACAAATTTTTCTACATTCGCCCATTTGTCTTGTTCAGATAGTAACTGTCAGCAGTGAGATTAAAAACCACAAATCCACAATATATAACTGTGATAGTACTCAAACATACACATGAACATCAGCGTTTGCTTCACCATGTTTCTCTACACCTATGAACATCAGCGTTTGCTTCACCATGTTTCTCTACACCTACCATGCTCCTACTATTAAGCACCACATAGCTATTTATCTACAGAAAAAAGTACATTAAAGGCTTGTAAAGAAATTTGCAAGATGGATGTCATGCTAGCAATATGACATGAAAGTCAAACCATGGTTGCCTAACCATGTGCTCACCATTTTGGCTTTTAATAAAATGATAGAACAAACATTGACCAGTGTTCTATTTCCTGACATTATCCGAGGCTTATTTGCAAACGAGGTGATTCAGTATAAAAATTCAACAGGTTGCTTATACTTTTGATGCTGGGCCAAACGCTGTTATGATTGCACGTAACCGAACAGTTGCTACCACCCTTCTTCAGAAGTTGCTCTATTGCTTCCCTCCCCAGGCCGATGCTGATTTGGACAGGTGAGCTTTATCTTTTATTCTTTAAGCGTGCAATTTCACAGATTAGTTATAAGCTATAGTTTGGTTGATCTCCATGTTTCTGCTCTATCCAGCTACGTTATCGGTGATAAGTCGCTACTTAAAGAAGCGGGAGTTAGCACCATGAACGACGTGGAGGCGTTGGTTGCACCACCAGAGCTTACTACCAATGTTCCTGCACAAAGAACCAAGGGAGATGTTAGCTACTTTATATGCACAAGACCAGGGAAAGGTCCAGTTTTGCTAACTGATGAAAATCAAGCTCTACTCAACACTGAAACTGGTCTACCAAAATAGAAGACCAACAGTTTTTGGTGCTTTGTATTGACTTTGTTCTGCTCACAATATGCAGCTTGTGCTTATCTATTTCTTCTTATCTTCATTGTAATTTAAAGTTTTTCTGTTTCCCAAATTGAGCATTGAGATATTGTATTAGCAATATATTAATAAAAGTTGTTTTCATCTTCAACCTCGACTCTTGTGACTGGTTCGAGTCTGCTTATCTCCAACGATTCGCTTATTATTATTTATATGGATGATTCACTTTCATTCCTCGATTCAACCAACGGTTTAAAATGCACCAAATATCACTAATGTTGCTTAAAGATTCTCATTTCAATCATTTTTTTTTAAAACGATTCAATTTGATCATCGATATTTCAAAATTACTAAGTTTCTCACTAACGACCGTATTGACCGTACGTTTATCCATTATAGTCAACTATAGTTCAAAAAATCACCATCATTGTTGAAATTCTTATTTCGATAACTCAAGTTGAAAAAAAAAACCAATTTGATCTCCGGTATTTCAAATTATCAAGTTTAATCGTTAAAGTCCATTTTAACCATGACTACAAAAATCGTTCTACCAACATTTTTTCGGTCGAGCTTATTACATATGAATTGCCTAGTGTATTTTACCTCACGGACTTGGTTTGCAGATTATAACGCTCAATTCGAAATTTACCAATGTGATATCAATTAATAACGACTAACGAAAACGAATACTCTTTACAAAAGTACAAAAATCGCTATTACATTATCATTAGTATCATATTACAAACAAACAAGTCAAACAGATAATATGATTTCAGTTTAGCGTCTGCAAAAATATGGCAGCTATAGCTCGATTTCAAGTCCTCCACTTAACAAAAGCCTCCGCCATATCTCCTCCTTCGCCTCCCTTCCTCCGTCCGCCACCACTACTCCGTCGCATCTCCACCACTCCTCGCCGCTGCTCCCTCTCCATCTCCGACGTCACATTACTTTCCTCTTATCTCTATATATAAATACGTAGTATACTACCTTCATTTCATAAAGATCTTCTAGTTTTGAATTTCAATAGTTGAACTTATTCATTTTTATTTTTCTATATGTCTTATGCTACCTTTGAAATTTTGAACTTGATTATTTTCACTTATGTTGTTTAATATCTGGTGAACATGTAGTATTAAACTTTAGCATTTTTAATCTATTTCACTATTAATATGATAATTCGATCAAAAATTCAAAACGGACAATGTTCACGTATGGAGGAACTAGGGGTATGGGAGCAGTGGCCCTAATTTTTCGAAAAAATTAATTTTATTAAGTATTTTTTCAAAAAATATAGTTAGTCTTTTAAAAAATATGTTGTTCATACCCCCTAAATTTTTGTATTTTTTCCTTATAAATATGGTATCAAGTAATCCGCCCCTTATATTAAAATACCGGTTTGGTTCCGCCACTGGAGCTAGTAATATTTTGTGAAACAATTGAAATCCCATAATATTTTATGTATTTTACTATTAATGTGATAAGTTTGATTCGAATTAGAGTTAGATGCGTCAATTAAGGTTACGAAGTTTGTTAATTTTGATCATTTTAATACGGACAATGAAAAGGAGGAAGTATTATTTATCTTGCAAATTATTTAATAAAGTTTATGTGTGAACTCTTATTGCAGACTTCTAAATGCGTTGAGTCTAGCAAGTCTATAGTCAACGACCTCTTGGACTACCTTAATGAATCATGGACTCAGTTTCATGCTACAGGTACTTTATATTACTACCTCCATCCCAAAATGATTGTCGAGTTTGTTTTTAATGGTCAAAACTAACAAATTTCGAGGTTCTAATTGTTCGTGGGTTCCACATTACTTTATTTTTTCGTTTGAAGGAGTTCTTTATTGGTATCCATCGTTTATGTGCATTCTAATTCTATATAATTCATGTGATGCTTGTATCATCTCGATAGCTGAAGCAAAAAGGCAGCTGATCGCCGCAGGATTTAATATGCTAAATGAAAATGATGATTGGGACCTGAAGCCAGGAGGTCGCTACTTCTTTACACGAAACATGTCCTCACTAATTGCATTTGCTGTTGGGGAAAAGTGAGTGTACTTATCTTGTCTGCTCAATTTTTCATCAGTTGTATTTGTATTCCAGAACATAGTTGGTAAAAGGTGGTGACTGCTGAGATCAAGTAAAGATTAATGATCTGTAATATGTATGTGTGCGTGCCTCCATCACTTTAAGTAATTTTCGTTGTAAACTTTGTTTTAAGGTTCATCGGGTTATAGTCTCTTATTCTCTTTCCACCTTTTCCTTTTTGAGTAGCAAATAGTAGGATCATAATTTTTAACAGAAAACTCTCTTGTTGTTAACTTTCTGCTTGCAAGTCAAACTTTTCACTTTTACTTCGTTTTTAAATACGTTCTTGTTATAAGCTAAATTAACTAGGATAAATCATTAATTTTGCAGGTATACGATTGGTAATGGTTTTCATGTGATTGCAGCACACACAGATAGCCCATGTTTGAAATTAAAGCCAAAGTCAGCTTCAACCAAATCTGGTTATCTTATGCTCAATGTGCAGACATATGGCGGTGGTTTGTGGCACACTTGGTTTGACAGAGATCTCAGTGTAGCCGGAAGGGTTATTTTGAGAACTGAAGATGGTTCCTTTCTACACAAGGTTGTTAAGATACAGAATCCCATACTTCGAGTGCCTTCACTAGCTATTCATCTTAACAAGTGAGTTTCCATTCCTTTAATACTTCGTATTAATCTTGGTTCACTTGTGATGTGCTTTGACATACAATCACATGCTTGTCTGGCTCATGGATCGTCTAGTTGTTCACACTTCTATATTTCCTTTTTATTTCTTAAATGGTATCAGAACAGTGAACACAGATGGTTTCAAGCCAAACCTGGAGACTCATCTTGTTCCTCTATTTGCATTGAAGCACGAAAAAGGTTCCAAAGAGAGCAAAGAGGAAAGTGAAAATTCATCACTAAAAGATGCTCATCACCCGCTGCTTATGAAGGTATTCCATGTCCAATTGGAAAGGAATAAAGTGTACTATTTGAACTAACAAAGCCATCTTCATTCATATGTTTCACTTGTAGACTTTTATAATCTAAACTCATTTACTTGCAACTTGGTTCTCTCTTATGCCAGCAGTAACTACTACTATATGCTATACAGTCGACTAAATTTATTCAAGTCCGCCCTAATACTAAATTTTACGAGTAATTTTGACATGATTGGAGAAGTGTGCTGTTTAGGTTACTTATAAGTAAAAAAAATCATCCCGATTAACTCATTGCAACTCTTGAAGGGCTCAAATTTAAGTAAATAATAAATAAGATTACTGATCCAAAGAAGTTCCTTTTACTTGCAAGAAAACAATTACCTGTAAGCTTTATAAAGAAAGGGTCAGACCATTTTGTGCCAAACTGCCAATACTATTGAACTCCATCACCTTAGTTCGGGTATCTGGTGCATGCAGTATTATTATTACACCAAGATTTCTAGATCTGTTAATGAAGTTACACACAAATAAATGGATCTTTTAGTACTTGGGGAATTAGCTATGTTTGGGAAGATTGATCTCATACTACATTTTCTCTTATCATTTCAGATGTTATCAGACGAACTCAATTGTGAAGTTGATGATATAGTGACTGTAGAATTAAATATTTGCGATACTCAACCGAGTTGCCTTGGTGGTGCAAACAATGAGTTCATATTTTCTGGAAGATTAGACAATCTTGCTTCAAGCTTCTGTGCACTGAGAGCTCTTGTTGACTCATCGACATCACTTGAAGATTTATCAAATGAGCAGGCAATTCGAATGGTTGCCCTCTTTGATAATGAGGAGGTAACTTCTATTCAAAATTGGGAAACAGCCGTTCTGTTTTCTTTACCCATCCTAATAGAATTGATCAGTTCAAATTTTAGAAATAATTCTTTCCACCATAGCTGAATGCTGAAATCCTCAGTTTCGCTCAGGGAAACAATGTTTATGATGAACTACCTTTCTATAACTATTAATTTGGGAAGTCATTGTTAAAGGAAATGCAAATTTCAAATTTCAGATATTGTTTTAGAATCACTTAGAGGTTTTTTATTCCGTTCCCAGAATAAGAATATGAGAGAGATCAGGGCTCTCTCCTCCTCGTGTTGGACTAAAAATTGTAGAACCTCTCCCTCATGACAGGTAGGCTCGGATTCATATCAAGGAGCTGGTGCACCCACTTTGTTTGAGGCCATGAGACGAGTCAGTGATTGTTTAAGTCATAAATCTTCTGGAGAATGTGACTTCTCTCGTGGGATTCGTCATTCTTTTCTTGGTAAGTCTAGTGCTAGTGCTTTCTCCAATTCTTTTGAAAGATAAGATTCAGGAATTAGTGTTAGACTATTAGCTCTTTTTCTCCAATTCTTATGCTAATGTAGGAATATACACTTTCTTCTGTATTCCTCTGCAGCATAACTAAATACAGAAGCGAGTGCTGATGAACTGTTTTCATGATATCTGCTTTGTCACACTGTCATGGTGTAGTTTACAGTTTTACTTATATGCTCTTGATGTAGTATCTGCTGACATGGCACATGGAGTCCATCCAAATTTTGTGGATAAGCATGAAGAACACCATCGTCCAGAACTTAATAGGGGACTTGTCATCAAGCATAATGCTAATCAACGCTATGCCACCAGTGGGGTTACAGCTTTTCTTTTCAAGGAAATTGCACGGATTCACAATCTCCCAACTCAGGTAATTAACATTTACTTGTAGGAAAATGTTTGAAAAGATCTAAAGAGCAACCATCTGTTAACAATCTCCCCTTTCTTACTCAGCTCAAAATGCTAAAGATGCTCCAAATTGTAGTGTATATTGAGTAGATTTAAAATTAACCTTTCATTACTTTGCAAGATTTATTCCAACGTATGCGTTACTTCTACAAATTGGGTTACTCTAATTGGTGACATTGATTATTACATTTGCTGTCTCCTTCTCTTCAGGAATTTGTGGTGAGAAATGATATGGGATGTGGATCCACAATTGGGCCCATCCTTGCTTCAGGGGTTGGGATTCGTACGGTTGACACTGGCATTCCTCAACTTTCCATGCACAGGTACTCTAATAAAATGGACTTAAGTGTGATTAGTCAAGGTTATAAGTGGAGATTGCAATATATATTCAATGAAACATCTCAAAGATTATAGGTAGTGCTTTCACAATTGTACCTAAAATTATCTGATTCATAAGCTCGACCCATCACCCTTGAAATTTAATAATTTGATTATGAAATGGCTTTATACAGCCGGGTAGAGCTCCCCTTCCGTTCCTCCTTCATAAGGTTGTAATGGAGTCGAAATGGCCTAGCCTAATGGATCTCTGATTCAATTTCTAAGGCATGTGTCTGGTGTCTTAGAAGTTCTTTTCTTAACAAACTTGGAGGAAGTTAATGACATTTTCCCAACTCGCATAATACTAAAGTTTGAACTATGAATAAAACGGCTTATGATGGATGTGAAGTTCCATTTGTTTCGATTTAATTGCAGTGTGAGAGAGATCTGTGGCAAGGAAGACGTAGACATTGCCTACAAACACTTCAAGGCATTTTATCAGACATTCTCGAGCATAGATAGAAAGCTAAAGGTAGATTTCTAGCTTCAGCAAAACATTGAGCAAATTGGATGCATGATGTTATCAGGATTGTCCTCTCTGAGACCTGCCCAAGAGCACTGCACTGCATTTGGTCCTCTTATCGAAATGCTTGAGCTGGTCTTAGCCCCCTATATATGCACAAGGAGATGGTCAACTATCTTTAGCATTTACACATCACAAGTGCATCTCTATTTGTCCTGAGAATAGATTCAGATGAAAGAAAATGCTATACATATTTTCGGAATACTGACGTTCAGTTTGTGGTTCTCATAAAACGAAAGAAAGAAGGAATATAAAGACCAAAGTAAAAGGATTGTTCCATGCTATCTAGAAATCTAAGTACATTAGATTGTTCAGTCTTCTTGATTGTTTGGCATGTGCATCAATTTATGTCTCATTGGGTAACGATTATGGTGACTAAACCCAAATCTTTATACATTTACTCCCTCCATTTTAGGAAATTAATTAACATTTTAGATTGTAATGCTATGTTTTAACCACAAATTAATTTTTTTTTTATTCATTAATTTAAAAATATAAAATTGATATAATTGAATTTGTTTTAAAAATATTTTCATGATATTACTTTTTGTATCTTTTTCATACATGTATAAAGAATTACGATTAAAATTATATCTCGAAAATTAAGAAATTCACTTAATTTAAAATAAATAGTATTACATATGAATAGTGTATATATTATAGTGTACATATTATATTGTTATTACGTGCTCTAACATTGCTCATGATTCATGTAAATGTTATTCATTCTGACATTGTGCGTGATTCATGTGTTATTTATTGTAATATTAATCACGAATAATGCGTATATTATTTATTCAACAATATAATGTTAATCTCTATAAAAAGTACATTCTGTAATACTCAATATATATTTATACTATAACAAATAGTTTAGTGGCACCGATCCAAGTAGAATATCTCGAAGATAATATATATTCGTTATTCAGAATAATTAACATATATATTCTTCATTTGGTATTATATAATCATAATAAGATAAATAATAGTTTTGCTGCTTTGGTATAAAAAAGAAAACAAAGGACAGTTAATATGGCAAGAGTTCAAAGTAATAAATTGAAATTCACTTGCAACCCCTCAGCTTCATTTCTATTACTAGCTCGAAATCAAAATCCAATTGCAAATTGAAACTTCAAATTTTGATTTTTTGTGATGAAAGGCTTGGGAAAATTAATCTCACGAGCCATAAAATCCAAATCCAAATTAAATAATTCCACTTTTTATACCTCCCGCCGCTTCATCTCCGCCGCCTCCACCGCCGTCGACTTTTCACCGTTGACTTCTTCTCCTTTACTCCGTTCACGTCCCTCCCCATGGACCAATTTTCCAGGTTTTTTATTTTATTTATTTTTTGTTTGATTTTTTTCCGGTTTTGTTCATTTTAATTGTTTGAAGCTCGGTTATTTATGCTCCTATATATCTTGATATAAATTGGAATGAAATACACCCTTCATCCAAAAAAAAAGTACTTTTTTAATTTTAATGGTTAAAAGTAAGGAACTTTGTAGCTTTAATTGATGCAATAACTGTGATTTCGATCAAATTATCGTGTTAATTGTAGTATTTGATATAGTTTTCACCGAATATCATACTAGAAACTAGAAATTGTCAAACAGTCACACTAGTGGGCCCTCGAGTCCCAGCGGGATACCACGAGAAGTACCAAATATCATACTAGCTTATACTATTTGTAGTCTTTTTTTCTTGTTTAGCCTAAAATTAAATTATTGAAGGGTTGGAAGAAACTGGTGCTATAAGCACACTCCAAATAGTGTCAAAAACAGTGGTGGAATGACTATTTTAGCCCCCCTATTTGTAAGTGGAAGTTTCATGTAAGGGCAAAATAGTCATTTCATACCTTTTTAACACTGTTTTGGTGTGCTTTTAGTCCCACTCGTTCGAAGATTAGGTAATAAAGTAATAAAATATTAGCATTTTCTAGAAGAAACGAACAATCCTGCCTCACTTAGAAACCAATAAAAATAAAATAGAAGGAGACGAAACAATAAAAGAATTTTAAAAAGTCGAATGGAGAAGGTAAATGATCAACTAAAAAAGGAACAAGAATTTTTTTCTAAACGATCAAACAAAAAAGGCGGAGGGAGTATTTACATTTGACTTCAAGTATTAAAATGTCAATCATCAAAATTCAAAATTGATCAATCTTTGTGGGATGAAGTGAGTGTTTGCTAGTTTTCATGGAGTTGAAGTTCTTGTGGATATGTTTTGATGTTAATATTTGAACAGCACAGAAGAGGACTATGTTTATCCAAACGCAGTCGACTCCTAATCCTGCCTCGCTCATGTTCCACCCCGGGAAGGCAGTTATGGAGACTGGCAGTGCCGATTTCCCTAATGCCCGTTCCTCCATGAATTCCCCACTGGCGAAGTCGATTTTTGGAATTGACGGTAATTACTTGCTAGTCGTACTGCTAGATTCTTCTTACTCTTAGATTCTATATTGCTTGTTTGGCTTTCTTAGATCTAGTATTTCGAGCTTAGTATACTACATATCTTGATCAATCATTTAACTTAAACTCTGAAACATTACATCACCTGGGCATGGATGATAATTGTGTTTTGCTGTGGCATCCTGTTAGCAAATTGCAACACACATGTTGATATGACATTGTTGTGAACTTCATTAGAGGATTTATTTAGTTCCATGAGCTGGTACAAGTTTACTCGTTACTTCACTTGGAATTCAGAGTCTAATTATGTGAAAGTTACTAGATAGGTTAGCTTAACAAAATTTACTTTCTGCAGGTATTACTCGTGTCTTCTTTGGGTCAGATTTTATCACAGTGACAAAGTCGGATGATGCTTCTTGGGATCTTTTAAAACCTGAAATTTTTGCAGCTATTATGGATTTTTATACCTCCGGCAATCCACTGTTTCTTGATTCAAACACTGCAGCCTCCATGGATACAGCTATTCACGATGATGACTCAGAGACTGTTGCAATGATCAAAGAGCTACTGGAGACTCGAATTCGTCCTTCAGTACAAGATGATGGTGGGGATATTGAGTACATAGGGTTTGACACAGGAACTGGAATAGTCAAACTGAAAATGCACGGGGCATGCAGCGGCTGCCCCAGCTCATCTGTCACCCTAAAATCGGGTATTGAGAACATGTTGATGCATTATGTGCCTGAAGTCAAAGGTGTGGAACAAGAACTTGATGGGGACGAGGAAGATGCTGCATTAACAGGAGCTCCACATGAATGAGTTTTGATTGAATTTTTTCTTCGTTATATATTTCACAATATTATATGAACAGCTAGATCAGAACACTTTTGATACTACATCTGAGGAGAATAATTATATATTATGTTTTCAATTGAAACCCTGTTAAACCTAATGTATTATTCCAATTGATACTACATCTGATGTAATGGAATGGAATATCAATGTGAGAGAAAAATGGAATGGATTGCACCATTATTTTGAAGGATTATCCATATGTTTATTTTGTACTGTTTTGCTTCCAGATTGCAATTTGCGAAGCGTTACTTAAGAGAAAATGTTAAAGTTCATGAATTTTTAAGCAAATTTGGTTTTCATTGTGAATATTATTACCATCATCTAAACGCTATGATCGTAACGCCGATCAGTTACAAGAGGAAAAGTTTCTTCAAGTTTTAATATTTGTTGAACTTGATGAACTTGAGATCGATAAGGGGCAACCGATTGAAACATCTGCCGCGCGGTGAGATACTCGCCGGAAGCCACATTTCTTCGCTTTTAGTTTTATTGAGATGTTCGATGTATCCTTCTCGCTCTAGAGACTATTACAAATTATCCAAGGGCCACTATCGCCAACGAGGGATGCTAATATAGCTTGTAAGTACATGACATCATTTGATTTGGTGTTGATCTTGCATTTGGTGAAACAAATTATGGGTATAACACATTCACCTTGTCAAGCTCTTCAACAAAGCTCTCAAGACATTGTTAATGCACTTCATTTAGTTTCATCTTCAAAAGTTCTTATTCAGAAATTGAGAGATGAAGGGGTGGGATGCATTCTACTTCCAAGAAGTGACGGCTTTTTGTATCAAACATGTGATAAAAGTTCTAGATTTGAATGCTCCTTATTGTGCATGCTGAGGAAAATCAAAAAGGGATATGACTATTGAGGAATACTATAGAGTTGATATCTTCTTTGTGACAATTGACAAGGAATTAACAGAGCTTAATAGTAGTTGTAATGAGAATTCAATGGAACTATTGACTTTATGTAATTCTTTAGTTCCAAAAGATGGGTTCAAATCATTCAATATTGATCAAATTTAAGTTTACTGGTAAGCTCTGGCCTACTGATTTGAAGAACCAAGAGAAGACTCTTTTAAAGTCCAACTAGATGTTTTCATTATTGAGGCGCATTAAAGGATAAAGAATTAAGAGATCTTTCAACCATAGTTTAGTCAGGCACTTCATTGGCCAAATCGATAAGTCAAAGGTGTACTTTCTTGTTGATCGACACTATTACATTTAACTCTTCATGTTTCTACTGCAAGTCTGTGAGGAATCTTTTCGCTTATGAAGACTGAAAACAAGATTGCTAATAAGATGGAAGATGAATTATTAATGACAATTTGGTTGTTTATATTGAAAAGGAGACACAACGTTTCGACATGCATTTTATCATCGAGACTTTAATACGAAAAGCTGCCGAGCAATATGTAATATACCCCTTTTGACATTTTTTTTGTATTTACTGAGCAGATACTTTTAATCGGTTAGCCCCTCATTTTTGTATATTAGATCATGATTTTCCTATGATGATAACTCAATGAATAGTTTTCAACGAATTTAAATTTAAGAATTCTCAAAAATCCGATTTTTCACAGTAATCAGAGTAATAATCCAAAGAACTAATGCCTTTCTAAACAAAATATTCAGTGAAAAACACCATCTTTATGAATGGGAGAAACAAGGGGAAGTGCCAGTATCTTTTTATAGATCGAAGTTTTCATCAGGAATGTAATTACAATCATATACATAACCCACCGTGTACTATGCTTTCGACGAGAAAAAATCGAACAGTAGTTTCTCTGTTCAAAATGGTTGAGAACCTTATTGAAACAAGACTGATCATTAATTCCACAGGTTACACATTGCACATGGAACACCAAGATTGCCTGCTTGATTAGCCCTCTTCACCAAACTCCTTTGTGAATCTCTCGTGTACCTCCAGATCCGATTTGCTTACGGTTGGCTTCTGTTTTGCCAACACTTTGTCGAAGTCTCTTCTGTTAATCGGTGGTGGAATTATCTGCAAGATTAGCAAGCCTCGAATTTAGTAAATCCACTAAATCCTAAGTTCCGCGGAATGAACAAGTCTGAAAATGCAATCATATCCTGCTTGTACACTTCACAGCAACCTACATATTTTGAACTTCAGACTAGCTATTAATAGCATTGGCCCCAAATATTAGATTCTATTAATTGTCAAATTGCCTGGGTTTCTAAGGCCCATCAAACATATTCAACAAGTCGAGATTGAGAAAACGCTAGAGAGGATAGTTGACACAAACCATATCTAAATTCAAGAAAGGGATAACAAAGACGTGTAATATAAACTAGTTCAGACACTGGATATGCTCTCTCAGAAGAAGTCCCGTGGATATATGATGGAACAACACTCTCCCCTCTAGGTTTACTTAGATTAGAGCAAACGGGGGTATTTTGGGCACTGTAAACTGCAGTTACTGAGCTGAAGTAGGTACCTTTGAAGCTAGGCCTCGTGCTTCAAGTTCCTGCATATTAGTCTGCACTGCTCCTGGTTGCCTGGGTCCACAAGGAACCCAATTGCCATCAGGAGTGTTTATGAAAAACTCAGCATCTTGAGTTTTTCTGATAGGTTCAAACAAAACTTCATTTACCTATCATCCAAATGATAATAAGAAATTCATAAACTTCCAGCTATAATTACATGGGCAATGACAAATAAAGGATTAGTGAAGGAAACTACTTTAACCATAGTACCATACTTACACTAACAGCTATATCTGAACCTGAGAACCCTTCCGTTTTTTGGGCTAGTTGCTCGTAATCACCTTCAGTTAAATTATGAGGTGTGTCTCCAAGATGCACCTATCATACACATATCAACAAGAGAAACCTCAAGAAAAGAACACACATGTCGTGATACATGATTTTTAGCGTACATGAGCAACTATCTCGGAAACTAGAAACAGATGTAGTACCTTAAACATGTGCTGTCTTGCCTTGACATCTGGCAGAGGTATGTAAATTCTCTTGTCAAACCGACGCCTGATGGCCTGTTTAAAACTTGCATAAGCTGCCATGGTGATATAGAACTCTTGCAAAATTCTGATATAGACACTCAGAATGCCTCACCTGATCCAATGAATACGGAGTATTGGTGGCTGCTAGGATAAGAACTTTGTCATCATTGTGGCCCACACCCTGCCAAGCCAGAGAAAAAGGAACTTCTATTGTTGGATAGTACATGAAAGAAGAAAGTGTGGATAACAAGCTACAATTAAGGTGCTAAAAAAAGATTTGACAGTAACAATATTTTCTCTTGAGAATGAGTAATACTTCATATTTCACTGCTATTTGTTATCATGTTCTACTAATACTAAAATACAAGTTAGTTCACTATCATTTATGTTGCAACATGAGCTTAAGCATGTTGCATTATTACTGATGCTCACACATAAATCCACCGGGATCTCAAGCAGAGCAGGAGCTCCATGTTGGTCATCAAGTTCCACATTATTGACCAATTAAATAATGTTTATCCCCAACAATTTAGATACCAAAAATTAAACACCTGTGTCAAGCTTACATAATAGATCAGAGTATCAGACTAAATATTGCATCGAGAAAACCGACCTGCATCTGCACAAGAATTTCAGTTTTAATACGCCTAGATGCTTCACTCTCATTGCCTTCACCTCTTTGGCCACTTAAAGAATCAATTTCATCTATGAAAATTATAGAAGGTGCACTTTCACGAGCCATCTGGAATAGATTTGAAACTAGTTTCTCACTTTCACCCATCCATTTTGAGACAAGGTCCGATGAGGAGACACTGGGAAAAAGAAAAAACTTAACATGGTCAACAAGAAATGGAGGACTCCATATGTTCAAAATAAGATTACTTGATAGGGAATACGTTGACCAACTATAATTCAGCAACTATGACTTTAGCATTCAACAAAACAGTTATGCCTTACTCTAAGCCTTAAGTCATGAAAACTATATGTTGCAATCAATATAATAATAAACCGATAAATAAAAAGGTGTTCTGCGAAGCCTAAGTCACATGGTTGAGAAACTCTAAATGGTTAAACTCTAAAGGTGTTCTGCGAAGCCTTGAGAAAATACATTTGTTAGCGTCTCTGAACGGCTGTACGCTCTAAATGGTTAAGAGAAGGTGGTAGCTAAAATATATGATCTGCTATAGAACTCAAATAACTCATAGCTCAGTGCCACAAGGTAAACAGATAGGAGGCAGAAGATAAAACACAAAAAAATTGAATTTTTGCAATTATGAAGTCAATCATAGTATATATAAAAGCAGTTACACAACTATTAGTCTTATAAAACCATCAACACCTAAAAAAGGTCGAGTCTGCTTCTGTAGCAACCGCTTTTGCTAAATATGACTTCCCAGTACCGGGTGGACCATATAACAGGAAAGCCCTCCATGGTCGCCTCTTCCCTAATTGATAGCAGAAGATAAAATTATTTTAGTTTTACTAGAGATAAGACCATGAAGCTAACACTACAAATATTTAACAACTGGACTTTTATGAAAGGTGAAAAATGTCATGTCAAAGCTGCAACTTATAAACATTGATAAAAGGAAACACGTTAAATCAAGGAGAATATTTACCAGTGAAGAATTGAGGGAATTTAACTGGCAGTATCACAGCCTCTTGCAAAGCCTGCTTGGCACTCTCAAGTCCAGCAACATCATTCCACTTAACATTAGGCTTTTCACGAACAATTGCAGAGTCTAACCCAGATCTCAGCTTTGCCTGCTCAGAATCATCCTTGTCCCCGTCACCTTTAGATTTTGTCTTTGGCTTAGCAGCAACAGCAGCATCCCCATTAGATGCAGGACCACCACCACCCCCTCCCTCATCAAGAGCTGCTCGGATCTCCTCAGCTCGCCTCAAATACTCAACAAACTTCTGAGTAATCGCCTCCTTAACTTTGGGATTCTTCTCATATTTAAGATGAGTCTTGAAATATTCCAATGCATTCATATACAGCGGAAACGCCTTGGCATAATTCCCTTTGTTATCTTCCTCTACTGCCTGCTTCACGTAAAGTAGTGCCTGCTCCTTGAAATTACTATACATTCTTCTTTCCTCTCTAAAATTTCATATAAAGTTCACACCTTTACCACAATCGAGTCCCTTAACCGTTTCCAACAACCAAAATCAATTCCTACAAACAAATAACCCACATAAGATTCGCTAAGCAACGATAATTTGATTCCCGATTATAAAAAGCTTACACCTTTAAGTCCTTTAACCGTTTCCAACAACCAAACTCAATTCCTACAACACAAACCCGACAAAAGATTCATATGGGCAATGATAATTAATCCCAAATATCCCAAACTGAAAATAAACCCTTCAAATTACTAAGTAATTATCAACCCCCATAATCAAAATAATGGTTAAAGCACTCCACTTTGGTAAAGGTGTAAGCTTTTTATAATACGTGCAATGATAATTAATCCCAAATATCCCAAATTAAAAATAACCCCTTTAAATTACCAAGTAATTATCAAACCCCATTCATCAAAATACACCAAATAGTAATAATTTGACCAAATCAAGATCATATCAGACCCTAAAAATTAATTCTTAAATATGAAAATAAAATAAATCAAATTTGGTTGTCAAAATTGATACAATCCAAACAAATAACTACATCACAAAATTATATACACCCTTTAAATCAAATTTAACATAATCAAACTATATATATAGATCTATGAAAATCAAAATAATATTCTACACGTAAAAGAGAGGGATCAAGGCCAACGAACCTTTTGACTTGCAGATTATGCAGCAAGGAGAGATAATAATCAATGAAGTTCAAGTCTTTTAACTGAAGGATAATTTCTCTTCGGATTTATTTTTCTTCGGACAAATTATTTTCCAAAATTTATTAATTTATAGAATTATAATTTTATTGAGTATTAATTTGAAGACTTTATTAATATTGAGAACGCAATAATTTATTACTCGTATTTTATAGAATTTATTAACTTATGATTATTAATTTAAAGAATTTATCTATCAATCAATGGGCGTGAAAGCTCCGTTGAATCCTATTACTTTAGATGTTTGGCCTAATTTAGTGAATTAAATACAACAAATGGGCTTTGTTACTGAGCTGTTACCAAAACGGTAAGCGCTTAAAGTTTAAATGACTATTTATCCTCTATTTGAAAGTGTGATAGCAGGAAATTATGTTCATGAGTAAATAGCTATTTTAGTGCTAAAAACACTATTTAGGTGTGTGTATACTGTATAGTGTTACTCAAAGAGCATAGTATCGAGTATTAATTTATAATATTTTGGTTTCTTTACCTAATAAGTCAAAATTTATCTACAATTCATATAGACTTTTTATATTAACGATATAAATTATTAATTCATATGACATTTTAAAATTAATCGACATTTTGTGATTGCATGTCACACTTTTGACCATAAAAGCACAAAACTCACAAAACATGAAACAATATAACAAAAAACGAGGAGTACTATAAGCACACCCAAACCGTGTGTTTAAAATTTAGAAAAGAACTATTTTGCCTATAAATGAAATTCTTCAAATACTACACTTTATAAATAGAGAGCTAAAATAATCATTTTACCCAAAAAAATTTACTAGTAGTCTAATCCGTGTTTTAATACACTTTAAATTATATTGACTCTTTTCTAGTAGTCCTTTGTCTCGCATTTACAAGAAAACATCAAACAGGAGAATCATAATCTGATAGCAATAATTTGTTGATGGCAAGTCAAGAAAATGTCAAACACCTGGAGGATTGCTCAGTCTCAAAGTAATATTACCTTTTTCTTTTATTCAAATATCTATTTCAATTTATATATATATATATATATATATATATATATATATATATATATATACTAAGTTTGTCTCAATCTAACGCCACCAAATCAATACTGCCAAACCATACGAGCTTATTTATACTGGCCTTGAAATTTTAAACCGCATCATTAATTGGGCTTGCGATTTCAAGCTTATTACTTAATTCTTAACACTTTGTCGCCATTGAATCATTATAAGTAGTCTACGGATATCCTATGATGGCTTCATAAAAATCAGAACGTTATCTAGTATTGAACACCAATTTTGGGATTGTTTACTAATAGTTGTACAAAGTAAAAGGAAAATGCGATCACTTTAAGAGTGTTATTAATGGCTAGTGGAAAGATAATGAGAGTCCAGATTGATATGTTACTGCATTTCATCTGAATTTTAATAAATGGATCATCATAAGAAGCTACGCTTGTTATCTATCATAAGAAGAATAAGGTTTGTGACTTACTTCGATCACTCGAATGACTCTCCCCATCAGCTGTGGGTAAGATTGTGTACTACACTCACACCCGACTTCCCAGGTGCTGAGCCTCTTTCAGGACATTAGGACATGTTGATGATGAAATGGATACAGAAGTACGGCTGCCATTGTCCTTGGTTTCATGTTCTTTTTCTTAAGTACGGAAATGGGGTAAGTTGCACTACTTGTTTCTGAAGGATTGAGGTCTTTGTGGCGATGAAATACTCCATATTTGTTAGAGAGATGATTGTGTTCTTTGTCAATTTCATGTGCTTCTTCTAACGAATTAGATAAATTGGCTGGAGTATGTGTACCTTCCTCTCTTCCTATGATTACCAATTAGACATCTGTATTTGGATTAGTGAACAATTTGCCAATCAATGTATGTTTCATTTCTGTTCGAACAGAATGCAGAAGATTAGGAACTGGTAAGGTGTATTAAACACAAACCAATGCTCATTTTTGAAGTCTGCAACTTTTAACGAGTATCACACTAGAGCTACTTCTTCTACTTAGGATTCTGATTTTCAACGTGTTGAACTAGGTCGAGTTTCAATTCATATTATTAGACAAATATAATACTGGTGTTCTCGCACATGGCATCTTGAGTTTGGAGTTTAACATTTTGGATGCCTGAAAACTTGAAAATAATAAGGCTTAAGCACCTGTTCTCTCTCTTTCTTTTTTTTGGATGGTGGGAGTGTCATCGCTGTCCGCTATGGTACTGAAACCGATGCCATAGAGTATTGGCATCACGTCTCATTAGAAAGACGACTAAATCTGTGTACTAATATCACATTTTATCTTGGCAGTGCTCTTGGAACCTGGGTTTTCTCAGTAGCTGGTGCTTTACTTGCAATCCCAGTGGGTATTAAGCGAAAATCACTAGCACCCCTTGTGTTCTTTGGGACAACTGGAACCATGCTTGATATTATCATGGGAATAAGTGCATGTGAAAGAGAACACGCAGAACACCAAATGAAGCTTCTGGAATCTCAGAATGCTACAGAGATGGATGTTTTAGCTGATTCCTCAACTGAATCATAATGCAAAGTTCACATTTCCAATATGGTTGTCAATCTGTTTCCAACTTTTGTTGTTTTAGTCGACATCTAATTATAAGGATTCCTCCAAATTCAATCGTGTTGAAATCTTGTTGGCGTACATACCTTTGCTTACATGACATTTGACCTATCTGATAACGAAGATTCAGCGTGGGACTGAGTTTATCTTTCTTATTCCAAAATATGCATCATTTGAGTTACTTGATATATGATATGTATGTCTGCATTTTGTTTCAAGGGATTCATTTACTACAATTCTGCCATAGGTTAGGTATCAGTTCCCTGATGTTTCAATAAATAGTTTGGTCTTGCTTACATTTCTTTTAGTAAGAATATAAAAGGTTTACTGAAGTAAACAAAATCTTAAATGATAATTGTGGTATCTTTTTGTAGCTTATGGGTTTCATTGCACCATTCATACAGAGCAACAAACAAAACTTCCCAATTTTGGACCTTATCTAGAAGTGTTCTAAATGTCCTTCAGAAGAATGATCAGCAAGACTTCTATCTTTGGTAGTCTTGGTGGGGACAAATGGTGGTGTTGTGTGTCTTAATAATGCCCAATTCACCCCATGAAAGAAAGGATGATTCTTGATTGAAGTGGCACCCATTACTGACCCCATTCTCTTGGCAGGGTCTTTGATCAATAGCATTGAGATCAAACCCTTGGCAGCATTTGAAATATTTGGGGGTTCTTTAGGAAACTCAAGAGCTCTGGCCATAATGTTAGCCATGGTGTGTTCATTATCAAGCCCCCTAAAAGGTGTCACACCATAAAACAACTCAAATATGAAGATTCCTACCGTCCACCAATCTACCGCACTTCCATGGCCTTCCCCAGATGCAATTTCTGGTGCTAAGTACTCATATGTCCCCACAAATGACATGGACCGAGCGTCGACTGGCTCAGCAACTATCTCAATTGGTCCACGGTGAGGAGTTGGACGCCTCCTTGGGCGTCGTCTGAATGGGTGGAAGCATGAGATTGAAGGGGTGATACAACTTGGCAAAATGCAGGA
The DNA here is from genome assembly GCA_019722365.1 of Lithospermum erythrorhizon. NCBI lineage: Eukaryota > Viridiplantae > Streptophyta > Magnoliopsida > Boraginales > Boraginaceae > Lithospermum > Lithospermum erythrorhizon. The sequence goes on from JADFUC010001644.1 coordinate 591,771, forward strand.
AGATTTAGAAACATGAGGTGTTTTTATGGAATTGTGATCTTCTTCAGCTTGGTTCTTGTCTAGTGAAGATAGGTCATAAACAAGGTGAGCCATTGATGTGGAATTGTCACATTTTAGGGAAAGATCAAAATCAGTCAACATTATATGACCATCTGCTCTTACAAGCACATTTTCAGGCTTCAAATCTCTGTAGATTATCCCCAACATATGCAAGTATTCTAAAGCAACCACCACTTCTGATGCATAAAACCTGAAAAAAAGTTTTGATATCATTAATGTATACCATTAAAATTTCATCCAACTCAAATTGATTAATATTTGAATGAAAATGTTAAATAATTCATATTAAAATGAATATTCAATATTAACATGTTTCAATATCTCTTGTTTTTGTTTAAACGGGGTCAGATAGAGGATTCGAATAATAAATAGTCTAACTTCTATAAAATATTAATGAACCCATGATTATTATAAATTACTACTTAGTTATTATGATTGGATTGCAGCTTCGTACTAATTAGAGAAATCATTGAGGTATGGCCTGACATTTTATTTAACAATATTTATTCCTAATGACAAACTTCAGGCTTCTTTGATATGTTGGCAAAAACAATACGGCAAGGTCAGCAACCAGCAATTAAATAATGATGATGCATATAAATATTTTAATTGGTCTTTTGATAGTTGCTACGACTGGTATACAAAAGGGAACAAGAAAATTAATGTAGTATGGTGAAAGATTTTATGCTTATTCAAAGCTGCAAATATATTGTTATTATTATAGCTCAACACTCCTAGTTTATGATATAATAGTGCCCATGAAAGCAAAACTATCATGGACTCTCATTATTTTTGTATCACACATGATTGAGATGTATATAGGTTTTTAAATTAAATGGCCTAAATGATAGTTTACTAATTAGAAGTAAAACAATGAATAATCATATAGCTAGCTTATGTGCACATACTATAACATAAGAAAATATGTACATAGTACAAATAACTATATTGAAAACATTATAGCAAGCATATTTATAACAAAATTCAAGAACGAAAATAACTAATACAGAGAATCGGAAAGGACCTCTATTTAGAATTAAAGTAACTAATACAGTAGCATATGAAGGGTTTACTACTTTACTATATGGCCAGCCAGATTGATCACGAAACTAATTTTGAAAGCCAAAATGATCATAGTAGACTTTTCGTATTAATCAAACTACAATCTAATAATCGAACTTATTATATTTTGTAAATAACAATGTGTAGAATCACAAGCAACTAATAATATGCTTTTGCATTTCAAGTTTAAACCATTTACAATAACTACAGTTCAACTTGTCATTTTTACACCTCAATTTAATTTGTAAAAAGTTGTTCAAAGTGTATATACTTATGTTGGGCAAATAACAAATGTATAAATGTAATTAAACATCGAAAGTGAAACGTAATTATCAATGAGAGTGTACAAATCGAAGTCCCTAATAATAAGGTGTGCTCACCGGACAGCTGGTTCATCAAATCGTCGCTCCGGCTGCCGTTGCCGGAGAATATGGAGGTCACCACCAGGGCAGAACTCAGTAAGCAAACAAGCCCATTTGGGAGATTCCAATGTGGTATAAAGTGTAGGCAAAAATGGATGGTTGAGCATTTCCAAGATTTCCCTTTCAATATTTGCCCTGTTTTCCTTTTTCCTACTAACCAACTCTTCTTTATCCATCACTTTGGCTGCAAACAAACACCCAATTTTCTCCTTCACCTCCACTAGATAAACTGTCCCAATGTCTCCACTTCCAAGCCTATCAATGAAGCAGAAATCATGGAAGTCTAGTTTTGTTGTTTTGGATTGAATTTCACGTATTGCATTTAAGCATGGATCATTGTTTGAGCCTGCATGGGGGGTTGTAGAGTGTGAAAGAGTGTTTTTTGGAGATGGGGTTGTAGTGTTTTCTGAGCATGAACAAGTGCTGAGCTTGTCTTCTATGGAGGAGGCGGCTGCCGGGGTGGAAGAGTCGAAACTTGGAGGGTCGGATTCATTGGTGGTGGTGCCTTGTAGAGGGGGAGAAATCAACATGGTGTATAGAGAATTTTGAGATGTGGGAGGGGTTGAGGTAATAATGGTGGTGGAATGAAATGGTAAAGAGAAATGAAGATTTATGTTATGGTAGTTAGGGGATTTTATGATGGATTATTAAGGTAAGGGTAATGGAGGAGGAACGGAGTTTAAAAGAGATCAAGAGAAACTTTGTTATATAAAGCTAATAAGAATACTTTGTTATATAAATTATGTTATATAAAATATAGTAATTCATCCTCTCAATAATAAACTTTGTTCATTTAAATAGGTTTAATTATTGTTCGTCCTTTAATATTCCTTTAAGATCTTGAAGGGATATGGGTTGATTAAGGGAGAATGAATATGAGTCGGCAAGTAGAGTGTATACAAAGCTGCCGGCAGGTGGATTGAAGTCTGGACCCATTGGATGACCCCAAGATGGAGAATCTGCACCGGCGAGATAGGTACATCCATATATGTGCCGCTCAAATTTTATATCCTTTCTTTAACAATCTCATCTGTATTGAAGCATATGTTAATATATGTTACAAAGATACGATGGTTTATGTTAGATTGTTAGTCATAAGGTGATAGTGAAGTTAAATACATGATGTGTAGGAAATGTAAATGTTATATTGACAATATTATTTTAGGAATTTTAAATGTCATGACAACATTTATGCATTAGTCATTCAGGCTCAATAACACATTGTCACATTGTCACCTGGTATACTAACTATCCGGCCGGGCATGTTATAACCCGACGGACGTCGGTCCATTTGCGTGGCTTTCAATTTTTCACTCTTCGAAAACTTTTTTCGATGTGTCAGATTTAAACTATAAAATATGATCAACTCTACAAAAAATTACATATAAATTAATGATCTTTTTATTCCAACTATTAATAATGATTCAATATATTCTTGCTATTTTGGATCAATTTTTGTATTATAATTAGAGTATCATTATCAATAAATAGAATGAGAAAATTATTGAACTACATATGGTGACATTAAAGTAGAGCTAATAGCCCTTGATTGTCCACATTATATATTTATATCATGACTCTCCCCCAAATATCTCCAGCATATATAACAATGGGGTCCTTATTCCAAAAAGGTAGGTAATGTGCTAAAGTAGAGTTCATATATATATGAGTGTATCTTTGTACAATTCACTCAATCCCCAATTGTGGGCAAGTTTCATTTGTTTTAATCCCATCCAAAATGTCACTTCGATGCCTTTGTATCTCCCTGTTCCCCCTTTTGGTCATATAATTCCATAAATATAAACACCAAAGGTAAGGGGTCATCATTTGTACTTTCTCATTCTTCCAAAGATCCCAAATTGGGATGGTAAAAGCAGGAGGAATTTTGTGTCTAAAATAAGATCATCTTTGTAAAAACTTTCATGAAAGATTGTGAAATTTCAAGTAATTTTCTAAGATCATGATCATATCACTAATTGGTTTTGTGATAAAAGCGTATAAATTTTTAAAAATCAACGTATAAATTTTTAACAATCAACTCATTAATTAAACTCGCTTTGTAGGAAAACCATAATACTTAATAGCCCGTTTATCCCATGCGCCTCCTCCACAAATAAAAAGAAATACTCATATAAAGTTTGGTAAATAAGAATAGGAAAAATATATGTAATATATATCTTTTTCAATGCAATTTTTTGCTTTGAACTTTTAAATTCTTTTAACATTATTATTTTGTCTCTTACTATTCTTATTTTCATTGATTTATAATTTTCTATCTTCTTGAAAATAATTAAATTAATTATCCTTTTAATAAAATAATATTTTGCTTACGCGATCAAGAATACGAATCCGAGGAAAGATAGAGTAATATAAATTAGAAAAATAAAATAAAAATCAGCCAATTATTGTGGTACATATATACTACGTACAGGACAAGGAAGCCAATGACTCGGTCTCTCACATTAAAGCTATATATGGTGACATGTCACATTATTAGCCATAATTATTTCTATTAAACTGAGAATCAAATGGTCAATAATGATCCGACTTGCATTTATGCATCAATACTACTCCGTATCACTTTCACGGGATAAGATATCGTCTTCATTTCAATTTCTATGTAATTAATATTCAAACATTATGATAAATAAGTGTTTGGATGTGTATAATTTGATGGAAGAATATTTTGATAAAATTTAAAAATTATTATATCAATAGATAATTGATCTTTGATCCGAAAGAAAGTTATTTGTTATCTTGAAAACATTATCTTAATGAAATTATTAGGATGATGTGTAATAAAAGACACCTCATTAAAATAGCAAATTAGTCCAAAAAATGGTCCAAAATCATGTTTCTCCGTCAACAAATATTCAGGAATAAAAGTGTAACTTTTTTTTTAATCATTTACAGGATAAGTCTACATTCATAAGACCATAACATTAAAGAAAAATAAAGTACAACTTAATCATATTATTCGAAATAAAAAGGAATTGTTATCCACCGATTTCATATTTTTTATACACTGGTTTAAAAAATAGCAAAATGATAAATATATCCCTTTAAGTTTAATCATTAAAATATGTAAAGGTTTTATTAATCTTTTTATCATTTTTTGAACTGGTGTATAAAGAAAGTGCGATCGATATATAACAATTACGAAATAAAATCATCAACGATTAACTCAATGTTTAAAATTTTCAGAAAAATAGAATTTGAAAACATATATGGAACAACTCTTGTTTTTTTAAATTATTAATAGTAATTGATAGTATATTTTAAATTATTAAAATCTTTTATATGGAAATTTGGGTGATAATCGACTAGAAACTTTGATTTGAGTAATTAATAGGATATGATTGAATCATGAATCAATGATATTTACAGACAAAAGATTCAAAGAAATACCAAAAACAAGAATCACATAGATTCCACATATAGATTCCACATATGTTATTACAGAGAATCTATCCACTGTACTTATAATCTCTCCACTGTACTTATAATCTCTCTCTCTCTCTCTCTCTCTCTAGTTTATGGGTAAACCTCATCCAACACAATCTAGGCAATATTTTTTCAAGTTCCAATGCCAACCCCACATCAAAGCTACCCTTATATAGACATGAGTATAGGTGTGCAAAACGACAATGAATCTTTTTAGGGGGGAATATCAAGAATTGATGGTTATCAAGCTCTGGTAATAAAAAAAATTACTAATATTTATGGTGGGGAATGTCTAAATTTGATGGTTCTGAAGCTCTGTTAATAAAAAAAATTCAATATTTTTTACTGGGGAGGTTCAATATTTGATGGTTATTACAAGGAGTTGACTTGTTTTTAATCTAGTTGTTTTTTTTTGTGGGAAGAGGTTAGAGAGTAATGATGTCTTCTAGTATAAATTTGGTGATGAGAGCGATAGGATTTGGTGTGAGTACTATGTTCATAGTTTTTGTTTGTACAAGGTTGATTTGTGCTAGAATTCAGTTGAAAGCTTCATTTTCTCAAGCCATTAGATCAGATCTTCTTTCTTGTCTAATTGAAGTTCTAAGTTTTCATTTGAGGGACAATTGGCTGCAATTTATCTTCTACATAGCTTTTCTTTGTTCGTTTTGTTGATGTAGTTGTTGTTTTTGTGCTTCATGTAATGTTCCACACATCAATTATAGTAGCTGTTAGGTGTGATTTTGATGTGTCTATTAATTAGCGAGTCAAACAATGATTTGTTATTGTTGTACAGTTAGAACGGGGTCTCCATGGCCTTGAGCCTTATGTTGCCAATTTCCCATTGAAAAGTATAACGATAGAAGCAGAAATTACTCAGTAAGTGACATTTTTTATTCTCAAATCATGTTTAACTTTCAACTATTGTTGAAGCTTGTCTTATCAATTAGTAAAATTCGCCCGCTATATGTTACATAGTATCTTTTTGATAAATCTTATGGAGTCTCCAACCTCTATCTTTTCTTTTCATTGAATTTGCGTTGCAGTGTGCTAGAGGCACGGTTAATGGTTTCCTAACTAGTTTCCCAGTGTCTCAAATCATTTCTTTTCCCAGTGTATAGTTTTCCGGTTCCTACTTTGGAAGAAAAAAGTGCTAAAGCAGCAGTATTATGGCACGGGTGTACAGTTTGCCCAGTAGAATACAAAGGGGAAGATATTCTACGCATCCTACCATCCTGTGGCCATTCCTTTCATGCGACCTGTATATAGATATGGTTACATCAACGCTCTACATGTCCAGTTTGCCGGATATCCCTGCAGGATCATTCTGAGAAAAAGCGCTTCATGCAACCTATGTTCAGTTCAGCTATTCGGTCTCATTTTAACACATAGTCAGTTGACGCAAATTCTAACCTACACGTTTCAGTTAGTAGACTTCCATCGAGATCTCTCGACAACCAAAGGATGGACCCCATACACGAGAAACAATGTCAGTTACACGGTGAGAGAAGAGAAGTTGGTGGTAGCAACTCCAACTTGATTGGCTGTAGTCATTCATCTAAAGAAGTTAAGAGTCCATCACCTATGTAAGTTCTGCTGCAATGCTTGACCTAGTGGCTCTCTGTACATTGATAATTATTTATGCTTCCCTTTTTTAACTCCTCTTCATTTTTAGTTCTCATTTTAATATTCACTCCCCCACCCCCACCCCCGCCCTCTCCCTGTTTTGTCTAAAGAGTTTACATGTGTTCTTTTCGCATATGACTCCACTCATCAGAACAAATCACAATGGGTTGGATGTGCTGTTATGATTACGATTTTGAGCATATGAGCCTAAAATTACATTTGATCTTGGCTCCTAAAGTATTCTTATTAGCTTTAGTAAGTTCAAACTTTCACTTGAATGGTTGAACTATTAGGGCCAACATAGAACGCCAGGTCAAAGTTGATTCCCATTCTTCACTGACTCATAGACGATGAACGTGAGAATCCTTGGGTTACAAAGTGTAATCCCAAGGCAGTTTTCTTTAAGGCGAGCTATACTATAGTTACACTAGGTGTGATTGTAAATTAGCAAAGGCAAAATGAATCTTTATCTTGAAAGAAGCATTTATAGGACTGAGTTGTATTAAACTTTGCATTGGGACGTATACAAAGAAATCGAAATTGCAAAACAAAGAAATTGTATTAAACTTTGCATTGGGACGTATACAAAGAAATTGAAATTGGAAAACAAGGAAGTAAATTTATATCTAATTATATTATATATATAAACTAGCAATGCATATCCATAGTACTCCGCTCAATTTTGTATGAGCAGATGCAATTACTGGCCAGTCTCTTTTTGCTTACCTTTGCAAGGTGGTAAAGGTTTTCCACATAAACATAGATTGTGGGCATAAGCAGCTGGAGGAAAGATGTTGAATGGCCTCTTTTGTGGAATCTGACCACATAGTCTATTTGCTCTGAAGTTCACATGTTGCAATGCTTCGATTCCCATCAAACTCTCAGGAATTCTTCCTGTTAGCCCGTTGATGGATATATCGAGCCAATGCAGTTTCAGCACCAATCCCAAACTTGGTGGGATAGTTCCTGTGATTTGGTTTCTTGATATATCGAGCTTTTCCAATGCATTCAAATTAGAGATTGAAATAGGAATATGACCTGATATTTTGTTGTTTGCTATGTTTAGCACTTTTAAGTTCAATGTACTGGATATTTCAGGGATTGTGCCAGAAATTTGGTTATTTGAGACATCAACAATCTCCAGGAACTTGCTTGTTTTGTTGCTCAGGATTCTTGAGAGTGATCCGAATAGCTTGTTTGAATGGAGATCAAGCGATGAAAGTCCGTCTGGCAATCTAATCTGTGAGATATCAGATTTTAGCTGGTTATTTGAGAGCTTGACATTCTGTATATTGGACATTCTTGCCAAGAAATTCGAGAGCCCATCGGAGAAGTAGTTGTCCGACAGGTCTATGGAATTGAGAGATTCTGGCTTTGTGAAGTTCGGTAGAATCCCTGAAAGACTACAACCAGCAAGTTGAACATTAGAAAGTTCTCTGTTTCGGATCCATTCAGGCACGGTCCCTAAATTGAACTTGTTGCGAGACAAGTCTATCGACAACAACGAAGGAAGGCCTTTCGAGAAGGCAGTAGTAGGCAGAGGACCTACAAGCTCATTTCCTGATAGACTAACATTCCAAAGGTTCTGAAGATGGCCTAAAGATTCTGGAATTTGCCCCGAGAGGCGATTGGAACCCAATGATAAGGTGCTAAGAGACTTCATATTCCCTATGAGGTAAGGAATTCTTCCCACTAGTTGATTGTGATCAAGGGACAATGCCGAGAGCTTAACAAGATTGCACAGAGAATCAGGCATTTGCCCTGATAACCGATTATTCGAAAGATCAAGATAAGTGAGGTTGAGGAGCCCTACCCCTATAAAATCAGGGATCAATCCAGACAATGAATTGTATCCAACATCAAGAGCTTGTAAACTCTTCAAATTTGCTAATGTAGATGGAAAAGAACCAGTTAATGAATTCTTTGCTAAGTTGAGTTGCAAAAGTTCTTTCAAATTGCCCATTGTAGGTGGAATCTCCCCACTAAAAGAGTTTCCACTAAGTGATAAAGTTTGCAACTTAGTTAAATGAACCAAAACAGAATTTTGGAGAACTCCTTGTAAAGCATTATCATCTAAAATAAGCTGAGTGAGCTTGTTTAGTTTTTCAAATGATTGTGGTATTGGACCACTAATTCTTTTCATGCCACTAATTATCATTACCTCCAAGAAGCTTAAATTGCCAAGAGAAGTTGACAAAGTTCCCTTCATGTATATTCCAACATCTTTATATGATGATGGTCTTTGCAATATCAACCTAATGACCCTTCCTGTTGAGGGATCACAATCAATGCCTTCCCATCCACCTCCACAACAATCTTTGCTTGTCCATGTTGAAAGAAGCCCAGTTGTGTCCTTCACTATCTTAGCCTTGAACCCAAGAAGTGCTTCTCTATCAATATTTGAACATGTTGGTTGCAATCCTTGAGGTTGTGCTAAGTGAAATAAAGAGAAATATAACAAAATTTCAAGAACTACACACATCATAAAATGCATTTTTGGAATATGGGTTTGTGCTATTTTCTTGAGTTGATATTTTGGGGGGGTGAGTGGTAGGAGAAGTGGCTATAGTTTATTGAAATGAACAATTAACAAACAAAAAGCAAGAGAATTCTTCTACGTAGACAAGAAGGTATAATGATGAAAAAGGCTGCAAGAAATTCTAAAGAAATCATGATATTGAACAACTCAACTATGCCCCCCTATGAATTTATAGTAATGAAAAATGGACTGGAAATGTCATTTTTTTATTATATGGTTTTATGAATATAAGTGGCTTCACATGATTAAGTTTGTAAGTGAGCCTTTGTTTTTTGTTATCTCACGGGGATCTTAATTTCACACAAACCGAACGTTGGAGAGCAAGCAAGTAATTTTGAAATTTTGATTTTCAACTTTTTAACATGTCAATACTTCTTCTTTTTCTTCTTCAATTGAGGGACCACAGTTTTCAATCATTTCTTTGATTTTTACTGCTGGCTAGGGCTAGGAGTCGTTAGATGTCATGACTTTCTATAGCATACAGGGCCATATTCTTGAATATCAGATTATAAAGAAATAAAAATAAGAAATTTTTGGGCCGGCAGGGAAAATGGGTGCCAATGGAGCCTCCATGGAAGAAGGCCGAAAAGTTAATAATGTGTATAAAGAAACTCTCGTGTAAGCGAGATATAATCGAATAGTAATATAACATGTAGTACTAAACACTCTCTATTGTACTTATAATAGATAAGAAATATAGACAATATAATGAACAATTATGATTTATTTAATATCGAAGAGCTAGAGAATAACAATTTTTTTACCACATGACATGGATAAGAAGAGGACAATGGTCACAATGGAAAAATGAGAACAAAGGAATGAGGGAAAAAATGCACGCCCGGTGGGACTCGAACCCACAATCGTTTGATTAGAAGTCAAACGCCTTATCCATTAGGCCACGGGCGCTTGTTGGTGGTATTCAATCACACCTATTTGTGGTTTCTAATTATTTACCTGAAAAAAATAGGAAAAAGTAGTTCCATCTTACATCTTACTACATCTATTGGATAATTCCTTTTTGACGTTTTCAATTTTCGATATACTTTACTCTAATTCCAATTGAGAAGAGGGTACATCTCTTTTTAATAGAAGTAGTAAATATTTGTATCATGGCCTTGGCTCCCTCATATTTTGCTTCCCCTATAATATTTTGACTTCACTTTTTCCTTGTGCTACCATTTTCACGAATATGCCTTTGTATGGGGCTCATACAAAATCTAATGAAAACTGTAATAGAACAGGAATAGGGATTGGACATTTGGATGCATCATTTGTTAGTTTGATTGGAAGATGAAATGAGATAAGAGATGGTCAAGAAGTCAATATCCCACAATCGGCATAAAAATAGATTGCGACGAGCTACCATCCCCCCATTCCTTCCATAATAAGACAAACCAAAATGTACACTACCCCCTTTTCTTGTCCCTCTCGTATAGGAACCCCTTCTCCCCTTCCTCGCCGTGTAATAGATCAACATGCCCCAATACCTCTGAAGAAAGCTCCCGCCCTGTAATGGAAGCCAAACATTGCCACATATATCATCAACTCTACTGGTCCTGAAATGTTAAGAGTGCAGTAATCATGCTTGCTAATGGAACCGAAATGTTGTCATCCACTAAGCTTGATGTTGGGAGAGACTCCACCAAGGTTGCCAGGAGGGCAATCAAAGCAACTCTTTTGATTGTCCTATCCCAACTTAAGTCAATGAATCCGAATGCTGCAAAGTAGTATAGCATCCTATACACAGATCAACAACGTTTCTATAAGAACATTGTCCATGTGAGTTGCACATAAAATGAACAATGAAACAATTGATAAAAACATACCCAACAGATACCAAGAAGCCAAATGCAAACATTGAGATACTACCAGCAAAACTTTTCTCTTGATTGTATGGTAGCTTTAGTGAACCAAATCTTCTTCCCACTATATCAGCAATGCCTAAATATCACCACTCCATTAGATGATTAATAAGAAAAAAAGGCACACTTCTAAACCGCAAAACATATAATTGTACCTGAGCTTAATCTAAGTGTGTGCCAATCAGCTATACAATATTCATATTATCATTTTACATACTTAAATCAATACTTAATTTTTTTCATCTTAATTTGAAAGAGGAAGAATGTAAAACATTGTATGTAGTAAAGCATCTAACTGTAATCTCTTTCATACAGACAGAATTATTACCATCCCCAGCACACATCATTGCCACAGATATGACTCCGACAGGTGATTCACGCCAGAAGACTAGTGCACTTACTATCAGAACAAGAACATAATAAAACGGACCCTTCAGCAATTCCCTAGAAAAAAACATTATTAGAATACATAAATGGACAACTGTAGAAGTAAAACCAAATACTATAAATTGAAAATTTCGATATAGTGAACATTACTCCGGCTTTCCTTCTCTAGTCAATGATTTTGTGAGCCTTCCTTCATCAATGGCCATGGAGAAACCGTAAATGATCAACCGTAAGCAATTAATGAAGGGGACTATAGAAGCAATGTAACGGGCCTCGGTTGATGTGCTAAACTAATTAAAATTCAAACTATATCAGCAACAGGTTTAGTCTTCGCAATTTGAATAGTTTACAATCGAACTAAGTAGTGTAGTAGTTACCTATAGATCGGCCAAGAAATCATAAACAGCAGACCAGATAAAATGTGGACCAATTTTCTGCTCAATTTCTGTTTCAAATACATAGTAATTAATCAATTACAGCTGAAAGTAATATTATTAACAACAAATTCCATGAATTTCAAAACACGTAAGTTACAAATTTGTCAATTTCAATCTCTTAAGTAAACAATATTATTAGCATCAAAACTATAATAGTATCAATTTTAATGTCTAAGTAAACTAATATATTAGCATCAAACTATCATGTCAATTTTAATGTCTAAGTAAACTAGTAGATTAGCATCAAATTATCATGTCAATTTTTAACGTCCAAGTAAACTAGTATATTAGCATCATACTATAATGTTAATTAAATTTCTAAGTAAACTAAGATATTAGCATCAAACTATAATGTCTATTTTAATTACTAAGTAAACAAATATATACTCCAATAACTACCAAACCAATACTACCTCTGTCCCTAAAATATTATCTAGTTCGATTTTCAATTATCAAAACTAACAGACTTTGCGACCTTAATAGATTAATAAATATATATTAACTACAAAAACAATTCTACCTCCATCCATAAAATTTTATCTAGTTAGATTTATAATTATCGAAACTAACAAACTTTTAATAGATTAAGGTATCTTCGAATTCAGTAAATTTTATCATGTCAATAATAAAATAAGTTACAACTATTATTCATTCATAAATATATTGTTTCAGCGCGTAGTATGCAACATATATTAAAATACTTTCGATCAAAATTTGATAGTCTAACTATTAAAATTCAAAACGGAAAAATATTTTAGGAGGTAATATAAAAGCTAGAAAAAACACCTGTTGAATAATATTTCTATCAGTCAAGTAATCAAAGGTCGAAACAAGAGCATACGCGCCGCCAGTAACCACCGCCGTAGCAGCAGCGTCTTGAAGTAGAAGAGCACCACCTCCGGCGGCAGGAAACAGTGCTGCTTTTATAGGAAGGAGTTTTTTGGAAGTGGAGTGAATAAATATGTGGCGGCGATTAGGTGGTGGTGGTGGAGAGAGGCGGAGGTGGATGAAGCAAGAGGCGGCGCGTGGATTAAATGAGGGCAGAGTACTTGTTGTCATAGTTTTGTCCACTTTGATGTACGATGAAAGTAATGAAACTACTTGGAAAAGACCAAAGTGTTGATGATTAGTTGTTTTGCTTATGTGGTCGGAGTTCGGCCGATTCTGTGATGAAAGTTCCAGTTCAGTTCCAACCACATGTAATCGAATTTCGAAGCTAACTTTTCAAACCTAACTCTATGTATCGAATCGAACTTTCAAATTCTTCAATTACCTATGTTTAGATTGACAGGAATTGAGGGGAGAGTAAAACATCAAAATTAATCAAACAATTGAAATCGAGTTGAATTGAGATAAATCTTTTAATATGTTATTTCAATATTTTTAATTTTTCGAGATGAATCAAGGTATCATAAATCAGTAGTAAGTAGTTAATAAAGAGAGCTACACATGTTGGCCATGCAATGGTGATCGGACTGCTGAAATGAATTTATTTGTTTTTTTTTTTTGATTTTGGGTTTTTTTTTCAATTGTCAACTACAGTAAAAACTCGATAAATTAATACTCGATTATTTAATAAATTCTCTAAGATAATATTTTTGGTCATCCCGACTCGGGATATGGTGCTAAATTAATAATTCGTGCTCTTTTTTAGTTCATTTTTCATTATTTGGGGGTTTTTTTTTAATTGTCAACTACATTAAAACTCGGCAATACATTTATTATTTAATAAATTATCTAAGATATTTTGGTCATCCCGACTCGGGGATATGATGCTAAATTAATAATTTGTGCTCTTTCGTTTTTCTTTTCATTATTTCTACGCATCTATCATATGTGATCAAGCGCTTTTCTTTTCTCGTTTCATTTTTCACGTGAATTTTAACCCATTTTTTAACGTTTTTTCTTTCAATTATCGTTTTTTTTAATTATCCACTATAGTAGAAACTCGATAAATTAATGCTCGATTATTTAATAAAATCTTTAAGATAATATTTTTGCCCATTCACTTCGTGGATACGATAAATTAATAATTGCGCTATTTTCGCTCATTTTCCATTATTTTTACCCACGGTCACGTGTCTGCATTTTTTCGTTTGTCATGGGATCGGTTGGCGCGTGAACTTCTTTTCTTTTGTTTTCCTTTTTTTTGGGTTTTTTTTTCAATTATCATTTTTTCTTTCTTTTTCCTTTTTTTTTTGATTTTTGGGTTTTTATTTGTTTTTTTTTCAATTGTCAACTACAGTAGAAACTCGATAAATTAATACTCGATTATTTAATAGACTCTCTAAGATAATATTTTTGGTCATCCCGACTTGGGGATATAGTGCTAAATTAATAATTCGTGCTCTTTTTCGTTCTTTTTTCATTATTTCTACGCACGGTCATATGTGACTTCAGGCTTTTTTTCCTGCTCCTTTTTCATGAATACCCCACCCATTTTTAACGCTTTCAATTATCGCTTTTTTTTAATTATCAACTATAAGAGAAACTCGATACAAATTAATGCTCGATTATTTAATAAAATCATTAAGATAATATTTTGGTCCGCCCCAACTCGGGATACGATGCTAAATTAATAATTCGTAAGTTGCTCATTTCATTATTTCTACGCACGTAACATATGCTACTGCGGCTTTTTTTCGCTTTCACACAGATCGCCAAGCGAAAGTGAACTTCTTTTCTTTTGTTTTTTCTTTTTTGGGGGTTTTTCAATTATAATTTTTTATCAACTAATTGTGAGAAACTCGAGCAAATTAATATATTTTGGTTATTTAATAAATTCTAAGATAATATTTTTTGCCCGTCCACCAAGAATAGGGTGCTAAATTAATAATTCGTGCTCTTTTTCGTTCATTTTTTATTATTTCTATGCACGGTCATATGTGACTGTGTTTTTTTTTGTTCCTTTTTCAAGTGAATTTTTTTCCTTTTCAAGTGAATTTTTTCCCCTTTTTTAATATTTTTTTCTTTAAATTATCATTAACTGCATTAGAAACTCGATAAATTAATCTAACATAATATTTTTGGTCCATCCCAACTCACAATTGCTAAGTTGCCTTCTTTCCATTTAATAATTTGTGCTCTTTTTCGCTCATTTTTTCATTATTTCCAGCCATCGTCATACGTGAATCGTTTTTTTTTCTGCCTTTCACTTGAATGTTTTCTTTCTTTATTTTAACCATTTTTTTTCAATTATCGACTATAGTAGAAACTCGATAAATTAATACTGACATTTTAATCTTTTCAATTGTCATTTTAATTATCAACTACACAGAAATTCACAAATTAATACTTGATTATTTAATAAACTCTAAGATAATATTTTTATTCTGGTCTGACCATTATAACGTACTTCAAATTAATAATTGCGGTTTTTTCATTCATTTTTCATTATTTCTACGCACTCAGCCATTTGTAACCTGTGCTTTTTTCAAGTATACATATATTTGCAATTATCAATCGCAGTGAGTTCAATTCAACTATCAATAGAACATCCTCTTGACGGGCACTCCTAACTAGTAAATAATTAAAAATAACATTTTCCTTGATTATTCTATGTTTTGAGGAGTAATGATTTGAATATGAATTAAAAGTAAAATAATAATTTTTAGAATAGTGAATGAGGATATTCCAATTTTTTTTAATCAAACGATAGGAATTAGAAATTACATACGATATCATACAACAATTAAATTCTAAACTAAGCATCGAGAAAGCTAAATTTCCATAAACAAATAGGTTCTCTCAAGTCTATCAAGGATTATCGCTTCGGCCGGATATCAGACTACCATCGTAGAACCCACAACCACTTGCCGACGCAATAGAAATTAATCCTCTATGAATCAACCAAAACCTCTTTGAAATAAGACTCTAAGTTATTGATATTCCTCTAATTTAATGATACCACATTGAAGTAACTGATGTCGAACCGATCTCGAATTGATTCTCGGGTGAGTCTATAGTGGGCTCGAACTTGAGGAGCAATATATATACTTCATTCCAACCCCATTTGTTAGCACTTAGCAGGCTAGTGGGTCATTTGTGGGCCTAAAGAAGTATGGCGAGCTCAAGTCGGACTAATGAGTCAAATGCTTGGGCCGTCCGGTAAGATCCTATATGCTAAACATCCTTGTTAATTTGTTATGATTACAATTTAATTTTTAATATTTCTAATTTATCAGTTAAGTTAATTATTATTTAACGAAGTAGTATAATGTGAAATGGATTAAGATTTTAATTTGTAATTTAAGTCGTGTCACTTAACAATGTCATCCAAAATATGAGAAATGGCCCATCCTTGTAAATAGCAAAATATATTATGAAAGTGGTCTACTTCTTTTTGTTTTTCGTGTTGAAATTCATTTCTGGAAATCTTTAGATCCAATACATCTGAGCTCTTAGATCTGATTTGTATGTCATTGTCTGATGTGCTTACATCTTTTTAAAACAACTTCAATTTGAGAACAAACAAAAAGAAAAAAAGAAAAACAGATGGAGCCAATGCAAAATATATACGAGTAACAAATTGGCAAAATGATTCGAGTGGTAGTATTCAAGTAGCTATTGTTGCCATCATAGTCTTGTATATGTGACAATTAAGATTATGATAGCAGGCTCAGTCATAGCTATCGTGTCCATGGAGCCGTATGTGTAGATATACATAATAAGTCCATGTCATTTTTTGTTCTATTCATATAGATGGAGACATTGTCAAGAAAGATCGGGAAATTATTATTCCTACTAAATTTAGATTTTATTATTATTGGGCCGTGATTGTTATCTATGATAATAACAAAAATATTAGCTTTGAAAAAAAAAATACTACGTATTACATACATTCATCATCACTATATTATGCAAATTTGTATACATAATATCATTCAAAGAATATATACATATATCTTAAGCAAGTGTTTTATAAATATAGTACAAAGAATGCATACGATTTAACATGAAAGAAAAGAATTACAAAGAAATTATAATAATTTTAAATAATTATTATTATATATACAATGTCATATAAAATACAAGCAAAGAAAAAAATATAAGAAAGATAATAAAAAGTACGGTGAATATCCTTAATGCTTTATTACCGACCTTGACAGAGATTAAAGAAAGGTACTAGTATAAGTTATTCTGTATTATTTTCGTTTCAAAATACATGATCATCTAGAAAAAATTTAGTTTTTCACAATAGTTGATTGTTTAGAATTTTAATATACATTTTTACAATTCCAATGTAACTTTGTACAATATCAATGTAGTTTTTCACAATCTCTTAACAAATCAATTTTCATCGATCTAAACAATCATCTATTTTGAAAATTGAAACGGAGGAAGTATAAAGCAGTCGTTAGTTAATAGTCAGAGTTACGGCTATATGACCCGCAATGGTGGTCAAGTTGGTGGAGTGGTGACCTTGTAATCGTGAAGTCATGAGTTCGATTTCCTCTACCAATACTTTCTCGCTCGAGTCTGTCACACATGATTTGCCTAGTGTGGTTTACCTGACCGACGGAATTTGCAGGCTATTGCGCTATCCCGAAGTTTACCCAGTACATACTTAAAAAGTAGCGGCTGCGATCCATTTTAAAAAAGAGTTACGGCTATATATAGAATAATACCGTGTAATCTGCTTAATTAGTGCTAAGTTTTCAAAAAGATTTACTGATCTCCAAGAGATCAAGGATGAGGATACAAATTACAATTACCGAGGCCCGGCAGATTTGGCACACAATCATTGTCAAGATGGTACACACAATTAAAATATCACATTCAATTTGTACTACAATAACACCAAGAACAAGGATAGTACTGTATTTTATGAATATAATTATTCAATGCATGATATAAAATTATAATATTAATTTTGATCATTAATAGATAGCCTTGTTAATATGTTGTGAAAAGATACCAAAAAAATACTACGAAATTATTTTCTAGAAACAAAGCTAATTGTATGTATTTTATTTTATGTTAAAAAGAAATAATGAAAGTAATTAATGGCCTATTCAAAAACATATCCTCAAGGATGAGTTTGGCTTCTAGAGTCGTCGTATACGTATGGATCAATGCCTAGGACACCAAGAAAGATGTTCATTTATCTTACCTAAAAGGCGTGGTTGATGATCAAATTGAAGGAGTTGTTGATATTGAGCCGATTATCATCATGTTTATTATGAGTAGATATACAAAGTTGTTCGGAATATATAGTCCATAAATAAGATCAAATTCAACTAATTTTGTTGCACGTATTTGGAGCTTTATATGGTGCGTTATTATTTCTTTTCATAAACAATTGAATTAGGAAAAAAGTCGTTCAAGTACTCAATTCACCATTAGAAAATAAGATAAGATTAGAGAGGTAGATAGAGAGAGGGAACAAGAACGAAAATAGTGAAATTATTACATTTGACTTTTCATTAATGACATACTTCTCACCTCTCAAATTGTATGGGTGCATATATTGGAGAATTGATTAAAACATATTATGATAATCTGGATCTCAAATTAATCGTCGAATGATAGTTTCTTAAAATGAGAGATTATTCAGAGACATATATGGGAGAATAGCTATAATTGTATACTTCTTTCGTTTTTTTTTAATTATCATTTTAATCATTTGTACATAGATTAAAAATAAGAAAACATAGTCAAAAAGTACATTGAAAATGTAGAATAATAATCAATTGAAACAATATCATTGGTTGGTTGTTAATTTAAAGAGATAAGCAATAAAACATTACATTGAAAATGTAAAAATGTTATTTATTATGCTAAAACGATATTTTCAAATAAATTTTTTTTGCTAAAATGACAACTAAAAAAACTGAGAGAGGTATATTATAAAAAAATGTTAATTACCAAAATATTTTTTAAATGAAACCAAATATATGAATTCTATATTATTTAAAATAAAAATAAAAGATTATTCATTATCAAAACTTAGTCTCAAAAAATAATTACATTGATTAATTTGAATTGGAATGAGGATAAATTGTGATGGATTGCTTGCTATATGTCGATATGTATTGATGGAATTTTATATGCATAACTTGAATGAAATAATTAAATATGCACATAAATAGGATCGTCTTAAATTATATATTTCAGATCTAAATAATATGTTATAATATATATATAAAGTAAGCATCAGCTACAATTTGCGCCGGAATTAATCGCAAGAATAAATCTTTCAATTTAAGCCTTTGAATTTCAATTGCTAGCATCACAAAATTGTAACGACTCTAGTTGGTCGCACACCAAGAGAGGCTTCAATCTAATACTTAGGTCTCATGAACAAGTAGGCAATTGGATGGAATTATCAAAGCAAGAATTTCAATCTTGCACTTGATAGTTGCCAATACAGACAGTATGAGGCCGAAAAACTATTTTGGTGGCTAGATTTTTTTGACGCCTTATGAAAACCTAATAAGACTAAGCATATGTAGGTTCTCTAAATTAACTCGAAAAGCTCAACCGGTCAGCTTTAATGAAATTTAATTCGCTTAATTTAATTAAACCGTTAAGTAAATTAAACATGAACAAGTTATTAATAAGTAAATTCAACAAGTTACTAACGAGCCTAACTAATTTATTAAATTCAATTAAACCGACTAGTTAATTACTTTAGGTTTATCCAATTTATATTTTACATTATCACGAAAAATTCTCGACCGAAAATATTCGTTGATTACAATCAACTTTCAATTTAGCAAGTACTATTTTTATTTCATACATGAAACGTAACTCAACGCCATCAGATACAGGATTTTTCTAGGCTCGTATAAAATGTATAATAATATAATAGACCATTAATATTATTATAACGGTTATGCATGGGATCTAGCAATCTGGCATAACCCCTGGCATATCGTGAGAACCCGACTAGTAATTACAATTACTATGGTTGAATGTTCCGTTTATGTAATCACATTCACTAAACTAGTAAATGAATTATTCAACAATCAGAAGAACGGACATAATAAATTTAAACCAATAACTATTGATTTCCAACACTCCCACTTGGCCTCAGACGTTTACAATTCCTTTGTTCGGGCGATCTCTAGTCACGTACTAACCATAAGAAGTATCATGAAATACCCAATGACTTCTTTTACTCAAACTATGAAATCATATCGATAAACCGACAACGCCGGGTACTCAAGGACGGACAAATCCCCGGCACATATCAACATCATAATAATATAGCAAAGACTAACCATCAATTGTTATGATCCCCGCTTAAGTATACATTTGACATAGTCAGCACAATAACCTATATAATATAGATAGTTATATACGTTAGTCTAAGAATCGCTAAAGTTCGATAGTTCTGGGCAACCATAGATACGTATATACATACTTCTATGATTTTGTGACGGTCAAACCACCGCTTATACAAAACTGACAACCCATAAGATTGATTAGACTTACAAGCTCTCGTGATCCAAAAAAATCGATCATCAATAGATAACTATGATGTCATCAAATGCTAGTTGCCCCAAAACTATCAAGATTCCATCAGAAAAAATGACTATATTATTACTTTCTAGACTAAGAGGTTTCTTGTCAACGCCACAGTTGCCTCTAAAAACTACGACTTGCTCGGGGATTTATTATTTCAACCAATCAGGAAACAATAAATGACTATATGAATAAATTACCCATTCATATCATAGCTTAACAATCGATTGTAAAACAAGAACTACCTTATTCAATCAATTGCTTAACTTATTTCAGAAGGTAAGTGAACTAGCTCCCACTGAATCTTGCATTGTTCAATTTCTTCTTCGATCTCGTGAAATCAAACTTGATTTAATCACAGAAGAATATATCAACTCCGAGATGCTTGCTCAAGTCCACACGTGGATCCTTAAGCTTGTATGAATCTCTTAGGTCCTTTAGGACATGCAGTTTTAAGACAATGATTACAATCAATGCCCTTAACTGTAAAGCTACTTACAAGTAGTCTTACAACCATCTGCTCTTCAACCATGAAATTAACGATGGCTAAGATTATCCCCATATAGTCATATACGCTTGTAGGCAAAAATGGATTTTAAACCTTTGCCATAAGCTTTTGCCTCAAATCAGGACATTACCATCTGGGTCCAGTTTTTTCTCAAATACCCACTTACACTCAGTGGTCGAACCCCACTAGTTAAGTGTAACAAGGACAAAACCTCATTTTGGTATATATAAAGACTATTCAGTTTTATGGTAGTTAGCCATTTCTCGGGTTATTATTGGGCAGATTTACAATACAATTAAAGTGTGTTAAAATATATCTATCTTATTAAATACATATTACCTTTGTCCATTCTAGACAACAAGCCAAAGTTGTTTGTCAAACATAAAGCTTGAGTTGTCTCACAATTGAGCATGAATACATTTAATTTAGAGGTAAGTGCAGCGACTTTGATATGCGAATTTATTTCATTCATTGTGTTTCAACTACATTGAACACAATTCTTACTTGTATTACTCAACTAGTGACACATCTAAGGTAGAATGGAAATTACTTTGGTATACAAAATTGAAAGATTTTATCCTTTGTGTTTTAACTTCATTAAACACAATTCTTTACTTACGTATCTCATCAAGTATGCTTTTAAGATTAGAATGATGTCTCATTTCTCGGATAATACATTACTCATGTCGATGATACTTAATTCAGAACTTGATAGTATTTATATAGTCCTCCCCATTCTCTTATCAATTCTGATGTATCATTCAATGACTTATATTCTCGATCAAATTGTATGTGAACATACAACCTAAACCAAGATTAACGCATTCTCCTACTAAATTAGTAGGAGTTGACTCATTTTATCTTTGCAAGATTGAACTCAAGTCTTGTTAAAGTCATGTTCTACAAGTATTACTCAATTGTTTGTTATTCAAAATATCATGTCCTTTTAAGAAGAATAGAATAACATTCCTCTAATCAGAATCACCTGATACATAGATGGAAATGTGTAGGTGTCCATATTAAATATGACATCCTCTTCTACTCATATAGGTCCAAAGAAAACAGTTTGAAATTTCAAACTATAGTTCTTCATGCACTCAACTTTACAAGTGGTGTACGAACTAAGTAGATAATATTGCTTATTGGTTCTTACAAAACCACAAGCTTTAGCTCATCAAAATTCACGAACCAAGTTCATCACGCCAGAACTAAATACCACACCCATTACGTCTCGGTAATGTAGATACACAATACTCAAGATCATCCAGCCTTTCAATTGAGTTATAAAAAAGAGATTAAACTATTCATTTAATGTTTGTATTTTAATTAAAGACAATATAAACATATTACTTTCATAGTATCATCACCTTTAATCGAGATCAAAATTAATTACCTATCAATTCATTACGTGACGTTGTTCAATTGAACCTAAGTTCATGTAACGGTCCACATGATTAAGTCAAGTATTAAATGGTCCTTATTAGCACACAACCATTTTCAATGACTTACGGCTGAAAAAATGCATTATCATTTACAACACTATATTACCTTAATTTTATGGATTTCTCCTTAACTTGTTTTATTTCACATTATAAAGTTATATATGTGATTTGTCCAATTAACGATGAATAAACAGGTAAACAATGTATGTTAATCATAATAGGAAAAATGCAATTTCAAATAGTGTAGTTCAAAAATATTCTAACATATATAAACAAATGTAAAACATTATACTCATACTTCAAATCTCACAAAATGTACAAGGTATCCAAGATCCGTTGTGGTTGAAATCCAAACGGCAACACAACATACATTTTGAATTCTAGTACAACGGTAGATTAACTAATCAATTGTGTACCACTACACAACTCTCAATACCACACTCCGAACAGTACCCGACAAGGGCTCACCGAACCCACAACGTTAGTGGAAATCACCGGTTAAGCAACCAATTAAACCAATTCGTTATTACTTGGAATGATCATCTGAAAGCCCACAATGTTAGTGAAAATCACTTCAACATGATCCATTGTCATACCTATCACTCTATTATCTAGTACATCTATCATCACAAGGTGCCTGCAGCCGTGATAAGTTGCACAACTTTAAAATTGGCTCGATATTTCTCATTAAATTTAATGATGAGATTAATATTATTTGATTATTATTTAACATGTATAATAGCACATACTCAAGTAATATGCACATCATAAAAATAAATAAATAATACACATTCAGGAGATATATGATATGACCCAAAAATAAAATAGACCTATTACAACACTTTACAAAGTGTAATACTAACATAAGGCCCTACCAACATTTTACAAAATGCGTTGTTGTATTCTCCTTAACTGAAACTTCAAGTTTGCTAAATGTCGTCCTGATGAAACGCCATCTTCTAATACCTCCACATCAAGACATGATTTTAGTAACTCCAATTAAGACAAAGACGCATGTCAGGATAAAATAAAATAAATAAATATGATCACCGGTCGCTTACAACGACAAACTGTTGCATCGTATTTAAATAAAATATAAAACTAGGTCATATCAAAATATCCCCTTTTCATTCTCAATACAATATATATATGCAAGAAATTGAATCACATAGCCTGGATTTATACATATATATATATATATATATATATATGTATGTATGTATACAAATAAAAATAGAAAACATGTTAATCGAATAATCCATGTTAAAATAATATATTTTATAATTAATACTATCTTTAAAATACATAAATTAATTATCGTGTTTGTACAAATGTATAAGTATATTTAAATAATTATTCCAGTTAATATAATGCATTTCATAAGTATTTATATTAATCTACACTAGTTTTAATATTACATGTAATTTACCAACACTTTAATTAATATTGAAAGTGATAATAACTAAAAGAGAACGTTTTAATCACTTTAAAATCATTAATAGTCATGAAAATATATTTTCATACTCAAATAATGATTTGTGTGCGCAAATTCAAAATCAAATTACCAAAATAGAAAATACTAATTAAATAGAATTCTCTAGTTAAGGTAGGATTTTAAACTAAAACCCTACCACCAAATCATCCGCCCACGTTGTACTCACCATCACCCGACTCCTATAGCCACACGCCACCTCATATTAAAGAGGACGACGCCAAATTGTGAACCGCCGACGGAGTACTATTCTGACACCGACGAGCCTCACTCTCAAGGAAGGCACGTGTGCAATTTTTTAAGCAAGCTGCATTTTCTGCTTAATTCACTTGATTTTCAAAATTGATTTGAATGACTTAAACTTAGCCAAATCACTTGATTTTTGAAATGTAGATTCTCTGAACCAAAATAAAATTTTGAGAATTGGAAATTTACAAAAACCTTTCCATATTTCGAGTTATTCACGTTTTAAAATCTAAAATAATTAATTTCCTAAATTATTTTGAGGGACTTAACAAATTCAAAAAAAATTTGAACAATTTGTGAAGAACCCTAATTTTAAACAAAGTCTCTAAAAAAATTGGGTTTGTAAAATTCAACCTTTAATACACACGATTAACAACTTTTATTTTATTGCTTTATAAAGTACATAAAATCAATCTCTTTTATTACATAAACATAAAACCAATTGTGTTAATTCACATATACAATTCATGTACAGTAAAATAACACCAATAAATAGAAAAATATTCATTCTAATAATCATGGCCGAATTCATACAAATTTTATTACATAAAATTATTTCGGTTATCAATGAACAATTAAATAATTCATGTTTAATAGATCTAGATCAAAATATATAAAATTAAAGCAGCCTCTTGATACCACTGATGGAATTTTATATGCATAAATTGTAAAATAATCAAATACGCATAAACAAGATCAGCTTTAAATATATATTTTAGGGATCTAAATAATATGTTACAATATATATGTAAGTGTTAAGACTTACAATTTACACTGAATTAATCAAAGAACAAATCTTTCACGTAAGCCCCTCATTTCAATTCCAATTGTTGGCATCACAAAATGGCAATGCCTCTAGCTAGTTGCACACCGGTGAGAGGTTAACCAAAGATTTCTGGGTCCGCTAGAACACGTGGCATCAATGGAATTATCAGCAAGAATTTCAATCTTGCACTTGATAAGTTTTCGGCTACGCCATGACAGGGAGGAGGCCGAAAAAACTATTTTGGCGGCTAGGTTTTTTTTGTGTGTTGTCTTATGAAAACCTAATGAGCCTTGCTTATATAGAGGTTCTCACCCAACTCAAAAGCTCAACCGAATAGTTTAATGAGCCGAATTCGCTTAATTTAATTAAAACCTAAGAAATTAAAATGTAACAAGCTTATTAATAAAGAATTAACGAGCTCAACTAATTATTAAATTAATTAAACCGACTAGTTCATTACTTAGGTTTATCCAATTTATATTTTACATTATCAATAAAAATTCTCAATTGAAAATATTCGTTGATTACAATCAAGAAATATAATAAATAAAACCAATAACAATTAATTTTGTAACATGTACAAACAAATATGGACGGAAAGATAATTACTCCCTAATTCTTAAAGCTAAGAGAATGTTTGCTAGAGGCAAAAATCGACATGCAAATTACAATACATGTCTAATAAATGGAGTAATGAAAATAAATGATTTTATTTGTGTCTTCCTAGAAGCTAAATAATGAGCAGTAATATTATGCCATAGATGAAATCTAGGAGAATTTTGTCAGAAGTTTGTAACTTTGGATCCTTTTTGAGAGATGAGTTTACAAAGAAGCCAACTACTTGATGACTGAGACAATCTATGTGCATGGTGGCTCCCATTCTACTTATTCAACTTTATTATTTTTGCCTCTTACGTAGCTTCTAAACTTTTTCAATCCACATGATGATTTTCCCACAGAAAGTTAGGAAAGTGTAGTCAGCACTCATACCCCCAACCTGATTCCATTATTGTTGCCAATTACATACCCTTTTCCATATTTACCCATTTATTTGCCTAGATTTTGAATTATACGGAGTATATCTTGTAGGGAATTAATGGAAAATATGTAACTATACAATAAAATCCTTACAATGTAATAACAAAATATCCATACGACATAAACTAACCTAATAACATAAAACGAAACCGGATCAAGTCAATGCTCAACGCTTTCTTCCTTAAAATGATTCGAATTTCCCAATCCGCTGCTGTGATGACAAGAGGTGATCGCTTTTCTCGTGATAAACGATCCAACGACGACTTCACAAGCACAAGCTCAATCAATCGACGAATCACCGCAGTTTGATGTCACCTGAACAAAAGCAATAGGAAAGAGAGAATGGGTGCTCTCGAAATTTTTTCTGATTTTTTTTTGTGTGTGTGTGGAGATGATGGAGCTAATGCATGATTAAGTAGGCAATTCTGTAACAGTTACAAATCAATTGTACTCAATGCAATTGATGGCTGAATTCAAACGTTTGTAACGGCTGTTCTTTAATACTCAATCCTAACAGCTGAAACGTTTTAAATTTGAAAGTTTGAACTATTTCAGGTGCAAAACGAGCTAGACCGGGAGCAAAAGGTGGCTCGCACGACCCCCCCTCATTTCGAAACTGCATTCGTGTCCACATGCACCTAGATTCACAATTTCCGGTACCTCATTTTCTCCTGATTGCGATTCCTCGATGGCACGGGAACTTTGCATAAGAATTAATCAATTTACTAAGCCTGTGGCGAGTTTTACTTATAAAGTAAACTTTCATCTCACTCTCCTCCTATGTGGTAGAATGACCATTTCCAAACTTTCATTTTCCCTTCCAAATTTTGCACAACACATAGACATACACACGAATTGTCAAATTTTAAATTCACAACACTCTAACATTTGCTCTAATATCCAACATATCTTACTTGTGTATACAAATTAAGTGGACAAATAAATCCCTTTCATATTGGAATTATTATTGTAGAACAAATGACCATATGACATGTAACAATGTTTGTCAATTGTCATGATTTTATTCACTTGTATTCCTTGTACTATCTTGGGATGCGATGTTTATAACCTATGATAACTCATAATTACGAGTATCTAGTGGCTTAGAACCCAAAAAGAATAGAAGTCTTTCGGTCCATCCTCCTCCAATGGAATACACACATGTGGTGGTATTCTTTCCTTTTCTAGTACAAATTCCTCTCAAAGGTACTATATCTATCATCACCAATCTCTTATCAATTAATGTTATCAGATCGAGTATACGCGGTCGCCGGCCGACGATGCTTGTGTAATGACGGATACCACAACCTTCCGAACTATCCGGCTAGAGAGAGATCCCGCACAACACTTGATCCGACATTCAATTAATGGTATTTGATCAAAGCTGAAGCGTAGCTTTTAATCTTAAGATGATGATATCCACTCGCCAAATACATATTCCAAATAATTCCAGTTCAACAAGTATTCGCATACCACATCCATAAAATATGAAAGCATCAATCTTACTTATTGAATTAGTGTACAAAAAAAATAACTCCTTGATAACAATTGACTAATGTTTTAGAGAAGAAGAGTATATAAAACCCACCATGAATTTATATATTAAGCCATAACAATTGACAAACACAGTGATGAATCATACTACTTCCTCCAATTCTATAAATTTGATTAATTCTTTAGATTTGGAATTCATGTATATATATATATTGCACAATATTTTTATGAAAAATATATTAAATGGTAATTTTTTTAATGCATTCTATTTATAATAACATAAATAGTTTTGATACAAATAAATGTTACATGTGAATTAAGATTACAAAATTTTGTAAAAAGAATTTATCACTGAAAATCAAATCGAAGGGTGGAAGGTAATGTATAAATTTAGATGGAAGGATATATGCAAGTATGCAACTAATTAGGAAAAAAGTGTTGCTATGTGGAAAGAAATAAAGCTTCCATTATTTCTTTTTATTTCATGATCGTTCAATTACCTTATATTCTACCCCCCCGCCGACCCTACAACTTATATACTCTTTTTCCCTCTCAATTCCCATATAAATTAGTAGTAATAACTAATAAGTTATTAGCTAACTCATTAATCTCTCTGTAACTCCCTGTATTCTCTCTGTCATATTTCTTGATCCCAATCCTCTTCCGTTTCCTCCACACAAACCAAACCTGCCCCACAAAACCATGTCGACAGATCTACAATTCCACCAAGACTTGCCTGAAATCAAATTACCAAATACCATAAAAGTTGAATCTTTATCAGAAACAATATCCAATAAAGATGACAATGTTTTTGGGACAATTCAAACAAGAAAGGCTTCACTTGATGACGAAAAAGATTGTCACACTCCAACATCACCAAAACATATGATCCCAAAAATTGTTAGCTGCCCACCAGCTCCAAGAAAGCCTACTAGTCTCCCTTCATGCAAGAGGAAATTGGATTTTTTTGAAGCTACAAAGAAAGATGAAATCAATACTTTTTTCAAGGTGGCTGAGGCTATTAATTCTAATGGATCTTCAAAAAGAAGGTGTATTGTCTAAATATCAGGGATTTTATTAGTAGTTTATCTGAGAAAAGTATGTACTTATTTTACACGTTATTATATGTGAATTACTATTACTATACAGTATATGGGTCATATATATGTTTAATTAAAGACTTTAGAGGGTGTGTAGAAAGTTTCGATCCTGATAATTTTCTTTACACCATTCAATTTTATTTAGTTTATTAATTTGGTTTTTTCTTTTACATTATTATATTTGTTGTTATTACTAATTTGCTTGTGTTTACCTATAGGTTAGGTTCATGTAGATTAAATTTTGACTTTTGATGATGTGTGTTGCAAATTTTATTTTTTTTAAATTCATTCCTATTTTTGTAAGAACTCGAACTCAAACCTTTAAAATCCTATAGGTTAGGTTCATATAGATTAAACTTTCACTTTTGATGATGTGTTGCAATTTTTTTTTTTTTAAATTCATTCTTATTTTTACAAGAAGTCGAACTGAAACCTTTAAAACTTCATTATTATTGTGAGTAATATATGGTAGATGAGTTGCATGTTCATGATGAACAATTCATGGATCATGATCACTCAAATAGTCCAATGTATGTATGTATATATATGTATTTAACCTACCAACCATGAAAAAACAATTTCGGGTGTTGTTTACGCTCAGAAAAGAGCCTAATGGAAAAGTGGAATAACCAAAATATGGAAAAGTGGAATAACCAAAATGGGGACTTTGGGAGGTTGGTGTGGCTCTACCTTTTCTTCTTTGGTAGACTGGGAAAGTTACCATGAAGATTCTTTCATTTTGTTCTTGAATCTTGCTTTTGAATGAAGCAAGGAAGGTATTAACTCTAGAATAACATTTTTAATGAGTTCATTCTTGAATTCATCATATCATTATTCCCTAGGACATTTACTCAAAGAGTATTGTGCTTGCAAACAATCCACTTTGATATTAGTATTAGTCAATTTTTTTATTTTTTATTTTGTCTAGAAGTAGTTTTGAATTTCTGAAAAATCATGCCATCTTTGACGAAAGCAATGTTGAGTATTTGACACGTCTTTGGAATCGATGAAGTTGATTATTTTCCATTTCTGATAATTATCGAAATCATTATTGTGGAAGAGGTGGGCACGTAACTAAGCACTTATCATTATTTCCTATTTTCTTGCACCATTAGCAAAATACAGGTCGCGTTATATTTGTCATTCATATGTACAGATTATTCATACCTTTGTTAAAAACTTACTCGAGTAATACGATATATATTAATTCATTTATTATGCGTACAATGCGCCTTATACATATATAATAAGTGTTCAATTTCTCATTTTATACTCATCTTCTTTAAATCGAGTTTTTCCAAATTTACGGATGTAATTTTTTTTTTCTTTCAAAAACATGCACATAGTTTTATACGTGATTATACTTTCATGGTTTCTTGAGGGAATTATTGGATCACAATTGCAAGTAAATAATACTAAATTCTCATTACTCGAATTAATTGAGATTTTATACACGAGTTTTATTCGTGATTTAAGGTGTGTTTTGTTTTAGACATGAAATCGACACAAACTCAATACTAATTCTCATTACTCGAATTGAGATTATGTCCCTTAAACAAACAACATAATTTTGTAGGACTTATGTTGTATCCCAAATAATCAAAAATGACAATAGAACTAAAAATATTGATAATAGAACTATACACTTTTGTATCAAATGATTCGAGATCATAAGAAGCGACTTGCTTTGTTTCTATTTACGTATACAAAATTGTTGCGCTTAACATGCCATGTCTTTTAAGTAACATGGGTTAGTTTATTTGTGAAACATTTTTAATTTTTTTATACAAATAATAGAATATGAATGGAGTAGTTTACATTTTTATTGGATTTGTGACAGTGCAACAAATCTTCCATCGGGTATCCTATGCGTTTTTTTTCTAGAACAAGCATATCATGATACATTTGGCAAAATGAACAGTACTAATAAACAAACTTCCAAAAAAAATCAAACAAGAAAGGCCTGTCTATATACATTCACTTTGCATTAATGGTTTGGCATTTTAGTAAAACAAATTAAATGTGTAGGGTTGGATATTAATTGTTCTTTAATTACCATCAAGGAACGTCAACTAACTGAAATATAAGAAAATAATATAATTGATTTATTCATATTAATTAATGTTTTCATAGTTCGATGTTATTTGATATGAATAATTTTTTAATTAAATTATTTTTAATAACAAAATCAAGATATCAATGGTATACAATAATTATCAAAACAAGCAATAAAAAGTTCATGTATGAAATTTACATCGAAACTGGGAGAATTATAATAGTTCATGTATGAAATTTGCATCTATAGAAGTAGATTGGGCTACATTAATTAGTAACTAATGACATGGAAACCATTCCTTAATAATTGAAATTGGGAGAATTAAACCATGACCTAGTTTTTGGGAAGTGCACTTTGATATAAGAAATTATATTTATTTACCAATGAATGAGAATAGAAGGAACCAAGTTTCACCATTTCAATTATACAGTATTGAAAACGGCAAATCAAAACTCCCTAAAAATAAGATCATGAGAAGCACTGGGAACATATGTATTCACCATGGCTCCCAAGATATCATCACTTCCTCTTCCTTGTATTTTATTCTTCTTTTGTCATCTACACATTCTTTCACAGTATGGAGTAAGCGCGTACTACCTCGACAATGGGCGCCCGACACAATGGGCACTTCCGTCCACCCCTGACCAATTCATTCGCACATTTCGAACAAGTGCACATGTGACCGCACCTGCATCAAGAGAAAATTGTGTAATAAATTCTTCGGCACAAACAAGTAATCGCGGATAGTTTGACTTGAAATTCATTAGTTCTTTAAGCACCAGTGATGGTATTTGTAACCTTCCAAAGACTAGTTGAGTTTTTTGAATTACCTATACAACAAGGTGTCAATCTGGTTATCGCAACAGACACAGCAGGTACCTTTCCTCACATTGCACGACTTCGACCCATCTTCTGAAGTCTCTGCAATTCCTGAAACAGATGAGAAGTTAGACCAACATCGACAAGTTAGAAGCATAAGAAGACCACAACCTTTCAAGTGAAGCTGTGCAACTTGATTCTCGGGTAATAAAGATGTGTAGGAAATGAAAGACAAATAGATAATAGATTCAAGCTAGTAGGCAACTGACCTTGTCCACCGACTGATCGATTCAGAGCAGCTGAAACTTCTTGCCTGACAGATCGTTGCAACTCAAGTTGCATATCCATGCAAGCTTCTAACATTCTCTGCATGTGAGTCATGCCTTGCTGAAGTCGTGCAACATCAGTTCTCAGATCGTTTATTATCTCCCACTCCTGTTCCAAATTAGTAAAATAGTGACAACCAGAAAAGTGTAACAAAAAAACCAAACAATGAGACATGAATGTTAAAAAACTACATGCTAAATAGAATAATTCATGTGCAATAGATGTGTAGATGAGCAAAATATTTTTTTCTAAGAAAAACATAAACAGAAACTGTGTGCTTCAAAGATTATGTGGATTACAGAAGGGGTTAAGCAAGATATCATGCTGAATTCACTGCACTCAAAATGACTCACGAGTTCAGGACGATGTACAGAGGGGCGAGGCCAGTTGGAGTGTTGCAGCTCCTGGTGCCACAGTGGCTGTGGTGGTGGCACTGGAGGAGATGGTAATACCAATGAAGGTCTTCCAAAGGATTCATTTTGATCTTCATTTGAATGATCCTGATCATGGTCTGGTGAAGAAGGAATGGGAAGGGTTCTATGTAGATCCCAATCAATTGGGGCATGGCCTTGCCTATCCACATAAGACCGAATCAGTTGATCCAAACTCTCACGAAAACCACTTCGAAGTAGATTGGAGACGCTCCTCCTAAAATTATAAATGTTTCAGAAGATGGGAAAAGACGACCATGCAAATTCAGAGATGCCTAAATCCAAAGGACAAACAAACTTATTTCACCTGCTCAAAAGCTCTCTAAGTTCCATGCTGTACACACTATCATCGTCTGGAGGGTGAAATCTACTGAGTCTCCGATATGGAATAGAACGACGACTCCTTGGAGGATCAGAAGGCCCTTCTGACCAGTTCTCCGCTGCCTCTCTAGATCCATCCTCATGCCAAGCATCAGAGGCCTCTTGCATGATATTGTCATTTCCTCCATTATTTTCTGATGTTTGCAGGGGCCAATCTGTATCAGAGTTATCTTGCAAAAGTTGACCTGCAGCTGACAAGCTGCTCTCTCTCCACTCATTGGATGTGTTGGAGGTTGTTTCAGGCTGGAGTCTACTTTCAACAGCAGGGTTTCCATCCTGAAGATCCCTTTCACGAATATCAGCACCCTGAATATCTGGGTTTTGAAGAACTGCAATATCTACATGTTCTGGATGTTCAGGGATCTGGAGACTGTTACGCTCCTGACCCCTAGACTGCAGTTGCTCTGAAATTTCTTGTTGAACTTCCTGGGAAGCATTTGTAGAAGTCCGGTCATTGTCATGATTACCATCAGTATTATTAGACGAGCTTTCAGGCTGACTACTTACTTGCCCGTGGTATATATTTTCTAATCTGGATCGGAAACCTTCCCTAAAAGTTTTAAAAAAAGAAAGAATCTTCAGTTCATGCATTGTCATAAAATGCCATAGCTTATCACAGGGGTAAGGCCATGCACAATCCGACCACCTCTAACCCTGCTTAGGCGGGGAGCTTCTTTAGAGGCATTAGAGCATGTAACTACCTTGCTGAGAAGAAAGAAAGCTGACTCCCAGGAAGCTAAACTAAATTTACAGCATAGAATTAACATGGTGACAATAGCAAATCCAATTTTGAACTCAAATATTTTTTAATATGTTGTATAATATTTGGAGAAAATATATCAAAATATAGTATTTTCAACCTAATTATTAACATGATGATTTTGTTGAAGTTGTGTGCCAATTAAGACCACAAAGCTTGTTAATTTTGACTATTAAAAAAACATAGTGGACGATCTTTAAGAGATGGATGTAGTATAAATTAAATTTCTTTGTGGCACGTTCTGATCCTGAAATGGCGTTAGGCCCTTCGTGGCCTCCGCCATTAACCAAAAAATAAAGAGCCCAACTACTTTCTGATAAGCAGACGAATATATAAAATATCCAGGACATTGCACATATTACCTAGATCAGTCATTTAGAACATCTATTCTAAGTGAGCTTATGATACGAAATAATAAAAAAGCATATATATATAAAGAAGTAACAATCGAAGTTATAATGTTGATTTATACCTCATTGTTTACTGTATTAATTTTAAGACTTACAAAATCACAACAGACAAAGATTTAGATTTTACAGACCGACGTAAAATTAAAAATTGAAAAGCTACTACATACACATTACACACATACACACACCTCAATCCTGAAACAGTGTTCCTCTGCCTTAACTGAACTATCTCACTCGCTGCCACTGAAATTGGTCTTTCTTCCTCAACTGGCCTTTCATTTCGTAAAAATCTCCCTCTGAGTAAAGACTAAAGAAACAAAGCATTTCGTAAAAATCTCCCTCTGAGTAAAGACTAAAGAAACAAAGAACATTTAAAAGTGATATCACCTGCTGAAAATATTTTTTCTATGATAGAACGATAAGCATAATAAAAATTGAAGAATAAAGAAGATGATTTTACGAGCTTGTTGCTATGTTGATATATTGATAAAGAACGATAAGCATAATAAAATATTGAAGAATACATTGAGTCTAAATTCTTTTTTTAGGGTGGAAAAACATGACTCTTAACAACTACATATATATGGAAGAATGTATTGATAAAGAAAATGAAGTCTCGAAAAGTAATTGGCAACTACACTCAATAAAAATATGTGAATGATAGAAACGGAACCTGAATACGATTGCGGTGAGCAAAGTCGGAAACAGCACGATGCTCTAGCAAGCTCTGAATTTCTCTCTGCCGTTCTCTCTCAACCCTTACAAGTAAATCAACCAGGGCTTGCCTTCCTCGTAGCCTCCGCAAGTCCCTTCGAGTGTGCTCAGGCTGACCTTCTTCGTGGTCAACAATTGACCCTTCACGAGAATGATCAACTTGAGCAACGTGTTCTTCTCTTTGACTACCACGGCCTCCTCTTTGCTCACTTTCCATCTGTACCCACTGGCGCACAATTCTCACCCGTTCGCGCTCTGTTTCCCCAAGCCATTCATCTCTAGAACGACCAGACCTTCTGGTTGCCATGGATGAATGGTCACCGATGCCACTCTCCATCCAACCACGGACAATATGCCTAACCCTCTCCCTCTCAACGTCGCCCAGATCAGGAGACTGTTCACGACTGGAATTATCGAGCTCTCTGTTTTCATTCTGCGGAACCGGGTCATTTGACCAAGATGCATACTCATTCTCACTTTCAATAGCATCGTCACGACTACCCTGGTTATAATTTTCATGCCTTTCTGACATATTTGTACTGGAACCATTGGTATCAGAGTCAAGACTTCTTTCTTGCATCAATCTTTCCCTTACTCTCTCCCGGGCATTATTTAACACATGTTCATCCTCCAACTCTCGCCACATCTGTAATATAGACGAAGCCTGCGTATTAGGCCTCTCGGCATTCCGTTGCTGCCTTGATGTTGGAGACTCGGTTTCTCTCAAGAAGGAAGAACCAAGAGCCGAAACAGTATGCAACCCCGCTAGGGCCATCAACTCTGTTTCACGATTCCTCCTTTCCATTGTAGTAATCATCTCTTGCGCCTGCCTTGCAGCCCATCTACTTAATAACCTGGAATGGCGCCTAGTAGCTGCAGAAGACTCAGCCAGATCATCCCCTTCAAGATCCGACCTTCTCCTCCTCCTAACAAGCTGCTCGTTCTCATCTTCATCTTCAGTATTACGAGCAGAACTACAACCATGGGATATACGATCCCCCAAATGACCCCTCATAAACTCCTCCAACCCCCTCTCAAACTCCGAACCTACATCACTAGCCGTACTTTCGTTCTTCTGCTGCATTTGTGGCTGAATATCCGCCATCTCCACCTATACTCACCGCTAAAGGCTACCCTAATGTACAATCAATGAAACCTGCAGTAGAAGTTACCACCTCAAACTCACCACCGCCACCTTACCAAACCAAAACTTTCCAAAGATAAGTCAAAATCACAAATCCTATGTTCCTCAAACCTGTTGGCAAATAAGCAACAAACAACATCATGAAATCATATAAAAAGTAAGTAGATTAATCCCTAAAATCAAATTGAATTGGCCCAAAACCATTAAAATTAATAAAAATGTAAACTTGTTACAGCATTAACGACAATTAAGCATTGTAAAACTAACAAAATCATGAAATCATATAAAAAGTAAGTAGATTAATCATTAAAATTCAATTGAATTGGCCAAAAATCACTTAAATTAATAAAAACATGAGCTTGTTACAGCATTAACGACAAACAAAATCATGAAATCATATAAATATTAAGTAGATTAATCACTAATATTCAATTGAATTGGCCTTCAATCACTACAGCTCATAAAAAATGTGAACTTCTTACAGAATTAACGACAATTAAGCATTGAAATACCAATAAAATCATGAACTAATACAAAAAAAAATAGGTACATTAATCACTAAAATTCATAAAAACATGAACTTGTAACAGAATTAACTACAATTAAGCAGTGAAATACCAACAAAAACATAAAATCATACAAAAATTAGTTAAACTAATCACTAATATCTATAAAAACATGAACTTGATACAGAATTAACGACAATTAAGCATTGAAATACCAACAAAAACCATGAAATCAAATAAAAATTAACAAGATTACTCACTAAAATTCAATTGAATTGGCCCAAAATCACTATAATCAATAAAAAAAATATGAACTTGTTACAGCAATAATGACAATTAAGCATAAATCATATAAAAATTAAATAAACTACTCACTAAAACTCAATTGCTAATGTTTGATAATGTTCTTCTTTTAAAGTGAAAAAATTGGTATAATAAAAACCCTGGATTATTAACATTGGAGTTTGATATATATAAATAGAGAAAAGATGAATTGAGGTAGAAAGGGAAAATCATATGAATTTTTTTGTTGAATATGGGGGAAAATAGGAGAAAGAGATGGAATGAGGGGAAAATGTGTGAATTTCATAAATTGTTATAGGCGCAGAGAAATAAAATTAATTTATAGTCAAAATCGAGCTTCAATTGTAAGTTTAAGGAAAATCTTTAACCACGTGCTTTAGTCGGTGAGGACCGTTGGATTATTTCACATAAAAATAATTAATTTTCTATAAACTCGTAACTTATTGGTTGGAATATATGATTAAGGATTTTCCTTAATCTCGTAATTATGACTTGTCTAACTCCAATGTGAATTTTTTTAGTAGTCTACTTCAGTTTTATGTGATATTTATTTCATAAAATGAGTTTAGTGAGTTCAAACTCGTCCATATTGAGTATTATCAAATAATTTAGGTTAGAGGAATGAGATTAGTGAAATTCGACTATATATTATTAGGTGTTTCGAAAACAGTCCTAGTTAAAGAAAGGAAAATAAGAATTGGATCATATCATATAAAATCATAATTACCTTAAAATAATTATATCAAACAGTATTGCAGTATAATTTTTACAATTCTCCATAATCATGGTGGTTGTCAAAATTAGTATACGTTGTTCACAATGATATGTAATGCAGCAATAATTTTTATTATTTGTTTATTAAGCAAGACATACAAACTCATCAGAGTAAAAATTCCTCAAGATACGCGCTTTATCAAATCACAGAAGATCGACCTCCAAACTACGGTAGTCCCTGTCATCAATGACGATTTGCAATAGACAAGCTTAAATTTGCTCGACTTGAGCTCGATTCGATCTCGACAAACTCGACTCCTACTGATCTGGAAATTCTCAACTCGACTCCGATCTGATCTGGACTGGTCTCGATGGTGTCTCTGGTCACCTCGACTGATTCGACTGACCGACCTCGATTCGATTCTGAAATTCTGACTGATTTGATCTTACTGATTAATTTGATTTGGATTAAACTCCTACTTGTTTTGACATGCGTCCCGCCTCACTGACTCAGACCGTCCCACACTTAGATACTATCCGAGCTTCCAGCCTTGAAGCAGTCAGATTCCCTGGCCGTTGTACGGACTGACTGCGTCTCGACTGATCTCTGCCCACTTTGGACTCACTGAATTTACCCGTAGTCATGACTGGACTGACTTACCGCAGTCGTCATAGACTCTGGCTTCGAAAGATTACTACTGGGACTCTCGAGCGATAAGCCATGTACCCTCTCCGCGGGACTGGGGATTTGTTACCCGCACAGATACTTCCACCTTTTTAACTTGGATACCAAGAGGCCACTTGTTTTTCGAGAGGGACTTGTTGATATTTACACTCTTGATTCAGACGTGACCACCTTCGAGCCGCATGAGGATATTGCAGTGATCGCCAGCCGCCTCCTCGTCAGACTACAAAATTTTACCTTTAAAGAAATATTTAGAGCGATTTGCTACATTTAATTCACCATGAGATTCTACCACTTTGACTTCAAGCGAGATTTGGCCCCACTTGGGACTTAATGAGATTCGCTTTCCTCATGGATTGATTTAAGCCAAGTTAAATACATTTAAATTACTACGCTTCTGGCCTTATCAAATTGTTGCTAGGTAGACGATCGCATGGCTAGAAGCCCAACCTCATTGATAATACCGATCAACTAGAGCGCTTTGGTGAAGATATTTCCTCGCTTCTAATCCAAATATGGACCGAACGCTGTATATTCCTATATCCTGATTTGATAAATCAAATACGAAATTTATCGACGTCTATCCTTTCAATAATCAAGCGATCACGAAATTAACTCGAATATTTGAAGCATTCCTTGAGAAACTTCTCACGATTCTCACGATTTTGTTTCAATCCTCGCTAATTATCATGCAAGAATACCTCGATTTCGCACGCATATTTTGGCCATCCGGAGGTGTTTTCACCACCACGTGGTTTTCATCGGGCGATTACGATTTAATTTGTAGTAAACTTCGCAGTTTTTCTCTATATTTTCTCAGGATTTTAAGTTTTTCTTTTGGCGGTGGAACGTCATGGATTGCCGATTTGCTTCATGAAATTTTCTACTAAAAGAGGGGGTCTTTATAGGTTTCTGTGCCCCAAATGCTTGCTTCTCATCGTTGGGCTTCGATTTCAAGAGATCACGATCTTCGACCGGCCGATTTTTGCGCAAGATTCAACCGCTCTGAGACTCAAAATTATTCGTGCTGCCAAAGATTAAATGTGCGCTTCCTTTGTGAAAAGAAGGTTTCATGTTTTTCTGCGCTAAAATATTTTCATATTTGATCCCTAACCTTGAAATTTCGATTAAGACCACACAACTTCTGAAAGATCGATTTCAACCACATAACTCGTGAGTTTCCTCGATTAACCACATAACTTCGCAGCCTCGATTTCGAACTCGCGCTTTCTAGATTCATCATTTCAGCCTACGCGCTCCTAATATTCCTTATTACGATTTTAATCAATAAAATTAGAGATTTTCGGTACCCCTAATTTTAATCGACATTTAACGCACAATAAGTTTCTCAAAGCGAACCCTATTCGAGCTCAATTTTGGTTAATTACCGTAGAAACCCTTATCTTCGACTCTCGATTAATTCCGCGACTTGATTTCTTAACTCTCGCCGATCGGCGCTTAATTCAATTCTGCGCTTAATCGAACCCTACCACGTGGCATCTTTTAGTGGTTTCGACTTTAATTAATTTGATTAATTCATTTTAATCAATTTAATTATTATTTTGATAAAATTTCAATATCTACAGTATATTTTATTTATTTTTGAATTTTTCTTTTCTTGTATATATCTTTTGTTTTTCCAGACTAGCTTCTCCCAGACACCCATTGGTGGGGACGTCATTTTCGACTTGCTTGTATGCTTTGGACATATGAACTGCACGCATCCACTAATTAGCAATATCTTAAAAGCTGATATATTAATTAACAAAATCCCACTAATAACATTCCATCTTTCTCAAATAAAGGTCGTTAATATAGTAAGGTTAGAGTGGATTACTTCTACAATACTAAGTTTAGAGCATGTATATCATCTCCTTTTAAAATTATACAGAGAATAAAAAATTAAAACGAATAAACGATATTCTTTCAGCCTCTCCTAAATAAATCGATCTCCTAAAAATTCTCAGACACACCCCACCTCCAGACTCTCTGCTCCCTAATTTTCTTCCCATACTTGACCTTTCTTACATTATGTAAAAACTTGAAATACATGATTTTTATATTTCTTTTAATAAATTTATGAATTCAGTTAAATTCATATACATACAAAAATTAACCCTAAAATAAAAGAAAAGAGAATGATTGAGTGTATTTTAGAGAAACTTGTAAAAAGTTCTACGACACGCCTGAAAAGCTTATTATTACTCCCTCTCTCCAATTTATTTTTTAATCGACTTTCACATAACGAGATAAATAATCTTTGATCTTTAACTATATTATTAAAAAATTAATATTATAAAAGTACTTTAAAAGACGAACTAAATATAAATTTTTATATTTTTAAAATAAAGACAATTAATAATCATTACCAAATTTAATTTCCACAACGTTAAACGATAATTAAAATTGGGACAGGCATTGCTTAATATTCGTACAAGAAAGCTTGGATTAAAATTACTATTGTAGTCAGTCAGTCCTGCATAGATAATTGTAATGTGGTATGTTATGCTAAGAAATAGAACTGGTTATGTACATAAATAATGGATGACTGTCGACATATTTGTATATATTGAAATGGTGACAAGCTAAAAATGGGTAGAGTAGCTCAGTGCAAGAAGAAGTCCAAAATGACTTTTGAATAAGGCAGAATGTTATGATATTATAATACAAATATATATGTCATTATAATACTGTCTAATTAATTATATTTTAAGGGAATATTATGCATGGTATCCCAGTATGAACGAAATAAATAATTTAAAATGCACATATTGCGATCTATGTCGGTAGGTTCAAGCAAAAGCTAAAGGATCACAAGTTACTATACAAGAAAAGTCTGATTATCACATGATACTCACTTCATCCTCTCCAAATCAGGAAAATTGTTACTCGCTTTATTTAAGTTGGAAAACAATCCTTCATTCGACAAAAGATTAATTGGGGTAGCCACACACATTGGACGATCACTATTTTTGGTATTAGCACATAATGTAGCTTTCTCTTGATTATTGAAGGCTTGCTTGAAGCACGAACCAAATATAAGCTAAGCTTTGCTGTGCTTACAAAAAATACATTAAATATATACTCCAATGGAATAAAATTCAAAAATATTGGATAAATAGTCATTTGAACTCAAAATAAATAAATGCAAAATGTATTGGTATTAATAATTTTTAAAATTTATAAGGACAGATATTTGTATTTGGAGTTCAACAAAGTTTGTCGTTGTGTAACCCTTTAAATGAGACCGATAATAATGTTAGACCCAATAATAATATTTTGAAATGATTTTATTTAATGGGATAAAGCTTGGTTTGATTTGATTAATCGGTAATCGTTTGCCACATCTAGTTCCGTCCGTGCAGATGTCACTAGTTACGTCGCTTTTGAAGGAGTGGTTGGCGAAAGAAGTATCCAATTGCTTTAAGTAATCCAAACAAAAAAATTACAAGAAACCAAAGTAACATGTTTATCTAAAAGATAATTTACCGCTAGCTTTGTCCTCCAATTATGTGAAGACAAATCTAAAGGGTATACTCCAACAGGATATGTATATTCTCAAAGAGTCGAAGGGATTAATAATCATTCATTG
Source organism: Lithospermum erythrorhizon (assembly GCA_019722365.1). Lineage (NCBI taxonomy): Eukaryota > Viridiplantae > Streptophyta > Magnoliopsida > Boraginales > Boraginaceae > Lithospermum > Lithospermum erythrorhizon. The sequence continues at coordinate 633,007 of JADFUC010001644.1, forward strand.
TATTGCATGCATGGTCCGTTATCACTGTGCACGCTTCCATCAAATCATCTCTAAAAGATAACCAAAAACTCCATACCCAAGAAGCCAAACAACTGTTGCATCCCACACTTACTCTTTTGAGCCATGACTTCCTCCCCTTTTTTTTTTTTATTTGTCAAGTTAAAAAAATATATTTCTATTTAATTATCGCTTTGGCTAATTTCCCAATACATTTTCATTTAATATTTTTCAATTTTATCCCTAACATTAAACATACTTCTCTCTATGAGATCAGTGCATTAGCCGCTTCTCCATTCAAAAATTTTAAAAATTATATTTTACTATTAAAAAAATGTAATTTTTAAAATTATTTATTAAAAAAATTAAGCTGTCACTCTCTTAATTTTTTGTGATATTTTCTTCACGTATATAATATTAATTACTTCGCCTCTACAAAAAATCTCCTGCCTCATTAACGCTTTATTCTTTAATTCTTTATATACTTCATTTTCAATACTCCCTCCGTCTCAGTTTAAGTGAGCATTTAATAAAAATTTCTCTTTTCAAGATAAGCCGATCGCTTCATTTACCAACGCAACTTTTACATCAAGCTTGTATTATATCCTAATATCTTTCTTACCTGCTGATATCATTTCTCTCTCCTCAAAAAATCGTATAATCACCCATTTTTTTAATAAAGATTTTCTTTCTTCAAACGATCAAATAAATCGGCATTTGTTGAAAGACAAAATGTTAAAGATTTAACATTAAATAATCAAAAAGTAAATATTTAGTGAATAATTAATGAAGGATATAGATGTAAAACTAACTATTTTCTTAATCAATATATAAATATTTAGAATGAGAAGTAGAAAAAATGGGAGGGAGTAGTAAAGATTATTACTCCTATTAGATACATCACCTTAATGCCAAATTTATGGCTTCTTTGGGGGAGCATCTCACATTGCAGTTGCATGCATCTCAATGTGGAATTATTGAAGAAGATCAAGAGGAAATGACTCAATTGAGAAATGGAGCACAATTTTAGAATCCTAGGTTTTTTATGAATGTATTGGACAAATTAAGGATTCTTGAAGCATGTGGTTTTGGTATGGGGGGCATAGGGGTGGCGTCGTCATGTGGCCGCAGTCTAGCAAATGTTTTTATCTCCAATGTAACCGAATATTATTACTGCTTCCATTGCCTATGTTTGTTGTACAATCCATTATTAACTCAAGGATATGGTTGTTAGGAATATGCTAGGCTCACTAGAAGTCATGAACCCCCATGATATTTAAATTAATCATGGTGTGCCAAACATGACTCATGATATATTAATTTAGTCTTAATTTCACATTTGACCCCCTCTAACTCGTAAACAATGGTTAAATTGTAAATTTGTATCACTAGGGGAAACCACATAACATTGGTTAACAAAACCCCCTCTTCATAGATTCTTGTTATTTTTCTCAAATGTGATATAATTAAGGTGTTTTAGAATCAAACCTTTTAGTGAGTAATATGTATATGTTATTTTGATGGGCTAAACAGGTGAAGTATATCTTAAGAACATCCATTTTTAGAAACAAATCTAGATGGTGAACTTGATTTGTCGATGGACCGAGCTGTATGTATCGGTTTGGTAATGAAAACGAGCCGAGCCGAGACAACCAAGGAATAAGGATCGGTTACTTTTTTGAAGAGGGGCAGAGCCGCAGAGGGCAATCTAAAAAGCTCAAGTCTAGCTCAATCTAGTACTCTACAAACTACAACTGACTAACTAAGTAGAGTTCACCAGTTCAGTGAATAAGCCCAAATTCCATGCTTGGAAATGGTCATGACTTACACAATCACACAATATCAAATTATCAATTATAAGAGATAGTAGGAGACACTTCCTCAGTCTTTGGATGATACTGTGTTGATGATATGATTCGATTCAACAACATTCAAAATTTAAGTGGAAGTGATTGTAATATCCAATAAAAAATAAATGATATAATAGACTTGAAATGATTTGATTGATCAACACGATGCATCAAAGCCTCAAAGGTAAGTTTCGCTAGTAACTGGATTTGATATTTATTACCTAGGCTATCATATTTGAGATTTGATATTATTACTTAGGACTATCCTGATTAAAGTCAAACATACTCAAAATAATTGAGGTGGTTTGTAATTATATATCAATCCTAATATCATAACAACTCCCCATTTGGTCAACAAAAAGTACCAAATAACTCCTCTCTTTAGATAGCACTCGAAAAAGTCCAATAATTTCTACATTTTTACAAAAATAAAACAAATTATATGCCGCTAACAATACGTGACCTAGCTAACTAATTCAATACAGTGCGTACAGATAATTAGATAAACAACAACCTCTAAAATGTTGCAATTAATTAATAACCAGATTTGCAGAAAATTATTCCAATAATCATCCAAACATTTCCAATAATAACTAATGTTTAAAATGAGGCAAACTAACAAAATTCACAATTACGGATTTAAACTAAATAATTCAACATTCATAAACTGGCAGAAAATCACAACACTACAAAAATCACTAAATCTACAATACATAAAAAAACAACAATTTGCACAAATTCAATATAATAATTAATAATTATCAATACTATAAAGAACGATAAGCATCCCTAACTTTATGACCTCGCATTAGGTTTGAATTGCTTGTACCTCATGCTATCAAAATCCAAATCACCCAAACAAGCAATAAAAGCAATCAACTTTAGCAACAATAATCTGTTATAATCAATTCATTTGACAAAAACAACCAAATTGGACAAATTTAAAATTCATAAACTGATATCAAATCACAAGAACACTTGACAATACCATAAAACGCAAATTAGCCTAATAAAATTGAAAATTAATACTAAATTCAAAACCCAAAAGAGCAAATGGTCAACCCTAAGAGCTAGTGAATTTGGTAACAGCTTTAGTCCCTTCAGAAACCGCGTGCTTAGCTAACTCCCCAGGCAACACCAACCTGACCGCAGTCTGAATCTCACGGCTCGTAATGGTTGGCTTCTTATTATACCGAGCCAATCTGGAGCTCTCTTGCGCCAATTTCTCGAAAATGTCGTTGATAAAGCTGTTCATTATCCCCATTGCCTTACTCGATATCCCGATATCTGGGTGGACTTGTTTCAGGACCTTGAAGATGTAGATCTTGTAGGTCTCCACGCTCTTCTTGCTCCGCTTCTTCTTCTTGTCGCCTGATGCTGACGTGGCGTCTTTCGGAAGCTTTTTTCCGGCTTTTGGTGGAGCTTTCTCCGCCGCTGGCTTCTTCTCCGCTGGCTTCTTCTCTGCTTTTGGTGCCATTGTTGGACAAATTTTTGGGAAATTGAGATTGATTTAGGGATTTGATGAGGTGATGAAGGGGGATGTGGGAATCTTTATATAGGGAGATGAGGTGAGATTTGATTGGTTGGATTGGATAGACTAGGATTGAGGAGAGCGGCCGTTGGATTGAGGGGTAATGGACGGTCAAGATTTGGTTTGACTCGGATTGTGGAGATTTTGGAGGGAGTGATCGAAAAGTTCAAAGCTGATGGTGTATTAAGCGCGCTAAAGCGGGAAGTATGAATCGTCGAGCGATCGATTAATTAATTGCTCGGGTATCTAATTCGTTAACATGAATCGAAATTTGTTCGGTTCAAAATTCGAATCAGTTACAAATTGATATTTTGAATCCAAACTTGATTAATAAATCCATTTTACTAATTTATACTTCTTCCCTTTTATAGCTGCTTTTACCAAAAAAATTATTTTTATAAATTGTCAAGAAGATAATAATAAATATTCCATTCGTCTCTAAAATAGATTATCATTTAGATAAAAAATGATTTATTAAGAACAGCCGAAAAGCTGCTATTTGATCAGAAAATTAAAACGTAAAAACGATATTGGCAAAAGCCAAGTAACAATCAACTATTACGTTTAAAAATAATTTTTTGCAACGCTCATTTATTTCGGCACGTGAGTAGCATTTTCACATTTGTATTTTTACTACTTTCTATTGAACCAACCAATAATATTATTTCAATCATCACATTCTACATTTTCAATACATTTCACTACTTTTCTTTTCCTTAATCTACAAGAAAGCTGCTGTAATCCATAAACTAAAAAAACTATGCTGCATTTCATACAAGTCTTGACTAATAAATATATATACATTAACCTATAGCTTTTATCAAGAGATACGCTCTTTTACCATTCGGTGGAAATTAGTCTTGTTTCAGAATCGAATAAAGCCTTTAATCATAATTTAACTAAAATTGCTTTGGATTCATCCATTCATATCAATTCAGTTGGATTAAGAATCGAACCGGATTACCTCAAATCCGCCTCGAATCAAATTTTTGAAAGAATGTCTAACATATAAATATATATCATGCATCACATATCGCGGTATATTTATAGCGAGTTTAATCCAATGGCTATTTAGAACTCAGATCCGATGAAATGTAATTAACACAGACAAGGGTAAGTTTGTTTTACGATAAATACTACCTAAAGTTATTATTTGTTAAATGAGAAACACTAGATTATCTCAAATAGATGCAGATATACCCATTCTAAATATTTCCAAGGCCACATCACATTACTCTTCCTCCATATCATCAAATATTCTCATAATATTTTACATTCTATAATTGAAAATATTTCAAAAAGTTATTCCACTATATCTCTCAATTACATCATTTTCTCTTCCATCCATATCATTAACATATTATTTAATTATCTTTTAAATCTAAACAGAGTGAAATCAAAAATAAAAATAAAAAATCACGTCCAAATCAAACAACCTATTCTCTATTTATGTATCTTTAAAATAAAAAATATCATAAAAAAAATTAAAAAACGATTTAAATAATATGTCAAAATACTAAATAAATAGGAGATAAATGATAAAATCACAATAGCTAATAATCTACAAGAATACATCACACTCCTCAGAGAGTAGCTCTTACAGACGCATGACGTGTCCTACATCGACGCAATACTTTCTTTTTTGGATAATCTGAATTCTTAAACAATGATAAAAGTTTCACCTCTAAATACTTTCAATATTAACCAAATACCTCCAAATATGCTTATTGAGGCAGCACATGTAAGACTTGTCTGGTCTTATGATTTTGAAACTAGAGATTCTATAGAGCAATTGTCTTAAAGGAATAAATACATTCATTCTTGAATCGATCCATTATGCGACTGATTTATTATTTCTGACTATAATATATGACTCAGAGAGCGAACTCTCATTATTATGACTATTTTTGAAGTCTTGAGATTCAAGAAGATTCACTATCAATTTCCCTATAATTTTTCTAAAATTCATTCCCAATTGCCATTTTTTATTTTTTTGGGTTAACTTTTACGACGCTTTTTGAAGAGCTCCCTATTATTCACCCAAAATCAAAATTAAATATTTCAAATACGCCAATAAATTTAGAATAAAATTAAATTTTAAAAAGTAAAACAATATATTAAATAATGACGCTGAATGTCATTTTTTAATTTATATTTGTATATGACGAGTATTTATTTATTTTTATTTTTACTTTTTATATAATTGAAAAGAGTACAAAATGAGGGGAGAAAAAATAATAACCGCAAAATATGAGTGATAAATTTGGGCAGAATTGCATGAAATAATTTTTATTTTAACAAGCTTTTTAGGAAAGTTTGTACTGGCCCAATTTTTGTCCATTTTCTTAATTTCAATCTCTAAAATAAATTTTTAGAAAGTTGATGTAAGTGATCTAATAAAATAATAATGATTGAACGGTTAAATTCAAAATCTTATAAATCTAAAGAATTAACCAAATGCGCTTAATGGTTTTGGCAATAAGCTTTTTTGTGAATTTCTTTTTGTTAAGGAGCTTACAAAGGAAAGTTATAATCTTTTGAGCTTGGGGACATAAGTAGCTTAAAGAAAAGTTTAATTAAAAATGGTTAAGGTTCAAACCTTTTGAATTCAGTGATAAAAATATTATTACAAAATAAACTAAATTTATATCGTTCAAACTGAATCAAATTTTTAATTCGAATTTCATGAATCCAAATTAAAGTTTAAGCGAAATTGAAATTATATCCCACCAGAACTTCGAAACGTTTTTTCCCAACCAGTTGTTTTGAACCAAATCGATATTTAAAGATATTTCACAATCTACATAAAATTGAGTCATCGGCTCCGAGACATAGGTGAACTATAAAGATCCGACAAGTCGTGGTGACAACTTCCGCATTCTCGTAGAGTGTTGTTTCGATTCCTAATATGATCGTATGTATTGAGTTGATCACATCCAATTGGTCAATATGTAGGAAGTTAGGATGAGGATTTCTATTTTTTTTTTAATGAAATTGAATCATCATCTCCGCTTGCACATGTACATCCCTTAAGGTTAATCAAAACACGCTTTACAGTAAAATTAATAATAAAAATAGTTTATTGCAAAATGAGGAAACAAACAAAGTAAGCATAAATACTAAATCTTGAGCTCATTTTTCCAAATCCAAACTTATCTATATTTTTCTTCTATTTTATCTCTTTACATTTATTTAATTATGGAAAATGGAGATTCAATTTACAACTCGTCAACGGAAAATGCTCAGAATCAATCTCCTTCACCAGGTTTTGATTTTTTGAACCATTTTTTTATTTTAATTTTTTGAAGCATTTTTTGGTTTGGATCTGAATTAATTCGATAATTTGGGATTTAATTATTTGGGTATGTTTTACTATATTTGTCCCAAAAAGATTGTCCAGTTTGATTTATAATTGATTCGTGTAACTTTGATTTGAATTGAAATAAGCATGTTTATAGTAAATTACATTATAAGGATTGTTTAGGATTCAGTTATTTAAATATGGTTTACTATAATTGTCCCGAAAAGATTGTCCAGTTTGATTTTAATGGTCAAAATTAGCATACTTGGTAGCTTTAATCGATAAGTGGAGCTTTGATTTGGATTGAAATTAGCATGTTAATAGTAGATTGCATTAAAATTGTTAATTATGATTCGATTATTTTTCATATGTTATAGTTAGTCTGTCCCAAAAAGATTGTCCAGTTTGATTTGGTAGATTTATCTGACTTGGTAGATTTAATTGAGATGCGTAACTTTGATTTGAATTGAAAATTAACGTGGTAATAGTGAAGTACATCGAAAATGTTATTGAAATTCAAAATTGGATAATCTTTTCCGGGTGGAGGGAGTATTAATGGTCAAAATTAACAGACTTGGTAGCTTTAACTATACTCGTACCTTTCCGGATGGAGGGAGTATTGTCATCTCATTATATGCAACTGGGATTCGATAGTAGCTGTGGTAGAAGACATTAATTCAAGGGTCAAATGATAACCTTGATTCCAAATAAAATAAATCGTTTTGATTTTAATAGTTCTGCTTCACGTGAATTAAGATGTCATTTCATTCGCTGTCTAAATTTACCTTTTTCCCTGGCCCGTTGCCCAGTTCATGATGACGACAAGACCACATATATTAAGTTCCTCTTGTCAAACGCCGAAGCTGGTTCAGTAATTGGGAAAGGAGGTTCAACAATTAATGATTTTCAATCACAGTCTGGAGCAAGGATTCAGCTCTCACGCAACTTTGAATTTTTCCCTGGAACATCAGACAGGATAGTGATGGTGTCTGGAAATATTGATGACGTGCTCAAGGCAATTGATCTCGTTCTTACAAAAGTTCTTGAGGAGGTAATGAAAAGTGCCAAACCTTTTTTTATCGGAACTATTAACATTTTAACCAAAAATGATAATCATATCATTTATCTTTGATGACAGTTCTATGTTGATGATGGAGGTGATTCTGAGCATAGGTCAAGAGTTAGACTTGTCGTGCCAAACATTTGCTGTGGTGGAATAATTGGGAAGGGAGGCATGATAATAAAGTACAAGTTCTCTCCCTTTTTGCATACACATTGTTATCTAGTTTTCTGATGCCTTAACTCGACCTATTGTCGCCTAAGAGGGTGATTCCTCTGAAAACCCGTAACTTACCACTTATCGGTTGATATTTAAACTTTCCTAAGAATTTCAATTTCATGATAGTTGCATATAATAGGCAGGAAGTGCTTCATCCTCAACAGGTTTTTCAGGGGCAACTAATAGTTTCTTCTAAATTTTGAGTCCTCAGCATTCATCTTATTTGTTTATATAAATGTTGATGAATTAATAAATTATTAATTTATTGATTAATTGACATATCACTTAATTAATAAAGTTTCATATTCCCAAGAGTATTAATTTGTAGAGGTTTTAATGTAGACATTTTTGCTTCCAAGCCTGTAACTGAGTGGAATGATATTTCAGGTCATTGATCGAGGATTCTCGAGCTGCAATTAAGATATCACCTCCAGAGAACATGTATCCGGGGTTACGTGATAGGCTAGTGACATTAGTTGGCGCTATAGGAGAACAAATGCGGGCTATTGAGTTGATACTGTTGAAATTGTCAGAAGATCATAATTACATTCAGTCTATTAATGCTCCATTTCCATACCCAGGTATGATACTTATTTTCTTTTAGTTTATGGGGCTTGCTGTTTGCTCTTTCCTGTACTTGAACATTTTCTGGCATTTCAGTTGGTATTTTAAATCTTTCACCTGTTATATTGTGGATTCTTTTTTTGCTAACCCTGGAGTATGAGTAACCTGCCACTCATTGAATATCTATTTAAGTTATTTTTCTTGTAATAAGGTAAACATAGTTGTGAAGGCTCTTAGGAGATATATTTTATTTTTCTTTTGTCCTTGGGTCATACTGCATCATGATTTTCAAAGCTCGGTATTTAAGTTTCAGTTTTCGCTGTCTCTCAGCTGACAAGAGATTGGTGTGTCTTTTGTTGCGCACTTGCACTTTCGGAAATTGTAATTGTATTTTCTACATGGTTGATAAAATTTATGACAGTTTTGGAAATAATGTTGCATCAAAGGGTTGTGTGTTGGCTCTTTATTGATACATGCATATTCTGTTTCAGCTGCAGGGTTCAATGGCATGAATTATGGGCTAAATGGAGTTGGAGGGAAGTTTCAGAATAGCAGACCCTATAACAAGGTTGATTTACTTAGAACACTTTCTTATGGCATGACTCTCTTCTAAAGTTTAGTAATCTTCGATTTTTCTGTTTATTTTATTACCAGACTTCTTATGGTTGCTTTAGTATAATTGCTTTTGTTTGAGAGTGCTATATATATAAGTATAATCCTCCCTCCACTTTTTATTTGGCCATTTCTCTATTATTTTCATAATTACTGCTAGGGGGTGTTGGTGTGTTGTGAGTGGGATAGGGAAGGGAGAGTTCCTCTGGGTCCATGACATCTCGTTTGAATTTTTAAAAACAAATATCTCGTTTAAATTATTGAAGCATTTAAAAGAACAGTACTTCAAGCATATGTTTAATTAGGTTTTTTTATCACTTATTTGGTATATCTTAACTGAAAGCTGCATGTGTAATCAGGAAGAAGCTGCTAGCTCTGTAACTATTGGTGTTGCGGATGAACACATAGGCTTAGTTGTTGGACGTGGTGGAAGAAGTCTTACCGAAATAAGTCAGGTGCATAAGCTGGTTTGTGTTTGATGATCGTTGCTGATCAGTTATTAACTTATCTCGTTCCTTGCAGGTTAGTGGGGCTAGAATAAAGATATCAGACAGAGGTGATTTTATGTCTGGGACATCTAACAGGTATTCAATGTTGTGAACGCCTCTTTGGATTGTGTATAATCGGCAGAAACGAGAAGCTGCAATGTTAGTGATTGATTGTCTACCTTGCAGGAAAGTGACCATTAGTGGTTCTCAGAGAGCTATCAGTGTAGCCGAGGACATGATCACTCGGAAAGTAGCATCTGCTGTGCCGGCGATGAGTTAACGAGTATTGTGTAGCTCTGGTGTACTTGAGATGAAAGTTTTGTAGTAGACCTATACGTATAGATGTCTGTGTGCATTCATGACTTGGGAGTGTTGTTTGTGCCATACATAATCACTTATTTCGTTGAATTTATGTAAGTTTGATTGAGTGAATATGTGATCCAGTGTTCAAAAAAAATCAAAGTTCTCTTTATTTGAAGATAACTACATAAGCTTTCCTAGTTGGAATATTCACTCATGCATGCAATCTTATTCCAATGGGACTATTACAAAAAGATATAAAAATGCTAAATTGTATGCATGAAGGTTATGCATGTGTACGTTCGAAATAACCCGCCTACTAATATTACGTTGATAAGATATAAGTTTCTCATGAAAGATTTCAGTAAAATTTAAAATTTCGAAGTCAGTATGGTAATTTAAACAAAACTAATGTTGGGCGGTATTTCAAGAAGGGACCCGTGATAGTATAAATGATTTCTAATAAAATCGACGATCAGACTAGATATATGAAGAAGTAGTTTATGTTATGGAAAACTTGGTTATCTGGGAATCTAAGCCATCGTAAATTTAAGCATTTAAAAAGTTTTAAACAAACCGAACCAAAATTTTAAGTCATTTTAAAATCTCACAATCCTTATTCATCATTTTCCAACACACACAAACTCATCCCCTTTCTCTCTCCTCATGGTCGAAATCCCCCATCTTCCCCCTCAAAAAATTTCTTTCCATTTCTCTATCGATTGTCAGCTTAAACGCAGTTAACAAAGCCATGATTTTCTTCCTCATCATTCTCATCACATCTAGGTAAAAGAAAGACGAATCTTTTGGGATATTTCTGAGTTTTTAAAGAGTTGGACTTTTCTTGGATTTTGTCGATTTTTGCATCTCGAACGTATTATGGCATAGAAATGTTATCCGAGTATCGGCGTAGTGGGAATTGGGAGGTGATTTTGAGTAGCTACTGCTGGGGAAAGCCGTAAGTTGTATGTCGACTTTTATCGACTTTTCTTAAATCAATTTTGTGAAATCTGCAATATTTATGCTGTATGACTTTAATATGTTTGAATCGGGTATTAATCGCTTGGCCGGACATGAGACAAAGAGAGATCGTAATTATGGAAGTTCGGGAAAAAGTTTGTATGGTAATTAGTGCTCAATTGGAGGTCAGATGAATTTTGCTAATTACTTGTTAATTGATTGCTAGATTGATTAGAACGTGCTTAAGATGTTATTGTTGGGTAATAAGCGTGATGACAAATATTGAGATTTTTCTGAGGTTGGCGATTGAATACATACGCTTTTAACGTTGGTATACCAATCTGGAAATAGATGATTAAGCAAGAGTCAGAATTAATCGCGAGAAGATAGCAGCACTCCGGGGTTTATATAGACGTTAAGCTGCTTATTCCTCGCTAACGTGTTATAATGTATAATTTTCTTAATAGGAGTCGAGCCCGGATCTAAAGACAATGACCGCATGTAGATATTACTACTTCTTTTTGGGCTGCGCGAAGACAAATCTCACGATTTTAATCTTTCATATACTTCATGTGTTGTTTGAGACTATTCTGACATGCTGTGATTGCGGTGGCTATAATCGATATTATGTGAAAAATTGTGATTTATGATGCATAGTATGAAATAACCGGATTGATGACATGGCGTAGATAACTATGATTACGGCATGCTATGACATAAATTGACATGAAGTTACATTACGAGATAGTTTTTGATATAATTCATGTTATGAAATTGTGTGTGTGGTCAGGTGCTACGTGCGGCCGTGTGTTGCAAAGCAAGGCGGTGGCTAAAGCGCAGATGCGCTGATTGCTTTACGTGGTTATTTATGAGTCAGGTGACCGACCGGGAGGCTCAAAGCGTGCATATCATGGGTAGCCCCGTGATTCGGGAGGTTCGTGCGATATGCACATCGGCGGGTGTACCGGTCGGGAGGATGCTGAGGCCCCATCTCATTATTCGAGGCGGATTCCCTGCCAGACATTCGGCGATTCTCATGCTACAGACATTATTTGAGCGATTCCTCATACGCCAGATTATCTGTGGAGGCGGATTCTCATGTGTGTATTATTTGGAGGTGGATTCCTCATATGTGTATTATCTCAGTGGAGGTGGATTCCTCACTTATTTAATTTTGTGTGTCGAGATTGTTTCCTTTAAATGAATATGCATTAGTTGTGAATATAATCTTCATGTGTAAAAAGTTGTCAGGTAACATTGTATGGGAGAAATCACGGATATGCGGACGCTATTTTTAGTACCTCGACACGTACGCGTGATATGATATATTTATATATATATAAGCATGAATATATAGTTTTATCAATCACTGCAGATTTTGATTCACTCAAATTTTAATAAATAATTCTCTATTCTACAAGGGCGCTTCACGCCTAGGTTTTTAGGAGCGACGGCTGAGGTGGCCGGCGAGCGGTTTTTACGAGTCATGGGAGATCATAGCAGCGCGGTGGCATAGAAGTCCTCATCACCATTTCTTTTTGTTGAAAATTTGTATATTTGAGATCAAGGGTTGTATTATATTGACGAAGTCTGTTGTCATACTTTTCCTATGCATTTATTTTTGATTAAGGTTTCGTCAGTCTGCTATTTTGTCGGATGATTGGTTGAACACCAATGATGGAAATAGGAGCTTATTTTGATAATGTCAGCAGTTATGTTGTTATTGTATCCATCGCTTACGACTCGTATACAAAGTTTAACGACCAACCTCGCAAGCACAAGGTGGGCTGCTACAATTTTATTCAAACGCAATAGTTAGTTCATGGATCATCACCACCAATGCCACCTCCGTATCCCCATCCATATCCCGACCGCCACCAAAGCTGCAGCCATCTCCGGGGAGATGTACCGCCACCTCCCTCCGCCTCCAGTTCACCCCCTCCCCCACCGCCTCTACCATTGTCCCCTCCACTCCCATAACCCGAACCGCTTCCATAGCCATTTCTAGACCTGTTGGATGAGCCGCCACTACCTCCTCCACGGCCACCATTATCACCCCCTCCACTCCCATAACCCGAACCGCCTCCTCCGGCTCCCTCGAACCACTACCACTACCTCCACCGCCACCTCCACCTCTAGGAATCAGATCCCCGGAACCATATCCTAATCCATAACCACTGCCAAAGCCGGATGCCGAACCAGCCCCGCCTCCTCCACCGCCACCACCTCCCCCTTCACCATAGGCCATCTTGCCCAGCCTTGCACCAAAAGCAATATCGACTAAAAGCAAAACCAATACTAAACCAACTAAAAACTTGGAAGAGGGGCTATCAAGATTTGCGCCAATAATGTGGTAAACTGGAAAATGCAATACTATTTGAATGAATGTACTATATATATATATATATATATATATATATATATATATATATATATATATATATATATATATATATATATATTCTGTGGAGTGAGGGAATAAACCAAGACAAGTGGAAAATATTTATAGGGAATTATAAGGAATTTGAAGTTGATGAACTAAATCTAGAAGTTGTTCCAACATGGTAATTCATGCATCGCATAAGTTCTTGGTGCTATCTAGCAACCCAATCAAAACAATTATTCTCATGATGTGGAATTCCGTTTTCAAAGTATGAAGGACTTTTACTAGTTTACAGTTTTCCAACTCGATGTGGAAATTAAAGTGAAAAAGATTAAATCGTGTTTATTGGGTTGGATTTTAAAAACTTCTCATGATACGAAGACAATCCTTATACAAATTTCAATTATAATATCCAATTTACTACGGAGTATTATACTGTTGAGATCATGGGAAGGATGAACAACTAGCACGATTTAAATGAAATACCACATGTTCAATAAAAAAAATACTTATTCCATTTTAAAAAATATATAATTTTTAATGATTGAATTTTAGTATTTAGACACAATCTTTTTGTTTTATATAATTCATTTTTCTAGTAGCATTATAAATATTTAGATCGAAGTTATGAGTGATAATAAAGTCCATCCTTATATAGCATGGCTGCTATAATAAACACACCTGGAATGGTGTAAAAAAGGATGTAATTATTATTTTATTCCCCTATTTATAAATATAGTGTTGAGGAAGTTTTATTTAAAATTAAAATAATCATTTCACAGATTATTAATACTATTTGGGTATATTTTTAGAGGGACTCTAGGAGTCCCACTAAAAGCACATTCAAACAGTGAAATGATTATTTTGTCCATAATGAAACTTCCTCAAACAACTACACTTACAAATAGGGGCTAAAATTACATTCAAACAGTGAAATGATTATTTTGCCCATAATGAAACTTCCTCAAACAACTACACTTACAAATAGGGCCTAAAATAGTAATTTCACACCCTTTTTTTGTTACTGTTTGGAGTGTGATTTTAGCGAGCTAAATCTTGGGTCCTTACAAAAATTTCTACACATGATGCTTACTTTAATCATAGCCATTGGATCTTATAATTAAGTGGATTTTGATCTAATGGTTGGAATAAAATAGGAGTATTTTAGTAAATTTGAAATTAACAACCTAAGAACATGCTCTCAATGCAATTATGATAATTTTGCTCTACTGATATCACCATGACGTCATGGCAGTTATGAAAGTTGATCTCTTCTCCAGAGATCTCTCAATATTTTTTTAATTTCATTATTTTTTTATCTTAATTTCCTTTCACAAATTTATTCAATTTGTAAATAAATTTCCCGTTCATTCTCTTAAATAAAAAAATCATCATCTTTTTCACGTACGAGCCCCCCATATTGAATGAAGGTGATTTTACAATTATTTGATAATGGGCATTTTTTTTCAACATTACCAAATTATTTTTTCTTCAATTTTTACGTATACTCAAATAGACACAATGTTGAAGATTCAATACGAATCTGATAATTCAAGTAGATCTCGTTACACGTACTTTGACCTTTTTTTCCTCATTAGTATATGTTCTTAAAGAGTTCAAGTTTGGTATGTCGACATTCAATTCAAGATTCTATTTTTGTGCAATTTTAGTATGTGAATTTTACTGTTTTTAGGAACGAGGATTTGTGGGTATCGAGTATATACTAGTTTGTGTTAATGTGAGTAGAAAATAATATTTAATTTGGCATCAATATCAAACTACCTCAGAAAATAATGGTGCTTACAAAATGTTTGTAAAGACTCAAGTCAATCTCGACATTTTAGTACTATGTGTATATAAGATTTGGTTTAGCGAACCACCCAAACAATAATAAGAAGGGTTAGACATTACTATTTTAGCCCCTTTATTTGTCAAGATAAGCGAGTAATTTTATTTAGCAAAATAAATATTTCCATGACATTTAATGCTTGGGTGCTTAGTTTTAATTTATCAGCCCTAATTATATCCACACTGAAACAGTATCAAAAAGCATAGAAATGAATATTTTGCCCCTAATAAAACTTCCTCAAACACTACTTACAAATGGGGGGGGGGCAAAATAGTCATTTCACCCCAGTTTTAGACACTGTTTCGGTGTGACTTTAGCTCCCGAGCGTATATAGGTGTAACACTATTGGGGCAACATTTTGATAAAATGAGTTAAGGGGCTATTAATGAAATTACTTAAAGTTGAGTTGCTTCTTAGAATTTAAAATAAAACTCAAATTCCCCTTTTTGCAAAACCCTAAACCCTTCACAAAGAGCAGAGCTTAGAAAATTCCCACTTCTACTAATGGCAGTAAGTAATTCGATAATTAAACTATTTTTATTTGCAATTATTCAAATTATCGATTTATATTTTCTGAAATTGTTAAATTTATGTCAATTTTTTATTTGAGTTATTCTGTATCTAAACGAAAATTGCCCAAATAGTTAAGAAATTTGGATTTTTGTTTTTTTATTGGTTTATTGGGCTAAAGATATCATTTTTTTAAACATGGTAGTTTTTGAATTTTGATAATTGACTCTTATTGGACAATTTCATTGGTTAAGCTTTAGCTTTAGTTAAGAAATTTGGATTTTTGTTTTTTTATTGGTTTATTGTGTTAAAGATATCATTTTTTAAACATGGTAGTTTTTGAATTTTGATAATTGACTCTTATTAGACAAATTTATTGGTTTTAGCTTTATAATACCTCCATACCTAAAAGATTGTTCAGTTTGCCTTTCTAATGGTCAAATTAACGAACTTTGATGTATGGATTGACTCACGTAACTTTGATTTTGATCAAAATTTTCCTGTTAATAGTAATGGGAGCCTCTTCAATCTCCAGAGGAGTTGGGGCATGTTGATGTTGATGATGAGTAAAGAATATTACAAATGCTAACATTGATATATATTTTTACCAATTATTATACAACATATATAAAAGTAATTGTGTTCAAATTTAAAACCGGACAATCTTTATGGGATGGAGGGTCTATTTCTGTTTTCAAGTAATTTTTGAATAATTTTGTTTGACTGATGTCTGGAGTAGTATTGTGAACAGCATATTAAAATATGTTTCAACTATATTTGAAAGTTGGACTAACTTGTTGTTTCTTTGCAGACTGTTCCAGTGAATCCAAAGCCTTTCTTGAACAATTTGACTGGAAAGCCAGTCATGGTGAAGTTGAAGTGGGGAATGGAATATAAAGGTAGGTTGTTCTTGAACTTTTCTTTTGGTAATATTGTAATTTAGTCATATTGCTTGTTGTAGTTGGAGTAACATAGTTATACAGGTTAATCAACCAATCTATATTGTTTCTTTCAGGTTTTCTGGTTTCTGTGGACTCATATATGAACTTGCAGGTATCGTGAAGTAGATATTCGGTCCTAATTGTATTACTTTGCCGTGTATATCCCCTTGCTGCTTGTTAGTTTGTACATGGTTGGGATCTCTCTCTAATTTGTTATTATTTTAGGGTGGGAGGGTATCATCTATCTGCATCCAAACTTTATTTTTCGTAGATCAATGATCCCATGGATTAATTTACTGTTAAAAAATATTTGGATTCTGTTGGCATTAAGTAATTTCTTACTTTTGGATGTGGTGGTTCTTTTGTTGGGTTGTTATCTTTTATGCCATTTGAGATTATGTTGTAATTACATCATTCACTTCTTTGAGCAGCTTGCAAATGCAGAAGAGTATGTTGAGGGTCAATTTACTGGAAATCTTGGAGAGATCCTGATCAGGTATTTTATCACTCTGATGGGGTTTCCTATTCATTGGGTTGGAATAACAAGAAAACTAGTGACAAAAATTGATTTAAAAACAACCTATGAGAGAAGAATCAACAACTTGGTGTGCTAATTCATATTAATCTGGACTACAGATGCTCTACGAAGTAGAATTTAGAATTTGAGTTTCTATTCATCTACTAAACAATGAAGGACTTCTTGATACTAGCCTCTTCATCTATACTAATAATTCAAGGTACATGGTCAGGATTGTCTTGACTCTTGATGGAGTCTGTAATTGACATTCAATCCTTGTGATTAATATCTTGTTGGATTTGTCCTATACTCCTATGTTGTGAAAATATGTCCGCTTCATACATTTTAATGTTCACGCAAAACACTCTTAGGTTACAGTGAGCTATAAATTGTAGTCCAAAATCGTGCTTAATACCCTTCCAAAAAAAGTTAAGCCTAACCGAACTTGTAATTTCTATAGTAGAACCTGGTTTATGGCTTATAATATTGGGTTTCTGTTTTCTTCGGATCTTCTTTTCTCTTCATAAGAGAGCCTACATTCTGTTGATTGAGTAAGCATATGTCTACCTAGATTATTTTTTCTAGATTCTTCTAATGGCATTCTGTTAGAAGATAGTTTATTGCTTCTACTCTTTTTTTTGTCTGTCCGTCATATTGGTGAAGCATGTTGTTGATAGTTCATCTGGTACTGTATGTTGTTAGTTGCTGCAATAATACTCTTCTTTTTTTACTTCTCCATCGAATCCTATTCTTACTATATTCATCTGCTCGATTGCATTTGCAGGTGTAACAATGTCCTATACATGCGAGGCGTACCAGAAGACGAAGAAATCGAAGATGCTGGTCGCGACTGAATCTGACTTGGTGAGAGCTCGACGACTCCTGCAGTGGATACCTGGTTGCAGACATTGATGTCTTTTTTATCCTCTGATATTGGACTCACTACTTCGTCTCATTGTTCTTTCAAATCTTAGAATTCATTCCGAATTTCCAATTTGTAAAACCTTTTCCAGTTTGATGACTTGTAGGTTGATTCAAATCTACATTTTGCTGAAGAAATCTTCTTTAATCATCTCATGTTTCAACTGCACATTCGATAGTTGACCAAGGGTTCACACCTCATATTCTACAAGAGAAGTGACTAATTTCTTCTTCCGAAACATTAAGAACTAAGGAGATAAAACAATTAGATTTGGATTCCTATCTTGAAATGGAAAAATTGTAACATTGGATCTCGCTCTTTGCGAGTAATATTCGTAATCACTATATGTTGGTGGTTACCTTCACATGGAAGAGTTGTAAAGGTACATACATTGCTTATCATGCTATTTAGCACAACACAATTACAAGCAAAATTCCATTCAAATAAATCTATCAACCTAGTTTTTTTCATCAATATGAATTACAAATTATAAAGATAGAGACTTGTAACTTTGATAAGATGACACCATATTATCAAATCATCGATATCTATCAACTTTGTTTAGGATAAATTATAGAAGGATTTTTATCCATATGCTTATTTCAATGTAGAAAAGTTATGATTATTCTTCTGTCATTTTATCATTTTAAAATTACGAAGTTAAATAATACTGTATAAGTTCGATAATATCTTATGAAAGATATATAAAGAATTTTAATTCATTTTAAATTTACGAAGTTAAATAATTCTGTATACGTTCGATAATATCTTATGAAATATATATAAAGAATTTCAATTCAATATAAATGACATTTCGTTTTCTCGTTTCAATCTTTAACCATGACTTTATATTTATTATTCTAATTAATATAAAATTAATATATACTCATCTTTAAACATAGTTTCATACTAATCCGTATTATTTTCTTATAATTTTTCCAAATAAAACTACAACACCATTCATGGTAAAAAAATGTACAACAAATAATAATTAAAAGCACTATTAACATGAATTGAATAGTTATTAAGTACGAATCAAATCAAAATTATATCTTTAAATCAAGATATTATATTATTATAATGGAATGTGCAGCCGCTACTCGAAGATTAATTGGTTAAATTATCGAACAAATTTCCATAATAAAAAAAGAACTTTCTTTAAATTCAGTTTTATTACATCCTCTGAATAAACAAACGTATTTTGTTCATCCTTGTCCTAGCTAGGTGCTTGTGTTTGATCTCACCTACATTCATCAGATCTCTAAGTTCTCTTGTAAGATTTCATTTTTTAATAAAATTATTCAATTCTTGATCTAGTATTCAATTTGGTTTTTAATAATGCTTCATAATAGTGATAATCATTTCTATATAATTGATTAGGAAAATTGATGTTATTGTAAATTTGGAATTAGGGAAATTTAGGATTTGGGTTGTTTATGTTATGTTGACAAAGCGATCTGTATCCACTTTGGAGATTTAATCAATGAATTATGAAGCTAATTGTCTGGATTTTATCATTTAATGCACAAAAAGTAAGAATTTTGGGTTTAAATTATGTTGCATTTTGTTTGTAACTTTTGATTTAGTGTACATGTTAAAGACTTGATTTTTAATGTTTTTTACTTTTTTATCTTAGTGGTTAAGCTCAAATTTCGTAGAAAATGGTTTAGTGTGTATATTAGAGTAGTCTAACCAAATACTAAGCAGATGGAGGTCACTAATATCAAATTTAGGGGTTGATTTTCAACTTTTACATAAAACCAGTTTCCTCATTTTACTCTTTGGTTATCGAGAAGAGGCGTGGTTTGGTTAGTCTAGTTGGTGGCTATATTTATAATTTTGTAGATGAAAAAGTAATTGAAGGACTGTGTAAATATAAGGGTTGGTGTAAAGAAATTTGAAAGAATTTGAGATCTTTTTTATGTTTACTCCTTTTTTGTCAAGCCTCAACATATATTTGAGGCGAGGGAGGTTTTGAGCACTCTGATGTGAATGCTCGTAAGCAGCCGATCCTAGTTTATTTGTTTGTTACAATGGTTTTTCTGTTTTATGAGAGGAAGACATTGGGGATAGACTTTTTTAGAAGAATTCTGTGTTGATCTTGGTTGCTGATCACTCTCACCTCAGTCTTTAATTATGAATCTCTTTGTCGAGCTCTGGCGTATATGAGTTTCACTTATGCTTCATTGGTTCCATGTAAAATGGGTGGAAGGGGTGGGGAAGGCATTTAGTTTGGTTTTTGGAAGGGGAAAAGAGATGGGACTAATTCATGGAGTCCACATCTATCAATGGACATGAAAAGAGGTTAACGGAACCTCCGCTCTTCCTTTCATTTCTTACACAACACGAAAATGCAGGGTACTCCCCTTCTCCTCCTGTATGTAAAAAGGAGGTTCCCGTCCCCACCCTCGCCAGTGAATCAGATGGACTCTAAGTCATAGTCACACCTTCATATTCATGAGGCTGACATAACTAATACTGTAATTCTTTCTCCATTATTGTTGATTTTGGTTTTCTATCTCGGCTCATTCTTAATTGCGCTATTTATTTTCTTCTATCGCAAATGATTGTAATTATGGTCGAGTGACATGGTTTCGTCAAGAACTTAATAGTCTCTGTAGCACTAGTAATGCATTTGTTTGACCATTGCTTCCTGCAAAATGACACACGTTATCAATCATCTGTCTACACCATTATCATGGTTATATTCTCCGCATAACCTTTCTTCATTTTTGCATACCATCCCTATTTACTGAATGCTTCTCCTAGCTAACGTTTTATGGTCGTCCATGGTGTTCTAATTGAAGACACCGTTAGCAAGGAAGCTGCAGCAAATGCATTCCTTGTATGTGTTACTTCTATCATTTCATCCCAAGTCCCAACTTGACAAGTACCTGTAATTAGCATTTATTTTGTAATAAACAGCTATTAGGAGCTTATTTGTGTTATAAACATCGTTTAATGTCTTCCAGGTGTAGTGTCCTTAAAGAGTTGATATGGCAACCGGAAGTCAAAACTGGCACTTAGATTTGGTATATGATCAATGGTCAGCAGTTCCTGTATCAAGTCCTCGTCCTGCTGCTCGCTACAAGGTTTTTTTTCCTTGCCTTCCTTAGGTTGGACTATTAGAGACACCATGACCTTGAAATCATGCATGCTGAAGCATACACTAATAACACTACTACTTTCTACTATTTAAATCTTATATGCTTTGGCATTCTTATCTTTCACTTCAGCATGCGGCTGCTGTATTTGAGAACAAATTGTACATTGCTGGTGGAAGCCGCAACGGCCGCAGCCTGGCCGATGTTCAGGTAGCTAAAGTGCTTGCTGACGAGCCATCTCTCTCTCTCTCTCTCACACACACACACAGAGACACCTTGTGCATTTATGCCGTAAAATTAATTACTTATGGTGATAACCTTTTATTATTTAGTTTTCCATTTGCATTATACGGAGTAATTTTTTATTGTTCTTATACTTTTTCCAGGTCTTAGACCTTAGAAGTTTATCATGGTCCACTGTCAAGCCCATTGTGGAATCTACTAGTGGGAAATTAGCAGTTCTTCCCACCATCTCTGGTCACAATATGGTATGTCAATGTTCATATCTGACTTAATTACATTATTATTTTGCTATATGACATTTCTCTTCTTATTTATTTATTGGTGAATATCAAATTCTCATATATCTTTAGATGTGATGTTTGAACGTCTAACTAACAATTAACATTTCTTGGACAGATCAAGTGGGGAAACAAATTACTTCTAATTGCTGGTTACTCAAAGGATGAATCTGATAATGTAGCAGGTTCAGAATCCACATATTTTCTTCTTCCATAAATAATACTCTCTCCGTTCCTATTTACTTGTCTTTTTAGGCCAATTTTTTTGTTTCAAATTACTTGTCTTTCTAGCATAAAAAATTGTAATTCTACATTTTCAATGGACTTTTTGTCTATTTTTTGTTATTAAATTATCAACCAACCAATAATATAGTTTCAATTAATTGTCATTTTACATTTTCAATGTACTTTTTGACTATTTTTTCATTTTCTTAATCTATGTGCAAATGGCTAGGAAGACAACTAAAAAAGAACGGAGGAAGTATTTTTTATTTTGAATACTCTTTTCTCATCAGTTCTTTCTTTCTTATATAACTTTTCGTAGTGCGGTTCATTGACCTAAATTCACATCAATGTGGTGTTTTGGAGACGTTTGGAGATATACCGGTAATTGACTTAACTTTTACTATCTCATTTTTAACTTTCTTGTTTCCTCTCTCAATCCTTCACCGAGCTTCAGTTCAAAATACTGAAGCTGTTGATGTAATTTCACTTGTCCTTCATTAATAGGTGGCGCGGAGTGGTCAATCTGTTACGTTGCTTGGCTCTAAATTAATAATGTTTGGTGGAGAAGACAGGCGTCGGAAGTTGCTGAATGATGTTCATGTTCTTGATCTGGAAACAATGGCATGGAGCATTGTGGAGACAACGTCAGTATTAAAGCCCTTTGCAACTGATAGGTTTAGTTGGTATTTTTTTGTAAAATTGTTTCACTCTTTGATAGGCAGGCGCCTCCAGAACCACGATTTGATCAAACTGCTGCTGTGCATGCAGAACGCTACCTTCTAATATTTGGTGGTTGTTCTCATTCTGGATTCTTTAATGATCTAAGTATCTTGGACTTACAAACGGTGAGTTTTGCTTCATTGAGTGTTACCACATTACCAATTTCTGAAATCTGAACAGCACTTCACTTTTTTCTGTATGACCAGTTATTTCATTGTTTAGTTGATCCTCTGGTATCTTATTTTTTTTTCTTTTTTCTTTTTGATTCCTTAATCTTATATTGATTGCTTCTTTGACGAATAGTCTGCCCCTTCAAATGGTAATTCGGTATTTTAGATGTGCTATATTAAATTGTCATCAACTACTTGTTCCATTTCGGTATATTAGTAGTGCAATGAGAATACACATTTTTACTGCTTTTGCATCTGTAATAATCAAATTGTAATAGAAATTTGTTTTCTATTCGCAAGAGTATTGTAGAGTGCTATATCTAAGATCATATGGGTGATCTAGTGTGATTGTTTTCTACTGCATCATAGCTTAGGATGTGATGTATGATGTGTCTACAGATGGAATGGTCCCGACCCCAAATCCAAGGTGATGTGGTAAAGCCCAGGGCTGGTCATGCTGGTGCTACTATTGATGAGAATTGGTACATAGTTGGCGGTGGAGATAACAAAAGTGGTAAAATATTTGCTTCGTGATTTAGGTTGCTATGTGGTTTTATACTTTATCAACAATCGTTCGTACCGGGCTAAGTTGTTTCTTGGAATGACAGGGGCAGTTGAAACTCTTGTTTTCGATATGGCTAAGCTTATTGTAACTTCTCTGGCAGCTGTAAAAGGAGGGGATTCTTTAGCTAGTGAGGTAATGTCTTGGAATGAAGTTCTTTGGTACAGTGAACTCTCACTTGGTTCTCTCCTTTTCTTTAAATTTATTATACGGACTTAAGTGAATATTCAAATCACCCACCTCAATTGAGATGGAATTAGTACCAATATTGAGTAGAGAGAGGAGAAAGAGAAAAAATGAGTTAAACGATTAAGAGAAAGAAATACAAAAATAATAATTTTAGGGTTGGAGGGATAACCTCATATGTGCCTGAAAAAAATAGACTCGTTAAAGGTGTCCTATTAGAATAGGGAAACTCTAATTTTGCTTCAATAGCTCATCAAGTGACCAAATTGATCAAAATTCCTGGAGTCTCATTTGAGTTGATGGTATATTTTAGTTATCTAAGTGACCAGCTTGCCTGTTCATGCATACAAAGTATTCATGCTTCTGGATTTGAATACGTTAAGCTTCTGAACTTATAAGGAATCTTCAATGAAATGTAATCAGGGGCTAAGTGTATCGTCTGCAGTACTAGACGGTGAGAAGTTCTTGGTTGCCTTTGGTGGCTACAATGGGCGTTATAATAATGAGGTATGCTTAATAAAGGAACTTTTGTAACTTATGCATGCTCTATATTTGCGGCCAATATTCTGATTGTGTATCAGACCAGTCCTTTTAGTTACTGTTATATTCTACGAGAACACCATACTCAGGCAAAATATGCTCACTAGTCACAACTAATTGTCAGTTCAAGTTTGAAAGCATCGACCGTCTCTCTTATGCTTCTCTTCAAATTTAGGTATATGTATTGAGGCCTAAGCCAAGAGATTCCTTGCATCCCAAGATATTTCAATCACCTGCTGCAGCAGCTGCAGCAGCTTCAGTTACTGCAGCATTTGCATTGGTGAAACCAGTTGACATCACTGAAAGGGAAGACTCAAATTTGAAGGCCATCCAGACAAACGGCTATCAACCACATCTCTCAACCGAAGCTAATTCCTTGAGGGACCAAAAGAATATTTTGGAATTATCACTTGGAGAAATCACAAATGAAAACTCAGCACTCAAGACGAAGTTAGAAGATATCAATGGCACCTACTCTGACTTAACTAAGGTTACTGCCTGGACTTTCATGCCCGCGTGTTTTCTTATCTTATATCATTATCTAACTACACAAAATTTGATTTATCTAATAAACGATATACTGTTTGCAGGAACTTCAATCAGTTCAAGGGCAACTGGTTGCTGAGAGATCAAGATGTTCAAAATTAGAGGTACCTCTTAATTTTTTCTCATGCAAACGTCGTGTTTGGATGCACCATGCACAGAAACTTATTTTTTGTATGTACAGGCACAGATATCAGACTTGCGGAAAATGCTAGAGTCGATGCAATCCATGGAAGAAGAGGTTCAAGAACTCCGAATGCAAAAGGCAGCATTTGATCGTGATTTGGAACTCGCAACTTCTGGGCAACATCAAGGTTCTGGTCGTTTTTGGAGGCGAGGGCGGTAACTTGGCGTGAAAAGTTAACGTGGAATTCTAAGTTCTTTACGATCTTATTATACTATGGTTCATTGGTGAATTTGCATACTTGGAAAAATTCAGATATGGATAGGTTACTATTAGATGGGAAATTACGCACTCTGGTTGACCTATCTAGTATCTACCGAGTATTTCATTCTCTTTCTGAACATATCAATTGTAATTTTTTGGTTGTTATCAATCTAATTCACTAAAAATGGTTCCGGTGTATGAACCATAAAAAAGTAATACTACGTAATATATTGTTATATACTTTTATTATTTTGTTTACATGTCCTATAAAGTCAAAAAATTTGAAATGGGAATAACAAGTAGGGATTGAGGGAGTATAATGAAGCAATCATAATTTTTGTTCAAAATTTTGTAAGTCTGACCATAAAAATCAAGTGGAATGAGTAATACTGGGGGAGTTAAGTAGGCTTTAGCACTCGTTATAGAATGCAATGCAAATCCTAACTCTTTAGTCATGAAAGTTTCCCCAAGCAAATGACACGACATGAACCAATAACAAAGAGTCTCCTGCTTAAATGAGTAAAGGGTTCGAATAGTACACCCTAAAGAGGTTTCCGAATTATCCCAAAAGTGAAGTGCAAACACTATCGACTATTTCACGATTGCTGAGAAGATAAAGAGCTGTGAACGGTTACAAATTTGCATTCTAGTACTTCAAATAGAGAAAATATGCACATAAGAAAACTACAAGTCGTCTAATTTTTCAAATTAGATCTAAAGGACATTGTCACTAAACTTAGTCAAAAGTAAAGGACATAAACTTCAAACAGAGACAGAGATCCAAACATCACACATAATAAAGTTGTGCAGTTATGAACACACAAGTTACGAAAGCGAGCTAATATTATTGCTAAGAGGGTCTCATAGGCCACACATCTTTAATCTTTCTCCTGCAAACTTGGAGATGTGTTCAAACATTGGTAGACTTCGTCAGACACTTATGAAGGTTAACACCTGCAACAGAACCACATAACGGAAAAACAGAATTATGTTCGAATAAATGCAGGTCACGTCGACTAAAACATATCTCCATGGATTAAGATGGAGATTAAGAGGAATGAGGAGGGAAGAGAGTTACAGATCTAAGTAGGCGATGACTGGATGAACTCAACATAGTAGTGAGAGTAGAGACGAATATGTATAAGAAATTACGAAGTCTACACAATGTGACATCTTAAGTTATCGATGTCAGATTACAGAAAGGTTTAGTAGCAGAGAAGATGACTATTGTTAAAAAATGAGATAAAAATTAAAGAACACGGAAATTCCGACTGGATTAATATACTGGATATCCACAAACTCCACATTAAAAGGATTAATAATAAAGAAAAACTTGACATAAGCATATAGATCATACCCTTAGTTCTCCAACAAAGAACTACCATCCTCCTTTGGGTTTTTCCCATGAACTTGCTGCAGCACTTCCCCAAGAATTGGTAGGTCCTCCACTTTCAGAAGCATCATTTACCTTTCCCGCATTGCCCCCATCTGTATCACATGGTTTATTCCAAGCCCCTGATGTGTTTCCACTCACGGATGCAGATCCTTGATTCCAACCAGCATTACTGTCTGGCTTGGACCAGCTATCACCAGCGCTCGAGCTCTTCCTCTGCCCACCATCAGCACCATCAATGGTTCCACCCCCAGATGCAGATCCTTGATTCCAACCACCACTGTTTCCACTCCCATTGTTGCCAGGCTTGGACCAGCTACCACCTGAACTCCAGCTCTTCTTCTGCCCACCATCACCATCAGTACCATCACTCTTTCCACTCCCAGATGCAGTTCCTTGATTCCAGCCTGCATTATTTCCGGGCTTCGACCAGCTACCACCTAAACTCCAGCCCTTCTTCTGCCCACCACCATCACCATCACTCTTTCCACTCCCAGATGCAGATCCTTGATTCCAGTCAGCATTGTTGCCAGGCTTCGACCAGCTACCACCTGAACTCCAGCTCTTCTTCTGCCCGCCATCACCATCAGCACCATCATTGTTTCCACTCCCAGATGCAGATCCCTTATTCCAGCCAGCATTGCTGCCAGGATTAGACCAGCTACCACCTGAACTCCAGCTCTTCTTCTGTCCACCATCACCATCACCACCAACATTGTTTTCACAACCAGATGCAGATCCTTGATTCCAACCACCACTGTTCCCAGGCTTGGACCAACCACCACCTGAACTCCAGCTCTTCCTCTGCCCACCATCACCATCTCCACCTTCCATGTCGCCTTTTGAATGGCTCCCAGAACTCCAACCTTTCTGCTGCCCACTGTCAGCACCACCCTGGTTCCAATTGCCTTTGTTTTCATTAGATCTTCCCCCATCAGAGTTCCAACTAGATTTAGACCAGCTAGTGGGCTTCTCCTCACCAGAATCATTTCTGTTATTCCAGTCACCACCAAATTGATCACTCCTCCCACGACCTCTACCACGAAAGCCTCCCCTATCAGATCTACCTCTATAACCTCCCCGCTCAGATCCATCCCTACCTCCAAAATTTCCTCTACCCATGAAACCACCACGGCCCGAGCCATCTCTACCTCCAAAACCACCTCTATTTGATTCTCCTCTACCACCTCGACCCCTCCAACTTCCTCTACCCCCGCCACGAGAAAACTTGTCTACTTGTTCCTGGCTTCCACTATAGTCATTTCCAGCATCCCAATCAGTTTTACTGCTCCAAGCTGAATTTTGGTTTCCTGGAGCATCATCAGTACTACTCTTTCCCCAATTACCTTTACCCCATCCGCTTGAAGAACCTCCATCTGAAGTCTTTTTTATATCCCAACTTTCACTTTGATCTCGTTTCTCCAAATCTGTTGAGTTCCCATCACCTTTCTGGTTCCAAGAAGATGAACTACCCCAACCAGAAGACTCAGTTTTATTGAAGGATTTTGAGTTCATTTCCCAACCAGGGGCACTCCCATCTGATGGTTTGGCTGCACTCCATTTACTTCCACCCGCCTTTCCATCAACTGACTCAGCATTGCTTGGCTCGACATTTGCTTCTGCCTGCTTCCCCCAAGATGATCCACCAGCAGGTTTCCCCCATGAAGACCCGGTATCCTGTTTGTTCCATGAACTTCCACCTTGATTTCCCCAACTTGGTTGTTTGTCACTTGTAGTATTTTGATCTTCAGCTTTGGCATCAGCTTGCTGGCCCCAGGATGATCCACCAGTTGGCTTACTCATACCTGATCCACCATCTTTCCCTTTCCAAGAAGATCCACCGTCTTGTTTGTTCCAAGAAGCGCCAGCCTGGTTGCCCCAACTTTGATTTTGAGCAGTTCTATCATGCACTTCTTCTGCTTTGGCATCAGCTCGCTGCCCCCAAGATGATCCAGTCGGTTTACTCCAACTAGATCCACCATCTTTATTCCATGAAGATCCACCATCCTGTTTCTTCCATGAGTTGCCACCTTGATTGCCCCAACTTTGATTTTTATCTCCTTGATCTCGAGATTCTTCAGGTTTGGCATCAGCTTGCTTGCCCCAGGAAGACCCTTCATCAGCTTGTTTACTCCACGTGGCTTCACTGTCCTTTTTGTTCCAAGAGGATCCACCATCTCTCTTACCCCAAGAAGATCCGCCATCCCCGTCCTTTTTGCTCTGCTGGTGTTCTGCCTTGTCCCCCCAGGAGTTATCTTCTTTAGTAGTAACTGTATTTTCAGACTCTGAAGCTTTTCCCCAAGTAGATCCTCCCTGTCCCCAACCTGCACCGCCACCTGTATCAGTTTTCTTGGTTCCCCAACTTTCAGTCTGACTCTCCTCCTTCCTGGTAGGTTTTGCCCATCCGCTTGCTTCGGTGCAACCAGCATTGCTCCATCCCTCTGTTTGCTGATCCATTCCAGGTTCAGAATTTGAAGCTGCCTTGTATACACCACCAGTATCTCCCCCCCAAGAACTTCCTTGGCCAATGTTTTCATTTCGTGACTCTATGGCTTTTCCCCAGCTGTCAGCAGCGCCTGTAGCTGCAACAGAAGTCGAACCATCATCTTGTTTTCCCCAACGATCAACTTGCCTGGTGTCAGCAGAGGACCAGCCAGAATCTCCTACATTTCCAATTACTAGTCAATAAATTTCCTCTGTTATTAATAGAACTGCTACAATCTAAATGGAAATCAATGTCCCTGTAGAGGAATGCAATTAACTTGGAGAATGTACTCAGCCACATGCCACCATCTTTTAGTTATTAAGTTAGGTAGGAATTTCAGAACGAACAAAGTGTTTACAGTTGGATTGTAGCTAAAATAAGATCATATTCAGTGACGTATCAATAGCTACAGCTAAAATCCCATGTACATGCAGCCTATATAAGATTTCATAATTAATCAAATTCGAAACTAAGAGAGTTGTCACAAGCCTTTAGCATACTAAAATGTATGTCATCAAGGAAATAAAATAAAAACCCCTTCAACCTTTCTGGGAAAAAGGGTACTTATAACCTGCAAACACTCCAGTTGGAATACTAAAGGTATACTTATATGTTTCTCTGTTAACAGATTGCCAAAGAATCAATAGAATCTAATTTCAATGAGTACATCACTCCCAAAACCTGATGGCTAACCAGATAAGTAAATGGTTGAGTTGTTGCCAACATTAAACTAAAAACACAAAACTAAATGAAACAAAAATATAGAAGTATCAATAGGCACATACAATGACTGGAAGCGCAGTTCTAAAGGTGTTACAATGCTAGATACGGTAGGGACATTAAAACCATTTATTAAAAATTATACAGGACAAATAGGCAATTTACTGACATCACCTCCAATAGTGTCTGTAACGGCTCCAGATTCTGATTGAATCTGCAAAAAGGTCAGGAAGTAATTACGACTCAGATACTGCAAACAAGACAGACAAAAAATAGAAGAGGATGAGGAAGCAAAAAATACCTTGTTGCCAGAAGCAGGAAAGGAAGGCCATGAAGTCCTGATTAATTTCGAAAGGAACCAATTTTAGTCAGAAATTTTCAAAACATTTGAACAAAAAGGTTTGCATTTATAAAGGATCCAAAATTCAATAGAACATGAACATATAATACAAGAATGCAAACTACGAATATTTTGTTATGTGCAAGAAAGCTGAAAGCACATAATTTCAAGTGGTGCCTAACAAGACTTGCTTTTGAAACCATCAATTTTACATTAAAAAATTATATCATTACTAATGGAAAACTATAAATTTTACCCTTCTGTAGGTGCAACACCCACATTCCAGCCTCTGCTCTCTGTTGTCCCATTTGCCCAGTCTATAAAAGAAAAGGATAATTATGCAAAAAAAAAAAGCAGAAAAGAAAATGAAGTAACCTGTGTCAATTGAGTAACGTAGGTTCAATAACTAGTTTGCACACACAAACAAGAACAAAAAACAATGGAAAACCGGGATGAGGATGCATCCTTCTATAAAAGATTTTGTTGAAATTGGGGGAACATAGCAAAATAATGAAGTATGCTAAAGAAGTCGTACTCTAAGATGTTCAACATCATACTTGGTAAGTAATTCAAGTATATGGTTGGATTAGAAAGCTTCATGGGCAATCCAAACCAAACTACTCCTAACAACCTAAGCGGGGTCGGCAAAATGGGCAATCACGTCATCAAATTTATCTAGCACAAGTTCAAATCCTTCTTACCTCTGGAACCATCTGTAGCTCCAAGAAGATCAAATGGTTGGGCTGATTCCTGATCTCCCCTATAAAATGAGAAAGCAAATGCAATATGATTTACACTCGACCAGGAAATTCTTAGAAACAACACCGGGTTATATGTAATTTTCAAGACCCATGACATTACCCAGTCACATTGGCTGAACTCCTTCCACGGACTTCAGAGAGATGGTCGCTTTTGACTATGCACAGAAATGAGGATTAACATGAAATTATAAACCAACATATACATGCACTGATGCACGCAAAACAATGGAATTGTCAGACCTGTAAGAATTTTGTGCTGCGAATCGAGCTTTACAGTGACATCAGACCGACGAATAGCCAAAACACGGCAAAGGTAACCCTTCAGAGGGCCCACTTTAATTCTCAGTGACTGCCCCACAGAAAACATTGCATTATTGTCCTCTTGATTTACTGCACAATGCATATGTTGGGCCTTAAAATCTAAAGCTATAAACGAGAAATTTCAGATTTAGAGTATCAAAAGAAAACGCACAACTGCTATTTTCTCTCCCCTGCCATGACTTTTTCGTAGACAGTGGAGAGTTGGGGGATGATGGGGATTCGTCAAATCCAGAGGGCCCTGGTTCATTTCCCTGGACCACGACAGAAAAGTAAGGAGAGAAATTAAAAAAAAAAGCGATAATAGGATCGGCTAAACACAAATATTCTAGAGTTATGAACCTGCTCATGAGAAGCTGAGCGCAGATTACTTCTCTCTGCATATTACTTCCGAGATTTGAAGAATCAAGAGATCCCTCTTTCACTTACTAAAGAAGATAACCCTCTATATGCGGCGCTTGACAACACCCCTTTATCCTGAGTATTTAGCACATAAGAATATTCTCAAACATAAGTACTTAAATCAATAAATAACAAAGGCATTAACTAAAAAACTATAACTGGACCTTGAATGGGCCATCCATGGTCTGATTCCATCACTCTGATCGACATCTTCTTCCATGTGTCGATCCCATATGAAGAGTTTCTCTGTCGAAATGAAGCTTCTTCAGCATGTCAAAACAAGTGGCCTCTCAGTCTTTCCTTCCTACAATCTTGGATAATAAAGTTTAAATGAGCTGAACTTGGTACTGGGCAAATTCAATCGAGAATTCAATACCTTGAAGTTGTCATCTTTTTTTTTCAAAATTAATGATGACCAAGTCCTCTACTGCAGTTAAGCCAATGAGAATGTACAGGTATATAAGCCAAACAGAACGAGACCATTCTATCGAGTAAACAACAGCAAGAATACCTACCCAAAAAAAACTAAATCATGCACGTCAAAATTATATTCCACATTAGAAGTTGAAGAACATTCTCCTTTCCCACCCCCTTTGTCATTCTTCATGATCTGTTTTTTCTTTTTATTGGCATTTCCATAGAGATCAGAAAGAAACTCCAAATCCATAGATTCATTATTATTTGAGGGCTCAAACTTCAGAAGCTCGTCCTCGGTTGGCATTGCACCCAGACACTGAAAGGAATTTATGGAATCTTCTTTATATAAGTAACCATCTTTCTAAAGCATCATCCCACTGGAAGAACCTCAAAGGTTATATTAAATGGTCCAATGGATTTGAATGAGAGGAAGAATTCCTGAAAATGGAATCACAAATATCATGAAAATATAGAAGAAACTACAGCAAAAGCTGAAACATTCTTCAAGTTCACTTGAACTTATCAGTCTCGATGGTGCAGGCGTAGAGGCTTTCCAAGGAGACATCACCTGTTGTTCAAGGCAGCAGTAATAATAAATTAAGACGCACTTAGGATATTAAAAATGAGAGAAATATAATAGCCTGGATTTATCCATTTAAGAAAAGCACATTCAAAGATAGAAAAGAATACTTGCAAGCAAGATTAAGTGGTGCAGATTGCACTCAATGATAAATCAAGAGAATTTTGCAGCAATCAATGAGTTAAGTAAACCCAAATATGTAAAAAACAATGGAATAATGCATAAAGATGCATAAGAACATTTATGTAATAGATAGATTAACTTACAAATTTTTCTGCAAGCCAGAAATCCTTGAACCAAGTTGGTAGCAGCTTTTCGAGCCTCACAATGCCACAATCTACAAGAACAATGCAAATGATTACACAACAATGTATTACTTAGATCAAAGCCTAAATATATACAACACACGAAGAAGAAAGAAAGTTTCTCATAAACAAATTCAGAGCCCTCTACAGTTGCCTAGTCAAGCCAAAGCAATCTCATACCTGTGCAAGATCCGCTTTGTACTTCCCGCTCTTCACGCGAGCCCACATGCCAGCAGTAATACCAATAGCCTTTTACTTCGGACTGTTACAGAACTTTCTTACTTGTAGCAGGAGTTACTCTGCTGACATATACAGAGGGGAGTCTCAGCTGCCTGCAACAAGTGGTGTTCCTTAATGATCACACCAATAAAATTATGTAGTAATAACCAACCTCTTCAGATAGCCAAACCTTAAGAGAATTTATACTATGGCTAACGCATCAACAGAATGCAGGAGCATGTGCCTATAAACAAGAGTCCAAAAGATATGAAGATCTGTTGGTTTCAGCCTCAATAGCAATGAACCCTTAACATGATCGAGGAAGGAAAATGCAGTAGCACCTGCATCAAGAGTCCGTTAAGTCCATAAAATCTCTGTAATTCAGCAGAGGACAGAATGCTTCTCAAAAGCTTAAATCAAGAATTTAAACCAAACAGTTAAACAACAGAACTGGAATGTCAGTCATTTATATGTTACCATGCATTCACTTCCACAAAGTCGGTCTTTAGAAAAGTGGGAAGATACTTATTCGATCAACTGCTTGTGTTATCATCTGATATCTAACAAAATTCCCCACCTATACCTCTTCTAAGTTCCATCATCCATTTCTTCCTCCTTAATAGGAACCAAAGGGACTTTGAGAGGTTCATCGTTAGCTTTAACATCATTAAAAGCTTCATCTTCCAGCACCTGAGCCAAATAAGAATAATATTGAGAATTGTAAGAAATATTTCAATAAACCAGAATAGCAACGATAATGGCAATGTAACAAGATAGATATCTCTTTGAAATAATTCAAATTTGTGTGATTTATTAACCAAGAAACTATGGTAACACTTACTTTACAACAGTGCTTTTCAATGTAATGCTAATGCACATAACTGATTATAACCAAAGCTAATAAAATAACAGTTTTCCCCAATTATCCACCATGGAGAATGTAGCAGCATACAATAGTTTTACATGGAAACCAACGAAGAAATGAATTACATAATGACACCATTAAATAAAATACCAAACTCATTTTGGATAGTGGTCCGCTTGGTTCACAAAGATCTGGTGAAGTTTCTATGAAACATACCGTATGTTAAATCTTTAGGATGTTATAGGATGTTCAAAAATGCAATTGTGGAAAAAGATATGGTGAAACTGATGTACTGAAAATATAATATTATCACCTGTGGAAAAGGAAACTTTAAGAAACAGATAAACTAATATTATATGAAAGATGAACTCCTTCAATTTCATGTTCACACAGCAAAAACCTTCATATTTCAGTAAAATTCACAACCAAAATCGACATGCAAAAAAATGAAATCGACCCAAACGCAAAATGAAAATTACACTACTTAAATAATCCAACTAAACTCTGAAAATACTCCCTCCATTTCAATTTTTTTTTCTACTTTGATTTTGAATTGTCAAAGTTACAACTTTTGAACCATCGTAATCTCTTTAATTTGTAATGAAACCACCATATCAAAATAGGTTAAAAATCCTATCTTTCGATACATTTTTCTCTAAGTAGTACACAACATTCATAAAAAATACATTTTTCACATGCATTTTCGAAAAAAAATACCCAATTTAATTAGTATTAAATATGTTAGATGTCCTTAATAGCCTAGTGGTAGAATTCGCTAGCAACTAGAAGTATATATCAGTAAAATTTGGTGTTTCAATGAAATAATATTGTTTATTTAAATTGAACAGTAAAAATTCAAATTTATACTTATTAAATTTCTATTTTCACATGTATTTCAAACAGAAATTTCACCTAAACATGTTCATCAGTTAAATTTTTTAAAAGTCAAAATTGAAGCGTAAAATTGAAAATTGGAGAATTTATTTTTGAAATTGATAAAAAAAATTTGTTACCATCAATATCGAAGTCGTTTTCACCATCACTAGAGGATTCTCCATCCACTTCATAAGCCGCGTCTTCGAACAGCTCCAGAACGGCGCGGTTGCGCCGTTTCCTAGCGCCGCTTTCGCCGCCGTGGCGACCTGCTTTCCGATCGCCTCCGTTAATAATTTCTCTCGCCCTCCATGACGATGCCATTTCGTGGAATTGGGGGCTGCAATGATTATGTTTATCTTAGTTTTATAATATTTTACTGATTTTGCAATTTATTTGGCTTGTAGTTTGTTTTGGATCAGACACGAAGTTATCGAAAATTTTATTTTATCGATTCGTGTAATTATTCGATTGTTCTTGCTGATTTATCAGCTCTTCAAATTCCAAATTGTTTTTGGTGGTTTTGAGCTTTTAATTGCATGAGTAATGTTTAAAGTTTAAAGAAATGAGTGGAGCCAGTATCGAAGTGACAAGCTCAGTTCTGAGCTCAGACGTATATTTAGTAGATACTTTATCGAATCAGTAATTATTCGATTGTTTCAGGTATTCGATTAACTTTCAGAGTTTTGGGGGTAGTTTTAAGGATTTTAACTTAATTGAGATGAAAAGAGTGTTTCATGTTTGGTGTGATATTAATGAGTGAGTGAGTAGTGTGTAGTATCGTTTGTGCCTCGAGTCAGATATTTTATCGAATTGGGTATTCATCCGATAGTTTTTCTGTATCGATAATAAATCATTCTGAGTACTTTTTGATGAAGCCTCTCGAATTTTGGTTTGTATTGGGGCAGCTTAATTCTAGATGAAATAGTATTTTATGTTCAAGCTTGCATGCAGTAAGAATGAAAAGTGTAGTTTGACTTGACTATTCCGCACTGTGATAGCGGATCGATAAAACCAGATATCCGCTGATACTCAATCCCTTCCGAGAAGGTCCAAAAAACTTAGCGTAGTTGGGACCGTGGCTGCGTGAATCAAGAAAAAAGGTGGGTAGGATTTTAAGGGGGTAATTTAGTCATTTTGCATAAGGGTGTTATGTAGTTAAATTAAAAAAATTAAGGTTTTCTTCTATACTTGAGTTGACCATGACATTTGGATGACATCTGCACATTTCGCATAAAGGGGTTCGGTTGACTCGATTTTTTTATCGGATCCAGCTGATCCGTCCTACTGATTTTCAGATAAAAAACCAGATCGACCGGTTATTGAAATGTTTTGACCTAACCTGTCCGAACGACCGATCACCCATTCATTATCACTCATCTCCCATATTTTATTCCACCATCTAAAGTTTCAACACTCGCGTCCTCATGCTGCTGTTAACTCCCGACTTTAAGCTATTATTTCTTAATAATATTTTTATAGTTATTATTTCGAATTTGTTTATTAATTTTGATATTATTTTAGTTATTATTTCAATTTTAGTTGTTTATTAATCTTAGTTATTATTTCCAAATTTGTTTATTAATTTTGTTATTATTTTTAGTTATTATTTTAGCTTTAAAAATTTTGTTATTATCAGAATTTTGTTCTGCTTATTATGTATTTTTTCTTTTTATGGACCTGGTGCAAATTTGTTATACTGTAATTTTGTTTATTTTGTTATTACTGTACTCTCTCTAGATGGACTGTAAATTTTTTTATTCTGTAATTATGTATTTTTTTTCTTTTTAGATTTTATATTTAATAATTGTATTTATAGATGGTTTAATTTTTGTATAGGTGAATTTTATCTTAGATGCTTCTCAGAGTTGTCTTTGAACGATCGCATTAATTTCGATATTTTCTTGTATTTTGACATTTGAAATTTATTAATATTCTGCATTCG
The DNA here is from genome assembly GCA_019722365.1 of Lithospermum erythrorhizon. Lineage (NCBI taxonomy): Eukaryota > Viridiplantae > Streptophyta > Magnoliopsida > Boraginales > Boraginaceae > Lithospermum > Lithospermum erythrorhizon. The sequence goes on from JADFUC010001644.1 coordinate 669,593, forward strand.
GACAATTGAACTTATTATTATTATTCTTGTATTTGGACATTTGAACTTATTATTAGTATTTGGACATTAAACTGTTATTATCACATGTTTTTAGATATTCTAGCTTTCTTTGAACTTTATTATGTTATTATTTTGGACTCTCTGAGTTTATTACTATTTTTATTATAAATATCAGATATAGCTTAACCCAAAAAATCAAATGGGTAGTTCAAAAATATAAATAAAAAATCTGCCCAACTGATAAAAAATCGGTCTAATAAAGAGCTAAAATCATTCAAAATCCGAAATCCGACGATTTTACACTTTTACAAAACATTTGGCTTCCGAACTGCAATCCGTCCTGGCCGCACTCTCATTGGCATCATGGGGGCTCCTACTCTTCATGTTCGAGATAATCGCACAAACAAATCCCTCAAGTTTGCAAAAAAATTAAAGACATAGTCCTTGAAGTTATATTGATATACAATTAGTCTCAAGCTACAAACATGTCAGCATCTAACTGGTCATTTTTAAATATTAACCGTTATATATTAATGGTGGATTAATGTTTTTTCCAATAAAATTTGACTAAAATTATACTAGTTATGTTTGACTAAAACTTTAATGAGTCATTAAAATGTATCTCCTGAAGTTTGAAAATAACCATTTTAAAGGACATCAATTATTGTTTTTAAATTGGTGCACAATTTATTGTAATTCTATAATTAATTGTGCACCAATTATACTAGAATAAATGTAATTCTATCACCTTGAGGTTCTACATTTTCGAAAATCATTCAATATATTGATTTTAAAAGCTAAAATGTTGATTATCATATGTGATGCACGGATGCTTTATGCTTATGTCATATTTCTAGTTCAGCCAGTTAAATATATGTTTAGTTAATAATATGTTCTTGTATTATCCCTTTTCTTTATCTCATTTAAACTATATCTAATTTAGGTGACAACCCTCCCACTTAAATGGTTACCTAATCGCCCATTTCAAATGTGATTAAGATAAGTACACATATATAATGATGACATCGGCTCGAATCCTAGTACATAGATAAATTTAATATTCTTGAATCTTGAAGGATCTTCTGCAATGCCAATAACTGTCTTCCCTTTTGCAAATCAAAGAAAAAAATTGAGTACCTTTTGAAGTGAATGAGTTACTAGTGGAAGACGAGCCACTCCATTATGATTTATGGCAGTGGGCTAGCCATAATTCTTAAGTTACGATATCCTAGTAAGTAAATATTACATTTAATAATATCATATGTAGAAACAAAATCGAAGAGTATTTTACTCCCAATCAGATTTAATTAATGATATGCTAAGTGATTCATGAGAAGCTAGGAGGCCAAAGTGGGATTAAGACTACTATTTTTTCCACAACAATTAGGAGGATCAATTTCTATGATATTATTACGCATGATAATAAGTATTCAAAAATCAATTTTACAGATCACCAACCATTATGGTTTTCAACAAGATATACTGAGTAGATTGAAGGCCAGTGGGAAGATATGCTTACAACTAGAAGCCAGAAAAGTCTTGATCAAACTCATAGTTGCTTCCTCTTTCGTACATCGAACAGTTTGTGAGGTAGAAGACCCCACAGCAAACCCACATATTAGGACTATCCGCAGTGCCAGCCGGCCACCCACTTCTCTCCCCGCTTAATATCAGCCTAAGACCTCAAAATAACACCCACTTTTACCAATGCCCACAAGAGCGCCATTCGCGCGTCAAATTACTTTCTCCTCTTCCACATCACTCCAACATATACCCTAATTCATATTTTTCATTTCTTATTTATTTCATATATATAATTATTAAATTTAATAATACAATAAATAATATTATAATTTTTTAAAAATATATTTTAATAATTTTAATATTTTAATTATTTTAAAAATATTTTAATAATTTTTTTAATATCGTAAGCAGTAAAAGTGATTAAAAGAAGAATAAAAAAGGTGTAAAACTTGATTTTTTTTTGGTGTCCAAATGACACAAACTTAGGCTCTATTTATAAGAGTTCTAAAAAAGAGTGGTGTATTTTTTTTTTTTTTTTTTTTTTTGCTTTAATTATCAGTGGGTAAAAAGAATTTAAAAATGGTGTACTAAGAATTACGACACGTCACCGGTACTACCGCGAAGAATACAGTTGGCCGCTGCTACTGACGGCCGTTACCTTTTTTTTGTTTTTTATTTACTAAGGGGCCCACTGCTAAATAAAATTTGCCCCGGATCAAATTTTTGGTCCCGTCCCCACTGCAAGTGTCAAATTGACACTCCACCGATCCTCTCGGTCATGAACGATCCCCTCTGGACCCCACCGATCCCCCGCCGCACATAAATTTCTGCCGCGATTCATGGTAGTTTGTGAGGCCAAAGTGGATATACTATTATTATTTTTCCACAACAATAGGAGGGATCACTCTCTATATACATACATGCATGATAATAAGTATTCAAAATCACTTACAGATCACCTCAACCATTATGGTTTTCCAATAAGATATACGGAGAGATTGAAGGGAACAGTGGGGAAGATATGCTTACAACTAGAAGCCAGAAAATTCTTGATCAAACTCATAGTTGCTTCTCGTACACATCGAACAGTTTGTGAGGTAGAAGACCCCATGAAAGCAACCTACATTAGACTATCCTCAGCACGCTGGCCAAATTCGACACTTCTCTCCCGCCATTATCAGTTTCCAAGACTTGGGCCAACACCTACTTTTTACCAAATACCACAAGAGCATTATTCAAATTCCTCATTTCTCTCTCCCCCTTCCACATCACTCCAACATATGTTCCCCACCATATTTTTCATTTCTCTTTATTTATTTCATATATATAATTATTAAATTTAATAATACAATAAATAATATTATAATTTTTAAAAATATATTTTTAATAATTTTAATATTTTAATTATTTTAAAAATATTTTAATAATTTTTTTAATATCGAAGAGAAAAGTGATTAAAGTTAAGCACAAAAAGTGTAAAAACTTGATTTTTTTCGTGTCCAACGACATAACCAGCCTATTTATAGAGCCTCGAAAAACAAAAATAATGCAGATTTTTTTTTTTTTTTTGCTTAATTATCGCGGTAAAAAGCAATTTAAAATTAAAAAAATCTCTCAATAACCAGAATGTTGCCGACATCGTGCCAGTTAAATTGGCAACAACAAAGAATGACACGTGTCGCCGACCCGGCCAAAGTTAAATTTTTTTTTGTTTTTTATTTACTTATGCCCACTGGAAATATTAAATAATTTGCTCCCTGGATCAAATTTGGTCCCTGTCCACCCAAGTAACAACCTGAAGACTCAATCGATCCTCCGTCATAACGATCCTCTCGACACCCTAATCGATCCCCGCCGCATTACAAATGATTCATCTGAATTTCGTCAGTTGATGGTTGTGGCATACACGCAGATGAAATTAATCATATAAGCGTTTCGTTTTTCTATTCGAATGACCTACTTATAATGATAAAATCGACTCAATTACTTATACAAAAAATTCATATAGTATTATAAGTTATTTCATATGAATTTTTAATGAATAGTGAGTCCACTTTCGGACACAATTATCATCTATAAAACTGTAATATAATTTCATCAACAGATTACAAATACTTATGTTAAACTTATCATTAAAAATGTATTTGTATAAGATTAACACTAATCGAGGGATATATTTGTTGAAGTTGAAGATCATTTTTGGTCTCGGCGATCGAGACTCAGATTCCGATGGGGTCTCGTGGCGTCAAGACCCCGGCTGTATGGGATTATTCGAGACCCATGATTCTACTGGCCGACGCCACAGCTTCGATTTTGAGGCTTGCCGACTCTATTTGCTGCCTATTTCGTCTAAGCTTGTGCTAAGTTTTTCTATATATATGTGTTTTTCTATATGTTTTCTATCACAAAATAATCATCCTAAATAATTTCTTGAGAGAATATTATTGAATCATCATCAATAATATTATGAGGCTATGATCGAGAATAATCAAGGCTATAAAAGATTACCCAATCGAGGGTTTAGTGCTTCAGGCGATTGTAACAATCTTCCTCGTTTTTGGTTTTAGTGATTTCAAAGAAGAAGAATGGGTGACGCACCTTTCACACTGTAGGGGAACTTGTATAAATCGCGTGTTGTTTATTTTTCCGCATTTACTACGTTATCATCATTGCTTAGTTTTTGTGATCATCAGGCCTTAAATCACAAATAACCGTATCAAGCTATGTTCTGATTGAAATACGAGATTCAATGTCGGGCTACGAAATACGACACACGTTGTAGAATCTACGATAGACGCATCGGAAGATGAATACGAGTATAACCTATCCGCAAGAAGTCGAATGTGCTCCATTAGGGCGATAAGCTCGGTAAGATGGATGAGGAAGAACGAAGGAGTTAGACTGCAGGTCTCAGCGCGATCGCACCATGCTTGTCCGTAAACGCCGCCGCTAACGTTGCTAAGGAGACTACAACAGTGGCCCGATAAGTATTTCACAATTTGTATTGAAGCCATCGGCTAACAACAAAGCACGCTTAATAAAATGGGGCTTGTTTCATTTGATGATTTGCCGATAATACCCCATAATTCAGCACTTTAATGAGACTTAACAGTTTGATAAATCAATGACGCATCAAGCTTCTCGGTGAATCAGGATGAAGAGCTACAAGCACTAATATTATTATACCTTTGCCAAATAATGGTTCTACGGTGGTCGCAATTAAGAACTCGCAGTAATGATAAGTCGAGCTAAGGCAGCTGCTAAAGAGCTGGTTGTCTCAAGCACGTGAAAACCGACATGAGAAAGTGCGGTTCTACATTGAATGTAGAAATAGGTAGGAATCGGGGACGTAGGTAATAACAAGAATAAATGAGGTCAAACTCGGTGAGGCAAGTGAGTAAATCAAAATTCGAGGACGCATCAAGCAGCTGGTCATGGGCAAGACGGGTCATACGAGGAAGCACCGTAAGGCTTCGAGGCCTTTGATGTAACAAATATGTGACGCCACGTTAAGCTGGCGACTACGCGCAGACGCATCTTCGCTCTTGCCGCTTGATTGTTCATTAGTTTTTGGGTCCTCGATTCTTTGGTACATCATTTCATACTACACCCACCTGGGATACAACGCCGAATTATATAAGAGATACGACGCTTTATCTGACGACGGTGAACCATTGAACATTATGGGTAATAAGATGTAAACTGTCGTCAAATGGTTCTCGCTTGAAATCGACAAAAGCGTAGACACGTACTAAAGCAGCGAAGAAAGCTTGATTTTATCGCTTCAGCTTGGGATGCGGTATTAATGTTTCATTTAACAATCGAAAGGTACGCCAAGCAATGATCGAAGCTCGTTAAGACAAAATTGTGACTCATCGAGTGCTCTCGCAGTATGACAATGGCTGCTGAGGTTTTGAGACAAAGTCGCGACACAATCGCCGTCACATGAAAGGAAAGGTATGAAATTACTTTGTTTCAAATAATTTGATGCCCGAGTTGAACTGCTGATCATCATATTTGCAGAGTCAGGTTCGGTAAGTAAGAAGTTCGCTTTGTCAAAACTCTGAAGGCTTCCAAGCCCATGCTAGAAGTAGTCTGGTTACGTATTGCATACACCGCACCGTTGGTTTTTAAGTGAGGTTCATTATATTATGTAACCTTTATAGATGATAACTGTAGCGGTTGGGTTTATTTCATGAAACACAAATCTGAAGTCTATGGAGTCTTTAAGAACTAGAAAGCTATGGTAGAGAACGAGACTGGGCTGAAAGTGAAGTTTTGAGATCCGAGCAACGGGGGTGAATATACAATGGTGTGATTTCAAACAATACCGCGCCAAGAACGGATCAAAATGCGTAAGACTATTTCGAACAATCTCTAACAAACGGAGTAGCCGAAGACAATTTAACGCTAAATAAACGTAGCCGAGTATGCAGGTTACACTTTGGTTTACCTCGACATTCCGCCGACGCAATCAATACACATTGCAGCCTTCTGATAAACAGGACCTTCAAAGGCCTCTCTTGGATTTCAAAAATTCCCGAAGAAGTATGGAGTTCAAGAAGCGTAACTTATCTTTTCCTGAAAGATTTTGCTTGTTTGGCCTTATGTTCATGTATTTAAATGCTAGAAGTAAACTTACTTGAAAAACCAACATTTGCTATTTTGGCTGGTTATGACGATGTCGGTATTTAGATATCGGTTCTATGATTTCAAGAACTTAAGATCACACGAGGCGATGTGGTCTTTAATGAAGAAAGGCATAAGATGTATAAAGCGTGTTGGAGGAGAAAGAAGTGGAAGAAGAAGTCACAACTGAAAAACCGAGGAAGTCAAACGCGCAGGACAAGGCGCATGACTCGGCTTCTTCCAAATGGCATATCTTAGATCATGCCCCTACTCCAGAAAATAAACCCAAGATCCTTGCCGACATGCCACCTCCGGGAGCGAGGCCGGGTAATCGATGGCGAGGAGACAACTAAGTCGAGGAAACACTTTTGACGCTAATCAAGCAGGAAGTTAAACACCATGTCCCAAAAGATCAAAAGAGCAAAGCGTAATTAACTCGAGATATTCTCCTCCAACTTTCTTTTATTGTTAATCGACAAAGGCGAGCCTCATGAAGTAATGAAGCAAAGATAACGGATGATGCAATTAAGGGGAGTTAGCGATTTAGCATACGGAGTTTACTAATGACCAATATAACGCAGAGTTGGTTAAATTGTCTCGCAGCCATAAGATAATATCAGAGAACAAATGGGTCTATCGAATCAAGCGGAAGAATACGATTTGAATTCAAACTCCCATACAAGGCTCGATCGTTGTGAAGGAATTTCAACAAAAGAAGTGTATCGATCAAGAATCTAGTATGAACTTCATTTTTACATAAACACCAAATTCATACATCCCGATTCAAAATGATATAAATTAATCTAAATCCACATTAATAAATCTTATATGAATAATAATTGCAGAGCACTTACAAATATGCTGAAGTCTATCAACAATTCTTTTCAATGGCTTCCTTTGAATCTAAATTTGAGCATTTCAATGTAGTGCCTCATTAAAACAATTTATATGTTGAACTCATACCCCAGATCATGTACTCCAAATGATTGATCGAATGAAATGAAAAATGAATTTTCATTTCTTGAGAGCTCACGGCTCTTCAAATTTGGAGGCTTTTTGTTTTCATCTTTGATGATTAGACTAATTATTCCTAATCAATAGTTAATGATTAGGTTTATTATATATTATTATTATTTAACCTAAAGCCCAACCAATAGTTAACGAAATACCTGCTAAATTTAATTAAACCGTTATAAAATCAAATACTAACAAGCTGTTAGTTAGTAACTAACAAGCGCTAACGAGTTTCACTTTAACCATCGAATTAATTCAATTGACTAATTAATTAATTCGGTTCATCCAATCTATAGTTTACATTATCAATGTAAAATTCTCTAATTGAGGAATATTCGTTGATTACAAATCAACTCTCAATTTAGCAAATGGTTTAATTTCATACATGAAAATATAATTCAACGTCAATCGTATGTGCGCGACCTTTCTGCGTCGTGATATAAGAGTCGTATAATAATAATAATTGACCAATTACTATTATTTAACGTACACGAGTAAGATCTAGCACCGTCATAACCCCTTAAATTATCAGCTTATAACCCAAACTAAGAATATACAATTCTACTAAGTGTGAACACTAAGCTCCAAAGAATCACATTTAACCAACCCCGTAAACGGACCGATACACAATTGTCGCAATGGGTTATAATAAAAGCGGAAATCACCTCATTGATTTCCCAACATTGACTACACTGAATATTCTCACCGGTAGTCAAACTAGTGACACCGAATCGCTTCGCGACCTTTCGCGAGGATGGACGCGAAAAACCGTGTTTTACATGGCGCATTCAGACGTAAGAGATATTTAAGCAATTTGGTTTGCAACTTAGAAGAGCGCTTGAAACAAGCCCAAGACATCGGAATATTAATCTTGATAATTTTACAAGAGGTCAAGTTTAGAGTTAGTAGATCATCACGCAGCCAATGCAGTGGAGATTCAAAAGATTATGTTATTCTACTACTTTACGTGATGATAGTCGATAAAGGAAGTCGACGGCGTAAGATAAACATGTCAAGAAAGAGTTATCGGTGGAATTTGGTAATAAAGACCTAAAGTGTCGAATCAAATTCGACGAATAATCGTAGATTCGATTTCCCCATGTCGACGTACAAGAATACCCGAAGCATAGCGAATGTCGTTCAACACGCGGATGCAAACCGTTAGTACCCCGGATAGCCGCCATTTTCAATATCGCGAGAACAATCACCTCGAGACAGATCAATTTATTAGTGTATAGCAGATAAAGCGTGCCTTATGCCGCAGCAGTAGTCTTTTGTATGTATGCAATGGCGCGCAGACTAGACCTCATATGTCATTAGCTGAAGTCATAGTAGATATATGTCTAACCTGTAGAGAAATATCGGAAGCTCAGCGGCCGGGATTTTAAGATACCCGAAAACTGGAGCATGGGCCGATAGATATGACGCTCACAATGCGGCGATGCTGATAGTAGAAAATCTACTAGGATATGTGTTCATGTTTCGAGGTATCGCGATTAGTCGGAGATTTAAGTTGCAATCTATAATAGCATTGTCTACCGCGGTCGAGTACGTTATGCTTGAAATTGTAGCGAGACGATATAGTTGCAACCTTTTCCGGCTGAGCCGAATCTTTGAGACGGGTAGTAAATGACGCTAGTCATGAGAGTCGTGAGCGATTTATCCGCGAAAAATCCCGTGTTTCATGCTGTACCACACATAGACCGGTGTATTTATACTCTATCCAGACAAGAATGGAGTTCAAGCTCGAGAAGATTGGAGATCAAACCGACGATATAAGCTTACAGCGCGGTAACATGAGATAGTCAAGCTTACGTCAACTTCACGTAACCTCTTTGAGCTTAATAATCCGGGAGAGGTCACGCGGAATGGGTCAAGATGACGACTAAAAATGTCTTCAGTTTTAGACATCGTTGAAGCTTGAAGGCCGCTTTTTGGTCTCAGAAAACTGCACAAGAGCTATTCGGCACTCCAAGTTCACTGGGTCTCTTGGCAATAAGTCCTGTCAGATGAAGGGTTCGGCACCCTGGGTTCAATTAGACGCTGGCCGAGGCGAGATTCGAGGCTTGCCTGACTCCTCATTTGTTGCCTATTTCGAGCCAAGTAAGTTTGAAGCTTTTTCTATACATATGTGAGGCTTTTATATGCTTTTATCACAAAAATAATCACCAAATAATTTCGAGAATATTATTGAATCATCATCATCAACACATTGCTGAGAGTGATCGGCGAATACTGTGCTACAAAGTATTACTCAATTGATGATTTAGCTTCGATAAAGCGATTGTACTTCAATCTTTTTTATTTTTGATTTCAGATTTCTAAAGAAGCAGTTAAAGACGTATTTTTACATATTAAAGTGGGAACGTGTATAAAATCGCTATTGCTTATTTTTCCACATTTACTTTTATCGTTATCATTATTTGCTTAAATTTAATGATTGAATTAGGCATTAAATCACAACAATATTCTAGTAAGGAGGTTAGTTTGGGTGGTAAGAACGAGTGAACAACTTGTTTTTTAAGTGATGTAATTATTGATGAACTTTAGCATCTTATATATATAATGACTTTGTTGAATGAGATCAACCCAAATTAAATATCTAAATGAATTTGAAAGGGTAAGTCATAGGTACAACGGTACAAGATCATGTAATTTAATTACAAGTTGATGATGACGATTAGACATTAAAAACTACGGAGTACTTCCATTCATTTTTTACAATAAACGTAGTTACGTCATTGAGATTACTTCTTATTATAATAAATTTATAATTGTAAATATTAGGTGTATGTCCTGATAAGCCAAACATAGTGATGTAAGGTGAGAGGGCTTCTTATAAAAAGTTATATGTACATACATCATTTTAATGCGAAAAATTTAGTTATAATGAGGGCAAAAAATTGGACAAATTTATTTATTGATCGAAAATGGATTAGTGGCATCTTGTATTAGCTTAGAGTTTATTACACAATCTAAGTGATATATATGAAGTTAATTGTATATCAATATTCGAAGTTTTTCACTCCATAGCGTAAAGAGGTTTATATTTTATAAAATGACAGGTAGAATCTCATTTGAAAGAGACATTTATAAGAACATTTATAAACGTTAAAAAAAAGTCTGAAGGCATGCATTGTTTTTGAATTTGAAGCACAATCTCCTAGTACTAAATTTTGTTTGATTAAAAGAAAAATAGGTCCTTCACTCAATGACAATGAAGAAATAATGAGCAAAGCTACATCTAAATTGAATAATTATGGACAAATTTTATGTGGGGATATTATTAAGAGTGTTTGATCATACAATGATTGAATATATATAGCCATATAGGATATGTATGTGTATGTGTATATAATGCCTCCAAAATGCACATGATGATGAATCTGTTGGAAATGTGGAGAACCGATCATGGATAATAGATCCATTATTATTATCAATTATTATTTCTTCAATTATTTGTGTAACAAAACATGACACCATCATGTGCTCAAGAACTTGCCAGTAGTTTAGATCTGGTCAATGCATTGTTGTACTTTCAACATCTTCATATTGCATTATTATTATTATTAATATTATTAATATTATTATTATTATTATCATTAATTATTGTTAGAATATAATGTAATATGCCTCGAATAATCCATAAGGAATTATAAGTGAATGTTGTGATGACAGGCATAAATTGATTTGGAACATCATATATATATTTAACATCACATGATTATGAACTATTTAATATAGAGTCTTCCATGAATTATCAAAATTTATAACAATTTTTTAGTTTAGTACATTAGCTGAGCCATCATTGATACTGGGTATGCGGAGTAATGTAAAGTTTGAAAATCGTGATTGTTTAGATGAAAAATATTTTATTAATGAATAGTGAAAAACTATATTGAGATTGTAGAAAGCTATATTGAAAATCTGCTTCTTTGAAGGATTGTAAAAAGTATATTAAAATACGAAACAATCATGTGAAAAAAATAATTTTTTAAATGATTAATGTATTTGAGGCGGAAGAATTATTATTTACAGATTCACGAGATTCATATGATTTATGGGACTTTTTACGATTCTCAAATTGATTCAAAGACCAATAAGAATAAGGCTACTTTAACACGTGTAAAATGAATACAAAGTATTCTTTTAAATATCATAGAAAGATTCATTTCTTTTGAAAGAAAATTACATCTGGCCACTATATCATGTTTAACTTCATAAAGAAAATACATTAACTTTTTTAAAGCCGGATTCTAATCAAATACTCATGCATATTTTCATACATAAAATTCTACTCTATAAAATAGAAATTATTCTATGATTATACACGGCCGACAACCGCATACTTCTCACTAGTATGAAATATCATATGTAAATTTTAATGTTTAATTTTCTACAAAGTAAGATTCACTACATTAACTTTTTATTATAGAATTATTACATATTTAACAAAATGTAGACATGTAGTAATGTACATTTCCATATTAATGTAATTATTGCCTTTGTTGAATAATGTAAAATACCGAAAATCAAGAAATCAACGACAGACATACTACAATATACTCCATATGTTGTCTGTCTAAAATTCTGATGATGATTTATTCCAATTATGGTCAGCATGACCCCACATGTTATGATAAATACCACTCTCATTCTCCTGCAATAATCAGCTTTTATCTCTCTGTCTCAGTAAAACAGTTTGTACCAGAAAAGGAACACTTTTTGGTCAGAAGTACAAAAAACCCAAAAAAAGTAGACACCTTAAAAGTCTCGGAAAAATGTAAGAATCTACTGATATGTTGTTCTTTGTTGTTTGACCACTTATACTAAAATTATTCAAGTTCAGGGTTTTCTTTATTTATTACATAGCATTAAGGAAGTTTTTTTTTTCTTTGTGAAAATATATACGTACACTGATGATGGTTCTTGAATAGTTTAAGAATCTCCTGATGTGTTCCTTGTTGTTTGACCATTTATAATGAGATTTAAGTTCAGGGTTTTGTTTATTTATTACATAGCATTAAGGAAGTTTGTCTTTTTTTTTTTGTGAAAATATATATGTACACTGATGGTGTTTCTTGAATATTTTAAGAATCTCCTGATGTGTTCTTTGTTGTTTGACCATTTAAAATAAGATTTTAGTTCAGGGTTGTGTTTATTTATTACATAGCATTATGAAAGTTGTCTTTTTTGTGGAAAATATGTACACTGGTGATGTTTCTTGAATATTTTAGTTCAGAACTTGTTTGGTATATGTTTGTGATGAATTGGCACATTTGTGTGATGAATGGGCATAGGGTGCTAACACCAGGCCAATTCATTAGCAAATAGCAAGATTGAAGTCTTTTTGTGTTTTGTATTTTAGGAGAAGCTTAATTTGATCTTAGTAGCTATATACCATATGCTCTATTATGTGTGAACATGTGACTATATGTTTCTCAAATGGAAGTCTGATTCTGAGATTTAACCAACTAAAATTCTGGTAAATTGATGGTGTTTTTTTTTTGTTACGATTTGAATATGATGTAGTTATTCTTGGAATTGTTGAAGACAAGAAGATGAACAATTCAATCTCAGAGCAGAGTTTGTATATTGAAAGTGAGGAAGATGAGGAGCAGCAGTTTGACAAAGAAGAAAATGGAAGTGATTCTGATTCTTCGAATTACTCGAATGACAATGATCACCACAGCCCGCAGAGGAAACCGAGTTCTCTCAATCCCTCATGGCCTCAGAGTTACAGGTATATACTGCAGTACAAATCTGGTTGTTTTTGTGAGTTGACTTTGTTTTACTTGTTTCTGATATTGATCCTCTCAGCAGTGAATTAGATCTCAAATGAAATCAAAATATATAGTTTGCTTCTGTGAATGTTTGAACATTGACATATTTATTGGGAATGATTGTTATATCAGTAGATGGTCACTGTTTCCCTAAATGCAATAGTTATTCAAAATTCTTGTACCATTGAACAAAGTATTATATTGAATAAAGAAGGGATGAACCAAACCTATTAACGTATTTATCGTGATCAATATGTTATTATCAAACATGTATCAAGTTTCTGTCTGAGGAGGTCAAGGTTTACAACTCTACATAACTTAATAGTTGTTTTCTTCATTTATTTGCTTGTCCATCGGTGAAGTTAGGTTTCTGGTAGGCCGTAGGCACCACTTTATATTGTGCAACCTCGTTTGTTAATTTCTCAGACATATGAGTAAATCCCTTGATGGAATCCTTGTTTACTTCAATGAAGTCTCACCATAGTGATATATATAGACGGTGAAAGGTTCAATTACTGTCTTGAAGCTAACGACTTGAACAGTTGAACTTCTGAATCTTTTCGATGTCTGAATTTTGCTTCCTTCATTATAAACTGCTAATAATATTATTTTCATATCTGTTTATTGATCTATGGAAACTCACCAGTCTGTGATGTCCAGATCAATTGGTATTGTCATATAGACATGCTGGTTCCTGTAGGTTTGCGGCTTGTATTATAAAAAAGAGTAGCTAAATTTCGGAGTTAACCTGTCATTATAGATCAACAACTGTAATGAAATCCTTCAGTAATTTATCAACCTCTAGTTTATGTTAGCTTCACCTACTGAATTGTTTCCTATCCTTGTTACAGGCAGTCTATAGATCTATATGGTAGTGTGCCATCTCCAAGTCTTAACTTTCTAGGAACCCCATCGTTACCACGGTTCGGAAGTTCTTTCCTTACAAGGAGACACACTCCTGAGATCGTGCCCTCTTTGCAAAAGCCATTATTACCAGAAGCAGCAGATGACCAAGTTCCACATCAAAGGAAAAGTTCTCACACTCTACTTCCACCTATTCCATCACGGAAGTCCTCCAAATTAGGTCATGATCGGAAGCATTCAAAAGTCTCACATGAAGTCCCAATTCCTCGACAAAGCTCAAACATCCAAGCGGTAGTGAATGGTAAGTTAAGTCCATGTCTTATTTCAGAAGAAGCACCCAAGAAGCCAAAAGCAAAGCTTCCGGAATCCGGACCTATCTTTTCCCTTTGCATCCTTCTTGTAATTTCTAAGTCCCAATAAAATGAGCACGAAGATGACTTGTTTGTATCCGTTGTTATATTAGGCATGAATGTCCTCTGTGGGGTGGGGATTCTGTCAACTCCTTATGCTGTCAAAGAAGGAGGATGGGTTGGGCTGTCAATACTTTTCATCTTTGCTGTGCTTTCATTCTACACTGGGCTACTCTTGCGCACTTGCTTGGACAGCCAACCAGGACTTGAGACTTATCCTGACATTGGCCAGGCCGCCTTTGGTAATTTAGGACGTTTTGCTATTTCTGTAAGTATACCCATTTTGCTATTTCTGTAAGTATACCCATTTTGCTGAAATTTAATTAGTAAGTAGCAAGTACTGAGTAGATTTCGATAGAAGTTTATATCCATGGCTCTTCTATAATTGTTGTCATTTTTCTTTTCTTTGGATGCAGATCATTTTGTACGTGGAATTATATGTAAGTTCATACAGATTGTAGTAACTTGGAGTCCTCTAATTTATACTTGATCTCTTAATGAGCAAAACAAGTCTAAATTGTTTTTTCTTGCAGGCTTGTTGTGTTGAGTATATAATTCTAGAGAGTGACAACCTATCGTCTCTGTTCCCAAATGCACATGTAAACTTGGCAGGGTTCGTATTAGATTCCAAACTTCTTTTTGCAGTTTTAACCACACTCGCTGTTCTTCCAACTGTTTGGCTGCGAGATATGAGCATTCTTAGTTACATATCTGGTGAGTGTAATGGTTCGCCATGCTTTTTGATATACTAGCACATCTCGGTAGATTATTTTTAAGGGCAAAGACGTTGAACATTTTAATCACATTGTAACTAGTTTAATTTATCTGTAATAGGACAATAGTCAAAGCATTTATGATAATGCAACAGGATAATGTTGTCTAATAACAAGAGCAATAGTTATTTTTTTAATACAAGTCTCGAAATCGTCCATTTATGTGCTGACTTCAACTCAGGAACTGTAGTAACCAATTCTCACTTTTCTTGCTGCTTTATTTTCCAGTTGGAGGAGTAATCGCATCAATATTGGTGGTAGCCTGTTTGTTTTGGACTGGCATAGTAGATCAAGTAGGTATTCAGGCTAAAGGGACAGCTCTGAACCTTTCAACGCTTCCCGTTGCTATTGGCCTTTATGGTTATTGCTATTCAGGACATGCTGTTTTCCCAAACATCTATACATCCATGCAGAATCGCAACCAATTTTCCAAAGTTCTGTTCACAAGGTAGTTAATCCCCTAATTTCATTAAATTCTGAGCGTAAGTCTCTGTTTATACCTATAGTTAGATGGTCCGGGATTCCCATCTCAGCTGCCAGAAATTCTAGATGGTGATTTGAGAGTTTTCCCCCTTTTCCAACTATTTATTACTTACCTCTGATATTTCATGTGTAAAAAAAAACTATTTATTGAACTATTTATATCTGCAGTTTCGTGATATGTACTATATTGTATGCTGGAGTTGCAGTGATGGGATACACAATGTTTGGAGAATCCACACAGTCACAGTTTACTCTGAACATGCCCAAAGATTTGATAGCGTCGAAAATTGCTGTTTGGACTACGGTAGGTGAACTGAATTATAGAACTAAATGCTTGGCAAAAGCCGAAAGGCAATCAGACGGTACTTGTTACTAGAATGTTGCAAGTTGAGAAAAGCTTACGAAACAATATAATACTCGGCTAATAGACGCAAATGCTTAAAAAGGATGAATATTTACATTGTCAAGAATCTTACTATCTGAAATCAGTCATAACAGTGCACAGACCTTCAGATACGATGAAAGCTCTTATTTATTAAAACGTACTATAAGTTATCTGATCTTCACATTGGTAGCTAATTTAATTATTGGTTTGTCTTTCACAGGTTGTCAATCCATTCACAAAATATGCACTAACCATTTCTCCAGTTGCCATGAGTCTGGAAGAACTCATGCCATCAAATCATCTTAAATCTCACATTTATGCGATCCTCATCAGAACAGCATTGGTGATCTCAACCTTGCTTGTGGCTCTCAGCATTCCATTTTTTGGTTAGTGTTAGAATGTGTCGTGCTCTTGTTCTTACATTATTTACCACTCGAGACTTAAACATAATTGTTATCTTATTTTTTGGTTTGGTGATGTCATTGATTGGTTCTTTACTCACAATGCTCGTTGTAAGTTTTCTTGATTTCAATTATCCGGTTAATGGTATAATCGATATAATTTGAGTGCATTAATTTGTATCCATGTATGCAGACCTTAATACTCCCTTGTGCATGTTACTTAAGCATCTTGAGAGGAAATGTTACTCGTTTACAGGTACATTTGCCTGTTCTTTTTTCTTGTATCGTTAATTATGACAAATTGTAATCGTTAGTTATATTCTCACTGATTAATGATACAACTACTTAACAAGATTTACTTGTTAACACTTTGTGATTTTGGTTTTTACAGGCATCATTGTGCATATTGATCATCATAGTAGGCGTCGTATCGTCTTCATTTGGTACATATTCAGCTATTTCTGAGATCATTGCGAATTTGAGTTCTTAGAAAAAATCATTCAGGGAGAGAGATCCAGTTTATGAAGAGCCTTTTTGTAGTTCATTTTATGCAAATTGTTTTGCATATTATTCCAAATATTCATGTGTTATGCCACCCTCTACTTGAGTAATGCTTTATATGTGATGGCAATTTTAGTGAAACTTTTAAATTCAAAATTTTGGTGACTATTTGTTTGGGGTTAAACCACTCAATAAAATTGTGATGGTGTTATGTTGTGAGGTACTTAATTAAGATGCTGTGAAGCTGAACATAAAGATGATAATGTAACTATGTAAGGCAACAGACGAATGAGCAAAACTCTCTTAAAGGTACATCATCTTATATACAAAAAAAGAATATAAGAAATAATACAATGATGAATAATATGAACATAGAACCTCATATGTTCCTATAAAGAGTATATATACATTAGGAAGAAAGCTGGCTATTTTTCGGATGTAGTCCTATCGGCTATAAACAGAAATTGGAGATACCAAATATTAAAGTATAGGCAGACGCTCGGAAGGAACCTACACTTCCGAGAGTGTACTCAGTGACTCCCGCCACTACTAAATTCCTGTCCACCACCGCTTCTTCTTACTCTTGTTGGTCTCGGCAATAGGAAAATCTGAAAGGTATCAAGGATTGAGCTCAATCACACGTCTGTCGTCACACATATTATTATATTAGTATAAGAATTGCCAAATCAGTTCACCTTACTTACCTCCTCTGGGGTAAATCGAGTTGTAATGCACTTCTGACCAAAAGCTAAGGAATATTACTGCAAAAAAATGCACATCTCAGTATTTAATTCAAAAAAATGCACATCTCAGTATTTAACTTAAGGATATATACAAAATAAATATGACACCGGGGAAGAATAGCACTTCAAAAATGACCAATAACAAGTGATGTTTATTGTTGAAGTACTTCGGCATCTTCGAACACAGACATACATGTCTGATGTTAAACGCTTGCAGGCAAATAACATGAATATAAAACTATCAGATAACTGAGAAATTCCCCTAGAAAACTGATGCACCACAGTAAGTTTTCTCTTAAAAGGCAATCAACGGGGGGGAGAGTTACTAAATATAATTTTCTTTTTGTTCACTCTTGCAGTCTTACCCCCTTATTAATTCATTGAGGTACTTACAAAGACTTCACAAGGAGATCATTCTTACCACAAATTATATGAAAATATGGAGTCGTACTTGTAGAATGCTCAAAGCAACCACACAAAAGAATCATCTCAATATGATAATTACAACCCCCTCAAATCTTGAAAGCGCTAGTATCACATTAAGTTACGTATTGGATTATTGTATCTGTTTTGATGGCGCAAAAGGAAATGATAAGATTGGGAACTCAGGACTCACTTCTTTTTGACTTCTGAGATTGAGGAAGAATCTCAATATAGCATGTATCTCTGAATGAGGTTATGACAAATATCTTGACACCATACTGAAATTATGTTTTAAAAAATAGTTAATCTCGCTGAGTCAATGATCAAAGTATACAACACAAACTTGCTTTAAACAAGCAAACAACAGGTGAAGGAAAAAGATGTAGGAATTGGGTGATTAATGTCAGAAGTCTCCACAAGGGGTTTTACTTGTTCCAAAGTTCTATTGCATATAAAACTTGTAAAGGTAAAGTAAAGTTACAATTTGGTTCCATTGTTGGCTACTTTTCATGCAAAATCATTTGCAAGCCATCATAATATCGAATTGAGAAATAAAATAAAAATTGCAAACTTAATATACTTTCCTTGAGGAGACACCATTTAAAATCTCAGAATACAAATATAAAATGAGTGTGATTAAAATGGATGCCGAGCATATATATATGGTCACAGAATTGAAAGAGAAACTCTACCGAATCTGCAGCAGCCTGCAAAGTCACATGGTCACCCCATTCACCATTCCTACATTTGAAAATATTTGGTAAGTCAATAAGTGTAGGGACTCTAATAAAAGAGCTGAGAAAAAACAGCTACATGATAATAAGATTGTTATCACCATTATGATTAGTAGAAGATGACGAAGAATAAGAAAAATCAAGGAAAAATGTATAACAGGAGAAGAGAAGAATGCTTTTACTTGCTCATTTTCTTCAAGTAGTCGTCATAACCCATAGGAACATAATTCATGTATAAATCTGGATGCGACTTCAGCTAAAAATCAACATAAAAGATAACATGATAATTGACATATGACCAATTGTTATTTATACTGGATAGCAATCTCAACATGGATCCTAACTAACCTGCATTACAACTTGTTCCCGCACAAACTGATGATGTTCAGCACTACGATATATCTGATCTGACAGAGAGCGGAACTGCAACAAGAAAAGGAAATAAAGGAGGGGGTTACCAATAACATGTACTCGAGACAATAAAAAGGACACGAAGACTGAAAATATACCAACCTGACAGTTACCATCTCCTGAAATTTTCAGTTCAACCAGGTCATACACATCTAGTCTGAGGAATGAAAGAAAATGTACTTAAAACACAAGCATCTCACAAGTCCAAAAATTTGCGTGAGCACTATGAGCCAAAAGAGAATTATTCAGCCCTTCAGTACGACTGATGGAAAACACCCAAAAGAAGGTTGTTCTATTTAAGATTGAGAGGAGTAGTAAGAATTTGCTAAAGGTTTACAGAATATAACAAATTGGTTACAAACTAGTCAACAGACCCCTAAAACCCCCGTGAATTTAATATTATTTCTAAAATGAGAGCAAACCAGTTGACAAGTAATGTTTCCAGAAATGGGATGAAAAGGTTTCGGTCTGCTAAAAATGGAAAAAAAAGGTGATACAACTTCTCCATCATAGATGAATTTCCAAACACACATTCATGTATATGAACAAAAGAAGCTATTAATATTTCCGAACCTGTCGAGCAATCTTTGATGGTCTGACGCAACTTCATCAACTGAGGGTATTTGTCCATTAACCCTAGGAACATGCTGCAACAAAGTCAGCAATGAGATAGAAAGTCCAAGAAGACTTAACAAGGCTTGATATGAAATTATGAACAGAACAATACACATAGTAAAACTTTAGCAAGATGGAGTATGGATCGTTCACATAACATGTTTTGGTCATGAAAAACAAAGGGAGAAATGAGTAAACCTCTTCTCAATGGCTTTAACTTTTAAAAGAGAACCATAATTCATAAATGAACGCACCAAAGTACAAGTAATTTGTTATTTATTTATAACTTATACACATGGAAGAGGTGCAACTTATTGTCAATAAATTGAATGCCCGGAATATATGGCCGAGTTTGTGATATTATTTACAAAGATAATCATCATCATTTCCATGCCAACGGAGATCTATGAGTGGACATTAGGATATATAGTGTATTATCGAGGGGTGACTGGCACTTAATTCCCACTATAAGAATATTTCCTATTCATTACATTTATTTCAGTATTCCCTCTGAGATATCAAATATATAGGGTGTATACAAAACTATGACAGAATCTGCTGTACTAAACAGGTAATGAAGTAGTAAACATTTTCCATCCGCTCTTCTGATTTGAAGCAAAAAAATATAGTAAATCATTGTATCTCTCGTGATTTAGACAAACCAGATTGAGAAAATGTGTCAAAGTTAAACTGCTGTGCAAATACTCGGTCTTAAGGTATGCACTTAAAAATGAGGTTAGTTCATGAATTATTTATTATGGAGATTCATAAAGTAAACATTTGGAGACTAGAATGCTAAACTTACCGGAAGCGCGTTTATCTGTATCAATCTTTTTCCCACTTCCCCATCAAGAATATATTCATCCACCATCTCTGGTAAAAATGCTTCTTCAGTGTATACATCACTATTATTATCCAATTCTTCTTGATGACTCTGGTTGTCTCCACCTTTCCTACCTTCTGGTGTGTGAACAAAATAATTTTACTCAAAATAACATAAATAGCACGAAAAACGAAAGAGACCGCGTTGTTTGTTTCATACCAGATCTACACAGACTACTTGCAGAACCCTGCCAATCTTGAGCAAGAACAGACGCTTGCTGCTGCTGTCCTTCGACCTGTGAAAACCCAGAAACCTCTGCATCCGAGACTCGCTTCAGCTCTTCTTGAAGAGCATGTGCAATCATCTCATCATTCTCAACATTACTCTGCACTGGCTCACAAAAACCTTCATTTACATACTCAGTTTTCGAACGATCATTATCATAATGTGTCGTAACCCCAGGGGTTCCACTGTTACTAACCGAACACACATCAAGATGATGCAGTCCCCACCGCACAACATCAGGGTCGTGCTCATAGATCATCATTTCCTTCCTATATACTCACTATCCCCAACCTAAAAAATCACTACAAAATTATTACTCTCGAAAACTCAACCACCTAAGTATTGACTACAAGTAGAAACTCTACAACCTTTCCTAATAACAATATACTCTCAAAACACATATGATCGAAGTTAATGAATAAAATTTAACGCACTATCTTATATCAATCAGCAAGCACGCTACATTAATAATCAAACCCGACAAAACTCAAAACTGAAAAATGTCTCGCAGTTATAACAATTCACCCGATAAGCATACGAGAACAATCTAATAATATTAAACACTGAATCTATCCAATATTCAATAACCACGACAAAATAATTCAATATTATTAAACACCGAATCGATAAATTATCCAATCTAATTAACCATACATTCGAATTGATCACGCTATTTTATTTAAGCTTGAATATAATATCGTCCGCATATTTAATATTTTAATGATTATTATAAGTTTATCATCAGCATCAAAAGTCAACAACATAAATCATGAAATTCAATAAACTGATAATTAAGGAATAAGAACAATTAAACATTATATAATTACAATATTTATTGTAAGTATATTTTATATATAAATATTATTGAATAAAAACAATCTGACAATGATTAACGAACCTTAATTAATCGTTTAGTGTATTACGAGAGAATGAAAAAATGTTTGGCGGATTAATGGGGAAGCTACCAACTCGCTTTTATATTTAGGCCGACTTTTATAAAGTCGATATTACGCACACGTGATGACTTAGAAAGCCATCTTGAGCACTTGATATTCAATTACTCGATTGTTTTGGATAATAAGCCTTACTTACTAACTACACAAAAAATATATATTCTAAGTTTTAAGAAGAAAAATTATCTGGTATTTAGTTAAGCGGATTTGGCTATAGAAAGTGATACTTGTGTCCCATTCGGTAAGTCTTCCAGCGGATTTTGATTATCGATTTGGATATCAAACGGGTATTGAGTTACTAGGAGGATAATAATATAGATACTGGCCCAGATCAATTATCCTGGCTAGAGCCCGACACAGGCCCACAAACGGATCCTCCTCCATTTATTAACGGATTGGACGGGCAAAGGTATTGGGTCCAGCCTCCATATGATTTCAATCAAGTCGAGTCATTATCAGCTATCTCGACTATCGAGCAATACTTTCCCAACCAATTATCAAATAAGTAGTTAAACCGAATTTTTGTTGAACGAGCGGGTACCGGTTTACCAATCCCTCAACAGCCTACCCTGGCAAAATCAGCCCAACTTAGCTCACTCGGATTTCCCAGGGTTTCTCCAAAACCCCCATTTTTCACATCAATTTCTTGAAAATCAAAGTGAAAATGTCGTCGTTTATGCAACAATTCGTGAAGAAGAAGACGATTTCGAGTAGGTCAACGAAGAGATATGTAGAAGGAGGTTTATACAAGAAGCTATTGAAAGAAGGAGGAGAGGAGAATAAAGTACGGCATCAATTGAATGAGTTCTTGAAATCCCATAAAAAAGCTTATAAATGGGAAGTTGGACATACCCTAAAGCTTCTTCGTCAAAGAAAACTTTATTCTCCTGCTCTTAAGGTCCATTTTTTTATACCCTTACAACCATTTTCAGCATTTATTGTATTGTTGTAGAACAAATTTACTCGATCATGGAGGTAAAAACGTACCGTATTAACGGGTTGAATAATATTACTAATATACTTTATTAATGGACAGTTTACTAATATATCAAAAAACAGTTTAGTTGATCAAGAAGATAAGAAGTACTTTATTAATGGACAAAAGTGAAAAAAATAAGAAAAAAAAGTTGCATTTTCTATATTTTCAGGATTTATTGTATTGTTGCAAAAAAATGGTACTCCCTTCGTTTCAATTTACTCGATCATGAGGTACTTTATTCACTATTAAGGGGTTGAGTAATATTACTAATATAACTTAAAAATTACTTTATGAAAAGACACTTTAGTTGATCGTGAAGATAAGAAGTACTTTATTAATGGACAAAAATGAAAATTAAGATACAGTTGCATTTTCTACATTTTCAGGATTTATTATATTGTTGCAAAAGAATTAGTTTTGATAGTCAATTTATGGAGAAAATGGTATAATGTTTGTAATTGTGGTAGTGAATTTGAGGAAAAAATTATGTAAAGTTTTCATTTGATGTTAACCCTGAACCCCATTTTGTAATTTTTCAGTTTGATTGTGTTGTTGGAATTATTTATTGTGAAATTGGATAAAGTTTCTCATTGTTTTAATGGTTTGTGATATTGGATAAAGTTCTTTGAGAACTCTGTATATATTTTTTTAAAATTAACCGTACACAGATGATCAAAAGTTGGAGATCGTAGAATTTAAATAAAGTCTGGACTTTCTACGAGTGAAGTAAGTGAGCTAAATATTGTGTAAACTTGAAATGTTTGTAATGATTTTCTATGAGTAACAAACTAATGAATAAGTGTTGTATCCCTCATCTCTCCTAATATGCCTGATAGGTTGATGATACTGTATGTTCTATTTTATTTCTTCTGCGGCCTTCTATAGTTTGAGAATGATAGTTTTCCTGTTTTACTAAACGAGGTTATTAATAATAATGCTGTTAGGCAATAGTAGCCATTATTAATTGAACTTCTATGATTGCAGCATGTCAGATATATGCTTTTTTGATGTCTACTTGTGATCACTATGTGATTCATATTTTCAATTGTGTTCTTTCATCTTGTTTGTGCAGCCTTTTTAATTATTTTAAATTGAAGTTGGACTTAATTTAATATAACCCAAGTGTAGCTTAGCTCACCTCAGCTTTCTTTACTCTACTTTAATGTCTGTGTCGCGCATCTCATTTTTTATTTCATTTGATTCTCTTAATAGCTGTCCGAAAAGATGGAAAGGAGGGGTATGAATAAAACTGTCAGCGACCAAGCCATCCATCTTGATCTTATTGGAAAGGGTAGAGATATTTCTGCTGCAGAGACGTACTTCGTTAATCTCCCAGAAGCATCCAAAAACCATCTCACTTATGGTGCCCTTCTAAACTGTTACTGTAAGGAGTTAAAGACAGAAGAAGCCGAAAGTTTGATAGCGAAGATGAAAGAACTTAATTTAGCAGAGAGTGCCATGCCCTATAACAGCTTGATGACCCTTTATTCAAAAACCGGGAATCCAGAAAAAGTCCCAGCAATAATCCAAGAAATGAAAGCTGCCGATGTCATGCCTGACGCATTTACGTATAATGTATGGATGAGAGCACTTGCTGCTTTGAATGATATTTCTGGTGTCGAGAGGGTTATTGATGAGATGAAGAGGGATGGTCGGGTTCTTGACAATTGGACAACATATAGCAATTTGGCATCCATATATGTTGATGCAGGATTTTCTGATAAAGCTGAGAAGGCACTCAAGGAATTGGAGAAGAAGAATGCATGCAGAGATCTTTCTGCTTTTCAGTTCCTCATCACATTGTATGGTCGTACAGGGAACCTACTTGAAGTCTATCGTGTATGGCGTTCATTGAGGCTGGCATTTCCCAAAATGGCAAACATAAGCTATCTAAATATGATTCAAGTATTGGTTAACTTAAACGATTTACCAGGTGCAGAGAAATGTTTCAGGGAATGGGAATCTGGACGTTCAACTTATGATATCCGTATTGCAAATGTCCTAATTGGTGCTTATGCTAAAATGGGACTGTTGGAGAAGGCCGAGGAACTCAAGGAGCGTGCTCGGAGAAGTGGGGCTAAGGCCAATGCCAAAACATGGGAGATATTTCTTGATTATCATCTAAAAAATGGAGAGATTAAGTCAGCAGTGAACTGTCTTGATAATGCAATTGCAATTGGGAGAGGGGATGGTAGTAAGTGGATCCCGTCCACTGCTGTTGTTCAGCAACTGATGGAGCACTTTGAGCAAACCAAAGATGTCGAAGGTGCTGAAGGTTTCTTGGAGATCCACAAGAAAGCTGTGGATCAGTTGGACAAGAGCCTGCTCGAATCGTTGTTAAGAACTTACGCTGCTGCTGGGAAGACAAGTTCCATTATGCGTCGTCGTGTTAAAATGGAGAATGTGGAGCTGAGCGAGGATGGTAAAAAGTTGCTTGATGCCATATCCGTGGAGTGAAGACTTCTTCATTAACTTTTCTTTAAACTGGAACTTATAATTTGGAGAGAGCTGTTAAATTATGTCAATTGAAATTTTTGGTCCGATTGATCGATGTAATATCATTTCTTTTTTTCTTTTTGAAAATAATTCGGCTCTCGTCTTTACAAGGATTCGAACAAAAAAATTCATCATTGCTAGTAATATTATGTCATAATCTCCTTTAGATTTGTTCTTCAAATCTCCATCTATACTTTGATATCCCTGAAATTATATGTTGATTATGTATCAACGCTTAAAAGAATGGGATATGACGCATCTCTTGTAGTTGAGCTTGAGTCTAAATTCTACTCAAATTGTTGTGTGATACGGAGTACTTTTACTAATTCTGCCTACAATCACCAATATTTGTAAATTTTTAAATTGATCTATAAACAGATACAAGAGATTTGTCATGATTTTAAACAAATATAACAGAAAAGTTCGACTTCAATCCTTACCAATGAATTGGTCTAATCTTAAACAAATATAACAGAAAAGTTCAACTTGGATCCTTACCAATGAATTGGTCTACAGTAGTTATGATGACTTCTTGGTTTGCAGAAGTTCGTTATAGTCCACAAATTTGATGTTTGATTGAGAATAGTCAATTAAGCCATTCAAATAAAATCCTATTAAACGCTACCCTCCATGAGAATCATTTTAATGGGAGCAGAAGACAGATCACTGGCATCATTACACAAGATAAAAGCCTACAAAAAATTAAAAAACATAATGGCTACGAGAAGGATTAACACTACACCTAATCCACTAGTTTGCATGATTCTTGAGCTTTCTAGGTTTCCAAACTCAAAAGAACCCCAGAACCCGGAACATAGAAGTCAATGGAATGTTATCAAACTCATCTGTCAATCGACATAGTGCCCAGTTTTCCGCCTATGTCGACTATAGTCTGAGACAAACCTGAAAGTCAGGCTGCAGCCATCAACCTTGCACTTATAAGGCCGCTCGCCTGTATGCACACGCAAATGTTCAGTTCTTGCCCAAGCCCACTTGAAGGACATGGTGCAACCCTCCCACGGGCATTTTAGTGGCCTATTATCATCATGAACACGTTGATGCCCGATAAGATTCTTGTGGGAGCTGAATCTCTTCTTCCCACATTCTTCATGGGTGCACCTATTGCTGTTGTGCAGAAGTAGCTCTGCCTTTGAAAGAAAACTCATTTTGCAGCCGTCAAGTTCACACTTGTGTGGCCTGTTCTTTTTGTTAGGATTGCCTTTTGTAGTAGCATCAAGTTCAGCAATCACATTTCTTGGCTGCTTCCTCATTTTCTGTACAGTGTCCAGTCTGGTCATACCGATAGTGGTACCACCTCTGGCTCTAGACCTTAAACCTTCACAAGGACTTTTGATAAATCCATTAGAAGTACGTTGGTCATCTGCGAGTAAGTCAAGTTCCCTCCTCCTTTTTCTCCCACTTGTAGCCACTGACCCAGAGTCCAAAATAGCTTCAATCTTACTCACGGAGTTATTTCTATCTTCAAGTTCGAAATGATCAGTACCATTTATTTTCTTGGGTACTTCAAGACCTATTACGACAGTAAGCAGGTCTTCCTCACTCAGTATACTGTCACTTGAAAGAGTTGGTTTTCGGGAAATATCATTTTCAACCTCCGTTTCTGGCTTCTTGCTCAAAGTCGGACTGTCGACTACCTTTCTTTGCAACTGAAGTTCTCCTGTTTTCCCTGTATGCTTATTGCATCTTTCCACAGAATGGTCACTGATGCCTGGCATTGATGGTTTGGCAGCAGCATCTGCTTTTTCTATCAGAGAATCTTTTCTCGATTGTTTCTGAGTTGGGATGCTAAGATAATCTGCTGCCAGTGGGCTAACATCATTTTCTAACCTGGTATTTGTTTCAACAGAATTCTCACTTGTGGGATCAACTTGGAAGTCTTGTAAAGTGTCTAGGTTAGCGGCAGGAGTTTTATCAGATGAATCAAGTGGCTTAGGCTTGTATCTCCTTGAATAGTGAATGACTTTTCTCACTTCACAAGAGATTTGACCATCTGTCTTGACTTCCTGTGCTTCATTCTTGTCTCCCTGCTTTACTTCACCAGTGAGAGGACAAAGTGTGTTTCCTATGGGAACTTCAAGCTTCTCCAACTGATAGCTCATGGATGTATCTTGGAATGGATGTTTATTAGACCTCTTTGATCGGGATTTTCTTAACTCCCAAATAAGGCTCGAATTATTCAAATCCTGGCTTGATACGGCAAACAGTCCATTCAATGTCAAAGCATGCGATACTTTGGTGGATGGAAATTGTTCCCTTAACTTCATGCTCTGTTGTAGATTGATGCACAATGTTGAGGTCCAGTGCTCTGAAGATTCATTATGTTCCTCACTTTCAGTTGCAAGAGAAATCAAGTTGAGGTCTTCCGGAGATGCACCATCGAAAGGAATTTCTTCATAGCAAAAAGGGATCCCAGCCTCTTCGGCAACACCAAGAACATGAGGCTTTATTTTCCGGAAATCTACAAATTGGGAAAACAGAAATTTATAAATTCATAAAGAAGAATGGTTGATAAATTGGAATACTAATAGTGATAAACTGATAATCCATGTCAATCTTGTTCTTGGCTGTAATCTTAGTAAATCTGTTTCAATAGTGAGGCAACTGACTATTACAATGACCAACTGCAAATCTAAAATATAATCTCGGTACAAACCTTGAAAAATGACACGGAATTGACCTTACCAAAATGGTATGGGACAAATTGAAACTAGTGGATTTCATGGTTTATATTTCAATTGAAAATATGAGAATACCAAGTACCTGAATGACAAATTGCAAGGATATTTGCTCCACCTCTTGCATGCAGTAGTCTTTCAGTCTGAACAGCATGTTCCAGGCAGAACAAGCGAGGTCTTAAGAAACCGCTTGAACCGTTCCAACCTTCCAAGAGCTTGTGTGCTGCAGAAGCTTGGTCTGTGTTTAGAAGTGAAGTATCAATACGGGCTGGTAACTCATTTTCCAGCTTCGCAACTGAAAATTGAATTGATTGAGGAAATTAGAGGCTTCAACATGGAGATTAATAATATCAATTGAATCAATACTGAGATTTTATGTGGAGAATGAGTATATTTCATTCAAGACAACAATTAGTCGAATATTCCAAAAATAATCATAAGATATTAGCTCATCCTACCTGCACTAGAGCCATGGACCATGCTGTTGAGATCAGAGGTCAAAGTAGATAATATTCCCCTATTAGCTTCGGAATTCTGGGTGACATTTTTATTATTGAGCAGATCATTAGATGCTTTCTCAGATGGTTGTACAATTGCCATAAATGGATAACCAAGAATGCCGCATGCAACACAGGGTAATGCTCCAGAGTCGATTTGGAAGTCGTTTAAGAAACCATCATCATCCGCATAAAAGTCATCAATTGCATCCATGTATAAGCTCATCTGGGTACACAGATCTTGGTTACTACCTTTCTCAGGACAATCATTTTCACTGGACGATGTAGCAACAGTGTCAATGCTACTCAGTAAATCAGAACATTTAGCAGACGATGACAGTGATTGCAGATCCCACTCCACCACACGATAAGATGTACAATTGTGAAGAAGTTTAATCAACAGCTTGTTTTCCTTTAACATATCTTCTATAAATGCTTTCTTTACTAAGAGCTCCCTTTCTTCTTTCTGACGATCTTTAAGACGAGAGCTTCTTACCCCTGGAAGTAAGGATCTTGGTATTCTGTAGAAGAAGAAAAAACATGTTTATTCTGGCCAAACGTTTTTAGATTACAGATGAAGTTCTGCCAGGGTTCAGTGGAAGGTGGAGGGGGAAGCACAATTTCTTCTATAGGTACCAATAGATGAGCGCAAATGCTCAAAAACTATACCTGGATGTGAAGGATATGGTTAAAAGGTAAAGAAGTTGCTGATGAGAAAGCATAGGAAGAAAATTCATGGCAGCTCTGCGCACTGCAGCTTCCTTAGCTACAGCAAGCCACTGCGGGGTGCCAAAGTTGGCTGCTTCTCCACAATTGAAACCTATATTTCCGAGAAAAATGCACATGCGGATTAAACACAATAGACAATATCAACAAACAGAGATGAAGTCAGTCGTATCGATTCAGCTATAAGAAATTCCAAAAAATTACCATGACTGAATCCCACATGATAGGACCTCGGAAATGTCACAACAAATTCACCAGGGTTCTGCACTAACCTAGTAAAAATAACCATACCAGATATCAGCAAAACACTGGGGACAGTTAGTTATAAATATGCAATTCATCCTCAATTAACATGCCATCTTGTATCAACAGTAATTCCAGCAAAGCAAACTAGAGATTGCAAAGTTCAAAGATGATCGAGGACAAGAAGCAGCACACCTGCAACAGGGGATTCCGGACGCAGAAACCACTTCAGGTGACAGAAGAGTAGTTTTCTCCCCTAGTCTAGTAAGGGCAGCTGGAATGAACATATAATTCAGTAGCAAAAAAGTGTATACAAGTAATCATGTCCTGAAGAACTAATTAGTTAATACAGATCATCAAATATAACATAAACTTGAGGCAATGCATCACAACCCAGGAAGTGTATTTGTAGTATAACAAAAACTCGAGTAAAGCAACACGTCTCATGGAGTATATCTGGCTTAAATAATATGTACATACGAATCTGATAGTTATTTCGATTTTTCATGAACCATCATGGGTTAATAGCACAAATAAGATGCTGTCATATTAGAAGAACACTTATAGATCATAAAACCTGGACCACTGCGATTAAGTTCTTTCAGTTGATAAGTAAAAGAGAAAGAGTGCACGCTCGGTAGCTGAGCACCCCGAGGAGTAGAGGTAAAATTTAAAAGCATAGCTGTCAACAAACAGAAAACGATCCATTTTCCTTTGCATTATTGTCAACATAGATTTCAGAAGAGTATATAAAATAAACCAGCTCGGGTCCAAAATAATCCCAAAAGAAAAACGGCAAAGAAAGTTTCCAATTTAATTAAACTATTTTTTGTTGTAACGAGGACAAAAATTGAACAAATCCTTTACCTAATCGATCAGTACTTTCTCCATATGCATGCCGACGAATCACTTCTTCAAATTCGAATGCATAATCTCCTGGAACTGCATACCAAGTCTTTGCAGAACCCATATGAAGAAAATTCAAACTGTGAAGCTCGTGATCTTCCACATGCCAAGCAAACCAGCTGAACAACATTCCAAGATAAACCATTGGAGATGTAACACCAGGAATATCATCTGGCATGAAGCGGGTCAGAGATCCAGGTGACCTAGCAATCACTTGTAAGTTCCAAGGGCTATTTGAAAGCTTCCAACCAGCAGTACCTTCGGCTTCAACTCCATCATTGGAAGATCTTCGTCTGTTTGGGCACGTGGGCTCGTCGGATAGCAAAAAACTTGAGTCTCTAGATCCGTCTGAACCTAAATTAGGACTATTATTATGAAATGAACCTGCACCAACACTATTACTATTCACAGTATCTACTAGATCATCCCTACTAATGGAATCTCCTCGATTATTTCTATCAAACGTCCCCCTCTTTCTCCTCCTCCTATTTCGACGAAAATAACGAAAAGATCCTTCCGGCTCCGCAAACCCTGACCCAGGCACATCATTTGCATACTCAATATACATAGGCTTTTCAGTTGCTGCTTTCCAGAACATCGCCTCTGTAACTAATGCGGAAACATCCTTAACGCTACCTAACAGACTTCTCGAAAATTGCTTCGCCTTTGCCTCAAACTGTTCCAACGTATAAACTTCACCACTCTGCCACACTTGTTTCTGAGCACCCGAACCCTGAACCTTCCCTACCGGGGGCTTAACCTTCCTACTACCACTACCTAACTCTTGATGCCTAGTCGTAAAAACAGCCTTAACCTCCACATCAGCATTACCTCCCTCACCCCCATTTTCCACATTCCCAACATTCACATTGCAATCCATGTCCGGGCATTTCGAAAGCGACTTATTCAAATTATGCACTACATACTTCTTAGAAGGCTTAGGCAGTGGTGGAATCACTTTACATATACCAAAAACACTAGCTTCTTTCTCGATTTTCGATATATACGCTATCGGGTCAGCGAATTCAGTATCAGTAGGCCTAAATTCAGGTGCTAAAGGCAACTCTTTTAACCAATTAGATATCACCACATTCTTCATTACAATTTACAATCCAAATTTACAAACCCTAAACAACCCAACATTAAAGACAGCAACTTTCATAATCTACATACTAAACTAAAAATACCCATATATCACAAATTCAAAACCCTAAATTAATTAATTCAATTTCTTATTTATACCATTATTGCACAAATTATTCAATTATATATGAAATTGAAACAACAAATATAATAAATGTAGCAAAAAGATTGGATTTTTATACAATAAAACCTGAAAAAAATGAATTTGTTGGATCCAAAAAGGGAGAAAATAGTTGATATTATGATTTGATTAGGTTTTGTATAAAAAATTGTTGTGCGCAAAATAGGAAATTGGAGTGTGATATTTTAACGTGCGCGGGAATTGTTATTATCTACTGGGCGTACAATTATTTTGTTGGGCCACACTAATGACTCCATGACCATAAGATCGGAAAGGAACCTATGTTATATTTTATATCTCCTTTATGTAATTTTTAATTTGTACAGTGAAATATAATTGAAAATAATATTTATTTCAATTACTCGAGTTTTGAGGATAATGGTATAACATAAATGGAAATGAATCTGTTTCAATACGTTAATTAATACTCCCACGTATTCCACTTATGAGTCATTTGTTTTTTTAGTTTTTAAGGTAGGTGAACATTTAATAATATTAGTCTCATCTAATGTTATTAAATAATTCAAATGATTCCTTATATATTTTTTATAACTTATCAATTATCCTAAAATGGAATAGAATACCTATTAATTAAGATTTGATAGTATTAAATAGGATATTGAGAAAAAAATTCAAAAAAGCTTAAGTGAGAAATAAAAAAGATAAAATCAAAATCAATTAAATGACTTATAAATGGAATACGAGGGAGTGTTGATGAAATAGATTATTAACCCCAATTACAAATGAAAATGTGGAGTAAGTGTGACCCTATCCAAAATGAGTGTTGATGAACTGTAAAATCGGTTTGTTTCCTTGAGTTGCATGTATTTGATTAATGACCCTGTTCATAATATGGTCATGTTTATATTTTTTTAATTGATTTTATAAACATGAAAATGATATTTGAATATTATTCTAAGGAATGCATTACTAGTGTATTTGATTTCTTCATAATCTGTCTCTTATTAGTTATTATGTGAAAAGGGATGCTAAAACTGCAATAGTGTCTACAAGAATTATTTATACACAGAGGAATTATTACTAAATAAAACTTTCTACCTCAGTATTTATACTGATGAAGTCACTAGATCAAAGTATCAATGAAGCAATCTAAAGAGAACTACCATGCAGATCGATTTTCATGCACAATTGAAGTTAGCAAGTATATTATTGGCACCATTTTGTTTCTTGTCCATAACTGCATTTCTTGACACTGGTAGCTTCACTCTGCATTTGCCCGGTTTTGTCGGAGCCTTAAGGTCACATGCCCTCATCTTTAACCTCAAACCAAACTTCCCAAAGAAGGTGTTCCAGCTTCCTTTGGTTTTCATAAGCTTATCAATCTCTTGTTTCATGATTGAGCACTTCTGTTCAGGCTCGAAGAGGCGTTCTCTGACATTTTCGACTGTGACCATCTTGTTGGCTTGTTTAGAATTCTCTTGTTGTATAGTACAACTAGTTCTAGCAAGTGATTTACTCCCAATTGGATTTCTTGAATTGTCAAGTTCCTCTGATGCAAAAAACAGACCTGAAACAGATGTCCTGAGGCGTAGCTGTTCAAAGAAAAGAACTTGAACGATTACCCGAAGAGGTAGTCTCTCGTTTTGAGCTGCGTGTGAGCTTGCTTCCACCGAGAGCTTCTGGCAGTTCATGATTCTACATAGTTGTTCCCTCTCCGAATCTGTCAGACAGCTATGTGCCTGAAAAAACAAGAGTTGGTTAAATGTTGCAGGTATGCAAGATTCCAAAGATCTTCCATGTTACATATCGATCCATCTCAATTTAACTGGAAGGTATGAAAAATAGCGATGGAGAGAGTACCTTGAGATATATATCGATAGCACGATAAAGTCCATCGTCTGATACTCTGGCATAACCAGGGATTATAGCAGCTAGAGACTGGAATTTGAACAACTTTAGGTTAACATCAGGCGCTACCTCAGCCAGGTAGTTGTCAACCAGCTTTGCCACCATTGTAATCGGAGTAAGTGAGCGAGAATCCCCCTCATACTCATCTTCTTCCACCAAATAGTTTGAGGCAGAATCAACGATGTCCTCGTCTGCTAACATGAAGTGGTCGACCATCCTATGCATGCAATCAATATCGTAAAGAGTTTCGCCTGAGTAATCCATGTTTGGTATCAACAGGTCCTCCAGTGCAGCTTCATTCAATTGCATCCCAATCATTTTCTCTAGTCTCTCTTTGCATGATCCCCTAGCTTGCAGGATAATCGATGTCCTCAAAAGCTTGAGCAAGAACTTGCTAGAATTAGCCCCCTTCTCGATTGGTAACAACTCTGCTATCTCCTCAAGAAGAGTCCTTTGGTCAGCCTCATATGTCCCAGAATTGGACTCAGAGCTATACTGATTATCAATTTGAAGACCTGATTCCCTACCACACATAGGGAGATGCTTCCCAGCATAGCACATTAACGATCCAGCGATTCTCAAAGGCGCCATGCCTTTAGCATAGACAGCTAATATAAACCTTCTATATAGAGGTAATTTCAGAAAGCAAACATCTTCATACCACCATTCGTCACCCAGAGGAAGCGGCTTCTGAATGATTTGAATCCCATTCCGTATATCAACATCAGGGCTCGGAGGCTCACCATGATCCGAAATTCGCCAACTGAACAGATTTGGATCCACACAAGCTTTGGTTGCCAATGAGTCAATACCTCTTGAGACAATATGAAGTTCTTCCGCGTTAGAAAGAACTTCGCCACACGCTTCGATGGCTTTGATGGAATCCGCCCAACTCCTGAACACTTCATCCAGGAAGTTTTCTGTCTGCATAGTAAGGTTCCCTTCACCATAGTCTTCAGTCATTTGAAGGTAATTAGCTGCACAACGAAGACTGACTACATTCGTCAAATTTAGATCGATCTTGACGCCATAACAGAACTTGGCAACAAGTAGAAATGAATTTTCCCCTCCAGGTATATCATTCAGTTCCAAAACAGATTTCCCTCCCCAATCCCATTTCTTGTTTTCTGGGATCTCTTTGATCATTTTCTCCAATAACTTGCTTCTGGATATAAGAGGAAACTGAGATGCACAATAATCAGTCAGGGGTTAATGTCACTACACAACATGTAAAAAAAACTTGTGAAGAATATTAAGATAAAACTATAAGTTGCACCTATGTTAATATTCTTCGTAAGTTTCGAAAAAATTAGTGAATTAATGGAAAAGTTAACGAATAATTAAGGAAACAGGAAGTAGTATACCTTGTGCAGATGGAATGATATTTCTCCAATTTCAATTCTGATGTCACTAGCAAGGCCAGTGGAGCAAAGCCTACAAAAGTCAAGTCTCCAATTTCAATGATAGTAAACATTGTAATGAAGGAAGTACTATTTATAACAAACATATTATATCATTCAAATAAAAACGACTAATACATATACAAATATTCGGTTTATATGAATTTATATTATTGTATCACAAACAAACACCGCCAGACTCTAACATGAAAGCATAATATAGACGGAGTAAACAAATAATAAACCCCCCTAGACTCGACATAGGCGGAACTAAAACTAAAATCAATCTACAAACCAGGTTTGGCCATCTAGGTAAAACATGTCTGATTTGGATCCAATCTTCATGCATGCCATTCTCTTATTATATCACTTCTTCAGTCAAACACGACAATTATACTGAAACACTACGTTAGGAAAAGGAAAACATTAACCAAATTGATATATATGTCAATGTAACGTAACAATAAATTCTACTGAACCAAAATTAAAGATATGAAACAATGTAACGCCATGTGAGTAAATGTATATAAGAGAGGATGATAATAATAATAATATGGTGAAATATAAATATGACTAAATAGGAGTTTATATATATACATGTATTTCATTGAGAGATATATTAGAGATATAGTAGCAGTGTCCTAGTCAACAGGCTGAAGAGTCCACAGGAGAGAAAATTGTTGAGGCAGTTACAGTAAAAGATCATTATATTAATTAAAAAGATAATAGACCATGACCACTTCTTGTTTAGTTACAACTTACCACCTAGGTCTCTACTTGGTTAAAATCCTCACTAATCATCATCTATTTAATCCTCTCAAGTTGGTTACTATTACAATATATTAAAATAATTATTTGTTGGAAAAGAATAACAAATTCTTCTTTCCTTATTTGTTGAAAGAATTACGGCTAAAAATTAAAGTTATTTCAAATGTTACTAATATTATATTTCATACATAATTTTACTCTTTTCATCTTTGGTAATAAAAATATACTACACGGGAGCCAACACGACGGCAGCTCCCACACCTTGTTGAGTAGTGCGGCCGCGTGGGATACATCATGGTACGTAAAATTTATGTACGAGGAGGTTCGGTGTTTGGTGTCCACAAGAAATCTAATAAAAGTAGAGAGAAATTCTCATATTATGATTGCCAAGACTTGAACCCGAGTTATTGGTCCGAATTCATTTCTTCACGATTACAAAGCTTATTGAGTATGGGTTCTTGGTTTGAATCTACTCATACAATTTCCCACTAGACTAGTACTCCTGCAATTGCCTGGACGTAATGTAGCAACTAGCTATTACAAATATTGATGAACACGGAATCCTTTAATAAGATTCATCAGGGAATTCGAGCAACTCATCAAGCAATCATAACCGCTACTTTTGCAGCAGTTCACTTGCCGTCTCCACCCAAACTTCGTAGATGTCATCTGAAAATAACACAAAGTGAACCTGCAAGGTAAAACAGACAATAAACGCACATTAACAGTAGAATTATCCCATAGACCATACGATCTGGGGTCTGGTTATGAGATCCAACTACAATAAACATATCAATCATCAAAAGCTTAACAATTTTGAGTTTATATCGACGGGCTGTTAGGTAGCATGGAATGGAGGAGATTAACAGGGTGGAACAGGCAATAGGGTACCTCTTTCAAGTCATTTGCGTACTCCTTTACAGCTGATAGAGCCACTTTAGCAGCTTCATCAAAAGGATAGCTGATATACAAAATAAATTAGATAAAGACAATACAGAAGTTACAACGTATCTTGTACGAGGCATGAGTAGACATATGCATCTGCTCAAGTCAAATATAAAATCAGAACTTGCATTGAGATACAATTCTATAAGTGCCGAACATAAGGAATTGATGAATTAGATGGACCTGCATGAGGTCTATGTTTAAAATATCCTTCCCAATAAAAGCATGCATGCAATTTAAACAAGAATACCAGAAAGAGATTGAGCCCCTGTCAGCAAACCCTAGAAGTAGTTTTTCTTCCATAGCGTTTACTACATAAACTTGCTATGAAAAAAATATACATGTCATAGAAGAACTCACCCAAACACCCCACACGAGATAGCAGGAAATGCAATATATTTGATGTTATTTGCCAAAGCTATCTCCAAGCTGTTTCTGTAATACATATTCCATAGAAAGGAGTGAATGTTAATTAAGTAAGAATAGAAGAACACACGAGGACAAAGAAGATTAATCACTTACTTATATGAATTCCTTAAAGATGCCTCAGGGTTTCTATCAGAATCATAAATGGGTCCAACAGTATGAATTACATGAGATGCTGGCAGCTTGAAACCTCTGCAGTTCTAAAACGGTTAGAACTGATAGCATAGACAGGAGGATCAAATCAAAATTCAGGTAGCATTGACAGAAAAACTTACTTAGTAATCCTTGCTTCTCCAATGGGGCAACGCACTCCAGGTCGAACTTCAGGGACTTTATAGCAAGCTTCTCGAAGCTCTGGACCAGCAGCCCGATGTATGGCTGCAAATTAAAATTATCATGAACTATCCACAATAATGGTTTGAAGGAAAGCAAGGTAGGGGGATTACCTCCATCAGCGCCACCCCCTCCAAGCATCCGCTCATTGGCTGGATTGACCTATGTAGGCACCAACGAGTAAAAATCAAACCCAGAAACAAAAATAAAATAACATAAACTTAATCAGAATTATTTGCTTTTTATTTTTCATTTTTTAAATAAAATTGATGATCTGTCCTTAAAGAGGTTTAACCACTAGGGCTTCTCCTATGGGACTCGGTAACTAAAATTTATGCCCTTCCAAAAACATAGTTCTCCTTTAAAATGGTACTATTACCAAATATAAGCACAACACTGCATCGAAAATATAAGCACAACTGCTTATAGGGACACACTTAGAATAAACAGTAATCATTTAACGAACTCTAATGGAGGAAATAGTTCATAAAGGTACCCCCATTCGAAAACTACCCGTAACAAATGTCATCCACAAGTAACTCCCAGAGTAACAGTAGATGATATCCAAAGACATCTAAACTATACTTCAATGTGCATTTTGAACATCTCGAGATTAACTGCAATAAATTACACATAAATCTAGAATTGTATCAAGTGCAGTGTTAATACGCTTCACCTCTAACCAAAAGTTTAGGACTCCCACGAACATTGTCTAGTTTGATTTCTAACGGTCAAAATTAACAAACTTCGTATCTTTAATTAACACATGTACCGAAAAATAGTAAATTACATTATAAATACAAACATTTTATACATTTCACCAAATATTATTAAAGATAAATTAATTACGAAGTGAGAAAATTACAATCGCATCAGAGGATCCATCAATTGACCACTTGGTGATGTCACCTAACTTAATCTTAAGTGTCGTTGATGACGTCAGCTGAAACTCAGCCTCGTCGCCGCTAGACATGGTCGAAACCCTAGCGCCACCGAAAATGCATCCACCGCTACTGGTAGCCCCGCCGGTGATCTCCGGTCTGGGAAAAAGGGTGGTGAATGTTCGCGGTGGTGGAATTACGGTGGTGTACCTCGTGCTGCGTGAGTTGTACTTTGTGTGGATTTGTAGTGTTTGGAGGAGTCTAGTGGGCTTTAGTAATGGTCTCGGAATCATCTGGGTTCAACCAATGGTCAAGGTTAATTGCTGAGCTGTTATACACACCCAACAAGATGTTTCGATGCTGAAACGACTATTTCGCCTCCATATAATAATAGCTTTAAGCTTCATTAAGCGTAAAATTATCATTTCACCAAAAAGCTTACTATTCCTGCGCTGCTGTGATAAATAATGGCCTCAAGCACTGTGGGAATAAGATACTTTTGATGTTTTGCAACTTAATCGGGTAATTACTCAATTATTTCGATTACCAGTCGGTTTTTTTATATTCGATTCTGACTCAAATGTCAATCGAACGTATACCGGTTTGATTTTTTGGGGTCAAGTATTGAATGGTAACAAGTTACTTAACAATGTTTATAAAAATTTGCATAAACCTATAAATGAGTCTGATTTTAATGAATATAAAGTGGATATATTTTGGCTTTTAGCCTGATAATAGCTGGGGTTGTTTTCGTATATCGAGCTATATTTTATTCTCGAGTCAGCACACTTATGAATCAAACGAGTAATAGAGTAAGATTTTTGGACAAGCATTGCTTAACGATGTCATGGCCAAGGCTGTTGGTCGAGACGGTTCCCATTGGTAAGCTTCAAGTATAACTCCTGCCCCACCACAAAGGACGCTGGTGGTGAGTATGTGTGGTCCGCCGCGTCTCCCTTTAGTATGGTCATTTCGCATGACTATTGTATAATCTCGACGATCAAGCTAAGATTTGCGAAAGATTTAATTCCAGGGTAATAAAATATATGGAAAGGAGCATAAAAATGACAATAGCCTTAAACGAAAGTGAATGTTTGCCATTTATGTATGATCCTGGAAAAGACTCTTTCTCTCATACTCCAACTATCAGCAATGATGCCGTCCTCCTGTGGCACCCCGAAGAGGGCCTTTCTGTTCTCACCCAGCCCGCCCAAAGCAAATTATATTGGACATCCCCAATAAAATAACGCCGGTTACATCATCGCTTCCCTCGATTCTTGGGTATAAAAGTGAATGGTCGACACTCACCAATGTAAAACGGATTTAGTACCTGTGAAATCGACATTTCATTTATTACATTTAATACTTTTTGGCTGGACACCCGCCCGTACGTATACGCTATCCATACCTGATTGAAAGGAAAGCAACGGTTGGGATTCCTAAGCCAAAAACGGCTATAAAAGGTGGGTCTCCTTTCATTTCACTTTTCTCCTCTTCTCTATCATTTTCTTTCAAGGCAAATACTTAGCAAGAACTTCCCCATTCTTCGGGCCGGTTTCCTCTGATCAATTCGCACCTTCGACCTCACTGCTTCACATATTTCCCCGCCCGCTTAGCACTTTCTCACGGGAGCTTTTATAACTTTCTCCTGTCGAACGGACGGCCCCGACTCCGTCGGTAAGAGAGTTCCAAAGTTCCTCCCCGCATGCTGGGAACTCTCCGCTTACTCGACGCCACCCTTCTCGGTGGCGCTGAGGGCTTTCAGATCTACCTCCCCCTCAGAATGGGAGTAAGAATTAGTGTCTCGGTAACGTACGGAGTTTCCATCCGCTGCTCCGGACTGACCCTATTTGTATAATGGTTTTACCAAACTTATTTCGATTTTCAACTTCACCGTAGAATGGTCTCTTCTCGAACAGAGTTCGCAGGTCGCTTCGACTGCTTCCGATGTATTTTCCCTTCTCGTGAAATTATGAAATCTCTGCCACCCTCAAGCCGATTCTATCTTCCGGCATTCTCGACTCTCGCAAAACTATTGGTGGATACGCCACAACTAAAGTCAAGTCACGAGTCGCAAACAATGACCAAGGGAATTTAAGCACGCCGAGGTACATTCCGCTTACTAACCTGCCTTCTTGTTTTAAGTATTTTCCAATTTAATTTGGAGCCTCACTGAAAGGTCTTTCTGCTTTCAAGGGATTGAAAGCCACTTTCGAATCAATACTTCCGCCTCGCAAAGACGTAATTCCAAAAAAGCAAGCAAGAGATCAAGCAACCGAGGGGAAGTAAGATTCCATAACTGGGGCTGAAGTCAGCCTCCCTCGGTCCCCGCCCGGAGCCCAAGAAAGGTGCCAGCGGTGCTTGCATTCCCAACATCACAGACTTTTTTCTTTGTAAAATTAGACCAGCCCCATCTTCACCACTCCAGAATACTACTCACGCAACCGCACTGCATTTTAGCCTGGCCGGGTTGCACTCAAAGATATGCCCTTAGAGGTACGGGTGGGGGTAAGACGGGTCCGCTAAGTCCAAAAGCGACCAGAAAGGACATACGTGGAGTAGCTCTCAATGTGATGGCGCCCGATTCCCTCTCTCTCCTCCTTTTTACTAACGAGTTGCTTCAAGGCTTTAACTGCCCCCGACTAAATTCACTGACGGTTTTACCCTTTACTTCGCCTTCCCAATGCAATCTCGTGGGACTGGCTGGGCGTGAAGCCTCGAATATGCCCTTATTTTGTCAAATGTTCACCTGCCTCGCACACGGGGTGACCACGCCTCTCACCGCCAGCTGACGAACATATTCACGGATGGCAAGCCCTAGCGTGGCCGAGAATTCACCGGCCTCGTGGTTCTTCGCATGGGCTAGCCATTTGTGGTCCCAAAGAGGACGGTTCAATGGCGTCGACAGATTTAAAGTCGAAATGACCCATGATACTTTCACGCTTCCCTCGCTGCTCGAAAACCTTTTTCCGGCGTAGCGATGACCGGAAAATTTTCATGGTGAGTGGTAACGATAGCCGGAACCTAGTTCACGTACCGCCGAGCTCGAATACATCTGAAATCCCATCAATCGGGGTAGTATACTAACTCTTTAACTTTTTATCTGCTTTCTTCTATTTCGTATATCGATCTTTTTCTCTATTTTTGTTTTGTTCATAATTTCAAGCCACACGGCGACAATATTTCTTCCTCAACGCGGCGGCCTTCCGACCGGATGAAAGGTAAGAGACCCATAGCCGCCTTCAAGAAGTGGCGCGCGCGGCGCATGGGAGTATCTTCGCCAATTTTTCCCCGCCGCGCTGTCGCCACTCAACATTCTTTCCCCAATCGCCGTGAGCCGGCTTTTGCTCCAACCGACCTTCGCAGTAAGCATCATCTTCTCCCTCGCCGCGGTATGCCCGCCGGTAAGTAGGCCTTCGGAGTGGGATGGCTTCGTAGCGTGTAGACAAAAGTGGTCAGTAGACTTCTTCAGCCTCGAGACTCCCCAAGACCGGCATTCCACCTCCCTCCCTTCCTTGAGTACGAATTCTCCACGGCCCCTGGGGTTCTTTACTCGAATTCCCCGTGGAGAGAAGCTCTACGCTCTACCGGGGGCACAAGTCCGGGCGGTACCGTGATTTCAAGAGCAACCTCCAATCCTTCCATGCTGGGCGAGGCATCCGCTTGGCTTGAGGGTCCGCGAGGGTATTCATCCTCTGACCACTGAGGTCTGGGGTACGCAAGCAGCATTTGATCCGTGTATCTTTATTATTTTTATTTCGCGGCTTTTTCTCCTTTTCTCACTCCTCACTTTTTTTTTTCTTCCACCCTTAAAAAGTGGGAACGCTGGCTTCTGAAGTCAGCGAGGCAAAGCACGCCGACTTCGAGAACCAGCGTCTCTTGGCTCAAGTGCCTTCGAGAAGGAGTTTCACTGACGAAAAAGTCATGAACAAAGAAGATCTCGCTAAGAGTCAGCGGATCAATAGCCTTATTCTCGCCGAGAAGAGGAAGTTGAACAAAGACTAGTATTTGGCCGCACAAGAAGTAGTATTTAGGACGTCTCTCGCCGAATGTCAAAAGCACTAAGGACGAGAGCTCCGATTTTGACTGCCAGATCACCCAGTTCTGTGGGATTCGAGACGCTGTTTTGGCTCAAGCATCTTACGCCGTAGATGAAAGTCAAGGAACTTTGTGAGGAAGTCAAGCCTCGAAAGATGTCATGATTGGGGTATCATCCAAAGGAGAGCATGGGCTACCGCCGAGAACTACAAATGGAGTTTCGTAACGCTCTTTTGGCCGCTATCAAGAGTTCAAGGAGTCCAAGGAGTTCCGCTAGTATTACTCTCGACTCCCCATATACTAAGCTAAAGGGTCTCGCGACAAGATAAGCGGGCGTGTGTCCGGGGCGACCAATATAGCATCGTGTAATTCCTCTATTCGGTGAATCCTTCGCAGTTCTCCCCTTTTCAACAAGATTCTTCTTAATCCATTTGAAGACGGGGTTCGTTCATTACCTCCACTCGCCATTAGTTTGGATAATATTACGCAACGAATCGGCAATTCTATGCCGTAGACTTCTCGCAATTTCAGAATACAAAAGTTCCTGCA
Source organism: Lithospermum erythrorhizon (assembly GCA_019722365.1). NCBI lineage: Eukaryota > Viridiplantae > Streptophyta > Magnoliopsida > Boraginales > Boraginaceae > Lithospermum > Lithospermum erythrorhizon. The sequence goes on from JADFUC010001644.1 coordinate 712,363, forward strand.
AAATCGAGTCTATTGCCGAGATCAAGATTCACGGATTAAACGGAGCCAGACCTATTTCCACAAGAAACGTACAATGTCTCCTTTAATTTTTGCCAGTGGAGCCGCTTCTACCCATTTGCTAAAATAGTTTACTACCACGACTACATACTCCGCCGACCCTTTAGCCTTTGGTAATTTCCCACGAGGTCTATTCCCCATATAAATAAGTGGAATGCGACCACATTACGGGAGTCATCAGCTGCTGTAGACTGCGTTTAAACGTTTTAAGCCTGCATGCTTCGCATTTCATGACGAAGTCCATCAGATCCTCGATCATAGCTGGCCGTAAGAAAAAAAAACCGCCATAAGTATTTTTATCTCGAATGATTTTCCCGATGCTGCTACCACACCACCCACTATGTACTTCATACAAGATTTTGAATATTTCCTCGGATACGCAGAGCAAAAGGGACCCCTCAAAAAGATTCGATATAGCTCTCCTTCATACACACAAAACCGAGACTTATTCGCTAGGACCTTCGGCTCCTTCTTCGGGGCATGTGTAATCTAATTCTTCTCGAGCAGCACTGCTATCTAGTTCTCCTCCAACTGGGATTCCTCTTGTGACCATCTTCACGCTTGTTCCCCTCGTAGAGGCTCCCCTATTTCGACCTCCACATAAATTCGTACTTCACAAAATGCTAGCGGCGAGCTCGGGACAATCGACCGCTTCTTTATTTTCCTCAGGCGTATAGTTCAAAGATGACGCTGGGCAAAGTCTCTCGCCAAGGTCAAAGGGGCTTTACGGTATTTTAATTTTGCAGATTCATTTTTCAATCCCTCATTCGCCTCTCACCATTATTAGCTTTCAATCACCGCGTACTCAAGATCCGAACGCCATGATCGTACTTTACCTGTCCCCCACCAGAAAGCCATATTCGGGCTTCATTGTTTGTAGTATCGAAGTTGAACCGGAGTGCATACTCCATTTCTACCCCTTTAGGCCCATGGATCAATAGCCCTGCCCCTGACCCCATCAAGCTTAGCTCCATCCACGCATGTGGTCCATTCAAAGCCAGTTCTTGGCAACTTTCTTTGAGTCCGGCGACTCACTGGTGGCCCGGTGACACTCAATACGAAACCGCGAGCCCGAGCTTTCTGATGCTTACCTCGAGGCTCGTATTTGCATATCAAACTCACTCAACTCGATGGCCCATTTAGTGAGCCTCTGCCCCGGCAGGACGTGACTCGCTAACACTCTTCGCGGGCCTCATTCCCGATTACTTTAAAGCGGGGCGTTCCCCTCCAAGTATATTTTGAGCTGGCGTATACGACATCGCGAACGCGAATCCTCATAATGGTTGGACATTTCTCTCTACCTCTACGCAACACGTGCTCACATGGGGTTTTGATGCTCTCAACTCGCTACCAATACGCCGCCATCGCCTCCGTATTTGCATCGCATAAATATAATCAGAGCTCTTCCACCCTGCGATAACAATTTAAAGTAGTAAAGATACTTTCAATGTTGAATGCTCGGGCACACCTCACCTAACAAAAACGCTTTCGAGGCCCCTCCCTCGATTTTAAAAACGGGAGGTTCCGCCTCGATTGAGACGTGTCGACTTAACGCCGCCAAGCATCTCGCTAACTTCCTCGATGTCCTTGTAACTCACATGCTCCATATCTTTGGTGAGCGCCTGGGGATCTTGTTTCCGTGTCTGGCTGACCTCTTTCGCCGATCATGCACTCCCAAGAATTTCCTCGCCGAATTCACAAATGAGCATTTCTCGGGTCGATCTGCAGTTTACCTGTGTCGAGCCGCTCGAACGCTTCCCCGAGGTTTCTTAAATGGTGCCCTTTTTCCTTGCACTTCACCAACATGTCGTCTACATAAATCTCCATGTTCCTCCCTATTTGATTTTGCAAATATCAGGTTTACTATTCTTGATGTTTTGCCTTTTGCGCTTTTGAAGTTCTGGCGGCATCACTTTCAAAGCTAGAAACGGGCCCGGTGAAAAATGTTGTTTTCTTTGTCTCGGGTAGTACGCACCGGTAATAAACCTCCTGATGCATCCATTAAAGCTCAACGACTTCATGCCCCCTGCACTCCCATCTACCAATCTCTTCCTGTGTACGGTAATGGGTAAGTCTTCGATGTTTTGTTTAGGGCTTCACAGGAAGTTTCTCGCATAATATCTCTCCATTGTTGTTCGAATTCTCTTTACTAACACGACGCTTTCAGAATCCATCTCCGGGAATTGTAGCTCACTCTAATAGCCTTGGCTTTTTAACAATGCTTTCAACCTCGCTGCATTGCCACGCTCTTTCCATCGTCAAGTGTTCGCCTTTGCTTGGATAGACAAACCGAGCCTACATGTAGGCGATATATTGCTATCTCGGGATCTACCCCCGACATATCTTCGGGGCCCCATGCGAACACATCTTCGAACTCCCTGATTTGCATCTGCAAGATCAACGCCTCCCCTCGTGAGGCTCACCTGCAACTTCGCCCCCACTCAAGGTTCGCTTCAACATTTGCATGGGTCGAATGGGATTTCTTCCACTTCTTCTCGCGCCGGGTAATCGTCGCTTTCAAATTTTCTTCCTTTCAGCGAAATTTGTCCTCCCTCTTCTTCTTCCCTCATTGTTCGTAGACCCTGAGCCGACTTTCCCGGCCGCATTCTCGCTTCCACCATCGATTGCTCACCTGGGAACCGAGGCTCGTAACATATCCTAGCTCCCCTCCGGTTTCTCAAGCACATTTCTACGCCTGGCTGGCTGAACTTCAAATTGTATTTGTGGGAGATTTTCATGGGCGCAACGTCATAATGTGAGGCCTTCCAATTAACCTGCTGTACGAGGGATCATTTATGTCAACCACCGTGAATTGGGTCTTGATCGTCGTAGTTCTGGCCACCTTCCCGAATCGCGGAAGCTCGCGACAACGCCACTGGATGATGCTAACCCGGCACGCGAACTCTCGCACCTGGCGTATTTACTGGTCAGATGCGTCAAGGCAACTCAAGTTTGTCGGCGTCTCGAGGTACAAAAATGTTCAAGGAGTTTCCTCGTGTCGACGGTGCGCATCTTCTCCACAAGAAAATTGGTTATAGCTGGGCTAAGCGACGATCGGATCGGCCGTAGTGAAGTTTCTTATTCCTCTCAAATAATTATCAAAGAACGAGTATCGTTCGCTCTCGGAGCTATCAGCTTCCAATCGGGTGCTATACACTGCTTTCCTGGAATAATTTTTTCTGTGAGTCAAGGGAGTCACCGCTTCCGCTTATTCCCTCCGTAGATTGTATCAATCCATCCCGTAGCTCGTGTGAGCTCTGCCTGCTTATCTCGTGCCCCGTCACTCCTCTTTCGCTCGCAGGTGGACTATACCCGCCTTTCCCCTATCGTCTTGGCCTCCATTCTCAGTCTACCTAATTCCTTCTCAGATATCCCCGCTTGATTAGTTTATCTAATTTCTCTCTCAAAATCCGCAATCGCTTTCAGGCTGGCCATGCTCCCCGTGTATTCGCACATTGTCTGGCCCCTCTCGGCCCGCGCATGCGAGCGGGTTTGGGTAAGAGATTCTTATCTTGCACTTGGGAAAACACTTCTGCCACCGAGACCCTTAGAGTACTTTGTTGCGCCCCTGGCGCCGGGGTCAGCTTAAAGCCGACCAAGCCTCGCGGGCGAGCTGGGTGGAGAATGGGCTCGCTTTGCCTCCCTCGGCCCCATGTATCCTTTCCTAAATCGGAGGCTTTCGGGCGATTCTGGCCTATCCTCTTCCTCCGTATCAGTTTCCTAAGACGGCAGACTTACCGCTTTTCTCAGCCTTCTTAACTCGACGTGCTATTTAACTTCTCTGGCACGATCTTCGAGAGTGGCATTTTACCAACAACGCCTTTTGAGCTTTCCATACGCAAGGCGGTATTAAAGAATGCCATACGCACCTGTCATCGACATTGACGCTAAGCAGGTCATTATACCGCTTACGTAATCCCAACGACTGCTGATTTTGTCCGATGTCCATCAAAATCTGCTCATCCTGTACGTGCTTGATCACCGCTCCAAACTTGGCTATAAATGCGTCCGTCAGAAGCTCGTAATCGAGAGCCTTACCGCTTAGGGTCGCTTCGGGAACGCCTCGCATATACATCATCACGGTCATGCTGAGGGGCGACGGGGTCATACTGGCAATAAACCCTTTCTCAAATGTTTCAACGGGTCGCCATTGCCATCGAAGAGGTTGAATGGGTAATTTGAACTGGCCGCAACGCGACCGCCCATTCTATCGTAAAGCGGGCATTTTGGTTGGGTCATGCTGCCAAATGGGTTGAATCCGCAGTAATGATCGGGGCTTTACTCAGTCCTTTTCAAATAATTCAATTGCCACAGAAATGATGCGCAGGTCCGCTTGAAGCTGCGTGCACCTCAAGCGCGCGGGTACTTAGTTGTGAGTCTCAAGGATCGCCGGTGCGCACCTCATTCATGACTCGGGCGGAGATTAATTTCGCCTTCGCCTGAGTATCAGGTCTCGCGACCTGATCGGCTATACTCCTGCCCCTCGCCTCGCTCCCTCGCAGCTGCCGCTGGAACGTAGCTCACTGGTGCGGCCATTGCGACTAAATTTGCGACATCACGTAGGTTCAAGGCCAGAGTCCGTATTACGTTTGATTCCCCACGTAGGCTTCAAACGCGACGCGACCGATTGAGTCATTGCCGGGTTCGCTGAGAATTCAGTTCATTGAAAAACATGTACCTCAACTATCTCGAACTTTGATATTTTGCCATGGCCGAATTAAGCCATTGAGGTAAGTTCTTCGAGATAACCTCGGCTTTCGCCATTAAATTCGATCATGAGTGAGCGTAGTAATCCGCCGCGATTCGAAAAAAGTATATTACTACGACTACGTATTAATTCGACGATCAAGCTTAAGACGGCGAAAGATGGGCATGCTAATATACGGCATTAAACGACATTAACTTTAATTAAATAAACGCTGGCCCCAAGAGTAACTCAAAAAAGATTATTGACCTACGCCCGAGCCCAATGGGCCTCCCCAATAAAATAAGGTCCGTTACATCATAACCATGTGCAAAGTGTTTGTGCAACTATTCACATTTATCGGGAAAAATATCTCTTGTTGAAAAATATCCAAGTTCAATTACTTGGATGGTTCTCATTGAGTCATTGATATTTATTGTTGAATTTGTAGTATTGCCTATGAGTTTTTGTTCAAAGATGATTACAAAATTTGACTGCATAAAATATGACATCTGAAAATTGGTAAACACAAACGTTGACTTGAATAACCTTTTCCCATAATTCTTAAAAAAATTACACAAATTACTGCAATACAACAATAATTATAAATCATTCATAAATTTGATTACATCTTAAAGCAAATTGTTTAACATTATTATTACATATAAATACTGGAAGGAGTAGTAATAAAAGAGCAACAAATGAAACTGGATCTGATATTTAATTTACTAGCGGTGATGATGGTGATGTCCATGTCCAAAGCAGCTAGCAAAGCAACTCCCAATCATCCCAAATATAGAGGCAACTAGCATACATGGGCAGCACAACACCGACGAGCACCCACCACCTCCACCACCTCCAGGGTGGTGGTGGTGGGGCTGCGGAGGTGGGTGGTGGGGTTGTGGATGGTGGTGGTTGTGTCCCATCTTCGCCTGTTCAAATCACAACATAACCAAAATTAAATATAACATGTTTTAATGTTTATGAAGAATCTCCTGTCTAAACGGATAAAGGATTGGATTGTAGCAACCGAATAACAACAAAGAGATTATTTCCAAATTTTATCTAAGCATTTAATTACAAACACTAAAGCATTTTACAACAGATAATTATCGTAACTTAAAGTAATTTTGGCTAAACAGATAATCATCGTAATAGACTATTTTGATTTATTCTCGCTATGATAAAAATATAAAAAAATTATCATAATTTTATAACTTAGATGAAAACAATCAAAATTAAATATAAATGAAAAAAGGTTGAATAAGAAGAGTAAGAAGTGGATTATAGATATACTCACCTTGTTAATGCAAAAGTAGAGGTATGAAAGATTATATAAGCTGAATGTCAAAGGAAGAAGAAACAAAAGTAGTGGTATGAGTATTATAGTTATCATTAGGTAGGGGTTGGTATTTAGCCATGCTGGTGAATTAATTGTGTAGATGGTCAACTCCAGTACCGGTTCTCTTGTCACCTGTTGAAACATGTCGACTATGGTGGGTATTCACCATTCACCAATGGAGAGTATTGGAGACTAGTCCATTTCCTTCATATTTTCATCCACAATGGACAATCATTAGTATCTTTGATGAAGTTAAAGCAATGGTGCCCTAGTTTAATTGAAGAAATTTAAGCCTGGGATTGTTTTGACTATTTGAGCCTGTCCCAGCTAGCACCCGCCTAAGTTTGAGCCTCCTCCGGCCAACTCGAATCCATAGCTCCTCGGGTCACGGATTTTTCGAACACACCCCTATATTGACGATTCCCTAAAAATTGAAAAACTAATTTCTTAAATCAAATTATTAGTAAAATTTATTACTACTAGATAAGAAAAATAAAATAAAAATTAAATTTAAATAGAAATTATTGTGAATATTGTATTACAATTTATTAATATATATAAACCGACTTGTGGAACCTAAAGACCAGGTCGTGACTTGGCCCATTACAAATCGAACTGAGCTCGAGCCACGATTCCAGCGACCTGAAGGGCCAGGCCTTGCTGGTGAGGAGGCCTCCATGATTTCTTAGCTTTATCGTGGCAATCGAACCGGGCCTCTGTAGGCCGCTCGGGGCCCGCCCACCGCCGGCTCGACCTACCGACTCCATCGTCGCCAAATGCAATCTGGCCTCTGCCCTCAAGGGCGTATGGCCTAACGGCCGAGTGATCGCACTCCGCCTTGCCTCGGAAATTCACTACATATTCATGATTTTGCCTCGATTCGGAGGCCCTTATACTAGTTAACGCTTATACGAAACCTGCATTTCACGCTAATAAATACCAAAGATTAATTTAAATTCTTCAGTAAACGCCACCGTCTCAAAACGGTACCACGCTTATAAAGCGTAAGTAGCAAGTGCATCTGGTCTTCACAACATATGACACTCACAACATTCGCACAACATATCAAACATACGAACCACGGGAGAAATAAACACATTAAAACGTCCGACAAACATAGTTAATAAATGGGCTACTAAGAATATAAACATTATTTAAATCACCCACTATAATAATCTAAACTTAAAAACCAACAATTTTGAAACATAACATGAAATGTAAAATCGCTCAAACATCAAAGTACTGCAGAATAAAACATTGTTCAACTTTAAACACTACAACATCATACATATGAATATATAAACACATTCATTCATATGTTTCTTCACGCCTTCTTCGACGATCATGGTCGGTATTATCAAATAAGAAAGTAATCTTGCAGGTGAGGCGGCATCAGCGGGAGCCTCTATTAGTCGTTGTGGAAAATGTCAGATGCATTATTCAATCAGCCCGTGATGGTCCCACCCATATGGATCCTCATCGACGCCATATCGTCAACATCCTTTCTTCTTCCCGTCCTTCATCACACGACATCCTCGCGCAACCCGGTTATCTCCGCTCTACCTGAGTCACCCATTCTTCCTAAATGTTTTCCTCAAGCAATTTCTTTTAAAGTATCAACTAGGCACTCCGTGCTTTCAATATCAGCCCATTCTATTGTCAAGTGAGGCGGATGCCTCAATTCAGGAAACTGATGGACTCCTCCCCCGGCCCTCACTGCATTTCGTAGCACCTGACCCTATCGCAGCCTCTGCCTCTGTGGCTCCTCCGCATCCATCAAATTCCAAACTTCGGCCTAACCTCCTCAAATTTGTTCTGTGAATCTCCCACTTCTAGGAACGCAACTCCTCTCCCACAAATAAACTTTCAATTTTAGCAACAAGGCTTTTCCTACAATCAAACCCTCCTTATTAACCTCATGACTTCATTTATTATTCTAAACATTCACCAACAAATCTGGATATGATCATGCCATATCATGGAGCCTTATTTTTATGGTAAAAAACGTGTTATAGATACGCCAGGGTAGTTAATATTCTCAGATTACAAGTCTCCCGTGGGTTTGACTAGTAAGCTGGAAACAAAATCCCTCAAGCACCTTCGAGCAAACTTCTCCTCCGCCCCATTTAAATTGTACTTATAAACTAACTTTGGGATCGGTGGCTCTACGATTATTGTTAAGTAACTTTTAAGATATTCTTCTTGTTTTATAGTCAATTCTCAATACACCACGCCCTAGTCGGATAATCCTCTATACACCCTTCGTCATTCTCATGTCTAGTCATAAAAACTCACTCTCAAATCCTCCATGTTACTTCATCCTCGACACCGGCCGATACAGTCGTAAGTCCTATTATGTGGTCATCATTATCTAGTTCGGCCCACGAATCCATGCCCATAGACTTATAGAATTGCACTACTATATCCCGATACCATTCACAACTAAATGTACAAATTCCACTTCTAATTCTCCAAAGATCATCTAAATATTATTGGAATAAGAGGCATACTCCATGAATTGCTTGATCTCTACTGGAGGCATTCATTGTCTCAGATTTTGCGCTTCTCCACTTTCGGCTAACCCCAACATCCTCATTTTCGCACCCTCGACTTCTTCATGTTGAAGTCGTTTAATGTGACAGGGTTCTCTTCTTCCACAATGGGTTGTCTAGCCCTCTTCTTTAGATCGCCAACCCCGGTGCCTCCTCTTGGCCTCAAGGTGGACGGTTGTCCCTTTTGTGGTGCCATTTTGAAATCAAGTGTTAATCAACAATAGATTTGTAAATAGAACAATTTAAAAGAAGTTTCATGGGTCAATGCGAGGATTAATTGAAGAAATTTGTAGGTTAATTTTGGTTTGAAGTTGAAAATTCTGTGGAAGTTGCCAGACGAAGTTCAAAAATCGCGCCTTTCAAACCCTTAACTAATATAAACGTGGTACCGCTTTGATTTCAAACAAGCATCAAGTTTCACTTACGTAAAAGTTTATCATAGATTCCAAGTCAACGCGGATACCGTTAACAAAACGGTACCACGCTAAAAATACCAAACGGGCGGGCCGCTTAACTTCCGCAGAGTGTAAGTCATTTATTGTTTTAAGCGTGGCACCGCGGAATTACGGTACCACGCTTAACCAAAGCGCGGTACCGCTTATGGTGAGGTGGTATGACATTTTAATGACATTTAGAGGTATTAAAAAATGTATACACTTTTCCAATTGAAACAAAAATAGATATTTTATTATTAAGTCATTCATGCTTTATACTGCGGCAGTACCTCGTGAGCATGAGTTTCCTTCAATCAAATTGTACAAACTATACAAATCTAATCATCATAAACTAATTCATTTTCGGATTTTCTTTGTCGGAGTGTATATTTCTATTGTTGCTCTCTTTCGCCTTCTTCAATCTCTTCCCTCAATGTCACTAAGATCGCCTAACATATCTTTTCTTTTCCTTCCATGATTGGCAAGGCCTTTATCTTGCATCCTATGCTCTATGGTCGCCCAATCCTTGATACACACACATACTTCAATCGGCCGAGCTTGTAAGTCTCGACTGCCTTTGAGTGTATCAGAGTTTGGCCATGCTAAACGCGATCTCGTAGCTATTGTGTACATGTATAGAAAATATTTCTTTTGGCTATTTTAGACAATACTCTAAACAATGCTTCCTTATCGCTCTTCACCATTTTAATATATATCAAAAGGATTTTTATTATTATATCGACTCAATTCAAAGTTAGTAGTTAAATATCGAGTTAACTCATTAGTGTCTTCAAGTGAGCGGCTGTATTAGTTTCACCTAATAATTGTAAAGCATTTCTAAGGTGATCATGTTGACTTCTCAGATTTTAACTCCCCGGCCGGGCACATTAAAATTTTGTACACTAGTGTAGGCGCGGTCTTACCTTGTCCATAATAATGCTTCATAACTCTTTCCATTTCTCGAACATCAAACTCTTGGGCCGATTGTGCCGATACTAACATAATAAGATTTCACATAAAATTAAATGACTCAATTTAGCGTTAGGGATTCAAAATTATACCAATCAGATAATGCAGCGGTATAGGATGAAAAATATTTTAAAAACTTCTCTTCCATATTCGAACCATATTCTAACAACATAACCATCTTTACGTTAATACATTTAATTCAAAAGATTAACTATTAATATTCTAAAGCAATATGAATATTTGGTTCATATCGAAATAAAAAACTTTAGTATAATCTTTAAGAAATTTAAACTTAAGTAATTCATAAACAATATTTTCAATTACTATATATGAGTGGAACATAATATTCACCAATCTGAGTAATGATCTCATAAAATATTGTGATTTCTCCTTATACATATATATGCACCCAATCCAAGAGATCGTAAATCGGAAGTTCCATCTAAAGATCACAATCCAAAAATTAATTTTTTAAACTTCTTACCTCGGCTCTTTCAACTAATTTTTTTAAGTACTCATGTCTTCTTACCCTACCATTAACAACAAAATTAATCTTGCCTTACGAATCGTAAAATAAACTCATCTCAAACAACTTTTATTCCATCTTTAGCAACTAATCAAGTGATCGCGACATAAACATCTAACATGAAAAAAGTTCACTAAAATCCCGGCTTAATATGCATCTTTAATTTTCTTTCAATTGAAATCTCGTATTAGCGACGCATTATCAAATGAAATTAAAGTAATCCTATTCAAACATTTGTAATCATTGACATATACGAGTATATCTTCCGAAATTTCAATATTTAGACAAGCAAAGAATCGATCTGTACAAATATATAATTAGAAGACCCAATCATGATCAATCTAATGACATGTTACACACATTATATCAAAATCCAAAAAAGACACCAATATCACTAGTCAAACACATTTTATAAGGCAAATTCATAAGAGTTTTACCTAGAAGATCTCTTTTATTTTTAAAATATTTAAAAGCATAGTTCGTGAAAGAGTACGGGATAATGATACTCGGGATTAATGACATTTGAATCTATTTAGTGAAACTACCATCCATCATAATGATTAAAAGCAAAGAACTACCGGACATAAATTTCATAGTTTCAACTCTATAAGCCAAAAAATACAAAAAAGTTTTTGCTCTGGCTGATATCAATGGGCTCCGTGTACCACCCTCCCCACCACTATCTTTGGGAGATCTTACGACCACTTCAAGTTGTCTGAAGAGCATGACCGATTCCCCCTTACCCTCACATGTTTCCATGATGTGAGTACTCTTACAATTTAAATAGTCAGCTGCTGATTTCATCACTAGCTCCATGGCAAATATTTCCAAATCCATGAAGTTTTTTCCTTTCAATGTAGTAGTATCCGTAGCTAATTAGATCGGTAGTTAATGACGGGTAGCTTCATCCATACGATTATCATCCTCTCTAAATTAACAAAATCATTGGGACATACTAAAGATTCGTCACTTTGAACATTTCTACCAAAATTACGCTGATGCCATAAATTCTGTGAGGAAAAATATCAAAATTGATAGATAATACCCGATCTACTTTGTGCCAGTTTAGAAGATTGCTGGACAGAACGACAGTTTCTCCAAAACCAAACAAGTAATGAATATTGTAATCGGCTAGAAAGTTGATTGTCGTTGCTTGAGATCGCTTAAGAACGTACTCAAGGAAGTCGCGAAACGGCGGAGGCCAGACCCTTTATGTAGCCTCCATCGCCGAGTTGTAAGAAATGAAGCGGATGGTATCAGCAGTGACCAACGCCATATCGGTTGATGAACGGTACTCAATTTTTAGGGCAATGATGAGGCCTGCTTGAACAAACGGAAATGGTGGTCAACCAAATGTATTCCCTAATGATCATACAATTTCATAAAAAAGTACTGTTTGAGGTCTTGAAGGGGTACCGCTTAATTCAAATCTACCACGTCCGATCATAAAATTCTTCATATAAAAGTAGCCGTGTTGAACAATAACGTGGTACCGCTTCATCCAAACGTACCACGCTTATGTCGGGCAGTAGCCGTTAGCTATCCTATGAATCTCCTACCGGGGTACCCTCTGCCCATTTAAAAAGGTATACTGCTTCAGATAGAATGCCAGAGAAAACAAATATTTTTCTTCATCTATAAATGACCATCTTTCATGTTTAATAATCACACCACAAGTTCACAAACCATAAGTATCAACTTTAATAACAAGTTCACAAATCACAAGTTCACAAACTGTACAAGTTCACTATGCCTCCAAGAGTAGCTAAATCTGCAGGAGTGTCACGCGAAGAGATTCCTTCAAGGCTATCACAGATCCAAATTTAAAAATCGCCTACCTTCGCCTTGTTCGAAGGTGTCAACTTTTTGCAAGGTGATCAGAAGCTGGGCTGCCACGACGCAGGCCGATGACAGCGAAAATCGAAATGAAAGTGTCCGAGGATGGCGACTCTAAACACACCATGTGTTTACTCACTATCCGATGGATCGACTTGCCACGTCACACCTAAACCGCTGCATGACACTTTGTAACTTTCAAAGTTTCATCCCGGGAAAGTGACCGAACGTAATCACCTAGATTGTCTTCATGGTCCATTCAGACATATGAATCGCTGAAAGAAAAGCGCCTCAGATCTTAAAATAGCCTCTTTAAGTACAATAAAAAGTTAGGTTTCATTAGAAATGTTATTTGTTCAATTTTAACCAAATTTTAGCGTCTCAAACGTGGCTAACCGTTAAATTTCAACGCTGCACCGCTTAGCAAAAAATATATTATAATAGTTAGAACAACGCCATGTCGGCCCTCGACGCACGGCCGAACCGACAGTGGCCTGGGGTGATTCAATTAACGGATCGGATCAGCCCCGGTTCGCACGGCCAGCGGCCCGTGAACATGTTACCGAGGCCGGCCCGCCTGCTAGACTCCGACTAACTTTATCACTTTATGATTCAAGTATTCAACTCCTCAATATGCCACTTCGTGGACCCAATTGTGACTATTTTAGGTTTTGTTTTGGACACTTACTAAGATGACCCTTAGCATTGTACCTGGGCGGGTAAATGCTTGTTCTGCTTGGGCGAGTCCAGTCTTTTCTTCATGAACTTCTAGTTTTTTTGTTTCATTACTTTTCCACTCTTTGAAGAAAAATAAAAATTCAATATGACAATGATTAATGTAAGAAGAATGCTAAACTAGCATGTTTCTCTTTAACCATTTTGTAAAATTCTGTAAGAATTAATTTTCATCAACTTTTATGAGTTTGCCGCACTCGCTCATTAAATTGGCTTATTAATAAATAAAAAAATACAAATTATACTATTTTTTATATATTTTTCTTTTATATTTGCACATGTATTCATTTTCAATAAAAAAAATTATTAATGCTACTCATATAAGCATATTATTTTTAATTTTAAGAATCGCATCTTCAACTCATAATCTAATTTTTATACACATTTTAATCGTCAATAAAGTACCTGGTACTTCTTTTTTGAATTTTTTCACTTGTACCATCTTAGAATGGTACATTTTAGTAATGTCCTCCCATTTTGGGATTGGAATTCCTTTGTATTATTACTTAATATTAACGAACACACCCGGACCGTATCATTACCTAACTATAACCGCTCTCACAGTCATGCAGCTACTTGATAACCTAAACAAAAATAAACAAACAAATAACTATATGCCAATATATATATACCCCACGCAGACAGGAGAGTCAATTTATTTACACGAGTACAAGGCAATATTAAGATAATTTATATCAAAGCGCAACTTTTAGTATCACTTTACAAAATCAAAGTGTGAACTTTTATTTAAATAATAATAAAATTTAATGAAAATGTTAATTTGGAGATCAAAATGTCATTTTTGTATTATTTACAGGGACTAAATTACTACGATGATATCATCTAGTATCAAAATAAGCAATCCTCGACGTCATTATCAAAAACTACCGCTAACTAACACACATAGAATTTCGTATTTTCTTTTAACCATTATGTAAGAATCACCATCAATCCTTTTGTCAGCATTTCAACTACTTGATAACCTAAACAAAATAAACAAACAACGAATAACTATACGCTGTTGTAAAACCGATATCAAACTAGCCAAACTAACTCACAAAAAGGACTCAAATGATATATATGTTCTATCTCAAAGTTTTTTGGTGTCATTATTACGTAGTTAAAGAATCTTATGGTGATTTATACTACAAAATTACCCCCTTAATACTATTCAAATACTCCTATTACTATTCATTTTACATTTGACATTTCTTGAACATTTGTGGGCTCACATTTACAACACTCCCTTTGAAATAATATCAAATAATACTGACATACTTTTAACACATATCGCTCGTTAAAAACCCATGGCGCAAAAACCCAGCGACAAACCCTGGCAAAGCGAAAAGAGTACAATAGTATGCTCCCCCCTCAACGAAACATGTGCAGCTTCTTCAAAAAAAAAAATCTCGAAAGCCGACGATTCCAATACTAATGTGCTTCTTGAAAAACCGATGCCGGAAGAATTTCAAGTACAGATCTCGCTTATATTATCACATGAACGGATATACCGGATATCTACCTCCTTGTTTCTTTCAAGTTCCCGGTGCTGAATGAAAAAGCAACTTGGGGGGACGCGGTTTTGGTCCTATCACTTTGATATATCCTTCTTTCATCTGAGTAACACATGCAGCATTGTCTTCATACAGAATTGTTGGATTCTTATCAAATGGTAAACCGGATGCTCCTTGGATATGTTGTGTCACTGATCTTAACCATCTGCACTCTTTGCTTGCTTCGTGAAGAGCTATTACTTCAGCATGATTTGAAGAAGTTGTTACAAGGGTCTGCTTTTGGGATCTCCAAGATATTGCAGTGTCACCATATGTAAATATATATATACCCAAATTGCGGATTTAGTACATGTGGATCTCGATAAATAACCTCGTGATTCCGCATAACCAAGCAAAATCGTTTTGTATTGCTGGGGATAAAACAAACTAAGATCGACGATCAAGCATATCGAAATATATGTTTTTATCCCTTCAATGTCTCAGGGACAAGAACTAAATCTTGCTAAGAAATTGACTCGCAAAAGTTATATCAGTTCAGACAATTAGCAAGATACATATGCCCAATCGCACCGGCGCATGGTACTCTCAAGATCAAGAGATCTTCTCTTTCTGCATTTCTTCCTGCATCTGGCGATCCTTTCAATACAAGTTGCTCGCCCATCATCTGAGTACTTGAAAGTGGTTTTGCCTTTATCCATGTTAAACCTTTTATCACTCTTTCGTAATTTTGATCAGTACCAAAATACCATTTTAGTGTACTCCAACTGCAAAACCAAGGCAACTCCCCAAATCTTCATTTCAAATTCTTTCTTAAGTAATTCATTGCTTCTTTTGATTTCTTTATTAGTTCCAATAATATTTAAATCATCAACATAGACAAAGAATGACATAAAACCGTGACATATTTTCTTTTATAAAAAACACAAGCGACAACAGATTATCGATGTAGTCCCTTTAAGTATTCACTAGCCCATTATGCGACCACATCTGCCCCTGGATCGCTTGAACCCATAAAGTGATTCTTGCAAACTCCAATCGCATACATCATTTCTCCCAGCTTGGGATGCTTCAATCATTTTAAATCCTTCCGAATTTTCATGTATATATCACTAATGTTGATCCATATAACAGTCAATAACATCCATAAGATGCATATCAAGACATAGATACCGACAAACCGGCCAAATAACGTAAAAGTAATCGCGCCCATAATGCGAGAGAAGTTTCTTACCTCATAATCACTGGCCCGAGAAAAACTCTCAGCAACAAGACGAGCCTCAGGATCTTTCAAGCAATCTCATTTTTCTCTATTTCGCTTTCTCACAAATACCCACTTTATAACCAACAAAGTTTCATACCTTCGTGAATACCACACAGCCCAAATACTTTCGATTTTTAAGAGATTTTCCAATTCAAAGATCTATCAGATCTTTCCATTTTGTAAATAATCAAGCTCCACCTCGACATTCACAACTTACAGACCGTGGTCGCGATCACTTGGGCTTTATTCATAATTTCATATGCAATGGAGAATGCAAATATTTCAACAATATGCTTATTTTTCCGGTTCCAGATTTCCTCAGATAACATAATCGAGTAGAAACTTTGTGATCATTCTTATTTTCAGCTTCATTAATAATCTCTATTTCATCATCTTCGGTGGCTTCTTCAAGAGCACTTTTTTCTATCCCGGCTTATCATTACTATTTAGTGTCTTATCAAGATCACTTTCATTCGTATCACCTTTTCTCGAATTTCTTTCTTTCGAAAATTTTTTATCCTTAGAACTCCATGTGCCGCCACGCCAAAGGCTTTCGGATGACATTTCTGTTGCCATCATTTTGCTTCGGAATTTCAATACGAGAAGGAGTATTATTTAGTCGTGCTACGCGATTTTTGTCACCTTTCATATCGCAATGAATCCGCAATTGATTTGTTAAGCCTTGTAAGGCGCACAATTTTCTTTACATTTCTTCCATGATTTATTATACGGGTCCCTCGATACGCAGCATTTAGCAACATACTACATTATGTCCTTTTCTCGATCAAGCTTTTTCTCCTCCTAGAGGAGGAAAAAACTGCTTCGCCAAAATGACAATCAGAACCTTGCCTCGAAAACATCACCCTGCTAGTTGCTCAAAGATATCTAATAATGTAGCCACCCATACCCTGGCTAATAGGCTCAACCTCCTTCGTAGGTCCCATCTTTGTTCTTTCGCGCGGAGCTACCTGTACATAAAATCGCATAACCCCAAAAATCTTTGGGATGGGAAATATCTCAGTTCTTGACCAATTGCAAGTCGATATGGAGTATGTTTATGACAGCACTTGGTCTTAAAACGTATTAATGATTTAAAGATGTAAAATCGCATGACCCCATATAGTAACCGTAAATTTTGTTCTCATTATCAACAACGGCTCCAAAGAATATAATCGAAGACGCGATCACTCTATCTCTTAAGCAAACCATTTCAGGTATGCAATACGAGGAACAGATGTTCACCGAAGAATTTCTAAATTGGATACGCAATACTATTAAATGATTCGTATGTAAATTCACCAAAGATCGTCAAGCTTCAACTTTTCTTTATAGTATATAATCGAAATTGTGCTCTTAATTTACTATTTGAGCAAGAAATCTTGCAAATGCCATATCTCGACTCTGACAATAAACAAACATGTGACCATCTACTAGATTATATCAATCAATACCATGCAAAATACCTAAAATGGTCCGTATTTCAAGGATGACAGGCTCACATATATCACCCTCAATTCTTTCAAGAAACGCAGTGATTCCGCGTTTAAGCTCTTGTACTGGCAGATGCCTAGTTATACTTTTCAGAGAACAAGCTTCACATATGTCTCCTATTAATCTCTTTTAAACCTTTCTGCGGATGACCATGTGTACTTTCAATTATTTTTTCATCATTGGTGGAGCCAGATGACCTAAACGATCATGCCACAAGAATACGCTGATCTTCTTTATTACTAAGCTTACATTCAATTTCAAGAATATAAGTGTAATGTAATCCAAGCGTGAATTTCGTAGTTTCTTAATATTTTCTTCTTTCCCAAAAACACTAGAAGCAATGCATGTATTTCATATTACCTTCAGCTATTGTTTCAAGATTGCTACCCTTGACGATATGTCATTAAAACTTAATAAGTTTCTTTTGACTTTGGAGAATACAAAGCGCCATTAATGACAAATTTTGTTCCATTTGGTAATATAAATACGGCATTGGCCTCGATCCTTCAATCAAGTCTCCAGGACCCGAATTGTATTACTCATCGGCTTTGGTAGGATTGACGTCAAGAAATATGTCTTCTTCTTGAGGATCGTGTGGGTCAAGTTCCAATCGCCTGGGGATTTAAATGTCTCCAACAGTTTCATGTTGCCCTCTTTTAAAACACGAACGATATAAAGACTTAAGCAGAGAGTAAATTAACACAACATAATCAACATTATTATTTCATAGATATAAAGCAAACATTACATACTAAAGTCACACATAATACGTATTACTATAATTTTAAGATTATTCATCACACATTATCTAAAAAAAACATAAAGTAGTTCATCATATCAATTAGTCTAAGTTCATTTCATTTGTTCCATCAAATCGAAGTCTCCGCGGCCTCAAGATATACGTAGTCATCCCCGTGCTCAAATGCTCATTTAAAATCGATTCTTTCCATTTCCTTTCTTCACAGACAGTTTTATATCTCTTTACAAAGATATTCGGCTCTCATCCTTCTGCTCATCTGCACTCTCGGTAGTCTACTATAATTCACTCTAAAACCACGCCCACTCCACCCGAATTACCTAAAAATTTTCACGGCATCTTGACCACGGCCTCGACCTCCTCGAATCGATCATCATAACCACTACTTACCCTTAAAAGTCGTTGCATTTACTGAAATGCCATTGTCCCAAGTAAAGCGAATCACTTCGCTTTTCAAATAGCATTTCATTATTTTTCGCCATCAAAAGCGGTACGACCAATTTCCGAATATTTTTATATTCCTCATTCTATATCGTTTCCGCAACAATATTTGTGACGCATGAAACGTTGAAAATGTTTTTTCTAATTTTTCCCTTCGGTTACAATTTTACCACAATATTCTAATCGCGATACAATTTTAAATAGAGGTCAGAATCAATAACACTTTCTTAAAGTCTCTGGAACCCCGCCTTGTTCCATTCATCGATCACGCAGCAGTTAACTTCCCTCAGATCCAAATCTTCTTTGGGAGTTCTTCCCCATGTTAACTTGGGATCCCCACATTCGTATATTCTAATCAGGAAGATCATCAAGCATTTGCATCCATCATTAGTCTTATGGCTTTAGATTTTTCATGTATAGTTCTTTCTTCTTCGTTTTCTTTCTCTTTCTCCAATCATCGAGTGCTCATAAGCATTATCTACCTAAGTAGAATTTTTTCAAGCCCCTTACATCCGAGATATCTTATAACTTCTATTTCATTTCAAAGCATACTTAGTCGTTCTCTTTGGAGTGCCAGAGCCGGTTTCGAGCTTATACGGACATCAGATCTAAATCACAAACAAACGCAATCAATTTAAAACACATTTTATTAAATATTACATTCTCGCATTCAATACATATATCAGAATCTTATTCAATTACAAAATACCATGTTCATTCTTCTATGAAATCTCTACCTAAACAAAAATAAACAATCCAAGCTACATTAGAAACGGTAAAATACTAATTACCAAAACGCCGCCATTCCCTTACCTATCTCTTCACCTTAATAAAAACCCATTACGAAGAGAGCTGGTCATAGTGACAAACACTCAGAAAATATTTTGCCATTGTGAATCTGTTTATGAAATACTTTGAGAAAGATGTTTTAGAATGGAAACGAAGCATTTATGTGTGAAATTTTGGAGGTCATTCATATCAAGTACTTAAGTGAATGCCAAGCAATCATTGAGGATAGAAAAAATATTAATTTTACTGCTTCATTACTGCTAGAAAAATGAAGGAAAAATATTTCATGTTAAATATGATGGGAAGTCAAGAACGCATATAAATGCATGATCATACGATAAACGAATACATATATTTATAACGTAATACATACTTTATTATAAAACAAATAATTCATACCAATAACAAATAAAAATAAGCGACACAATGCTGATAATAAAATAAAAGTTTTTTATACCTATTAAGCTATAAGTAAATAAACAATTTTATATGGAGATTTAACTCTCCACCTCAAAAATAAATCCATGCCATTACAGAAGACTCGAATTTTTACGCCTTTCCATAATAATAAAGCAGCTTGAATAACGACAATAATAAATAATAAACGCCTCCGACTATGGTATCACTTTTGACACATAAATTACTATCTATAATGTTTCCAATTATGTATCACTTCGACATATGTACCAGCTATCTATAACAGCAGAAAACATAAAATAATAATAAACGCCTGGGATTATGTACTTGACATATGCTCAGCTTATCTATAATAGCCTCGTTTATGTAATACTGACATATGTTAGCTATTCAACAGGTAAACATAAAATAATAATATCCAATTATGTAATACTGACATAATTGCCGCTTATCTATAATGCGTAAACATATAACAAAATAAATATCAAAAGTGATAAGATATATAATATACCTAATAGTGCGCTACTATAAAATAATGACGCCGGGTTAACGCCATGTGAAACCTGATATCAAAACCCGCTCAAACTAACTCACAAAGTACTTAAAATGATAGTTACATGTTCTATCTCGAAAGCTGGTTGATATAGTTCTGAGTGGTATTTATACCCCTTAATACTATTCAAATACTCCTATTACTATTCATTTTACATTCACATTTCTAATATCAAGCATTACATTTACAAATATACGCCAATATATAAAATTTCACGCAGACAGAAGTCAATTTACATGGCCATGACTATGTACTATGTAAGATTCTTACGAGGCAATATCAAGATAAAGAAAAAGCTTGTATTACATGATAGATTAAGGTATTGAGATAATATATTATAATATTTTAGTTGATATATATATATTAGGAGATATGATAAAAATTATGTACATGACTGATTGATCTCCATTAGTGAACGAAACTTATCAGAATTATTTCTATTGAAATAGGATAACATATTTATAATCAGATAGAATAATTCAATACAAAGTTATATATTCTTTTGTGAATCTCATCAAAGATTATAATAACAAGAAATTATATATTCTTTTAAAGAAAGTCCTTAGCTTCACGTAAATTGCTTTCAACAGAGCTTTTTTACCACTGAAAAAGATGTGTACTATCATTAAAAGTTTTGATATCCAGATCACCCAAACTTCTTGATGCCACTTCTTGATGATCATGGAAAAACTCCATTTTTGGATAATACTCCATCTCTACAGGCAAGGAAGATCCAGTACCTCCAACATCATTCCACATGAACTTATTAGGAACATTTGAAGAAACATTATCAGTCACATCATCACTTTGAGCCTCTCCTTTGGACTCCTGTTTCATTTCCACTGCTGAAAAAGGAACTTGGTTTGCTTTCTCTTGAAAACAAATCATATTTGTGTTTTGTTCTTTGGTTTCCTCAGAATCTGAAATAATTATTTGAGGAGCCGTTGTAAGATTTTTGCAAGTATGATGGCCAAAATATGTTGTTTGGTATTTGGATCTTTCTTGATCATCAACTTTTTGGACTTGTTTGACTGCCCTGCAACCTTGATCAAACTTGTGGGTGCACCTAAAGTAGCACCTGCCAAAAATACATTAACACGTTTCAATGCTTTTGAAGATACTTTACCTTAATCGAATAAGAAATATCGAATAGTATGCAGCCTTAACCATATTACAATAAAAACACTGTTTTAGAATTGACTTAATAATGAAATACAAATAAATACTATCTATTATAAATACTTTAAAATAGACAAGAAATGTCAGTAGTACAATGATCGACTTTGATATATTGCTGTTACATTCAAAAAGCACAGTTTTTATTTATTCATTAAAAGGATTGGACTACTTAGATTTGGACAAGCAATAGCGAATAATAAGACACTAGCCACTAATAATGAAAGACATAATGTTCCATCTTTATGATTGATCACCATCAATCTTCTAACACAAGTGCAACTTGATGCTAATGAACTAGCATCTCATCAACCAAATTTATTATATGGCAATTAATCAATACCCCACCACAGGCTTGAAATGATTTGGTTCCAGTAGTCTCACTATTAAAAAAATCTACTTAAACATCACTTACTTAGACGTTACTTTCCAAAAAACTGCCTACGAAGCTTCCCTGTAATTTTACGCCTCACGGTCATTGCCCAAGCATTCACGGCGTCATGAAGGCCCAAGTTAAGGGAGAGTGGGGCGTGGTCGAAGTAGATAAAACTATACTAAAATGTAATGATGAGAAATCTCCTCCTCTATTCATGAGAAAGAGACCCTAAACCTCCACCATCCCTATTATGTGCCACCACCATCCTAGCTCCAAATAAATGCTGACCACTTCTTCCGCCACCACCAGATCGGAGAATCTGACCAATAAATCGCACCTCAATTTTGGGGGTTTTCCGAATTACTACAAGTTTTGTTCGATTTTGCTTGAAATCTATGAGAAGTTAAAGAGTTAGGGTGTTGTAATAATATTAGTCAAAAGATTGCTTATATCAGCATCAAAGTTTTACAACTTTTATATCACTTGGCGTTAACCAAAGCGTAACTTTAATTAAATAAGAAAATTTTAACGAAAATGTTAATTTTATTTCAATAATATTAGTCAAATATTGTTATATTGAGTAATTGTTAAACAATTAGATATAGTGATAAATTCCTTTATTCTTCCAATTAGTATGATTCTGTAATTTGGGGAAAATTCAGTTTTTACAGTTGAAGATTCCAAGTAACCTTTGACATCAGCAGATTGCTTATTGCTTATAGCTTTTGGCATGTTAGTCAACTTGAAGAGTCTTATGCGCATTACCTTTCCTTTCATTTTAGTTAATTTAGCACATTGTATCCTTTCATTTGACTTTGTCAATGTTTCATTTAACCTCCACTTAGTGAGTGTACTATTTAATTTTATGGAGTTTTGTTTTTTATTTTTTTTTCTCGTATGGTAATGCTTTATAAGCATCTTCCTCATGATCAAACCCAGCACCTTTCATAATGGCGCCGATAACTATTGGAAGCTGTAAGCCTTTGATTGTTTTAATTTTTATGGAGTTGTTTTTATAGTGAATCATTCATTTTCCCTATTTAAGTGGTTCCTTCATTTTCCGTATTTACTTTCATTTGGTTCCTTATTTTGGGAGTTTAATTTCATTGTAAACGAAAATTTGAAACATGAAGCTATTGATTAGTTGACTCAAGGTATGTAAATCATTCTAATAATACGATTTTAAATATATTATGCTCCATTTCTCTCATGGTAGTTAGAACTCTAAAGATATTATGTTATCTCATTTCTTTGATGTTATGGTACTTATATTGGCTGATTTTGAGCGAATTAGTGAAAATTTCTTTTGTATAAAGGTGTAGGCACTGCAAGTGAAACAATTATTTAACATGGATTCTGGATGCTTGCAAGGGCATCACTTGATAGAGTTGAGGCTACTAATGGTTCATGACTCATTATAGGTATTTTTAGGTGACCATCTCTTTGAGCCATTTTGCTAATCAAATGGTAGATTTAACACTGCAAAGGAAACTTATTACTGGTACTAGTTAGAATATGTACACCCGGGACGCAAAAATGTACGCTGTGCTGTGATGATATTGCCGAGCAAAGATTCGATTTGGCATTACCTCATATCATCAAGACATTCTCGAAAGTTCTCATCCTATGCTAACCCATCAAGTGTCGCTGGCCAATTCCCCAAAATTCTAGACGCGACCCACCTGAAAGCCTCAAATGAGCACGCTGAAATGGCGACAAAACGCGCCTGAAAGAATTCGCGCTTTGCCATGGCGCTACCCATCAAATCTATTAACGTATCAATCTTGAGTTCGGGCGTTACAGAATAGGGTGAATGCCAATGTTAGTTCCGAACAACTAAATCTAGCATTGAATTTCAAGTAAACATTATATTACTATTTTACTATTTCAGGTTGTGGCTTTGGAAATGTAAGGCAAACATTCTATTATTATTCAGTTCAAGAGTGCTCCGTAGGTTTCCACTTTTGCATTACCTATGCTTCATCACTTAGTTTCTCACTGTATCATATTGTCTAAATTTTGATCTCTTTAAACATATTGGATTAGTTCAGGTGACTTGTTGAATTTGCTTTCATTTATTTGAATCTCAACAGAGTTGGGTATTTTATGTCAGATTGCTTATATTAATATTTGAATTTGCTTTCATTTATTTAAACATATTGGATTAGTTCATGTTTTACCAGAAGTTTTTGCTACACTTTTGCTCTTACCAAAAAGATAGCATTATTATAGCATACAGTAAGGCCTAATAGGATCCTACTAAAATATATATAATGATTCCCTATATTATATTTGTAATTTTTTCGCATAATTTCTTTACCTGTCTTTAATACTCTATAGAATATGTTCATGCAGGTACGATAACTATACGATCCTCTACAAAGCAAGCATGGACACATGATATGGCCTTGTGATAGGAAAGTAGGAAATGTTATTATTTTTTGCTTATTTATTAACCTTGCGCCATTCTTTTGTTGTCCAAAGAACCAATGTACCATAGGTAAACATGAAATGAGAGGCTTGTTGGAGCCCTTTTTTATTTGTTTAGGATCGAAAATTGTAATCGATGGTATTGTTTGGTTTAATGGTATTGTTTGGTTTAATAAAAGAACTAATTAATTTAGCCAATATTAATTTGTAATACTAGTAGGTTTTTGGATAGGGAAAAAAATAACTTTTTTTTTATAAAAAATTCTCACTTGACTGCGCCAAAAAAAGTGATGTAAGCAAGCTTATCAAAAATGCCAAGAACTAACTTAGGTGGCGCTCAAAAAAGTGCCGGGTTCAAGCACCAACTTAAATGGTTTCTAACAAGCGAATCTCTAAGCACTTAGTGTTTTCACTTAGACGTCACTTCTAATTACAATGTTTTACTTAATGCCCAAGTCATTAACGACGCTTAAATACTTTAAGGTGAAATAGTTCTGACTATAGCTTTAAATTTCATTTTTTTAAATCAAAATATAGCTTTAACTTTCATGTTCTGAATTCATTCACTAGTGTACTATGAAGTTTATTTATACACTGTAGTTTTTCCTCCTTTGAAATTAAACAGTTCAATCCAAACAATTTTTATTATGTGATTTTAATTTCTATCATCACATTTCCATATATATTGGATATTGATTTTGGCAATCCAACCTTTTATAGTGAAACTCCAAAAATAATGTCAATCATGTAATGATAGCATCCTTGCATTATACATATTATGTGCTTTATTTATATCTATAGTATTTTGAAAAAGGAACAATGTTGCCACATGATCAACACTTTGGAAATAATATACCCATGCTGTAATATCAATTTCAGAAGCCTAATGTATGTATTACGAAATTTGTATAATGGTTGTATTTTTTTAATATTTTGATATTCAATAAATATTCTAAACGCAATTTCACTAACTTTTATGTTAATGGACTATATAGATTCATATATTATGGAAGTTATCAGCGGTATTTACCTTGGATATTTTAGGTTGAGGATTTCCTTTTGACCATATTTTCTCCATGCATAACCATCATCCATGTTGGGAGAGACATTAACATATGATTCAATATCTCTTCTGCAAATTAAAGGCAATGGCAATACATTACAACTTTTGTAGTAATTACTTGAAACCATAAAGACAATAGACTCTAATCTAAAGTAATAAAATTAATTATGTGAACGCAACTCTTAACTAATTAAGATATCAATTGAACCATTAAAACAAGAAAAATAGTATTTGATGCTTATTCACTTCTCATCACACAAACAAACAAATTAAACAGGGCTGGCCACAATATTACATGTCTCGTGGTTAACAAATTAAGGACTTAGCTTGTTTTGAAACATTACCCTGATCTATCCATAATCCATTTCATTGTTATGTTAAATACTGGGACAATAACTTACCTAAAATTTATACAAATCCTACAAGCTAATGATTTGAGGCTTATTATAAGTAGGGTTTCCTTGAAAGAAATAAAAATATTATATGCCTAAAATTTCTATTTGTAAATACCAATCAGCTAGAACAATCAAATGAATCTAGTGCTTATTACTTAGCTTATATCAATAAGATCTTTAATTTATCTAAAAAAAGAAATCTAATTTTGAACATTAATTAGTTTGGTCTACAAAATAATACATTCATAAATTAATATTAAAAAATAATTTGACCTTCTCTTATAACAGCCTCTCCGGTTCTTATTGACTTCCACATCTCTCTTCTGAAACCCTAATTCAAGGCCCGAAGAAGCCCGGTCAACAGCTTCACCACCCGGCCCGATCAGGCTCGACTCAAACAAAGTACATGAGCAAACTTGGGTTATCAAGAGAGTCATTGAAAGATCTAAACACACATTGTGAGCAAGTTAAGTTGAGCTAGAGCTGATTCCTTTTCATCTCCAAGAATGGGTTTGTGAAGTAAAGCTTGAAGTTGACTTGCATACTCTTTGCCTCTCACAAGGTCCATTTTCAAAACACTACTCATATTATTATTATCCTCCCGTTTTTTAGGGGTTTCCATTTTTTGTGTTTGGTTATAAATGGGGGTAGAGAAATAAAGGCTGCTATGCTTTTAATTTAATTTAACAATGATGTAATGAGAAATAATTGATGTGGGAAAGCTAAGGGGAAAGGACATGGAAAGTTTAGTGGAATAAGTTAAGAAATTAATGGACTTAATTATTTAAGTTAGATTATTTATGATGTCATGTGGATGATGTCATTTGATGATGGGATCATTATTACATACTGACTAGGATTAGGAATTTCTCTTATTTCACTTTCCTTGTGGATAGTATTAGTTTATTAATGTTGGTACATACGGAGTACTTTTTAGCAGATTTTTGGTAATGACAATTATATTTGGATTAAAGTTTGTGTTACCAAGAACGTACCCTTTGTTAATGTGCAATACAGATAAATAAAGCCTTGGCAAATATAGGGAAATTTGGTCAGAGTGAACTACTGTAAAACTGAATTCATACAATAAAACTTGCAAAACAAACAAATCAAAACTCATACGAAATGAAACAATTACAAAATGAAATAAACAATTACAACGAACGAACCAGACGTTGGAAATTAATGCGACAACGCTCTTAAAACGAGTCTCGACCTCTTCCTCGGTGTTACACCTACGTAGTACGACGCTCCCGTGATAAACCACCCTCACGACGGGCTTCACTAGCACTATGAACCGATCGATTTAACCGCCACGAGCTTCTCGAGTATCACTTGGACAAAGCAAACGAAAAGAGATGGAGCTCTTTAATTTTTTTCAGAACTCGTGGTGTTTTTCGATTTCGCTGGGTTGCGGGTCGACGGATTTTCTTCTGAAGAATATGTAGAGGCCGCCGCTAACCAAAACGCTCTCGCATTGGCGTACCAAACACCCTTTAAACAGCAAAATAAAAAACGTATAATCGCTTATATTTCCAGATTTGAATGCCAAATCAAATTATGATTTCAGCTCAAACGTGCAAACCGAATCCTCGACATTTTTACATTACTAAGGCTAGAGCCTTTACTTGCGAAAGCTCGGCCACTCTCCCACACTCAAGAATGCAGCATCAGCATTTGCATTTTTCTCAAACTTTTGGCCAGCTTTGATCCCATTCAAGGCGAAGCTCATCACACACAAATGAGAGGCCCTTTGGGATTCACAACGCCTAATATTTCATATCCAACATTTGTAAGCTTGTTGATGTTCTAGTAATAATTTGTTGGAGCATTGAAGACGTTTTTGGCTCATCTCCACTTTTTTTTTTTGTAGCAATTTCATATTGAGATGGAGGATTTAACTTATTCAAACTTCAAATTATGGATCATATTGCATATGTAGCAAAGCTTTTGCCTCTCTTTTGTTCTTTTTTGATCGAATGAACTATTTCTAGATATGGATTAAGTCAGTCAAATAAGAATGTGGAAAGTATACATTTTTATTATCATTTTATTTAGAAAAAGAACTAGAAGTATATATATATGTTATATACATATTGCATCATGCATGCATTTTGGAGTGCCATCAATAACACTTTTGAAGAATCAGCAAACTCTTCTTTAATATTTCCTCCATCCATTTTTATTAATTACTAGTTCCTTGCCTAATGTAAAATTCCCTTTAAGTAATGACAGTAGTCATGAATTCAAAACTCAATTCATATATATATATATATATAAAAAGTCTACTTTTGGGCTATTTAAGGATTTGTAACTTGTAAGTTGTATATGTAAAATGGACCAAGTTGGGCCTATACTTTCAAAGCAAATTTACAATCAGACAAGAGTCTTAGAGACTGAGAACCGATAAGGTTCGATATCTGGTTGGCTGGTTTGGGCTAAACTCTACATAACGGCCGGGCAAGAGAGTAGCTCGAACTCAAAGAGATGGCATAAAATGCATGCTTTAATTTTGCTAAGACTTGAGTACTTGACACATGGTCGAGCCCGATTGATATGTCCAACTGCTAGTTTTCGAATACTACTAGCCACACTTATCCCACTCGTGTCTCATAAAAACCACTAGCAGAAGGTTAATTACAACCTAAATGTGATAGAGCTTGAAATTCATGAGATTTAATTGCCAAGTATGTCACAAGTGTGATTCAATAATAATTTCATATTTTCTTGCTTTTTGGATAGGATTGAATAAATCAAAATGAATCATCATTATTACATACATTTTTATCTATTTTGTAAATACTTCGTAGTAAATAATGTTGAACTTCACTCAATTGTCACTGTAGGGAAACAATGTCTTCAAGTAATCAGAGTAAAGACTGTATATTATTCGATTTTCCTTTATCCTGTGATTTAGACACTCTTCAAATAGACAAAGGTTTTATATTAAATTTTTATTTTAGTATTTGTTACTAAATCAATTTGGACCATTGGATGATTGATTTCTTAACAAATATCAATCTAATGGTTAAAATGAAATAATGGCGATTTTGTCTTTTTACACCATGCAAAAAATTCAAAATCCCTCCATTTTTTACAATTCAAAATCCTTCCATTTAAAATTCATCTATTCAATCAAGCAACAAAATCCTAAACTCTAAACTCCTCTTCCATATTCCACTTTTTATCCTCGCATATTTCACCATTTTTTCAAATAATTTTCATAGAGAGAAATTGCCAACTATGTTACTACATATGCTTGAATATGTTTAATACATGTTTATTTGGGGTATTTTTGTGTTTTTCTCAATTTTTGTTTCATCAATTTCTTTTTTTTAATCTCAACAAAAAAAAAATATTTTGTTTCACAAGTTTAGATCAATTTTGTTGAATCTAATAGAAATTGATTCACATACATTTATTTGCCTCAATCAATTCCTCTCAAATTCCCCATTCTAATTTTATTGTCTAATTTGGGGCGAGTATATTGACGTGTTCCAAAAATTTTTGTCCACCTTGAGCATTTGTAAAATTATATGTTCCAAAATTTTTGTCCAAATTGTTGATAGAGATTTTGTGAATTATTGATGAAAGTTTTTGATCGGGAAATTAAACAAAAGTGCTGGTTAGTTCTCATTTACCACCGATACGCTAAGTAGCGCTGTTAGTTTGGTTTTGATTGCATGCGCCTAACCATAATCATTACCGGTCATGGTTAGTATGGATTTGCCATTGCGGCAACATGTCAGCGTTAGTGAAATTTGGTCAAGCATGTTCGGTGACAAATTTTAACCATAATCATTACTCATCATGGTTAGTAAATGACTCGCTATCACATGATTAATGTCATGGTTAAGTATTAAAAGCTATCGGCTATCATATATTAGTTTCTCGCCACTCATGATTTTTTTTTTACTCATGGTGGTGATTCTTTTAAATAATTTTTATATTTTATGATTTAAAAGATTTTGGAGTTCTTTAAAATATTTTTATTTAATTTTTAGTGAATAATGATTTTGATTTGAAGTTATGAAATTAATTTTTCTAAATTTTTGCCTTTTTTAATTGTCAATTAAAATTTGAAATTGCATGAGTAATTAGGATAATGAGTTGGCACATATTTTTCATTAATAGGTAATGAAAAATATCTATTTTACCCTTTAGTAACAAGTTACTAAATAAAATATTTAGTACTATAAATCAGACTTCTTCAATTATATTGAGACATGTTGATGTCGTCAAGCATGAACCATTCTACCAAGGCATGGAACTATGCAAAGCAATCCATCAACGTTTTCATCATTTAGTGCTACACTATTCTCCTCTGGCATGGAACGATTGGACGGTACCACTGAAATACCCATTTTCTCATTTGAAACAGTAGCACACACATTGCCTATTACTATTCTCCTCAGTAGTTGATTGCCTCTATTGAAACCACTAATAATAACTCATAGCTAATGCATGCATGGCCTAGTTGAGGTAGGAAAGTCTCTTGTCTAGCACTTGTACAGACAATACAATGTGGCCAGATCGTCTTTGGAAATAGCATCACAAATCATTTACAACTCTAGTGGGTTTGATCTTCACCATTCACAACCAAAGCTAAAGGCATCTTCTCTCAGCTTTCTAAAGTAGTTTTTGTTAAAGCCTGTGGAAATTCATGTGGAAATAAAGCAAATCATCTTTGCATAATATGATGATTAGTTCAAAACAATGAAGAGAGTTAACGTTACATACTATCCGCCCGTTTATTATCTCACTTAGACGACGCCAAATTTTTAAATTTTAATTTTATTATTACCCTCCATTTCAAATTAATTGACGTTGAGATTCCAAGCATGTTTTTCGACTATAAATTACTTTTTATTCACTAATTCAAAAAATATATAATTAATATTATTGTACCAAAAAATATATAATTGATATTATTGTAATCATTTTTAAAAATATTTTCATAATATTATTTTATTATAATTTTTCATTATATAAATAAAGTAAGTAATTAACGACAAGCCAAGTTGCCTCAAAAAAGTCGGTAAAATCTATTAATTAAACTGGTATCAATACCCATATTAATATGTTATTAATGAATTTCTCGTAAGATAATAATTAAACAAATATATGTGGTAAAACATCTAGTTTACTCCGTATATTATTAGATATATATAAAAAGTCTTGTGTGTGCATCACACCCATATGATCATAATGTTTTGACGCGCGACTTTTGTATATATATATATATATAATATATATACGATATATATATATTTAACTCGAGCAAATTAATACTGATTATTTACAACTCTTCTAAGATAAACTCTATAAATTAATATTTTGATTCTTTAATAAACTCTTTAAGATAATATTTTCGGCCAATCTCGACTCGTGATATGTTTGGTTTTTTTTATCTACAAGTAGGGGTTTCGATAAATTAATGTCATTGATTATTTAACGAACTCTAATATTTTTTATCGGTCCCGACTCTCGTGATAAAAGCAAGCTAATAATTCATTGTTCTTTTTAATTTTTTTTGCAATTATCAACTACATTGAAGTTCTCATTTAATTAAATTTAATAAATCCTCTAAGATAAACTCGATAAATTAATACTTCGATTCTTTAATAACTCTCTTAACATAATATTTTTACCATTCCGAATTTTAATGTAGTGGGTGCTTGAAGTTCTTTTATCTACGTAGAAGTTCGATGAATTAATAGTCGATTATTTAATAAACTCTCTAATATTTTTGGGCTTCTGGGCCTTGTACTCATCGATGTAGTTGTTAAATTAATAATTTTTACTTTTTCGCCTTTTCATTTCTCTTAATCTTTAATTTTTCAATTATCAACTACACAATGAGCATTAATACTCGATTTTAAGGGCCATATTTAGATTTTTTTGAAACTTGATAAATTAATACTGACATTTAATAAGCTCTAAGATAATATTTTTATCATCCCATTCAGAATGTGGATGCTAAATTAATAATTCGTATTTTTATTTTATATTTTTTCAATTATCAACTATCAGAAACTCGATAAATTAATACTCGATTTCCTTTTAATAAACTCTCTAAGCATAATATTTTGGCAAGTCCCGACTCCTCGAATGTGGGTTCTTCGCTTTTTTATAATTATCAACTTACGTTAAGCTCGATAAATTAATAGTCGACATCAATAAACTCTAATATAATATTTTGGCCGGTCCCAACTCGATAGCGCTTTATTAATAACTTTTTTCCGTCTTTTTCCTTTAGAAAATAATACTGATTATTTATAAGATTTTTGAAATTATCAACTACAATAGAAACTTGATAAATTAATACTCGATTATTTAATAAACTCTCTAAGATAATATTTTAATACCCGCATTGTGATGAAGTGCTAAATTAATAATTCGCTAAAATTATAAGATAATATATTTTGATAATTCGCCAGTTTCTTAAGCAGCCTCCAACTTTAATCAATCGCTTATGTCATTATTAAATACCATAAATCAGGCGATTATTCATTACCACAATTGTCATTATTTCAGAATCCTACATCTATCTGTATTTAAGATCAAATTCAAATTTAACCATGTGTGTTAATTATTACAAAAACTAATATTGGTCGATCAAGTTAATTTTTTAATAATATTATAACAATTAGTCCCGTATTTAGATGAATAATATTTTGATACGTCAATTAATTCTTTGCTAGTAAAATCATAAATTGTTTAACAAGAACTGTACAAGATCAATAATCTTGGGATCGTTCTTGTGAAGCACTACTATTATGCTTCTATGATTAGAGGCTCAGATTTCAAGGCAATCAGTAGATTTCCTGCTTTTGAATTTTGTCCAAATCTTCATGACTTTTTGTTGGTGACATAACCCACCCCAACCCACCCCCAAAAAAAAAAAAAATTGCATCCCCATCTGCAACGTCAAACAGTTGTAGATTGCCCAGTTCCATCGCTGCCTTAGCTTGCCTCTTGCTGTTTCTCAGAAACTGCAGAGGCTAAGGCACATAGATATTGGTAATATTGGTACATATCTTTTACACTTCTCGATGTTTAATTTTTATGACGAATATTTTTATTTATGTACATTATATATATGAGTGTTTTCACAATAAATAACTCATGATATTCATAAATAAAATATGATATAGAAACATATAAATTGTAAAGTATGAATACCGAGAAGGGATAGAAGATGCTAAGACTATAAAGGGTAATTAAGATCATACTTGAATTGCTTTACAAAATCTAATTTGATCTTTAATTATTTTCTCGCTATATTCATCATTCTATAAAATCCTTAGTTCATGTTATAATACATAGTGTATTAATTTTTTTTAAATGTGTCATAAAGAATATAAGATAATGATAATTCCATAATTATACTAACAACATCTAGATTGAAATAATTTTTTAAGACATAATTGCGAATAAAACATACTCCATATTTTTATTGATAACTAATTGTTTCAAAAATAGATGGCTTCATATAGCAACATATTCCATCCTAAGTCACAAAGTACAACTTTGTTGAACGTACGAAACTTCCTTAGAAACAGCTATGTCACAGCTTACTCCCATTTATTTAACAGATAGCTTGCCCCCATTAAACTTTACAAAATTAGACAACAAAATTTATAGAAAGATAAGGATATTGTCGGCCTGCTATTGCGGATAAAACAAACTGATTACGTTTCGTTAATTAATAAATTAACAATTGAAAATCGTTTTATAATAATCAAATTAATTACCATAAAAAGACGTTATAAAAAAATTGGAAAAATCTGCCGGATTATTGAGTAAAAAACAAACATATCGAACATACTATTCTATTCTTTCAATAATAATTCCTCTGCGTGAATGACAAAGCTCCATTTTCCAATTATTTCGTCATCCCTTATTTGTATTGTAATGTATTGTATTCATCTATTATTAGCCTGCTGATTATAATGAGTCCAAATGTATTTGACCTCTAAAATTTATCGATGGAGTATATCTATTTTCTTATAAAAGTAAGCTAGTGTTTGTACTTTTCTTATTATTTATCATAGATACAAAGTACACATTTATGCCCTTTTTAATTAGCAGAATTATCTATTTTTAATTGGTGACTAATATTTTCTATAATTGAAACACTAATTTTAGAAGTAAATTAAAGTTATGTAAATCAATTATTAAAGTATAACAAAAAATCAATAACACATTTAAATATCAATTAATTTTGATCATAAAAAATTAGTAGGTGGACATATTTAAAATTGGAGGAATTAATTACTCCAATTTTGTTCATCTGAACCACTAGTGTTAATTTAGTATCCATAGAATATTATTCGTGATGAGGCAGGTTTTTCGTTCGATTTCTTACCATAACAAAATACCGAGTTTTAAAAAAAATAAAATTAGAGCAAATTCATATGTATAAGCTTCTTCTTAATGAGTTCATATATTTCCCACATGATGTGTAAATGCCTACAAACATATTAGAAACTATATATACAAATCTATAGCTGTAAAGTGATGACAATGTCAAATTCTGAAATTTTCCTACGAGCATGTAATGATTTAATGTCAAATCTGGCTTTTGATGGTGTTCAAACGTGCTCGGGCTTGCTAATTTAATAAGATTAGTTTAGTAAATAGACCAATAAAACAAAACTGCTTACATGGAAACGACTATTAATTAATTAAAAACTTACCGTGCGAGGTGTACAATTAGATTTCTATCATAGTTAAATTAACAAACTTATTAATTTTACTTAATATTTAATTTTAATTTGAATCAAATTTTTCATGTTAATTGTGAGATGTCACATTTCACATCGAAAATCGATGTACTTCCGAGTCACTATATAATATTTTGGACTACTCGCCTATCAACAAGCACCTGGTTTAGAAATGAATTCATACTCTACCTTGGTATCATACCCAAACCCGAGTCGACGGCAGACGCCAGAACCTCGCCGATGTTATTCAAGATCGGGTAGTTACACCTGAGAGAAGTGTTGAGATGTCACATCCCACATCGAAAGTTGGTGTACTCCCGGATCAATATATAATATCTTGGACTACTCATTTTATTGTCTATTAGTTTTAAAGTGAAACCCCATAGATATTTATCATTACTCCCTCCTCAGATAATATGCTCGATCGCTTACGATTAAACTCTCAGATCAAAATAAATATTTAATTATTTACTTTATCAATGCAATTTTTTGCATTGGAGTTATAAAAATTCTCTAACATTATTGTTTTCTCTTCTAATATTCTTATTCTCATTGGTTAATAATATTTACTATTCTAGGAAATAGTAAAATCAATGAATAACTTAATAAAATATTTTTGAGTTATATAATCACTTATATTAATACGGAGAAAATAGCTTATAATAATAATAATTATGTATTGGTAAATAAAATACGGGTATATTTTATCGGGTGATCCTGAAACTAAACCTCATTTGCAATGTACATCCTTATTTAGATCTATCACAATGATATAAAGTCCACTTCCTACTTTCAAATTAACCAAACACCTCAGGGTCAACCAAAAATTCCATTTTAAAAAACTCATTTTAACAACAGCTGGAAAATATTATTGTTTTCATGAATAAAATAAGATTGATGTTACCCCTATATATAATATTCACACCTTTGATTGATGTCCATAGTCAGACCATATAGTGAAAAACATTTCAAACTACAAAAAATGAATGGCTGTGCACAGTCATCTCCCACATAGGAAAAACAAAAACTCCACCTCCAAATAAATCCATATTATCTTTCCCTACAATTTAGCTATTTCTAAGGCTTTGTGTTACTTGAAGCTAAATCATGGGAGAAGATATAGCAAAATTATTAGAGAAGAAGATAATCGAATCGAATATGATGATGAAGGGGGAGAAAATAAATACGAAGCCAAAAATACACTTTGTTTTGGTACATGGAGTAGGTCATGGAGCTTGGTGTTGGTACAAAATAAAATGTTTATTAGAGATTTCTGGGTACAAAGTTTCTTGCCCTGACCTTAAAGGTTGTGGTGTTGATCAAACTGATGCTAATAAAATCCTTTCATTTGATGATTACAATAAACCTCTCGTTGACTTTTTGTCTTCCTTGCCCGACGATGAACAGGTGATGATCCGTTACTTTATTTTGATTTTCTAAATGTCAACTTTTATGAAAAATTAGTACCAAGTTTTTTTTATTACCATGAACATTTTATTGTCATTTGAATTGGTCAAGAGGATGTGAACATATTTTTGGTCGTTCTTTTGAAAATTGAAATGGAAGGAGTAGTGGCTTCAGTGGTGGAATTAGGGGTACCGTAAATGTATAGTCGTCTTCAAATATTTTGAAAAATATAATCTTCTCGTTCCTTTTTTCAAAAACTATACTTCCTCCATCTTATGAAATTGTTTAATTTTAATTTGTTTTTTGTTTCCTATAACTTATCCCATTTAATCGATATTTATATGTATTTTTTGAAATAAATCAATTTTAACTAGTAATGTGTACTAATCATGTTCTATTTTAATTTTTTTTTAAATTAAAATTAAACAATCTTTATGGGATGGAGGGAGTGTTACTAATATTCATTTTTTTCAAAATTTATGTCCTCCACTGTCTAATAACCCTTGTAGTTTTATACTTTCGTCATTTGAATATTAGTATCAAGCAATTTCCACTGCATAATTTTTTTTATTCCAACCGTAACGTAATTTGTTAGTAATAAGGTGAGATGATAGAGTGCAGGTGATATTGGTGGGGCATAGTGCAGGAGGATTGAGTGTGACGGATACAATCCACAAATTTGGGAAGAAGAAGATAAGACTTGGTGTGTATATTGGAGCCACCATGCTAAAAACTGGATTTATCACCCAACAAGACGTCATAGATGTAAGTTATTTTTCCATACCTTGATACTCGTATTACTCTACTATCTCTGGTGTCCAAAGGGATTGTGCATCTTTTAAACGTCCCTATATTCACACATGATAATTTGTGGGTAATTGTGGATTATTAAATTATGATGATCTAGAGTTTAAATACTGGATTATGTTGTCAATTATCTTCAATTTATGGTTGAAAAAATATATTATTTGGTAAATTAAGTAGATATAAAATAGTTGTCTTGAGATCAAATCGTGATAGGCTACCAAGCATTTACGATTGGTAATTGTCAAAGTTTGGTAAGTTATAGTGACATATTTGAATAACATAAATAACATTATTATAGGGAGTACTGAGTACATGGTTGGCTCGAAGTGGATGGTATCTAGCTGCCAACTGTGCTCAGCCCTTGCTCCTATACAATTAATGCTTGTATTCCGTAAGAATGTTAATTTGGAAAAACACTACTACTACATTATTTATCACTAATTATTAGTTGACCAATAACTTGTAACTGTCGAATTGACACAGGTGTCATTTGTATAAATCGTTATGAATAACTCAATAATTATTTGTGCTAACTACCAATACCCCGCCTCCTCATTAAAAGGAAAGTTCTAGTGAGCTTGAATCAATTGGCATTACCCGCCGCGATTAACTCCCTCTATAAGATACGCGACAGACGACATCGGCTTACCACACGCGAATTTTATTTCACACTTTAACAACGCGAAAAACTGACATGAAACCACATTCATCGATTCATTTATGTGGATATAATAATAATTCATAATTTTATTGGAAAATTACGTGAAAAATTCTATAACATAATAAATAGTTACATTAAGTGAGGACGAAACAAAATTAGAGGACGATGATTAAACATCTGAAAATGTATTTGTTGATATGCAGGGGGCACCAGATTTTTCTGAACTAGGAGAATTAAGTGACATATACGACATTGGTTTTGGATTAGGACCTGAAAATCCACCAACAAGCCTTATAGTCAAGAAACAATGGCAACGAAAACTCCTCTATGCTATGAGCCCCCTTGAGGTACACCTCTTAAACAAATTCGCATTTGATCTATCTTTATGTGATAAATAATCACTTAATAAGTCAATAATATTCTTTACTATATTGAACTATCATTGAAATTGGGACAATGATTTATTCAAAATAAAACTGTATAATGGTACATCACATAATTGATAGTCAAATGATTAAAGATTATAATTCAATTATTAAGTAGTAAGTACTTATACAGTTATACTCAATCATCATCAGGACGTGACATTGGCCTCAATATTACTCCGTCCCGGGCCCATCCAAGCCCTCCAATCAGCCCGGTTCAAAGAAGGCGACGACATCGATAAAGTGCCACGTGTATACATTAAAACGACAAATGATAGAGTGGTGAAGCCTGAGCAACAAGAGAATATGATAAAGAAGTGGCAACCTTCAAGTGTTTATGCAATTGAAACTGATCATAGCCCATTCTTTTCTGCTCCATTCGTGTTAGTTGGTTTGCTTGTCCAGGCTGCTAATTCCTCATTTGGTTGCTCCGAAATTAAAGGCAGCATGTGATGTTTGTCTCACAATTGATGTCCTCAAACATGTGGCATGTCCTCAATGATGCCCACCAAGCAATTATTGTGGGATATTCAAATTAGAATTTCTTCATTGTTGAAGAAATAAAGTATAGCATTATGGGTTTATATATAGTCAACGAGTTGTAGTTTGTTGGTAGATAGATTGATTAGAGTTGTTATAGGGATGTGACTATGTGAGGGTGTATAATAACTAAGTCACAAATTGTACCATAAGCTCTCATTTCCAAGTGGAGCAATGTGAGAAATATGAGTTAATTGTAGATATATTCTGAGTAAGTACGGTTAAGTTGTATTATTCAAGTTGTATTATTGTGGTTCTAATATTTGGAATTAAAGTATAACTTGAGAGATGAAATTGATAATTAGCTCTGAAGATTGTATAGGAGTAATATTTTATACCATTATTAGTATGTATAGCCTCTTAAGCTTCCCATATTGGTTGGATTGTGATATTGCAAATATTCACCAAGACAAATAAATGGAATGAAAAACCTACTTCCCCCGAGTTAATCCTTGTATACTCTGTCAATGTACTTGGTGTATTATTAGCTCAATGGGTCATTTTTTTGGGTGGCCATTATCTTCTTATAATTTATGGTACATGAACCTTTTGGTATAGTCGCATCAAATAAATTTATTGTGTGAAGTTTAATAAAGTGTAAATCATATACTGCGCCATTCGGCGTCATTCTTTATTATGACGCTACCACCTGTCAAAAGTATCGCAGCCTTCCTTTAAACCACTAATACGTAGACTCACATCAGATTTACTGAACCAATACCAAAAAAGGATTAGAATAAAACGCTATTAATTAATGTCATAAATGGTAAAACGTGATGATAATGTGGCATTTCTCAAACGTAAGCTACCAGCGCCGCATGAAATACAAAACGTCACATAAACGTTGCATAAATAGTACCACAACGATTATATGACATAATGAAACGTCACAAAACCCGGAATGATCCAACCAAAGAAATATTAAAAATTGAGGTAAAACATCACATTCTGTAATTAATAATTAACCAAACACACCTAATTAATAAACTAATATAACACACTTAATATAGTATAGTTACGTTTTTAAAAAACATCACACAAATGTCACAACCTTAAATACACTTAATTAAATAATTAATGTAAAATACTTAATGTTAGTATAATTAAATTTACCAAAATCGAGGCAAAAATGTCACAGGCTCAATTTATGGTTTGACACTAAAATGTCACAACTTCAATATTAAATAATTCAATAATATAAATCTTAAACAAGACAAAAACGTCTCAATGTAATTTTCTTATTTTTTAAATTATAATTTAATCATTTCTTCAAATTATAATAAATTGAATCGAAAGAATAAATAGACAAGAATAGAATACTAATCTATTTCTTCAAATTATAATTTAAAATAAAAGAAATAATTTAAAACAAAATATATAATGTAAAAAATAAAAAATAAAGAATATAAATAAATCTTTTGAAACAAAACTCTAAAAAATAAATATTAAGAAACAATAGAATGAATAGGACAAGAATAGAATAAATATTTTAACTTAAGATTCAAAACAAACATACACTTGTTCAAAATTATAATTTCATGTCATATTAACAAAAAGTAAATGATAATTTAATAAATATCATAATAATATGCAAGAATAGTATAAAACAATTTAAATTGAGATTCAAAAAAGCAAACAACATACCTCTTTAAATTATAATTTGATGTTGCTACATAACAAAAATAAAAGAATAATTAGTAAATATCAATATATTAAATTAAAAGAATAAATTTATAAAAAGGAAAAACGAGAAAAAGTGTAAGAACTTACCTTAAGCCTTAAGAAAAATCGTGAAGTAAATGAATATAAATGAAGGCAGTCATTTATAGGGAAGCCGATATGAATTTCTACATCTAAAATTGGGGTTCTCAGGACGTTTATGTATGAATTTTTCTTAAACGCCACACAACCCTCAATTAATAACAAATTTCCCGCCTATTGAACGAATAGACGTAGAATAGAATAAATATTTTAACTTAATATTCAAAAAATAAATATACACTTCTTCTAAATTATAATTTGACTATTGTTACATAACAAAGTAAATGATAATTTAATAAATATCATAATAATAGGCAAGAATAGTATAAAAACAATTTAAATTGAGATTCAAAAAAAAATAAACAACATACCTTTTCAAATTATAATTTGATCTTACTACATAACAAAAAAACAAAAAATAGTTAAAATATCTATATATTAAATTAAAGAATAATGAGTAAAAAGAAAAAATGAGAAAAAGTGTAAGAACTTACCTTAAGCCTTACAAGAAAAACCAGGGAGTAAAACGGCGCGTGTTATATTTATTATATGTGTGAAAGGATATGAAATTTCTACATCTAAAATTTGAAGCTTATGACGTTTCTGTTAAGTAATTTTTCTTAAACGTCACACAACCCTCACTAATAACAAATTTCCTGCCGATTGAAGATATTTCTCTCTAAATTTGAATCAAGTTAAAAGCTATGCTTTTTGTATGATTTCTATAGCATTTTTACTAATTAGTTTATTATATTAATTTATACTACTAAGTACTATACAATTTTCAAGATTTATATTAGGAAAACGCCACACGCATCGCCATACTCAGCGAAACTCAGGACGCCATATGATATTTTTTATTACTAATTAATTTGTATTTTTTCAAGATTTTATTAAAAACGCTACACTAATGTCATATAGACAAATTTGTATGCTTATTGGGCGGATCGTGGTTTCCTTTATTGCATATTTAGTAGTTAGCACTTACAATATAATCGTTCCAATGAGTAAAACGTCACACACTCGTCACAAAGCTTACCCGGAAAAATTTAATGCCACTCTAACGTCACTCTTTCGCCAATTTATTTTGACCCGAAAAATTAACGGGTCTATTTTTTTTCTAGATAAACATCACAAAGATGTGCAACGTTTATGTGACATTTTTTTAATGCCACAAAAGCTATATTCTCTAGTAGTGAACCCACACAACATGAAAAGCAAGCAGTGTATCAAAGATTTAAGACTCTTACTTTATTACTAATTGAAATGCATGACGTATGTAGTTTAACGCTTATATCGAATACAGTGAGGAACAATTTGATATGCTAAACTTGTTTGAGAAAAAAGGCTGACATTTTAATAGTTAAAGGCCCTTAAACTATATCGTTTATATATATATGACCTCAAGTTTATGTTTTCTATTTTCACAACTTTAATTGATAAAAATTTTCTATCATACGCCCGATATTTATTCGCACTTAAAAGAGTAACTATTGAGTCCCATTAGGAAAAAAAAATGATTATGACTTCAATCCACTGCATATATCCATTGGTCCTCTAAGCTCACATGTGTTGATCACAACTTCACAACCACAAATGTTAAATCCTCAATACCCTCTATCTCAAAATCATTTTTTATCACAAAGAATAAATCATACTTCTCCATTTCTTCAAAAAATCAAGAATGCTTCTTCACAACAACATTTCCCCACCTTTTTTACACACCCCCTCCACCCTCAAAACAACCACCACAACCCACCTAAGAAACCTCACCATTTCATCCCAACAACAACCAACAACTACAACCACCTTAACAGGGACGGGTCCAAAGGGTATTCAGGGTATATCCATCTCGGATAAATCTTTAACCACACGTGGCTTCAACTTCCATCATTCGATCGAAAACCTCGACCTCGATCAACTCAACTCCATCTTCGTAGCAGTCGGGTTCCCCCGACGCGACCCGGACAAAATCCGTGTCGCGTTAGAGCACACGGACGCATTGTTATGGGTGGAATATGAGAAGAGCAAAAAGCCTATTGCATTTGCAAGAGCAACAGGAGATGGAGTTTTTAATGCAATAATATGGGATGTAGTAGTGGACCCCAGTTTTCAAGGCATTGGATTGGGTAAAGCTGTGATGGAAAGATTGATGAATATTTTGTTAGAAAAAGGGATTACTAATATTGCTCTTTATTCTGAGCCTAGAGTACTTGGCTTCTATAGGCCTTTGGGATTTGTAGCTGATCCTGATGGTATACGAGGCATGGTTTATTCTAGGAAGAAAAAGAATAAATGAATTATTATATACTTCAAGAATATTGCTTCTTTTATTATAGCAAAAAAGAATATAATGGTTTTTATTTGTTTTTATGTTGACAAATTGTATCATTGAAGCTGATTCCAGCTTGTAAAATCAAACAAATACAGTTTATGACATTGCCTCTTACTAAAGTGGGGGAAAACAAGCTAACAAAGTCGTTAAAATGTGGAATGAGTTAATTGACTGTTTTTTAGTAAGAGAATTAAAGTGGTGGAAAACACCTATTGCATTTACGATGAATTGAGGTACAAATCAGGCAGGAAAAAAAGACCTATATATTTTCTTAATCTTGAAGAGTTGGGTAGGTGATGAAACTAGATTTGTTTTTCTTAAACTATTTTATTATTCGTTATTGAGGGGTGGGATGACGTTTTCGCTGATGTTTCTAAACTTCGCCACTGCGTGATGTTAATTCAATTATTTATGAGAATCTGATGACGAGTATGGAAACCAAGGATCAATTAGAGGCGATTTAACTATATCATTGCTGGAACATGTATATTTGAATATTCGGCTTAACAATTGGACAGACAACCGACACCTATTTAGTGTTTTTTAAGTCAGATATACGTTTGATTAAATCAGAATGCTCAGACAGTGATATTCGAGATGACATCAGGTACATGAATGGGCTATCAGGCCCGCTTATAACCAATATACTAACTTATAATGTTCTATTAACACACTTAGTATACGACATTTGTCAATCGGTACCCAAGAGTACACACATACAACTTAAAGCTCATAATTTAATTAAAACCTTCTATTTAAAATGTAACTATATAAAACATTGGGGCAAAAAATTCAAATTGTTGAAAGTTGCCCCATGTTCGAATTATACGGATAGGACATGCGCTTTTCAATCTTCACAGAAGATAATTCTGTAATATTCCCTACCACTTAACGCCAGCTTTTATTTTTATGTTAGTCGGTACATTCTAAAACACTCTCTCCCTATTCTAGTCGACTAAAAGCACTTTAAGCAATAAGTAGCTTTTGATATCTCTCCACAAAATCCTAAGAGGGATTTTTTCTTAGATTTTAAGGCCATACAAAGCGCTATTTTTCGAAGTTAAACTTGCTCATTCACTTTGCGGAGCGCAAAGTTCTCTCCTCTCTTCTTTCATTTAACAAGAAGTCGTTAATCTATTTGAATTTTTCGCCCAACCTCTTCCTCGTAGCTTTTAATATTTTAAAGGAGTACAGAAGTAAAATCCTATGATTGTTTCGCCTGCTTAAGGACAATTCGAGGCATTACGCTTTGACGCCAAAGTGGTCTGGGCCACAATATTCGCTGCTATATTTGATTATTATTTCAGTTA
The DNA here is from genome assembly GCA_019722365.1 of Lithospermum erythrorhizon. Lineage (NCBI taxonomy): Eukaryota > Viridiplantae > Streptophyta > Magnoliopsida > Boraginales > Boraginaceae > Lithospermum > Lithospermum erythrorhizon. Next base: position 756,136 of record JADFUC010001644.1, read on the forward strand.
ATCCAGACACATATTTTATTCTGGCACTATCATTATACAACCTAAGTAGTTTCGATCATGATTTATCCATGTGATTATTGTATTATTTATAATGCTAGAACATTCAACAATCACTTCTATAAAAGGAGAAGTGTTGGATTAAGTAGGAACCCGAAAGATCAGTTCCATATTTACATCTTCAACAATTATTGAAATAGGTAGGCCTATAAAAGAACCTAGAAACTCGATTCAACTGGTAAGTCAATTTAAAAAGCTCGACATTCGACTCACTCTGAGCCAAAATTCAATTCGCCGAACCACATAAAAAATTATTATTTTTAATTTTTTCATATTTTATCATTAAAATTCATGTTTCTTTTGGCCAAGCTGAAACCAGATTGAACACGATTTTTGGAAATAAACTCATTAGCTATTGGGGCCTAAAGGCCCCATTTAAGACATCAATTTCACTCATCAGGTGATACTTATCACCTTTTCCCCCATCATTAAGAAACAGGAAACATTAAATTTCCCCCACCCTTAAGTAACAAAAGAAACGGTACGTATTTCATCCAAATCATTTCCCCTCCTCTGTCGCCTAAGCTCATCCTCCATTTCAATATAATTTTTTTTTATCTATTTCCTTCCTCAATCATTTATATCAACTAAGTTAGAATTCAAGTGATTTTAATTATAACAAATTCAATAAATGAATAAATTTTATGTGTCTCTCTTTTAAATTTTAGTTTATGTTTAGTTAATAATTGTATTATATTAAATTTAATTTTTGTCCATAAATATTAAGTTAAAATATTAAGTAGATTTTGGATGTTTATTTATTTCGTATTTTTTTTAAATTTGAAATAATTTGAATTAAATTATAAACCAATAAAGTTTTGATTTTTATAAACTATCTGATAGTTTGAGTATAAATATAAATTATTTTTTTCAAATTTTCGAATATTGTTTAATTAAAACCGAAATGAATTAAAATAAATTGAACTTTTCACTTACAAATATAAATTTTAGATTTTAATATATTATTAGTAAATTTTCAGTTTATTATAATTATTTTTGGACTTTTTGAATTTAGTTTATTTTCAATAAAAACTAAATTTATAAATATGAGAAAATACTATTATATTAAAGATTGAAGTTTTTGTTAAATAATCGAAATTAGTAATTTATTTAGAATTTAATCATGTTGTACCACAATAAAGAAACTGCCTAAATGTGATTGTTATTATTTATATTCTTTAGGTACTGATATCGAGTAGGTGGTTCGAGTAGTTGTTCGTGTAGTAAGTTGTTGATATTTGACTTTTGGCTTGAGGTGAGTATGTATATCATGTGACATAATCTTTCATATATATCAAGCAGATAATGTGTTTCGCTGTATAGTTTTTACTGAGTTATATATGTGATATTGAGACTTGTGATGTTGATTATTATTTATATTAAATCATGAGCATGACGGGCCAAGTATATATGAAGTCGATATTCTGAGTTGTGATTTGTTGTTTTTATTCCTAAGCATTTAGGTCAGCTGCTTTCTCCGCTTGTCGAGCAAGAAATCTTAACTGATTTTATACTATTTTGACTAAAATTACTTATATTTGAAGGATTATTATATTTTGACTAAAATTACTTATATTTAATGGATAAATTCTAAAAATTTAGGAGGGGCCGTTGCCCCCTTGGTCTCTTCTAAGTTCCGCCACTGTTTGCAGCAGTCACTAGTTATTGTTCATAACTATTGCATTTGTTTAATTCGAGTTATTTCTAGTGATTATCAGGTGGACTAGTATAAACATACTGTTTTTTATTAACATGTCAAACTAATTAATCTATGATCGTAAACTTATTTGTAATACTGGATTTTATTTTGTGTATGGGGTTCTAAAACCAGATTCTGGAGGTTATTATCCTCTTCTATGGCTCTCTTTACTCCCTGCAACGTTTCTTCAAGACCACCACGCTTGTCCTTTAAAGTTGAAAAGTCAACATCAAATTTCGTGCAATTGAAATCAAATTCCGTGTTATTTCCACAATCTGACAACACTTCACCGAGATGTATTCTTGGCCGAGTCTGGAACATGTCACCAGTCAAAGCCACTGCAACCGTTGAGTCTCCTGCTTCCTCCGCCGATTCGCCAAAGCTCCTACTTGAAGTAAAAAACCTCTCCGCCGCCATCTCTGAAACCAAACAGTGTATCCTTAAAGGGGTTAACCTCACTGTCTATGAAGGGGAGGTATATTTAATATTATTTATGTTTATGTGTTACATACTATTGTCTAATGATATAATGTGGATTAGATAGTGTAGCTTTTTTTGCTTCGTCAAACTGCAGATTGAATAGAAGTCTCAAGTTTTTCTTTGTTTCTTATATAGAGTATATTAAATGGTTCATTACCATTTAGTAGAATTGCAATAATGTTTACCATTATGTTGCTTAAATTTGTCTCTGTATAGTGATTGTGTAAGGTTAAGGATTGGTGATGCTCTTTAGAATTCCCCTTCGTTTTACTTTAGTTTTAATCGAGTGGAGTTCTAATGTTTTTATCCTATTTGATTAGGTTCATGCAGTGATGGGTAAAAATGGTTCTGGAAAGAGCACATTTGCCAAGGTTTGTGCTCGACGCTTTAGTGAATATCTTATTTTGCCCTCGAGTGCAAATAATATATAGGTGTTAATTGCTGAACATTTTAAATGACTTGTTAGAAGACGTCTCTTGAATATTATTTGTGTAACAGGTTCTTGCTGGCCATCCAGACTACGAAATTACTGGGGGAAGTGTTATTTATAAAGGTGAGAACCTGCTTGAGATGGAACCAGAGGAGAGGGCTGTTGCTGGGCTATTCATGAGCTTCCAATCTCCAGTTGAGATTCCAGGAGTTAGCAACATTGATTTTCTAAATATGGCATGTAATGCTCAAAGACGAAAACATGGTCTTCAAGATCTTGGACCCATTGAGGTAAAAAGGACATCTTGAAACCGCGGTCTCTTGTTCATGATTTGCTTATGTCATCTATATGATAGCAGTGACAAAGGTTATGCTAAATCAAGTTCTGGTTATCATCATATATTATCTTTGTTAATTTTCAAAATTTTACTTTAAAAGAAGATTAACTGTGGTTCACTTGATCCCTTGGATCACACAAACCATGGTTATTCAACTAAAGATGGAAAACTGAATAACTCGCTTACTGTTGCTTTTACTTGCAGTTCTATGGTTACATTGCTCCCAAGCTTGAACTCGTGAATATGAAGATAGACTTCTTAAATAGAAACGTCAACGAAGGTTTTAGTGGAGGGGAGAAAAAGCGTAATGAGATCCTACAACTGGCGGTATGTGTGACATGACCCTTTACTTGCATTTCATTTTGTCGGACGAAAGTGGAGTCCGACATGACTAATTAATGTCTTGCTCTGTCCTTTTTAATAAATAGAAAAAATAAGAAAAAGACTTTTCAGGTAAGTAGGGAATTGGACATGATCCCTTTGCCCATATTTCATTTTGTTGGATGAAAGAGGAGTCCAACATGACAAATTTGTGTCTTGCTCTGTCCTAAAAAAGAATTAGAAAAATATTTTTCTGGTTAGTGTGGAATTGCAAACTTCTCTACATCTTTGGTTATGTTTCCAGGTTCTCGGGGCAGACTTGGCTATATTGGATGAGATAGATTCTGGTCTAGATGTTGATGCACTTAGAGATGTAGCAAAAGCAGTGGATGCACTCCTAACCCCGAAGAACTCTGTGCTGATGATTACTCATTATCTAAGGCTTCTTGAATTCATCAAGCCATCTTATATCCATATTATGGTGAGCCCCTCTATTTGTGGTTTATGCGTTTTACAGCTTATTTTGGGCCTTTGGGAATAGAACTCAACTAGATATGTCGATTATCATGTTTTTTATATGTTACGTCTCTTGCTTAAACATTTTTGCTGCAGTAGGAAGTATATTACTTGGTCTGCCTCTAGGCTGAATAGGTTCCGTTTGCTGTTGTATCAGTTCTTATTTCTTATACTCCCTCTGTTTCAAATTGAATGAGCCTCTAATTTCTTCAATCCTTAGTGAAACATGGTTTTTAAGAGACATGGGCCGACAAATAGATACAAGGTGACAAATATGTGTGTTTGGTTGGTAAGAAAGATAGAAGTGTAAAGGTTTATATCACACTAAAATAATAAGAATGATGAATAACGTTTATTTGATCAATACTAAGGTTTATATTGAATGATCAATCATGCTTCCATCTACCATCTTAACCCCATAGCATCTGTTGTGATATGTATACTTTCTTTTTCCTTCGTAAAAGTGACCTATCATATACTCTTGTAGGTAGTGTCTGCATATTATTAGGTGAATATGAGGAGTATAGGGAAGTCTATATCCACTTGCATTTATGCTGACAATCCTGGTGTAATACGTTTGAAGATGGTTGTTGAGTTTATGTTCACTAATTTTATGCTGTTTTTGTCCTCAATACTCGACTTAGTTACACAGTTATATACCCTCAACAACTGCACCATGTCTCTGGCTTCAAATTTGAATGTGCTTTATAGGAGAATGGAAGGATTGTGAAGACCGGAGACATATCCCTTGCTGAAGTTCTAGAGAAAGAAGGTTATAAAGCAATCTCTGGCACATAAATGCAGATGGAAGTTCAGATGCTGTTGTGCCCTCTCCTTCTGATAATTTAGTACATATGCCGGTCTTTTTGGAGCAGGTATGTGATATCTTGCGGCAAACTAGTTAGTTGTCAATCACCTTTGAATGGTTTCAAGCAAGGCTTCAAGACCCTAGAATGAATTTTGGTTCGTTGTAACATCTAACATTCGTTTCCAAGCTCGTATACTGAATTTATTGTCGCATTAGCTCAATTTGTGCTCCATCATTTAAGTTTTTTCATATACATAATTACTCCAATAGTACCGAGCATCACATTTTTATGTACCATGTCAAATCAATATAAGAGGGTTTCTTGTTGTTGTATTGATCTTTTGCTCTCTTGAATTTCATATTGCTTGTTGGCCACATAACACAATACGCCCCACCTTAAGAGTGCTTCCGCCTAAGAGAGAATCGTAAGAGGTCGGATGCGCTAGTTCGTTGAACTCCTCCATTATGGAATAAGGATCAACTAGGAGAATTATGAAATGGGTTGGTTTGTCCCCATGATTTGTACTAGTGGGAAGTTCCCCTCAAATGACGGGGTTTCTATAGGATTCATTACATGTTAGATCTAACTACAGAATGGTTTTTAAGCGATTATGTTCAAAATTATGTAAGTAGCAAAAATAAGAGCATATAAGCATCAATAGTATAAAGTTGATAGTTGAGCAGTTGGATAGTTGTTCATTGGTAATCAAAAGTGTAAAAATCTTAATGCGGCATTGATCGAGTTGTTCTGATTGTTATCTGGCCATCGGGCCGATGCGTTGCTTATCAGCGAGTAATTTTTTTTGTTGATGACTCTGAAATGTAAAATATTTGCTTTAGTTTGTAGTGTAAATAGGTTTGTAATTATTATCTTGTATTTAGTTAAATGTGTACATACCTCGAGCAATTGTAATTGTGCTCAGCCATTCCAACGAGTAAGGAGATGATTGTGTTGGCACTGTAGATTTTCCTTTGCTTGTTTGTTCAACATCTTAATCATCAAGGATGGAAGAATAAGTTAGGATGCTGGACTCAGTTGGTACTGCAATATTAGTTTCATCATAAAATATGATATGATATCGAGAGCAATGTACTAAAAATATGACATTAAATGTTAAAGATGACATAATAGTACCAGCACAAAATAGGAAAAATTAATACAGTATTAACATAGAACATTATTCTAATAAAGTACTATCAACATAGAACAAAATAACAACATTCCAAATAGCAAGAAAAAACAAAAGAAATTAAACTCCATAATATTTTTTATAATACAACAAACAAGTTATTCTAATAAAGTAATTCCAAAAATTAACAACAAAGTCATATATTAAATGCAGCAAGTAAATCATTTAACTTCATGATCTGACCTTCACTTTGAGCTTAAATGTTGTTCACTTTTAGTTTTTTTATTTGCAAATGGACACTTACAATATGATTTATTGATTTGAAAAATAAAATATAGACTTAGGTTCTAGTTTACCATAATGATAACTTAAGGAAGGTTGATAGTTAACAATGTGCTAAATGTGTAAACGGCCTTTTTTTTAATGACATACATGAGATACGGGTAGGAGTAATTGAAAATTTACTATTCACATCAACTTATGACATTGATAAGAATAGCATATAATCACCTGAATTTTGCAGTAGATGGTATTAAGGGTTTATATTTTTTTATTTATTATTATCATACATATAGAACAAGATCAAATATCAAACAGAATTTTGAAAGATGTTAAAGAGCAATCAAGAAATTTCTACATACTCATTAATCGAGAAAGTTCCAGATATTCATTTATACATTATTATCTTAGATTCGTATAATTCCACTCCACATATATATATATATATATATATATATATATATATATATATATGAAATTATGTATTAAATTAGTTAATCATAAATATTTATTATAAATCAATTTCCAATCATTAATAAATCACAAAATAACTTATCAAATATTTACAAACAGAGAATAATAGAATTTTCAACCACCATTACAAACATATATAAATAACCAAATTTACAATAACTTTAATTGATAAATAAGAAGACCAACTTTGAAAATGAAAGAAAAAAATTAAAAACTAATTTAAAAATACTTAGCTTTATCAAGTAGCTTATAGATGTTCTCATTCGACGAAATCCTGAAGAATCCAACCATTCCAATATTATTCCGGCAAGCGGCGCCGTTGTCATACAAAATCCGTCATTTCCTATGTTTAAGCATTTCCCATGTTTATATACAAAGAGATTAATAACTAGGGAGGAGCACGAAAGAGAAAATACATGGTCTTTGTCATCCTTCAGTTCGTTGGCAATGAATCAAACAAAGAAAGTCAAAACATGAAAGTGGAGAAGATAGTGATTAGGCATTGAAAATAGAAACTAAACAAAGACAATAATTAGGTATAATTAACACGTGGTGTGTTATCAGCCTAAGAAAGGCAATTACTAACCCTCATTAATGCTGTAATAATAATGAAATAAGACAGCATTAATAGTGTAATAAAAACAATGAAATGAGTATTATTGTAACAAAGATACTGTTCAAGCCGGATAAGTTGATTAGTTTTCGAGCGGATATCAAACGGGTTTGTTTTTACTTAACGAAATGGCATCGTGCTATCCTGGCCCTTAATAAATACTAATGTATCGGTAAAAAATTACTCGAAGTTCCGCTTCAGAACCCTTCGAAGGCTTATCGAGTCCTGGTTGAAATGCATAACGAGCAAGTCACCGACACTCGGCCCTTAATACAACACTCAAAATCGCAGCATTTTATAGTATAAAATCGCCAAAATTCGTGGGCTCAGATAATACGCGCGAAATTGCACTTTAAATTCCTCTTAACGTAAAGCGCCCGCGCAAATCTGGCCCTCGATATCGGGTAATAATTCAGGCAATTCTAAATTCCTAAATTAATGTCAGTGTTAATTTTAACTAAAACACGCGAGTAGACCACATTTTTGGGGCAAAATCGAATTTTAATTAATTAGTGTACTTTCAACTGGATGCCAACGATTGTCAAATATATGTCCTAATTTTAATAAATTAATACAAATATAAGGGAATTATAGCTCACGATGGTCAAGAATTTGTTTCACTGAATTGGGCTAAATATCAATTACGACAAGCCGACGACAAATATCCTATAACTTCACTACTTCAGTATGCAATCCAAACATGTATCTTAATTCAGTGAAATTGCACTAATTCATCGTTTGGGGCAGATATCCTGTAACTTAACTACTTCAGTATGCAATCCAAACATGTATCTTAATTCAGTGAAATTGCACTAATTCTATCGCTTGGGCAGATATTTGGCGATCAAGCCATTACAATTCGATATATTTCCGCATCTAATTCGAATTGGTGACATATATTTAGCCGCGGCTGGCTCAACGGGCAAACGGCCGGGCCGACGGCACACGCCCGGCATGACGGACGCGAATCCGCCTACGTCTACGTCTAATCGAATCTACGGCTTAAGGCGCCGAACGCGAATCCGCACACCGGTAATTATTACGCGCCCACCGCACACTAACTAAGGCGCCGGTCAACCTCGAATCTGCCCAGCCCAACGAACCCTAAATGACGTCCTGGCCGATCAAGCTTGAAGTCTCTATCTCGTAAAGTTACTGGGGCTTTTATCCATCACAGTTTCACACCTATTTACACTATATCGCAAATAAAAACGAACTACCACACATACATAAAAAAAACCCATAAATATCTAAATCGAACTAACAAAATCATAAAACAAACTTCAAACATTCGAAACTACGCTTTTAACATTCATAGAATAAAAACATACCATAAACATTAAACCAAGAAAGCTCATCCATCTATAAAAACAAAATAAACTAAGGTTCATTTATAAAAGAAAATAAAAACATGTAACATTATTCTTCATCTTCATCTATCATATCTGGGATTCAATAAAGATCTAGCCGACGCGATACTCCTGACACGCCATATATCACGCTAATTCCAAGCATATCAATCAACTAATCCAAAACGATCTTCAATCCTCCGCATTCCGTTGCATATTTTTCCAACCTACACATTTCAATATTCAATAATAAAAATAATGACGGTGTATATAATTTAATCAATATAGAATACATCGCATTCCCAGAATTTCAGACATATCCAACAACATCTCGCTGTCACTGTGAGGACTAATCACGGTCAATGGGATCTGACGAGACGACGGCAGTTTACACCGACCTCGAATACGGGAACGGATCGGGGATTCCTGGCTGGCCCATCATCATGAGGCTCGCGCGCGCCATAACCATTTTGCTCCCAAATTTCTTTCATGCATGTGCCCGAAAAATATGAAATTTTGGTGTTGAATCATTACACCGAGAAAATGAAGCACAATTAGCTCGAGCAATTTATGCTCGATCGCGATTAAGCGATGTCCGCTTTCAAGTATCTGACGTCCGCTTAAAATTAATCAAGGTTTACCATTCTTTCGCATCGACGTCTGCTTATCTGACGTCCGGCCAATTATTAATAGAGTTTTATCGCCCGCTTTCGCTAATCTGACGTCCGCTTAAAATTAAAAAGCTGCCATCGATTGCATCGACATCCTAGCCAAACCGACGCCCGCTAATAATGCATATCTTGTCAAACGGCCATTTGCTACATAACGGCTACGCGATCGACGCCCAAGAGAATGTAAAACGTACATCCGCTAATGGGGTGCTAAGTGGAACTTATTTAAGATAAGTCTTCTACCGACGTCCGTTTAATTTAGCGGACGCCCTGCTACGCTAACGAACCACTCAATCTAACGCGCGCTTAACGCGATTCAACGCCCAATGAATCCATAACGAACGCCAAGGCCGACGAACGCGGCTAAAACCCGCCTCCCCACCCCACCCCATTAAGAAATGCAAGTCGACGTGTCGACGCTGCAAGGCAAACGAACGCGTCATTCTAATTCCCAAACGACTGCCAACGAAGCCCGACTAATTTAACTGGCCCACCGAACTCCCGCCCACTTCCACGTTTATCGCCGGCTATAATTCCATACATTTGCACCAATTGGGGATGTATATTTAGCCATCGCTGCATCGCTTGAAAGTGCACTAATTTATTAAAATTCGATTTTGCCCGGGGTTACTCAATAAGCTATGAAAAAACTACTCAAGTTTCAGCCGGTTACCCCTTCGTCAGCTTATCGGTATCGGTTTTTCGAAATGTAACGACAAGCGGTTACCCGGTCCTTTAATAAAATAATTAACGTGAATCTAAAAAAAATTACCGAAAGTTCCGCTCGCAGGACCCTTCAGCAGCTATCGAGTCCGGTAACGAGCCGAAGGTTCCGATTATTCCTCGTTCTTTAAAAACAGCACTAAAATGAGAGCATTTATATGATAATTAATCAAAGGTACAAAATTGTATGCACAAAGTACAGCAGCACGATGCGAGCATAAATGAGGCCATTTATATTTTAATGTAAGAAAAGAGACATACTTATCTAGTGAAAGAAAAGAGAAAATTATTGAACAACGCGCCGTACAACCCATTATGCACAAAGTACAAGCGGTTGAAGCATGTCTTGCGACAAGCGCGTGGCACGGAAACGCAAGCCTCTTTATATAATACCTTTGATGAAATTGAATTAGTATCGACTAGCAAAAGTAGAGTGAAGTCTTGTTTTAAGTCGAGCTAATCAAGTTAATCTATGTTTGGATTATTTAATTAAGACTGAGTACTGTGTTAGTGTATTATAGTGTTCCATTCTTTTCTGACTTAAAGAATGATGCAACTTGGTTAATGTACACATCCGAGAGTGTCATGCATGAGTATGGACAAGTTGCTATTTGACAATAATATGTACTCAATCAATCAAATAAGCCAACACTTCCAAATTTAAACGTAATATATTCATAAAGTCATGGTCTATGACGTTAATGGCAAATTTTAAGTTGGGAAGCTAGGTTCCGAAAATTAACTAGTCACTTGTCATTAATATTGTTGCATCACAAAGTACAAAAGTGACATATGATACTGTTATTTAAATTATCATATTTAACATTTATATAATTGACACACGAATGGGTTATATATGAACAACTTTTTCGAACTTTACTTGGTTCATTTTGGCTCAAACATATTTAGAAGTTCGATTATGACTAGAGGGCTAAAATTTAAGGTCTGTTAAACAAATAATTTTCAAGATAAATATTTTATTATATAGTTCTAACCGAATCGAACATCCAGCTCGAATTCTATCAAACCCGATTTTTTCGGTCGAGTTCAATTCAAACTCGAGATTATCGATTATTCCATTTCATGATGTTAGCAATGTACAATGGTCAAATAAGATTATTTGATTAGCTAACATTCAAATAAAAAAAAAAATAAACCTTAATCCAATAAATTTACGTGAAAAAAGTTATCCACGATCGTAAGATCTTGAATTCGAAACTCACCTCATCGATCAGTGTCAAAATAAAATAAAAAACCAAAGCGGACCCACCCAAGCTAATTGGCACGTTGCCCCCTGAACTATCTATTAATTTTTGCCAGCCCTCAACTACGCTTCTTTCTGTCAAAGGCCCTTATACTATCGTTTTCTATCGTAGCCTCTCGAACTCATAAATCTATCATAATGCCCCCCCTTATTTTGAAGCGTAATGATTGGGCGAAAGCTTTTTATTAAGGACAAACAAAGAATTTTGCTCCCTCTAAGTTCACTATTCTAAGGCTAGACAAGCTGTTTCCCCACTTTACCTCTAACACTTATAGTGACACATTTAAATATTTTACATAATTGTAATAAAAATCCAAACCACTTTATTCTCGACACCCCACCCATCTCCCATAAACTTTGTCCCCGAATCCTCATCTTTCACCCCTTACCCCACTCGGCACTCCTCTACCCCTAGTTGACCGATGTGCTGACTTTGTTCGCTCGCGCTTGAAAGCATCGCCAAGAGGCCACCTAATCACTAAAAAGTGAGAGCTTTATTTGGCAAGGTTTGTTACTTCCAAATTCGGGCTGGAGTTCGTGAGTCGCCTCCGCTTTGGATCGGGCTGATGCAGACCTACGGAAACTCGCTGGAGCTGGTATATACACATTCCCATCTCAATCCATCAATGCCACCCCTGACGGACATCCACTATATGGAGCATGTGAATTGTTAGCAGCCTTCAATGCCTCATCAACCCCATTCGAATAAAAATCCAATTTGTTGATTCATTATCAATCCCATTTGATAAAAATTCATTTTTCTCCATATCCAATTTCGAAACCATTAACCCATTACTCTTTTCCTCAAGAATCAAATGACTTTTCTCATCCAAAAGATCAAAAAGCCCAAATGGGTTACTCAACGATTCAACTAACTTCTTAAACTCTACATTCTCCTCAAAATTCTGGTCATAATTTATACAAATTTTGAGAAGAAAGGGTGCAAATTGAAAATTATATAATTTTAATTATTATAAAATGTTTTCTACATGTTAAATTATTTTAAAATGAACCTCATAAATTTAATAATTATGTATATTTTTATCCTCATCAAAAACGCATTCAGGGACCATAAAAGAAAAGAATAATAGACCACTTTAAAATAACCGAGGCTTAAGCGAATCCAATCAAAAATTAATTAGGCTTAAAGAGCTTAACTGGCCAATTAGCCCCCAGTTTTATACTGAACAAGATTACAAACATACCTCTTTAACTTTGCCTCCATTTGATATCTCCTCCTACTCCTCCTTTTCTCCCATAATCTCATTCCATAATTGATCAAACAAACCCAACAAGCTTCAATTCCTAAGCTGACAATTAAAAAATCGAGCTAATTTCGATCCCTATTTAACGAATCAAATAATCGAGCGATTATTAGATTTTGGTTGGATGGAAACACCAAGGGAATCACAAATAAATCCAATTCCCCATTCCGAATCGGATTCCAATTCTCCCTCCGGAATAAGATTCCCTCCCCTCCGTTATCTTCATTCCCCCTTATCATCTCTTCTCGAATATTCGGGCCTCATCCCAACCCGGCCCGACAATTCCCAAGCCCAATTCTCAAATAATAATATTAATAATTTTAGTAATAATCATAATAATAATAGTAATAATAATAATAATAATAATAATAATTTCAGTAATACTAATAGTAGTAATAATTTGATTAATAATAATAATATTGTTAGCAATACTAATAATTTTAGTAATAGTGATAATAATAATGACTTGAGTAATGATAATAATAATGGGAGGGGTGAGGTGGCGATAAGGATAATTGGTGGAGCTGGGGTGGTGGAGGAGGGTGGTGGAGAAGCTGATGGAATTGGGAATTTGGGTTCAGCAAATGGGAGTAATAGTAGCAATAATAATAATACGACGTCGTATCAGAGATATGATATACAGCAAGTGGCGAGGTGGATTGAGCAGATTCTTCCGTTTTCTTTGCTGCTTTTGGTTGTTTTCATTAGGCAACATTTGCAAGGTTTGGTTTTTATTTTTTTGAATTAATCTTTAATACTCTGCTCCGTTTTTTTTAGTTGTCGTAGTAGTCATTTGTAATTAGATTAATTAAATAAAAAAGTTGTCAAAAATTATATTGAAAATGTAGAATGTCAAAAATTAATTAAATAAAAAAGTTGTCGTGTTGAATTAATGTTTAATAAGATAGTGTGAAGAATTATTTAATGATGGAAAGGTTGATTTTATTTTTTATTTTTAGTTTGATAAGAAATGAAAATTTGGTGTGTTTTTTACTTGATTTTGGTAGTAAAGGGTTTACTATTATAGCAAATATTGTTGATTTTGGTTTTTGTTTTGTTTGCTTTATGTTAAATAAGATATTGGGAAGAATTTAATGCTGGAAAGTTAGATTTTTTTTAATAAGAAATGAATGTTCGATGATTTTTTACTTGGTTTTGGTAAAGGGTTTATTATAAGAAATATTGTTGATGGGAGTGTTTGTTTAGTAAAATATATATTGGTATATGTAAAAACCATCAATAAGCCTAAAGACTATCTTTATTGAAAAAGAAAAAAGGAAAGACTCAATCTTTATTGTCTTAGATTTTTGCTGAGTGTTGTTGGACTATGTGAGAATTTTTCATTTATGTGATCATTATCATTTGCATTAGAGTGTCTGTCTACACTCTACACCATTTGCTTATGTTGTCCTTTATTGCTTGGAAAATTTTACAACTAAGCTCAAGATCTAGTTGGAAACAATTTATTTTTGCCCGAAGAATTCGTAAATGCATTTGTGTGTATGAAGTTATGAACCTGCTGGTGATTCTTATAGTTGATAGGGACGTGAAACACATGGTCGTCTGGCATGAACTGTAAGTTTCCATTCTTGAGGGGTTTGGAGTTTCAGATGTTTGAATAAGAATTTGATTATGATGAGGCTCAAGTTTCACTTTTTAATTTGAGTTGAAGCCATTTCTGAAAATGAGAAAAGCATATAGTGTGCTTGAGGTAACCACATTTTTATGTATCTAGTGAGATAATTAATACTGGCAATGAGGTAGAGTAAAATCTGCTGTATTCCCTTTGAGCTTGCTTGTTTCGGTTGCAAAGACATGAACTTTGAACATCTGTTTTCAATCTGAAGTTGATATCATTACTTAAAAAATGAGTAATTATAGAATCAGTGTAACAAGAAATTATCCGTTTAACTTGTTGAGAAAGAAGAAAAAGTCTCAAATGTTTTTTTCTTTGCATGGTTGCCTTTTCAGGAAAGAATGAAAAAGTTAAAATTTGAGGTTTCTTTTGAACTAAATTAAGTCTGTAATTTATGTTCTAGCAGGATTCTTTGTCATAATTTGGGTTACTGCCTTTTTGTTAAAGTCCAATGACATAGTTCGGAAACAGACAGCTCTGAAGGTAGAACTTCTCTTTTGTTCCAAGAATTATCATCTTTTTTATTTCTTGTGAAACCATGAGATCTGTAGAGAGAATAAGTGACAACCAGAAACGTCTTAGATGCTGACGATTTACTATTGTTGCAGGGGGAGAGGAGGATTGCTGTTCTTATCGCTTATTTTGTTGCATTTGTCCTTCATGTTGTCGGCATTTATTTGTCGTTTTGCTATGAGGATCTTTACTATCCGCTATTCATGGTTCCTCCAAAGACAGTTCCTCCCTTTTGGCATGCTATTTTCATCATTTTGGTTAACGGTATGACCTTCAACCCTTCCCTCTTTTCTCCTTGGAGACTCATCTGACAATTGACATATAGATTGTGTTATTTACTTGTGGTGTTTATATCATATAATGTCTGTTTCATGTTTCTTCCAGATTCAATGGCAAGGCAGGCTGCAATGGCTGTCAAGTTGGTTTTGCTAATGTACTACAAGAATGGCAAAGGCCATAATTTTCGCAGACAGGTAATGGATTTTCAAGACATCACATATGTATGATGAAGTATCTGTTTTAAAATTTATATTGAGATCTAATGGTTGTATCATTTAGGGCCAAATGCTGACTCTAGTTGAGTACACATTACTGCTATACCGAGCTCTGCTACCTGCTACAGTCTGGTACAGATTCTTTATGAACAAGGAGTACGGGGGCCTTTTTTCATCACTGACAACGGGGCTGTATCTGACCTTTAAGCTCACCTCGATTGTAGAGAAGGTATATTTTGCAAAAATAAGTTGCTTTATTCGGTATACTTATTCTCTTCATCTGCAACACGGATGTTGATGGTTTTCCTCCTTACAGGTTCAGTCCTTCTTTGCTTCCTTCAAAGCATTGTCAAAGAAAGAGATCAATTATGGTACTTATGCCACATCAGAGCAGGTAACTGAAACTTTTTTGGCCTATGTGATTGTTAAAATTAGTTCATGTTTTCACTGGGAACTTGGTGCATTATATGTTTGCAAGCCAAATCTTCAAATGTCGTTTCTTTCTTCTTTAAATTTTTCCCTTCTTTTTAAAGGTTCAACTCTTGATCCGATTTTCAGCTTCTTGGTAAATTTGAGAGTACTGTATCTCTAACGTTAAATTCCATTAAAGTCGAATTCAATTTTGTTGATGTAGGTTAATGCAGCCGGAGATTTATGTGCTATCTGTCAAGAGAAGATGCATACCCCGATATTGTTGCGATGTAAACATCTCTTCTGCGAAGATTGCGTCTCAGAATGGTTGGTTCATTTGACCATTTTCAATTACAATTTTTCTATTCTAGGAGCAATTGAAGTTTATGCAATCAGATGCAAGTAAAACACAGCCACAATGCCTTCGACCCTTTTTAGTAGAAGCCATATGCTCTTTTATCAGGCAATACTACTTCCACTAAATATTTCATAAAGATGTTAATCAGTGTTTATGCATTCTTACACATTCCGAATAAATGCAGCTTGTATAGATGTCTAATGTTTATTCAACCTTTCCGGTGTTTTAGGTTTGAAAGGGAGAGAACTTGCCCTCTGTGCAGAGCTCTGGTTAGACCTGCCGATCTAAGATCATATGGAGATGGATCGACCAGCCTTCACTTGCAGATATTTTAATTCATACATCTTACTTAAGGCAACTGGAACTCGCCTGTTCACGCATTCAGCCGTTTCAGTAACTGCAATGCCACCTCGGCATTGAGAAAGCAAACCTAATGATAGAAGTAGATCTTCAAACTGGTAAGATGATGGGCCTCGAATGTTACGTACTTATATTCGACTTGTTATGAGGTCATCGTCTAACATTGGTGGAAGAAGATGTCCCCTAATGCATATATAATAATAATTGGGGAACAAAGTAGATGCAAAATTCTCATTTCTGTTCCTCATTTAGATTGTTGGGTCAATTCGGAAGCACCTTCCCTATTAGCATAGGGGTAAGGTTGTGTACTAGCCTACCCTCCCTTATCACATTTTAGCCGGGAGCCTTTTTGGAGGCATTGGAGAATGTTGATGATTCCGATTTTTTAATTGTACATAAGATGGGTGTTCTTACTTATTTGTATGTATCATGGCTCACTGGAAAACAATGTGTAAAAGAGGGGAACAGAGCATTATGATCATACTGTATATGTAATAGTTATGTATACAAACTATTCTTATAAATTAATTTTGACTCCTCCTTTAGTATGGTTCTTGCTTCTGCATAGATCAAATTGTCATTTTGAGTGTGTTTATATTTAGCTCATCATAATATCCTCAAATCTACCTTAGAATTTAGATGTAATAGGGAGGGATTTGAAGGATTATTTTTGAAGTCCCATGTACTTACAATCATGTTATCTAATGTTCATGTGTCACTTATTAGTCTAAGATTTATATTCCGCGTATTTTTTTAATGGAAATGATGATATTCATTCATAAATTGTAGAAATATCACAAATACAATTGAATGTTGGAATACATACAAACCAATTGAATGTGTCGAATTCGGGTCGTGTTATCGTCTCATAAATTCCAATTAAATTACTGAGCAACAAATGAAGATGAACTAATTAAAATGTTGAAGTAACTGATAAAGAAGTCAATTAAATAACTAAAGCAAAAATAACAAATACTCCATATTAAATTACTAATGTGAAAGTTAGCCAGGACACCTAAGTTCATTAGATCGTCATATTTATTTAACAATCGAATTATTTACCAATTTATAACGAGAGGATTCTAAAATATTAATATTATCTCTCGAGTAACAAGAAACTCGGCTTGCCAAAAACTATCTATAGCATCGGAACAATTCCGGGGTATATAAACCGAACGAGGTCGGTTCTATTCAATTTTCCCCTCCAAACAAAATGTACAACTAGATTATATGTTAAATCAGCTTATACTCAATTTTTTCACTCTCAAGTCTCAACATTCAAAGTCTAAAAATTACAATTAGTATCGTTGTTGTTTTAGGTATGGCTTTTAGCTGATTTAAATCACTTGTTCATTTAGTATTGAGAATATAAACTGCATTAATATACCGTGAATATGTCGATATAATTTCCAATTATTAGCATATGTTCAATTGTGCCAAGGACAGATCTTCACTTCATCTCTTCCTTCACCAATGTAAAGATAATTTAACACTATATGATAATATCTCAAAAATAATGTCACATTTTGATTTTTTTGAATTTTTAATAGTTGATTTTTATAATTTTGAACTCTGTATCATTATATTTGTTAGGAAAATATATTTTAATAATTTTTAATGCAAACGATAATTTTTAGTTCATCAGAGTCAAGCTGAAGAATCTTTTGACAATCTTTTACAACTCGCATGAATATGTGAAATCAAACTGAATATGTGAATATCTGAAATCAAATTGAATATGTGAAATCTTTTTAACTTTATTGATGTGTTGACGACCCTAACTTTGGAGAATTTGGCAAAGGGGGAGGAATCATTGATCAAATTTACTACAAAGGTTTCAACTACGAAACATTCGAAAGTTTTTTGAATTTATAGAAAGCGAAATGTTAATGTAATTTCAAATTTAGTATGTTTACAACGAAATATATTTATGTTATTGTCTAGATTATGTGATTTTTTTAATTTTTTGTTCAATAATATCGCTCATTATTATTTTGAGATAAATATTGTAGAGTTCTGTAGATTATAATGTTGAAAAGATTAGAAATTGTTACTTTGCAATATCAATTTGAGATTGTGTAGATTAAAATTTGTTGTTTTGAGATTATGTTTCTACTAGATAGAAGTCTTAATATATTGTGACTCACAAATTTCTCAACGCCCAAGATAATTACAATTGTACATTAATCTCCGTTCAAATTGAAATTCAATATATATTTTCAAAATAATTATGAAAATATTTTATTTAATCTCCGTTAAAATATTTTTTTTATTTGTAATTCTAATTAATGAGGTTGAATATTTATATTTGTTATATAAAATTTATGTTTATAAATATATCTTTTAGTGTATATAATTTATATTATTTTTTCAAGATTTTACATTGTTTATTAAATTTTCTATAATATTTTCGAAACGTTTCTTATTTTTTATAATTAGAAATTGTAATAAAGCAGCTTTGAACCATGGCGGGGAACACAGAGGCGGTTCAACTACCTTTATGCCAGCAACCATGCTCAATTGTAGCCTCTGGCTTTGCCATTGTTTGCCAAAGTTCTCACCCACGGGTAAAAATTGCAAAAATTAAATAAAATGGTGGGAAAATGGCAAAATAAGCGGGTAATTTTTACGAACCATTAGAGTAGTAAATCAATTGATTTTCAATTTAAGTAAGCCATATTTGAAATTGACAAAATATGGTTGAATACTTTGAATTATCTTTGCATTTCGTTTGATCACATTATTAGATGTGTGATGTTATTGTTGTGCAGTATTTTTTGAAGTTTATTTGTTAAATCAATTTAGTAAAGTTTTGTATGATGATGCTTGAAACTTTAGGGTGTGAATTAAGTGAATCGAGTGTTTATGATTTTCTAATATATAGAGATTATTGTAGATTTGGAGATGACTTGGTTGTTATTCTAGAATTGGCAGTGTTCAAGTATGCTAATATACCAACTTCTTGAATGTAATGTTATCGGTTTGATGAATATAATATCATGAATAGCTATATTTTTTTTTGGCTTTATTACGTTTTATTTTGTTTGTATCACCTAATTAATTATGATGTATGGTTGAGAATAATTGTACATTTATCCAAATTTTTTTGTTTGAAAAGAACTTACACAAGTTATGTCAACCAACTATATTATTTATTGATTATGTTTTCTTTTTATTTTATTACTAATTAATTGGCTACGTAATTAACACCTTTGTCTAATTAGCACAATAAGTACATACAATATGTTTCTTTGAAATTAGTATTATTATTTTGGCCTCATAATGTCGCGTGGCTTCAAAAGCGACACCGTGTGAAAGGTAACCAGCACGAGTTTAAGTGTGAATCGTGCATATGATGCCACTTTGAGCTATCTCTTAACTATAGTTACGAAAGTTATCGGCGTGACCCAATGCGATATCATAGCAATTTGGCGTGTGAAACCTTGGTAGCCCGTGTTTTCACTTATATAGAAGGTAAAGCAGGACTTCTTGTGCTACGCACACAAGGAGTCTTGCAATTAACCGCGCCCATATATAGAGGTGTTTGATGAATTGTATATATGAATCTTAAAATATAATGAGTATATTTTTCTAATAGCAATATTATATTCGTTGCATAAATTATAGAAATATTACAAATACAATCGAATGACACTAAATTAAACTAAGATTTATATATCCCCAAATAATAACTAATCAAATTAAAAATAAAATAGAACTACATATTGAAAATCCTAAAAAAAATACATTATGCATAATTGTTTAAGTTAAAATACTAGGAAACATATTATTGGCGTGGGAGCTACCATCATACTACACACTATCGGATAACAGTTCGGCAAAGTGGACAAGTCGTATGGGGTTTAGCCACCTATCGACATCCGGTAATAATCTAATCTTTTCCCCATCTTGAAATATATCTAAGCATATACAACACTCTTTTTCGGATTGGTTATTTTTCTCGTCAGGAATCAAAGATGTGTGCACTACGATTGGCAAATTGGTAATCATAGTGCGATCGAGGCCTTTTGGAACATGTATGGTGGGGACCAAAACAATGGTTGCGACTTTCTGGTAGGGACTAGGGCGTTTGTGGTAGAACGACATCTTGATATTTTGTTAATGTAAGATTATGTATGTACTTCAAATCCCCAGAGTTTTATTAGCACAAGGATTGTGTACTCATATTACGTGTACAATATATATATCCCAGCTTATATTTGTGTTTTTCTTTCCTTTTAATATTGGCTTAATTCTTATATTATTAACATTATAATATTTTATATTGAGTACGTTGAAACATATATTTCTAATAAAATTTTTAAAAAAAGACTCCTATAACAATTCCAATAATTAATAAGTTCTAAATTTTTGTCTAAAAATTTTATAGCAATTAAAGCATGAATTAGATTTACATCTAACTCTATTATAATATGTACAATAGTTTCTTACTTTATGCAGTATGATAATTGTCTGTATTCATTATCAGCATCTTTGTCAAATTATATAAAAAATCTTCCGATATCTTTAAATATGATAAAAATGTTTGATATAAATGCATTGGATTTTTAAATTTCTTAATATAACAATAAGTAAATTTCATTTTAATGCAATGAATTAGTCTACTCATGCTAAATTTATTTTGTATGATAATTATTCTAATTATAAATTCAAATATTTTTAAGTTATATATGTATATATATTTATTGAAGTTTGTATAACTTCTAAATTCTACTTAAATGGGTGCTTGTCCTTGTTGTAGTCATGTTGTCGCGATAATGCGGAAGCTACATGCAAGTAGAAATGACTGAGAGATGGATCGACGTAAAGGGAGACGATGTGAAGGTTCTGACCACGGCGATAGGATCCATCGATTTTGAAACCCCCCCAGCACCAGGGGCCGTGTTTCTAAATTTAAGCCGTATTTCAAGACATCTGCTTATAGTAGAGATGTTACTACATTTAGTATTTAATAATGAAGGGTTTCCTTCCATTTCAAAAGTGATCCCCGATGCATTTAGGATCACTATACGAGAAAGGTGTAGTAAGGTAATATATTTCTCAAAGAATGTCTCACAGCGCTCTGAGCAAGTCGATCGAGGAACATAACATTGATATGGCACAAGCCAGCGACAAAGCCCGTCGCTATGGCGGCGTTTCAGATAGGTCATGGCGAGAACCACGTCAAAGCTTTCTTGATTGGAATACTTGAAGTGCCGATTATGGATAAATACGATAGTATGATGCTGCTGCCAACAAGCTGATTAAATCTTGCTTCATTGGACTGATATGGACAAATAATTTATTGGGGATCATACAAACCAATGTATGTGGGCCAATGAACATATCTGCAGAATGTTATAGTAACCGTTACATTCTTTGATGATTCTGATAAATGTGGTTATGTGCATGTAATGAAACACAAACGTGAAATCCTTTGAGAAATCTAAGAAATTTCACCAACTAATAATAGTAGAAACCAATTGAAACAGAGACTATAAGATTTTTGAATGCAGTAAAGGAGAAATTTAGTGAAGGTTCAATCTTATCTTAAAGGAGTGTGATATTGTTTAGCGACCCTCCTGAGGGAACACCTGACATTCTGGTGGTAGAAAGGAGAAATCGAACCTTGCTTTCGACATGTTTCAATATAAAAGATGAGCACAGCATCGAGTACATCGGGTTAATTCTAGAAATATACCTTTACAAAGCAGCATCATTTCGCGCTTAATAAATGTCCAACTCATTCGGCGTAAAACACCTCGCTGAATTGTGATTTGAAAGTTTCCAAATTGAGTTTTCGAGGATTTGGGGCTGTGGAAACATGTCAAGAATTTGACAAAAGATAAACTAAGCGCCCAGAGTCGATAAATCTTTACTATTGGTTATCAAGATGATACGTTGGTTACTACTTCTACCTGAAGCACGAAAATAAGATTTTTAGTTGCTAGATCGAGACATTCATGAGAATCTACGTGTCAGGAAAATTTAGGAGTGAAGGTGTTCATCTTGAGAGAAACTCAAGATGATGAAGCGGCTTGTCGATACGTCGGAGTGTAGGGCGGCCCGACCACGCCACAAGAATTGAGTATTCTTACATAGGAACCGATTCTTGATTCACGAGGAAGTTGTGGAAAGGCAACCCTTAGGAGACAAGTGGAGATCGTCAAAGAACGGACCATTGGTATAGCAGTCATTTTGAAAATGTGAGCCGCCTCTTCTGAGGAGGTAATGAATGCATGAATCGATGATGAATATGAGGATAGCCATGAAATCTAAAATGGATTTGATGTGCCAAAACAAGATTTGGTCCTTGTTAGATTCGCCCGATGGGGTTCGCCCCATTGAGTGCAAATGGTTATTCAAGAAGAAACATGATAAAGACGGAAACGTCCATGTTTTCGTAGCTAGGCTCAAGTGACGAAGGTTTTAATCAATTTCATGACGCGAACTATGATGAAACTGGAACAATAGTGACTATATAAGTCCATTAGGATAATCACTTAGTCATTGCAACATTCCATGGCTGGTGAAACTGACAAATGGACATAGAAGACGTTTTTCTTACTTGAAAATCACAGAGAAAGCGTCAGTACGATCTCAGGGCTTTGTATCCCCGAGAGGACCTAAAAGATTTGCAAGCAGAGGTCCATTAAGTCTCAGTACAAGTATCCCTTGATTAGGAACATACGTTTTGGTAAAGCAATCCAAGATTTTGATTAATTGAAAGCAGAGAAGATGCTATACATACAAGAAATTGAGTAGGTATAACATTTATAATGTATACTAATCATTGGAAGCAAAGTAAATTCGTTCAGTCCAAAGTGTTGGATGCATGGTTTCTCGATAGAGGACTCAAATGAAGCGAAATACATTCTCGGAATACAAATTCGGCGGATCGAGCCAACCCGACTTATTGAACTTTGGCCGAACAACATATCGATGAGTACCAAGGTTCAAATGATTATTCAAGGAAAAGTCATTTCCCATGAGGCGATGGAGTTATTTCTGACAGTCATAATCCACAATGAGATATAGACAGATGAAGGACTTACGTTAATAGCCGGCTGTAGGGTCATCATGTACACATGTAGTCTTAGCGCGACACGGATGTGTCGTATGTATACCAATTGCTACCCGGCAATACCAAGCTAATCCAGGAGAAACATGCGGATTCGAGGAGAAGGGCATCTTGTAGTATTTGAAAAGAGCGAAGGTCGCTAGCAATTACATGGTAGAGAATGAATAGTTCTTTGATGTAGACGGTACACTAATGCCGGGTTGGCGGCAATATGGTGGAAGCGGAAGACCTTAGAGTAGTTCAAGCAATAAGTTAATACAACCTACCCCTTTACCAAACCAATGCCTCAGGCAAAGCATATTGAATATACAATGAACATTAGTCTGGACAAATGTAGTGGTGTTGGATTCAGTAGGAGCTAGCGTATCTGTCTTGTTATGTGAACAATAATTTGAATATTAAAACCACATGCCATCATTTGTTTGTTCACTATGTCACAACAATGTTTATATCTTTTAATTTACATATAACACATTGTTTCCTCGGCCAGGTGAAAATAAGTCCCCTGGGCTGCCATATAATTTCTAGAGGACAACACTGAAAGTATTGACAATAGAGACCTATTCAAATTAAATTATATGGTAGCCATTCACTTGACCAGGATGCTAACGATGCAGGCGACAACATTTGATGACCAACAATCGACTTATAGTGATTGATGATCAATTCTCTTAGATGAAAGAGCTTGCAAAC
Organism: Lithospermum erythrorhizon; assembly: GCA_019722365.1. Classification (NCBI taxonomy): domain Eukaryota; kingdom Viridiplantae; phylum Streptophyta; class Magnoliopsida; order Boraginales; family Boraginaceae; genus Lithospermum; species Lithospermum erythrorhizon. The sequence continues at coordinate 780,098 of JADFUC010001644.1, forward strand.
TGATCAATCTTATTGGCTATCGGTTGCATAAGCGGAGGCTGGATTGACCGTTCTTAGTCTTGAGGGATGGTCGCGATGTTTGCTTAGAGCAGTTAAGTTTAACAATTCTTAGACACAACGTATATAACTACTTATATTATGAGTTGTATTAGCTGACTATGTCAAGCGTACGCATAGCGGGGATTACTTGACATATGTTAGGTGACAAGATAGATCTCGGACCTCACCAGTAGGTATTGGGGTGTTGGTTCATGGGGCGTCATGAGTACTGATTGATTCGGCTTCGAGTAAAAGAAAGTCGTGGAGTAATTTCATGACACGCTTTTATAGTTAGCCCCTATGACTAAAGTCGCGTGATAAAGGAATTGTAAAGTAATTGTCCAAGGGCAAGTGAGAGTGTTGGAAATCGAGTATTTGATTTCCTATATGGTATGCCCGTTGGTGCAATAATTCATTTAATAGTTTTAGTTAAATGAGATTACTCAAACTAAGTGATAGTAATTGTAAATTACTAAAATGGAACTCACGATATCATGAGTTATGTGGGATTGCTAGATCCGGCCATAACCGATATAATAATCATAAGGTCCTGCGTACAATGATGTTGATATATATATTCCATGTATGGAATTCGTCGAATTATTAAATTCGGAGTTGATTGAAATCAGCGAGATACCCCAATCGAGAGTTTTTACATTGATAATGTAAAATACAAATTGGACAAAAACCGAATCAATTAAATTGCTATTTCAGTGTGGTTTAACAAAACTTATTAGTAACTTGTTAAGTTGCCTGGATTAATAATAAGTTAGTTAGCGACGCGAGTTAGCTATTTATCAAGCAGTAAACTATTAGGCCAAAACCAAAAGGGACTATATAAAGGAAAAGATGAAATGGAAAAACCTAGCGTTTGTTTCTCTCCTCCTCCCCTCCGCTTCGTGCGCCCCTCCACTGCTTTAATTATTTAGTCAAGTTTTTGACTTCGAATTCTTAATCAAACGCTAAATATAAGATTCTAAGCGAGTCAATCGCTTGACTCGGTGGCTCTTGGTGTGGACTAAGCTGGGCATTTCATTTTGAGGGTCTTTGAGGGATTCTATGGAGGATTTGTGAGGAATAAAGTTGCTAATATCCCACGGTGTATTATAGAGTACTCTACATTCATACGTGTGAATTCATTATTATATATGTTCCCGTAATTAGGTTATTATACATTTATTATTCGATCATGGATTTCAAAGTTTGTTCATATTTAGTATGAATTGGATTGCGTAATTTTCAATATCGGATATGTCAAGGAACACTTGATTAGGGACTCTTACGAGAAGAGTAAATGCAAAGTGAGCGGATATTGTGATGTGTTGATTATACGGGAGAGATCATGATACTCGTCGTTCGACTACAGGATATGTGTTCAATCCAGGCTCAGGAGCTATATCATGGTGTAGTAAGAGTCAACCTCTGGGTTCTCTCTACAGGAGGCGGAAGTACGGGGCATGAAGGCATGGCGGCCTGAGAGTGTGCTTGGTTGACTCAACTAATGAAAGATTTGAATCAACCAATTGAAGATGAGGTCACATTACATTGTGACAACTTATCGTACGTCTGACTAGTTGAGAACTTGATGTTTCATGTACTCAAACCAAACATTTGATGCATTATCATTTTTATTACCACGGAGAAGGTACTTGAGAGTTATCGAGATGAAACCGGTCAAAAGCAAAGATCAAATCGCGAACATCTTTACAAAGAGTTTAAGCTTTACCCAGCAAAGTTCTCGATTCGCGTGTTACTTGGGATGACAATAAGGAAGAAATTTGACAATGGTAAGTCTTAAGCATCCATTGTCAGCCGTCTAGATGATTGATAAGCCCCTTGACTCGCGCGCTCACATATTAGCATAGCTGCTCAATTAATAAATATGTTCACGCTAAGATTATCGAGAATGGTGGATAATTTGTCAATAATGGAATTGGCCGTACTTCTACTATAAATAGAGCTAGTATGTGTTGCATTTGAAGAAACGCACAAAACATAAGTTGAGTGAACTATAAAATTGTAGAGAACATTTTGTAGAGTGTAGTGAGGGTGTTTTTTATAAGTGTAGTGAGGTTGATAAAACAAAAGAATGTCTTCTTTTTTAGTATAATAAAATATTTATTGTGAGTTGTTTCGAGAAATATATTTGAGAGTATTATTATTGGCCAACGTTATTAGGTTAATTTATAGTTTCATATTTTTATGTATCAACTATATTTTAGCCAACAATTCTCAACATTACTTTCCCATTTAACTTTAAAGAAAAAAATAAGCTTCCCGTTAAGTTTAACACTAATTTTAAACGAAATTCTCAAAATGACTTGTTATGGTATTTGAGTTCTCAATCTAACTGAACTAGAAAGTTAAAGCCAAGACAAGTGTCCGAATGAACAAAGTTGGCTAGTTTTGGGCCGAAATCCTTAAAACGACTCATTATGATATTTGGAGTTCTCGTCGATAGAAGCAGAAAAGTTCGAAGGCAAATTGATTTGGTAAACAAAGTTGAAAGCGCTAATTATGGACAAAATCTACAAAATGACTTGTTATGGTATTGATTTCTCAATCTATCCGAACTGGAAAGTCCAAAATACAAATTGATCGAATGAACACAATTCAAAAGCGTTAATTCTGGACAAGATCCTCAAAACGACTTGTTATGGTATTTGAGTTCTCAATCTAACCAAATCGAAAAGTTCAAAATACAAATTGATCGAATGAACAAAGTTCGGGGAATATGAATTATGCCAAATATCATCCAAACCAAGATTAGAGGTAGGCCAATATTGTTAGGGGTGTACCAAAATTTGAAACTAGATCAAGCCACACACATTCAAAACGCTATAATAGTTAGATTCCAAACAATACCAAACAAATTGTAACAATTTATGCATCAATTTAATATTTTTTTTTTCCATATATACCTAAAAAAAATCAAATATTACAAAAAAAGGTGTCACTTTTATTGTATTTTGAAGCATAAAGCGTTAATCTTGTAATTGGGTCTTATAATGATTTGGGTGGGTTGGGGTTTGAATTGATTTTGTTGAATTTGGGTTTGTTTGGTTGTGTGATAATCTGTGGTGGTTGTGAGTTTTTGAGATATGGAAGGTAGGAGAATTACGGCGAGTCCTCAGCCTTGGTGTTCCCGGAGGGTGGTGGCGAAGAAGCGTAAATTTAGTGGTTCTGATGGGTTTGTAAATAGTGTAAAGAAGATTCAGAGAAGGGAGATTTCATCTAAGCGTGACCGTTCATTTAGTATGAGTAATGCTCAGGAACGGTTCAGGAACATACTCTTGCAGGTGTGAATTTCATTTGTTATTATTGTTGACCTTTTACTTTTCTTTCGGTGTGTTTGATCTGATGGTATTTGTTATGCTGCTAGAGTTCGTGTGTAAGTTCAGCAGATTAATATCAAATGAGATATCGCTCAGAATAGGTGAAGCCCAGATAAGTTAAATGACTGGGCCAATTAAGGTATAGTGGGAAACCATAATAGTTGGTAGCAGGCGCCTTATTGTACTATTTTCATGTTTATGTTAGCTTCATTCGTGTAAGTTGTAACTAGTGATTTGAATCAGTTAGTTATGTAGCTATTCATGCTCGCACACGTTCATGGTGTGCCAAGCTTCTTATGTATTGGATTTTCTTTCAATCTTGGAAATTTAACTTATTGAAACAAATTAGAGGATAAACTACCAAAGATGTTCATGTCTTTAATGAAATTTGTTAAATCTGTTGTTTACTTTAGTTTTTCTGAATGAGTTTTACATGTGCGTTTTCCTGACCATCCTTGCAAACTTTATAATATGCTTCATTTAGTCTCCACATACTTATTCCTAAATAAAATATATAATGAAGAAGTAGTTGCTTTACTTTTGATGGAATGCTTTGATACTTACATTAAGTGTTCGACATCAACCAGATTGATTTAGCGATAAATGTACCTCTGCTTAAACTCTCTATGCAGCTAGATTTAGCTCTGCACTTTTATTAAGAATTAGACATCAACATGGTTTTTGAAAGTGAATTAAACACCAATGTTCCTCACCTGAAGTCTGTCAGCATCCCACATGTGATTTAAGAATTAGAAATCGATATGGCTTGTGGAAAGTGAATTAAACACTAATGTTCCTCACCTGAAGTCTGTCAGCATCCCACATGTGGTTTTCTTGTCCACTAATTATTGTGTCTGACATTGGCTTTAGGAGGAATATGATACACATGATCCAAAGGGACACAGCTCTATGGTGCTCCCATTTCTTAAAAAGAGGTCAAAGATTATTGAGATAGTAGCGGCACGTGATATTGTCTTTGCTCTTGCACAGTCTGGCATGTGTGCTGCATTCTGTCGAGGTGAAATATTGCCTTGGATCTTTATTTCTACACCTTAAATATATTCCCCTGATATTTTGATATCATGCATGAGAGAGGCTGATACAATCTTGTTTTGTACACGCAGAGACTAACCAGCGGATATGCTTCCTTAATGTTAGTCCTGACGAAGTTATTCGCAGCTTGTTCTACAACAAAAACAATGACTCACTCATCACTGTTTCAGTGTATGCTTCAGACAATTTCAGTTCTTTGAAATGTAGAACCACCAGGATTGAGTATGTTCATATTACCACTGAATTATAGATATCATGTCTATTTACTTGTTTTCTTGTGTTCACGTATCACATATCTATTTCTTCAGGTACATAAAACGTGGTAAACCAGATGCAGGGTTTCCTTTGTTTGAGTCAGAGTCATTGAAGTGGCCTGGTTTTGTGGAGTTTGATGATGTAAATGGAAAGGTTCTCACCTATTCTGCACATGATAGGTAAGGTATTTCTAGAGTTCATCTATCTTATAGATCTCTGAACTTTTTAGAGAGGCTCCGTTTCTCACCAAGGTACATTTTATGGTCAGTGTGTACAAGGTATTTGACCTGAAAAACTACACGATGCTCTACTCTATATCAGATAAAAATGTTCAGGAGATTAAAATCAGGTAATATGAGCTATTCCAGTGTGAATTGATTTACTTTCAAGTTTAATTGTTCCATACTATATTTTTTAGCGTGCCTACGGTGTTCTGTTCCATTACTCTATTAGCAAGCTGTGCCATATGTTGACACGTTGCCCATACACATATTTTTTACCATAAAAAGATCTCTTCCATCCTCTTCTATGTATGTTGACATTGTTATGTATCAAGTAACTGACTAACTGTTGCATGGTCTTAACTCTTAATCTTTGAGTCCTCTCTTTTCTTCAGTCCAGGAATTATGTTGTTAATATTTACCAAGAATATTGGCCATGTCCCTCTGAAGATTCTCTCAATAGAGGATGGTACAGTTCTCAAATCTTTCAAGCATCTTCTTCACCGAAACAAGAAGGTTGATTTCATTGAACAGTTCAATGAAAAGCTTCTTGTCAAACAAGAAAATGAGAATCTCCAGATTCTTGATGTAAGTATTCTGTTAACTGATTTGCAATAGTTTGTCGTTCAGCTGGCCACTTGCAAAACCTGACAAGTATCTGTCTTGTCGTTGTAGGTCCGCAATTCTGATGTAATAGAAGTTAACAGAACTGAGTTCATGACCCCATCAGCATTTATATTTCTGTACGAGAATCAGTTGTTCCTGACATTTAGAAATCGAACAGTTGCTGTTTGGAACTTCCGTGGGGAACTCGTCACTTCGTTCGAGGATCACCTTTTATGGCATCCTGACTGCAATACAAACAATATATACATAACTAGTGATCAGGATCTTATCATCTCCTATTGTAAAGCTGACTCAGAGTCCGAGGACACATTATCACAAGCAAATGGTAAGTATAGTTGACAGATTATATAGTCGCTTGAGTTTTCTTAAGTAGATGTTCTTCTGTATGTGTACGCATTTTGTTTAGTAAAAGTTATAATGAAGCCATATGATCATGTTTTTCATATTATCTATCTATTCTAACCTTTCCATAGGAATGCTTTTTTTATATTCATTTTCCTGATTTCTCTTACCTTTTTTTGCAGCCGGCTCGATCAATATCAGCAATATACTGACAGGGAAATGCCTTGCGAAAATAAAAGCCAGCAACAGCAACCCTGATGATAATTGCAGCTGCAGTGCAAGTTGTGGTGGGAAAATTTGCAACTCAAAGAAGCGGGCGCAAGCATCGACTGTCAGGAGCACCGTTGCAGAGGCTTTGGAGGATATCACTGCTCTATTCTACGACGAAGAGCGCAACGAGATATACACTGGAAACAGATTTGGCTTAGTACATGTGTGGTCCAACTAATTTGAATTTAATTTCCTTCCTGTGCAAAATTCATACCAGACCAATTGTTCCACCCTCCTAAAAAACCCTGGAATTGTACTATAGGATACTATCTTAAATTCTTAGTTTTACTTACAAGATTGTGGGGGTTCTTTGTTGTATCTAATGAATTCTTGTTATCAAAGTTACTTGTATTAGATGTTTGCTACTTTTTCAACTGTAGTTTCGAGTGCTTTGAAGTTTGTGGTTGTTCATATCCATCTTTCTCACTTCTCTCCAGTGGCTTACTTAGTTACTTATCATAAGGGTCGAGTAACATACACACCAACCGTGAGTTATATGCATTTTGCATAGACGTATGTATCATAATAATTCATGTGGCCAAAAATTATTATTTGTAATAATGGGGTTCATCTGCAAATCCTTGCATTGATAAAAATCGATTTTCTTAAAAAAAAAATAGACAGATTTAATGTTGAATTTTTTTAGATACTAAAGTACCTATAAAAAAATCGAGACTGGTTTTGTAGCATCTCATATGTGAATTTTTTTAGATACTAAAGTACCTATAAAAAAATAAAAATAAAAACCGAGACTCGTTTTGAAACATCTCGTATGGAACTAAAAGCGTTATCTCAATGTAACTTCTGATATGGTTAAACTAAAGTCACATCTCATACAACTTTAGTGATATTTTTGCTATTTAGGACAACATTTTGATCAAGAAAAAACTCAAACTCACTTCAAAAATCGAAAACGTCATTATTCCAACTCGACTTGTTAACTACTAACAAACAAGTTTAAGTTGTAGTTTCATTGATCCGTGACAATTTTCGATTTCAAACCCTCTTTATCTTTGTCGGCGTTATATAGTTCATTCAATTCATCACAATTGATATTTTCGTTTTCATATCAAATTTTGATCATTAGTTATAACCAAAGAATAATCGGTGATAAAAGAAATGACTTGGAAAAATAAAAACTACAATTATACTCCCTCCATCCCACAAAATTATCCACTTTTGACTTTTTGTTATATATCTTGAACTTTGATTATAGATATTTTGTTTGTATTGTATAATCTTGATGGCCTGTCAATGAAAAATACTTTCAAATTCTTTCTATTGATATTTTTTTTATAAAATAGTATATAATACAAACAAATACTCTCCCCTCCGTTTTTTTTTTACTTGTCATCACTCTGGCACTGCTTAGCTATTAAGGAAAATTAAAAGTAATCAAAATATGCGTTGAAAATGTAGATATCGATTAATTGAAAATATATTATTGGTTGGTTGATGAGTTCGATAAAAAGTAGTCAAGCGATACATTGAAAATGTAAAAGTGTAATTTATTATCTTTAGAATGACAATTATTTTAAAGCAAAAAAAATTATGTGACAAGCTAAAAAAGCAGGAGGTATATTTAGGTCAATCGAAAGTTATAGCTATAAAATGGACAATGAAAGTTATAACTATTTTATTATGTTAGAATGACAACTATTTAAAAAAAAATTTATGCATGTCAACTAAAAAACGGAGGAAGTATATTTGGTCGAAATTCCAGAAAGTTATATATTTATAAAAAAAGGAGTGGGCTGATGCGGAGGTACTAATAATTTGAGTTAGTATATATACAAAACCAAAAATCAAATCTGATTCCAATTCATTATAGCTGACTTTTCTATAGAACAGTAACACTTCAATTCACCAGGTCAACTCATCATGAATCCTGAATAGTAAGTATTATTTGCTTAATTCCTCAAAAGAGTTTTTGTATTTTAATATATTTTGTTCAAATTCAATTTAATTTCAGTTTTAATATGCTTTAATTTTCATTAATTTTGATAAAAGTTTATGCTAAATTTTAGCCTTTTAAATGTATTGATCTGATTATAGTTGTTGAAATTTGACTTAAAGTTTTGATCTTTTTATTTGTTTAATCTGTTTTAGCTATGTAAGATCTGTTATATTGGCTGATTTAATGATTCTTGATGAATTGACTATTTGAAGCTTTTTTTGGGAAAGAGATTGAATCTATAAAGAATGGATCAATAGTTTAGATTGTCTGGTATGATTTTCATTGGTCGAAATGAACAAATTTTGTAGCGTTAGTTGGCATACATAACTTCGATTCGAATAAAATTATCACTCTTGGATCAATGCGGAAACAACCTCCTGTTCTTGTTATCATAGTGATAAGTTTGCGTACTATATGAGCCCTTAGGCAGGAGACTATTTAGAGGTATGGGGCATGTTGATGATAATAAAGTTGGTTGAAAATACTATTTATTGATAGTAATGTATTTTGTGGGTCAATTGAATTATAGGATTGTTCAAGAAAACGTGAAATGGATTCAAATTCTTTATTTTGAGTCGTCAATGAACGATGGTCTTATTCGACTTTTGTGTTTATTTTGTAGCGACTACTTGTTCAAACTTCTCTTAATCGGAGACTCAGGAGTCGGAAAGTCGTGTCTGCTTTTGAGATTTGCTGTAAGTTATTTTAATCATTTGCTAATAGTATGATTGGTTCTTGCCACATCTGGTACGTGATGTGAGTTATCTTATTGCTTCCTGCTTCAGAATTTCTAACTGTTTTTTTCTTGTCAACAGGACGACTCATACTTGGATAGCTATATCAGCACAATTGGTGTTGACTTTGTAAGAAGCAAATATTGTTCAGATTAACATATGTTTTTGCATGGTGTATATCTCTAATTCATTTATGTTTTCTTTTGTGCAGAAAATACGTACTGTAGAGCAAGACGGGAAGACAATTAAACTGCAAATTGTAATGCTCTTTGATCGGCTTTGCATTGTGCTTAATAGCCAATGAAGTCCCTCGTGCAGGAATCTTTATTTATTTTTGCAGTTTTGAGGATTAACTGAATGTTAACTTCATCTTCTGATTTCATTAAATATAGTGGGACACTGCTGGACAAGAGCGTTTCCGGACAATAACAAGCAGTTACTACCGTGGAGCGCATGGAATTATAATAGGTGTGCTTGTCTTGAAGCATTAGTCATATTATTGTCATCTCACTGATATTGTTTTCTCAGAGGACTTTTTAACTATTCCTGCAGATAGTATATGATATAACTGATGAGGAAAGCTTTAATAATGTTAAGCAGTGGTTAAGCGAAATCGATCGCTATGCTAGTGATAATGTGAACAAGCTTCTCGTAGGTAACAAAAGCGATCTTTCGGAGAAAAGAGCAGTGTCTTATGATACAGCAAAGGTTTTTCATTTAGTTACTAATTTATATACCTATCAAGAGCTATTCAATATATTGTAACTTTTGCATTTAATTTTTTTCCTAACTTATTTTTACTATTCTGAGAAGGCATTTGCAGATGAAATAGGAATTCCATTCATGGAGACCAGTGCAAAAGATGCTTCCAACGTTGAACAAGCTTTCATGGCAATGTCCTCTGACATTAAGAACAGGTAAAGTTTTGCGAATGGGGATAGCTATACATTTGTAATGAACTAGTAAAAAGGGACGTGCGTTGCACGTGGGATTTTCTGTTGTATGTGATTTATTTAGGATAATTATAAATAGTAATAGAAAGTAGTAGTTGTGAAACAAAATCATCTAATAAATAAATTTTTATAAATTTTAAAGTTATGAAATTATCAAAAGCGAAAATATCATATACCTATTTTTAAACTTCATTATCTAAAAATTGAGAGTTAATTGTTGAAATGATCCCACTAATTGTTGAAATGGTCCCAATATCAATCCCCGAGTTGCTTTATAGACACCGAAATATTTTTTTTTTCAAATGTGAAAGTACTATTATGTCCCTTGATTTTTAATGGTAGTGTTTGAGGAAATTTTAAGTAGGGATAAAATAGTCATTTTGCATTCTTTTATTTACTGCATCTTAGGACCTTCAAGTTACCCCACCTCCACCTTCATTATCGGGGTGCTTGATTTTCTGGTCAAATGATCCTCAATTACTGGGACCATTTCGGCAATAAACTCGTCGTAGTCAAATAATCAAAATTTCTCCTTCTTTATTTTTTTGTTTTATATGACATGATAGCTTTACTACATCATTATCTTTATTAAGATTAATTAGTCTTATCTTCATTGTCGATTCTTTGTTGGTCGGCCTCTTTTTTTTCTTTGGTGTATCCTTACTTCTCCCTTCTATATTAGTTTGAGTTTTACTTTATGTGAATGAATTTTCTTGCTTTAGTTGTTTTGCTAGTGTTACATTTTTCTCTTCATGTATCTTTTTATTGTTATGTTTTTTAGCAACTCCACTTCTTCAACAATATGGTATTATACATATAAAATAAATTTGAATCAATATTTACCTATAAGGTAAATTTGATAACATCATTATTGTTATATTGTATTACATAATATTAACCATAACTATGCAATTAATATAATGAATTAAATAATTAAAATATATGAGAAGGAAATAAAAAATTAATAAAGTTTCATAATTATAACAATAAACTAAAGTTGGTACCATTAACAAATTAGTATACTAACCTTTCATTTGTTAGTCAAAGTGTCAAAAAATGATAGTAACAAAATAAGAGCATAAACTAACGGATCATCATATTAATCATTTATTTTTTCTCCTTCTTAATAAAGATGACGATATAGTGAAGTTATCAACTTATATAAAACAAAAAAATAAAATAAAGAATGGAGAAGTCAATATTTAGAATAATATTTTTTTAAGAATTTTAGTTTCAATATTATTATACACATTTTTAGAATAACATTTAGACTACTTTTAATTTATAAATTTGTGAATTTTCATAAGTTAAAATTTTAAATTTTAAACTCAAATATTTTCTTAATATATGATGTATAATTATATCATTAAATTATAATAAATATTCACACAAAATACTTTGTAATCTAAATATAACAAACATGAAATGATGGGCCATCAAAACTTAAAAATTATGAAAACATCATATTACCTCCATCTCTAAAAGGTTAATTGATTTTCTTTTTGAATAGTTAAAATTATTTAAAAGTCTACCACCAAAATTTAAAATTTATAAATACTAAATTTATTAAGCGTGTGAGTGATTGTCAAGAGTCAACAATAATAGTGGCATTAAAACGAAGCTAACAAAAATAAACTAATACAGAATAATAATGATCGCAATATAAAACTTTAAACTTCATGAAAACTTCAAAAAGCACTCTGTGTAGATGTTTTGATCAACAATTTTTTACCATAATGTCACTCTGGGTAGATGTTTTGTTTCACGTAAGTGCCATAATATTTGGACAAAAAAAATGGAAGTAGATAGTGTTTTGAACCTAATTTATTATTAAGATAATAATTGAGTAAAAATAATGTATTAATTTTATATCAAATTTAATAATTTTATTAAGTAGAGTCCTATAATTTCATACTATATACAACTTATAATAGAGTCCCTACAATAAAACAATTCTATTTGCATGTAGTTACCTATATTATATACAACTTATAATAGAGTCCCTACAATAAAACAATTCTATTTGCATGTAGAACCCTATATTATAGGATTTGTATTTGTAGTCGTTTAGATTAGTTAAAATTTATCAAAATACAATTATATCATTCATTAAGGATATTTTAGTCCGTTCGAAAAATGAGAGAAACTTTTAAGACAATTCGTGCTTATATATATTGCACTTGTTATATATTTCCATCTTCAAACTGACTCATCTGATGTGGTAGCTTGTGTGATTGAATCTTAAATTGACTTGCATTCTCTTCGGTTAAGGTGTTTCCATTTGCCAATTAACATCCCCTGTTTTGCTACAGGATGGCAAGTCAGCCTATGAACAATGCAAAGCCACCCACGGTGCAGATTAGGGGACAGCCGGTCAACCAGAACAGCGGTTGTTGCTCTTAATTATTGCTTTGGAGATGCACAATCATCGTCTCCACTCCACTTTCAAACAAAAAAGCATTGCTGCCTGATTATGGTATCTAAGCTTTTGCAGCTCAAATAGTTGTTTTAGATGTTTTTATTCCATTCTTTCAAATATTTGAAGTCTCAATAGAAGGAAGAAACTTCAAGAATTTATTGTCTTGAGCTTGGAAGTTATATAAAGTGACAAAGGTATTTCATAGTAATCCTACATGTGAAAGTGGGAGTTGTAAGAAAATGGTATTCCCATGAAGATGACTATGTGTACTCAGATTCATCTTCACAGTTTCATTAATCATTGAATTTTATAAGAACCCCAAATATTATACGAGTATTAAATATCCCTGTTCTAGTTTGCTACAGTTTAATCATTTTGTATATTTGATAACTTATGGTATTCAGGCTTATGAGGTCACACACTACGATACAAGTTTGATTATGTCGATAGATGATGATTATTGTATACAACTCTTCATTTTGGTTAGTAGCGGCCACAGTTTCTGTTCGAACTCCGGTCACCTTTCCGCTTCAATAACAATCATCTACTCTGTCAATTGCACATATATAGTTATTTCTGCAGTTATGATGTTTAGATCTCCTGTTTGAAGCATGATATACCAAAGATAGACAACCATAAAACACCACTATTTGTGATGGAAATTTCCAAGTTGAAATGTATCGATTAACACTCGAGTTATTTGTCATCGTTTCTTACCTGTCTTGTATACTTACTAAGATCAGTACTAGTTCTTAGTTCTTACCTAATCATCTACTTCAACATATAGTTGCAACACTAATCACCTTGAAACAAAATAAGTTGATGGTTGAAACACTTCTCCCTAAGAATTATAAATAATTAGTAGGGCTGACAAGTTCTGGATCTTCTACTTCTCCTCTGTCGTGTTCTCTATTCTCCACTTTGATTAATCGTACATCATGTCTTCAAACATTGCACAATGCCTGATGTTCAAACATGCACGACAGGGATGTCTAGAATAATTACGGCCAATTGATGACCGTTATCATCTTTATGATTTAGTACTCTTACTTGAGGTAGAACCAACTTGATGTTGCTGATGAGGAAACTCATGAGCCAATGCAAGGTTGTTTGATGGTGGTGGCGTAGCTAGCGGAGGGGCGGCACATGCAACATATTTGTCATCATATGTTGTGTTAGGATAATATGATATTCAAATTATACCTTATGTGGTGTATGATGGTAATTCAAATCTTCATGAGTTCTCTTGTTGGGTGATAGAGGAGGCCTTTCTAAACTAGTTGATGTGATGGCCTACAAAACAAAGTAGTACCAACAAATTAATTTTTAATATATAATTTTGTTTTTGTTTTATGTTAAAACAATACTATATTAATGTTTATATAACAAAATAGCAAGAAAATGAAGAAATTAAAATAAATTTCAAGTGTTTTTTATTTGAGATCTTACTGCTTCACTGAGGCCAATGTCAAATACACTTGTTCTACGTTTCTTCCTTTCATTTGTGCCCAATCTGAGAAAATATTTTTGTGCATGACTTGCCACTTGTGTTGGTGTCCTAGTGGGCACAAAGTTTTTGGATATTCCTCTCCAATCACCTCTTCCAAGTTGCTCCAAACCACTTAGGAACAACCTATGTTCTTCTTCACTCCATGTTTTGCCTAATTATTAAGAAATATTAAAACAAAACAAAAGATAAAAATTATAAAGCTCACAACTACTTCTTCCATCAATTCAAATTACTCAATCACATAGATAATAAGTGGATAACAAAAACACTACTAATTAAGAAAATTAATAAATAATCCAACCTTTTCTTCTATCATAGGCACCTTTGATGTGTGAAACATAGCCATCTGATAGATAACCATCATCAACCTCACCAGATTCAGCTACATTATTATGAAATGCATATAAATTCACCATACTTTTGCTCTTCCTCGTCGAAGATTCATATTCTTTTTTACTTCTATCAGAATCATCCTCTGCATGAATATTAATCTTTACACCAAACAATTTGAAACAACCTTTTTCATTGCATGTTCTTGAATTGTCTCTTGTACACAATGGGCTTTAACTATCAATAGTTCTTTCTCCATTATTTTCCCCGTCGCGGTCTTCTTCCTCCCTCGCCCCTCTTAAATTTTTGAAAAAATCATTATGAATTGCCGCCACATACATTTACCATCTAAAACATGAATTATATGTTACAAAATCCGAATTACGCAAATTTCTCACCATGCAATCATGCATGTATGGCCGAGCCAGAGCCAAGACTTCCTTTGAAGATGCAAAGATCCACAACACGTGCTACGATTCAGGCTAAAATCATTGCAAGCCAATTAATTCTTTTTATTATCTGAAGGTGTATGAATTTGATGAGGGACACATCACACATACATGATTTATATATAACTATAACGCATCAATATGTTGTCATTGGTGTGTCATAACTTATCTGATTGAACGAATTCGGTTCCGAATTTAATGACCATGTAAAATATTTAATTGCATTTTACTATATCTCACAACCTATGTTGTTCTTGATGATATATTCTTTACCTTGTCATATATGTACCTTTATTAATCTCATTTCTTTACTTATAGTTGATATGATAGTTATATATCGAAATGTATATATATAATCAATATTTCTGTTTGAATAACTAATGATCTCTGGGACCGAACTCGTATTGACATGAGTTTGGATCGAACGTACGTTCGTTCATTATTGGTCATGATATTAAGCAATAATAATTCACAACTCCTTCAATTATATGAGATTCGAATTTCTAATTTCAAAAATTTAAAATGCTAATTCAACCACTAAATCATTATTTGATTATCTTGATAACCAATTTGTAAAATAAAGAATACAATTGATTGGCCGATGGAGTATATATTATATGTGGCATGGGGTGGAATAATTCTTAGAACTATATTCAAGCTAAAGTAATCAACCTTGAGTTTTCGTTGAGTAACACTTCATCGATTTGGTTTTCATGTCGAGTGGCAATTGGACAAATTAAAGGACCAAATTAAAATTAAAGTTAACATGTGCGTACGTGTCGTCATAACACCTAAGAAATTGCACACTTGTCTTGAAATTATTGGAAATTGTCCAACTTGGATACACGTGGCATTGTCTCAATTGCTAGTAAATAAAAAATAGCAATTAAGTCGGTGCAATGAAAATTAAATACATATTGGATGATGTTGATCGACAGGATCAGTTATCATAAAACGTCGCTTTAAGATTATCATCATTAAAATTTACATAAAAAATGTCATTGTCTTTTAGGACCCGTTTAACATGATTTTTATGAAACAAACAAATTAGAAAACTTCTTGTTTTTTATTAAAAACTTATCTAACAACTTGTTTTAAAACTGGTATAAAATAAAGTACTTCAAAATAATTGCACAATAAATAAATCATCATGGTCCAAAATTCAGAGAAAGATACTCAAGGTTTCAATAGTCAACGATTGAAGCTAAGACTTGTGTCACCGTTCTCATTATTGTCTTTGCAGTTGAGGGATTTCTTGATAAATTGTTGTCTGCTCCAGCTTAGGAAGGGAGGGTAGGATTTCCTTGGTCAAATAGTCATGGTCAACACCTCGTGCACCACTGGAAAAAAAATAGAACCTATTTTTCAACATCACACATATCTTTTCAGAGCTTATTATTGTGTATCAGTTCGGTATAATCAAAACTACTTACATTATTATATTAATATATAGAAAATGATATAAAATATAGACCCCAAAAATAGCTTCCGTATATATTTTTTCGTCCAAATAAATTTAATATTTTCGATAGTCGAGAACCATACTGCTACAATTATATCACATTTCATTGACTAATATGTAATATTATAATTATCAAACTATGATGTTATTTTATGGAATAAAAGCAACAATTAACCCTTTGTTCGCTCTATTAAAACACTGTTTCCAGTATTTGTCAGCATATATGTATGGTTTTGTCAAATTTTAATAGTATCTACAAAAAAAACCCTCGTGCGTTGACAATGGTAAGCCAAATAATGAAATCCTTAATTTTCTTATGGTTAAATATACATACTCCGTATATAATAAGTTATCTCTTCTATCGGATGTGTTTGATTAATTGCTTCCTTGGTTAGTTGATTCACGTGAGTTATTATAGAGTACGTAGCATTTAGCTTCAAGTTAAGTATGATAAATCATGCAAATAAAATACTCAAGAAGCTAAGCCAATGGTAAATTTTATTTACAGTTTGTGATCATTACGACTCCACCTCCTAATCAATTTTCTTTAAAACATCAATCCTTTTGACTTTTTTGTATTGTCATCATCATTAAATTAATTATAATATCCAACTTTACATAATGCATTATTTAGGTTGGAACCACCTTGGAAAGGGAACTCATCAAGTTGACTAATCCAAGAAATTATTAGCCGCAAAAAAAAAAATATAATTTGCAAAACTACCAAACAAATTTTCTGCTACCGCAGCTTATTTATACTAACAAAACATTGGAATAAGCAATTGGATATGTATGACGAAGGATGCTTCTTCTCATTATCATATCCTTTAACGATACTTCCAAGAACCAACCCATCAAAATAATTCCATTCAATTGACCAAATTCTTCATCTTTATAAACCAATTCCCACTCCCATATTTTCCACTCAACCCCACAATTTCAAATACCTCAAGACCCTTTTCTGAGTTATCTCAAAGTATTCTTAATAAGTCACAAGTTGTCTTCAAAATGGGTCAAAATAATTCCGACTTGGAACTCATTAACCAACATCTTTTTAGTGATTTCTCATTCATCAATAACTATGTTTCCCCTGTTACATTTTCATTACAATCAACAACTTCAGAACCTCAACTGTCCCAAAATTCAAGTCCACTAGACTTTGAGTTTTGCAGTTTTGTTAACAACCCAAATCATTCAACCAACAAAGCAAGAAGTCTAAGTGAACGTAAGCCTTGTCTGAACAAAATTTCCATACCCAAAATGAATCCAATTGTTGAAGAATTTGAAGATAAACAGAGGCATTACAGAGGAGTAAGAACACGTCCATGGGGGAAATTTGCAGCTGAAATTCGTGACCCGAATCGAAAAGGGACAAGGGTATGGCTTGGAACATTTGAAACTGCTCTAGAAGCTGCAAAAGCTTATGATAAAGCTGCTTTTAAGCTTAGAGGAAGCAAAGCAATCTTGAACTTCCCCCTTGAAGTTGGGAGCTTTGAGGATGAAGAACATGAGGCAAAGAGAGTTCGAGATGAGGAAAATGGTGAAGAAAAAAGTTGTAAGAGGTTGAAGGAGGAGGAAAATATGGATCAAGAAAGTGAAGGAAATGGTTCAAGAATGGGTTCAGTTGGACCATTGACACCTTCAAATTGGGAAGCTGTTTGGGATTGTGGGAATGTGAAGGGGATCTTTGAAGTTCCACCTTTGTCTCCTTTATCTCCACATCCAAGCTTTGGCTATTCCCAACTCATGGTTACATAAATGGAAGTATAGAACAAGGGGTTGAAATGTTCTCCTATGTTCTCTTATTTTGTGTCTTATAGTTTTTTATGGTTTCCAATAAGGTTGTGGACTTCATACTTGTGAATATATGCATGATTATGTTGCTCCTTTTCCTGGCATAGTGTTTTAGATTATTGGTCATAAAGAAAGGAGAAAAAAGATAGTATTAAGATGGTTTGGTTCTTGGGTTAGCTTTGATTTATTTTTTCATTTGTTGTAATCTTAATAGTAATTTAGTTGGGTTAGACCTTTTCCTGCATGTATTATGTGTATACAGTAAAAATTTATTAAATTTTAATTAAAAATAATTAAGATGACTTGACTAAATTAATTAAAGTGAACCACTAAAAAAGAATTATATGTGGTTAAAGTTTTCCAATCGAGCCACAAACTTAATGTGAAATCTTCGTATAATAAGGGTTTCATAAAAATAGTTGCGAATTAAAGGGATTACGTTAAATTTAGGGTTGAAACTAAAAATTTCTAATTTTATTGGGATAAGCCTAAGGTGGAAGCTCCAAAAGTTTCTTTCAAAATTGAGACTTGAAGTTGCTGGCAGTTCCCAAAATTAAGGCTTCAAAGGTCAGAATTGACATAGAAAATATATTTGTCGTGAAAAAGATTCGGAAACTTCTTTTGTTATGAAAATAGGCTCCCATATTGATTTCTTGAAGGAAATTAATTATCAGAGCCGATTCAAATCTTGTCTCAAATTCAACGATTAAGATCATGATCCATCGAAATTAAACCAACCAATCGAGTAAGCATTCAAGCCGAGATGTATAAATGCCCTTTAAATTTTGAAATTCAACTTCACATTCCACGTTTCAAAAACACACGAGAAAATAGAGGAAAAAACCTGCAGAATTTCTCTAAGTTAAATCTTTTAAACCCTTAGAAGCGAAGCTCTGCTTGTGAATTGGGCTGGAAAATACCTCAGTGTATCTAAATAGGCGCTGAAATCTAGATTCTTTGCACAAATGCGATAATTCCTCAAAATCGTAAAGTAATCGATGAGAATCGTACAATATCTCACCGAGCAGATGATTCAGGAATAATTTATAAGCACACGATTATTCGTAAATCTTGCGTGAACACGAAAATCTCGAGTTTGATTCTTCAAGTTCCAAATATAGAAAATACAACGACTATTAGGTCCTTATAGCCGAAGATCTGACAGGAAATCTTATTTGCTAAGGCCCATGTAGTGATGATATCAATAAGGTTGGGATCACCCAACCTACATCTTGTCATCATTCTGACAATAATTTGCTTTAAGTCAGATGTAGTATAAGCTAGAAGCATATAGTGCTTAGCGGCTTAAATCAAATCAAGTGAGCAAAATTTCACTAAGTCTCTGATAACAAGGCTGCTAAGGCGGCTGTGGTACAAAACAGACGCCTCTGATGCTTGAAAACTAAATCAGAGCCAAAGTGGTCGATCTCGCTAAGTCCTGCTTATTATTTCTGTGATAAGTTGTTAGGCGGATTTGTAGTCTGTGGCGTCACATTCTTTGATAACTTGCTCGCTATCCTCCCGTACAGCTACCGAGCTCGGGTTCTATCCAAATCAAGTCCCACTAAAATTAAGCCTCTCGAGCCACAAAGTCTACGAACAAGTAGCGGTACTCGGTCATGGCCGATGCTTGATTGCAGTCCTACTTGGGGAACATTCCTTAGAATCCCTTACAAAAGGTGAAGTAATAAATCCTAAGACCCATGACTGCCAGACACTTGCGGTAAGTCCCATCAGTCTAATATAGACCGGAGATCAAGTCAGACTTCGAGATCGAGTCCGAGAAGCGTAGACAACAGGGAATACATTCTTTAAGGCCCCAATTTCGGACCATATCCAAAGTCCGAGGGCAGTCACCGAGTCCATCAGACCCGGGGACATATCTAGCTCATGAGGCTCATATCCAACAAATCAAATCAAATCAAGTCAAGTCAGCTCAAATCAAGCTCCAAGTCGTAGAGCTCGTACAATTGCTATCAAAGACCAAATGTCAGCAAGCCAGACGTCATGTCGTCGCTGAATCTTGGGAGCATAATTTGGACAATCGATCCTCTTGATTGATAAAACGTAACACCTTGAAAATTTTCCCCTAAGTGAATTTTGTTTTGTATCACTTAAATAATAAAGTGCTTCTTTGCATTGTATTCATATGTAATTATAAAATTACTCGTAATAAACAATATCCTTATGTAGAACTTAGAATCTTGCTAATTTTCTTGTATCTTCGTTCTTGCCTGAAAAGTATTAAAAGTAGTACTACATCAATTACGAGTTCGGTCCAATGTTGGTTTCTTGATCAAAAGTTATATCCTTCTAAATACCATAAATATTCCAAAGCTTGTATTAGTTTTACTTCAAACAAATGCATCTTGATGAATACAGAATAGTCCAATACATCCTTAAACGAATGTCAATTAAGGAATTAGACTATCGAACGGAACCACATATTTACTATTAAGACACCTAGTTAATGTACATATTTACAAGTGTATGTAATAAGTTGTGGATGCATTGGAAATAAGTAGTTAAGGAGGTGGGACTTGGGCCCAAAACTAGAAACTTAGCAATTAACGACTTGCTCAGCTTGGCTCGTGATATTCAAACTTTACAGATGAACTAGTTTGGCAAGTCACCTTATTAATTTTACATTTTATTTACACTCCACTCCGAGATTGAATTTCAATAAAGTATTTGAAGACCTCGTGACTGGTCTTACCTCAACTCGGTAATACAACATTGATCCAAGCCAACGGCTCAACTCAATTAATATACAGAAACACGATTCTTACGTCTTGGCATTTCAAATGCACCTCCTCGAACAACTAGTGATGTTACCGGTGCAATTCCAGAACAAGTCCGGTGTATTTTTGTGTAGATACACGGACCAAGTTTTTAGGTACGAATTTCGGATCGACTTTGAATTCGATCCAAATGTAATGTTATTGGGCCTACCTGGCACCAATAAAATTGTTTTTGGGACATCAACGCACAATCCAACTTCACTATTGAACAACTGAGAAACTCAAAATCCGATGGAGCATAAATCAATGGTGAAAAAAGCTTCAAATTCATCAGCTTCTACTGAAACAACAAATGGGTAAGCACCAAAATCACCAGAAGACTCTATTTTTCACTCTTTCTTGATTTTTATAGGCCATATTAGTTGATTATTTATAACCGATTGATTTTAGTATAGACCTCGTGAATTATTAATATGTTGTCATAAGTTAGCTCCGGTTAAGGCCATATGTAAACCCGGCTTACACGTTCGGATGGTATTGAAAACTCAGTCCCAGTTGATTAATAATACCTTCCGAATGCATTAATAATGTTCTAGTATCTACAAACAATTGGTTTTAATATTAAAAGATGTGTGGTTTTGTACATAGTATATGAGCAGATGTAGTTTCATTTTTATATTTATTTTTTGTGAAGTAAAATGGTGCTGAGGAAAAGAACAGGTGGAAAACTGAATATGGTTGTAGAGGGAGGAGGAATTAAGCCTACCAAGAAGAAGGCTAAGGTGTCCAAGAATAAGGCTTCCATAATCGATGCTCTTAAACCGAAGAAACCACCTACTGCTTTCTTCTACTTCTTGTAAGGAGTTGCATTTCTTATGCTACATTTGTATCGAAAAGATTTTTAAGTTTTGATTTTGGTGGTTCAGTTTTAAAAGTTTGAACCAAAGTGTTTTTATATGTGTTGTTTAATATTTGGTGAAAAATATATCAAAGGATAGTATTTTTTAACGTGTTTTACTATCAATATGATAGTTTTCATTCGAATCAAAGTTATTTGTGTATGTTAAGAATATAAAGTTCGTTAATTTCGACCATTGAAGTCAAACTAGACAGTGTTTTAAGATGTACTGATGGAGGTAGTGTTTGGCTCCCTCGCTCTTGCTCTTTTTGGTGGGTGGGTTTTGGGTTGGGGGTGTAGGAGCTGATGGTCGAAGAGATTACTTCTCTCTGACCCTATATCCGAGTGTCAGTATCTCTAGCGTCACTGCTGCGTAACGTCCAATATGCAGAGTTGCAGACTGAAAGCACTGTTTTTTTAGTAAATAAACAAAATTCTTCTTCCACATCATTTGATTTTGATTGTAGCTTGAAGTGGATGCATTTCTTATATGCATGACTTTATGTTGCCTTCACATTGTCTTTAGGTTTTGATTTTCCATCCTTAGGTTGAGTAATGCTGATATACTTTCAAATTTCAAGGGAGGATTTTCGGAAGGGATTCCAAGAAGATAATCCAAATGTCAAGTCAATGCGCGATGTACGTGTCGAGTCAGCTTGTTTTTCTGTCTTTGTTTCGATGTCCTTTTTTTTATGGAAGTTGATCCTGCTATTTTCAGATTGGAAAAGCTTGTGGAGAGAAGTGGAAAACAATGACATATGAGGTTTGTTCAAATTAACCTCAATTTTTCCTTGAATTAACTTCAAATGTATTTTCGACTATTTATGTGTTTATATTTATTTTTACCTATCTCATTGAAATAGTATCTATTTCTACGTATATATTTGATTCTTCTCCTTATATTTCATATGATATTGAAGCATGACATCAACTATAAACTTTTGTTTCATTTCCTTTCATTGTTTCTTGGTTTGTTGTTATAGCAAAACTTTGGGGACAGACTTCACTGAGTGTATGTTTCTTGGGTATTAGAAAGTTTTCTCTATGAAAAAACAGTTCAAATGTGGATGTGGGAACTTGTGGACTACCATGTAACCCATTTTTTATTCTGTAAGAAATAGCATAGGTTGTGTATGTTACTAATGGACTAATTGAAGCATGACATCAACTATGATATAGTTAATATTAATTGGTACTTAGTAGTTCCTTCTGTTAACAGGAAAAGGTTCAGTACTATGATATAGCTACTGAGAAACGAGCAGAGTTTGATATACTGCATTTTGGAATTTTTGGGTTTGTTTGGGCTTCGTTAGAGGATGTTCTTTTTACTCTTGTTTTAACCAATGGCAATAACTTCTTGCAGGAAAGTGGAGAGTTGCTGGAGTATGCAGATGACTCAGATTTTGATGAATAGAAGTATCGGGATTGATTGCCTCAACATTAACGAATAGGAGTGTCATGATAGCTCTTCATATTGTTGAGCAAGGCCGAGATGATTAAGTACTTATTCACAAGCATTTTAGGTAGGAATGGTGGCATATTGTACCATTTTGTTCTGTACATAATTGGACAACTATTGCTTAGTATCCCAGTTCTATTGAACATTTCACCTTGTGAGCCCCCTTTCCTCTCCCCCTTCACTCTGTAATATTCATGTACATTACTTCGTGTGAGTAACTTTGCCTACTAGAAGGGTCGATGTGAATGTACCAGAAAGTTTTTGTATTTCCATCCAAACAGATAACATATTGCTTCCTTCAGATGCATGATTTCAGTCCCTTTAGCTTCTGGAATCATATATTGTTGCATATGCATCTCCTTTAGACTGCATCGAATTATTAGTTCCTCATTCTCATTGTGTAACATAAAGTAACAGTGCCAGCAAATCTCACCTCTTACCAACACATTTACTGGTGTTGAAACTCTTTCGAAGGAAGCTATTTAGGACAGATGATCGCTTTATGCTTCAGGAACGAGCATAGAAATTGATCGTGCTTAAAAGAAGAATCTCGGATTCAAATTATTTAGAAAGCCTTTTATTGATATTGTTCTTGATATTCAAATCTAAACTATCACGTTTGGAAAATAAATAGATCTCATTAAAACTAGCCTTCATCCACATCATGCAAGCTTGTATACTTCATTGATTATATTCTTAAGGATCCCTCCGCAAATGCAGTTCTTCTCTTGATAGGCAAACCCAAAGAATTAGCTATACTTGTGACCTCTGCTATCATAGCTACCACATCATTGAGCTTGTTAATTGCAGAGCCAACCCCCTGCATTTAAAGAGGGGGTAAATATTAGTCAGTCTGCTACTGGTTCTATTACATAAATTGCAGATGGAATAAGATGGGGAAAAGTGATGGACAAACCACGCCAGCAGCCCCTGCGGTGATAGCCATTGGTGCCGTGACTGCACTAAGTCCAGATGCACACATCACAGGTATCTTTACAGCCCGTGAAATTGAGTATGCTGCTGCTAGTGTAGGGGTTGCCTAATTACGCAACACACAAATGAGCTTCTTGTTAAATGGTAATAAAGTTGCACAAATCTTTAGTCTAAGCATTTTACAATCAACTAGGAATACTGAACTACAGTGCACATTTCAATGTCCCCTGCCCCACGAGCAAATCTCCCGCCTTCTAGTATAAGCAACATCCTCCTTGTGTATCAACGAGACAAAGGATACTATTTCTCCATTCCCCTAGTAGCAAAAATGATATCCCTTTTATATTCAATTAATTTCATTAATTAGATAATTCTAAATTTCTAAGTTTCTTTAGGTACTATGTACTCATGCATCAGAACTTGAAGTCTAAAACAGTAAGTCAACATATGTATTAAGCACCTATATAGAAATTCCTGTTGGTCAAGTTTCTTATTTCAAATTACCTTCTCAATAAGACCAAGAACACCGGCTGCTGAAGGACTAGAACATTTTCCTCCCTCAGTTTGTATGATGTCTGCGCCTTCTTGTTCCAACTGTTCTGCTAGCTTGACCTGTCAATGATAAACATATGATAAAATCGCTGCATCATTTTAACCATCATCTAGTCTTTTTTGACAGAAAATCTTGGTAACCTGATCAGGAAGGCTTAATGTATGCGGTACTGTTACCGATAGAACTACAGATGGAAGGACCCACCTAGTTTCCTTTGTTAGATTAATAATCTGCATGAGGTTAAAGTGTTAAACAAACTAAACTCGATATACATGTCAACGACTTGAATCCAATAATACAATAAATATAAACTACAAGGGATAAGACATAGAATTGGCTTCTAACCATCAACGCTCCTGCATCAACAGCAGCTGGAAATGCAGCAGGATCAATAGAAGAAACACAGACCTACAAAGATAAGGCATCGATAAATCAAGAACACGACAAATATTGCAGTAAAAAACTGGTCCCAAATTACTCAAATAGACAAGTAACTTAGCCACATCCTTCCTGCTTTATGAATAACACAGTATTTTTCCAGTTATGTGGTCAGTGTTGCAGTTAGAAATGCCTTCATCTCATATTAATTTTTTCACATAAAAGGGCCTAAATGGTCCGTGTTCCAGTTACTGACAGGGGCATAAATGGTCATATATATTTATAGATATACTCAGTTTGTACCAACAAGGGTATTCGGCCCTGTCCAGTACCAATTCGGTGCAGATCCAGCCCATCAACAGTAATACTTTGACACGTGTCGGCCAGCCAATGATCCAGTCTAAGCCCAGTACATATTATGTACTATCACTATAAATACCAGTACCTTGGCACCATTTGAGGTAATGACTGATTTCCGTCCTTTAGTACTTATTACCTTTATTTTGAACCTTGACTGACTTGATCGTCGGAGTGTCTGTGGTTGCTCCCCGGCCTCATAGGTAACACGACGACTCGCAGAGATCATTCACTGGATCAAGACAAGACTTAAACTGACTCGGAGATTCCCAGACACATACCCCAGCGAACCATACCACGAAGGACAATTTCCACTCGCCAGACTACAATAGTGACGAGTCCAGAATTGAATCGCCAAAACCAGAACATCGAAATTGATCAGACTCGACGTGATACGGAAATGGCGAATCAGCTACATTTCATAACAAATTTAATAGATGGGGAGCCTGAAAAATGCTACTTTGAACACTAGCTACAGAGAGTTGAAAGATCGTGTAAAATGAAATTGGCACCAACGTTGTGTTTTTAAAAGAAATAACATAGCTAACTCTTTAATTAATAGACGGATTCATTCATATTTCATTTGAGACTTTTGAGTTATACCGGAAGTGAAGTCAAGCTAGTTGCAAGCTTCACCAGATCAGGGTCACAAGCTATATCCACATGAGTTGCTCCTCCCTGTAAGTATGAGACGCACAAAAAACTTCTCAAGTTAAATTGTTTCTATTACTAGATAAGACTATCTATGATTTATGAGCAACCTTTATGCCTATTCTTCAGTATATGCTTAAAAAGTTGAGTGATGAAATCAATTATGTCAAGTTGCTAAGAGTTCAAGAATTTGATGCAGTTGCTTACTAAATCGACGAATAATAAGCAAGATAATTAACCTTATCTGCAGCAGTCACAACTGAAGCAACATTGTCTCTGTCCAAATTTTGCAAGCCAGAGATTATCTGCAGTAGGAACAAGTTTATTGGATATCAATGAGAAGAGAAAAGGGTTTGAGTGCAGTTAGTTATATATACTCATCCCTTCACATTACTAAATCCTAATTACATATTGAATTCCATACACTTGAAACATAACTTCTTGATTACAAACTAGTTATGAAATATGGCTATCCGATGATGAAAATTAACAAATTTCGTAGTCTTAATTAACTCACATAACATTGATTTAAATCAAGATTATCAACTTCATAACATTAATCTGAATCAAACTTGTTGCACAAATGGTAAACAATTAAAGAAGAAAAACTTGTTTATGCAAATAGATAAACAAAACACTCGTTATTGCAATAACGAGTGCAATAATGTCTTCATGTCAATAAATAGATATAATTGCAATAACCAGTGCTTTGTTTATCTATTTGCATAAACGAGATTTTCTTTCTTTAATTGTACTGGTTTAGAAAATGACTTTGTGCAACAAATTTAGAATTTCGGGATTATTATTGCACTAATACAAACTTTGGTAACTAAGTCTCGACTTTTGAGAAACTCAAATCACTGGTTATCCAATTATATCTATTTATTGACATGAAGACATTTCAAGAACCAATGCAGCTCTGAAAATCTGTCCCTAGTCCATTTTCAAGAAAACAACTTCATAGTGTTAATAACCTCCTAGAGAGCATATATACTCTACTTGGTTGAATACCTTAAGCGCCCTTCTGTCTTGAAAATCTTTCAACACTGCCTCTCTACTAGTAGATGAAAGCATAGCCTTAGTTGCAGTCAAACAACTCCTTCTTCTGATAGAAAATGAAAGGCTTCTTGGAATAATATTCCCCCCAAGTTGAAGAGCATTTGTGTTGGGTTTCAGAAGGACAAGTTTGTTGCAAGCCATATTAGTGCAAAGTGAAGAGCTCATTTTCTTTGGTTAAGGTTTAAATTAGGTTGCATGCACTTAAGAGAAAGAGCAAAGAGATAAGAAACTCAAACTGAAACTTTTTAGATTCTAGTGTTCATAAATGGCTAAAAATCTATGATGAAGAATCTGAATGGACATAAATAAACTGAAACACTGTCATAATTTATTTAGTGTTAAATTGTGTGGCAACACTATACACACGAGAAATTTTTATAAACGAACTTTTATACAAATAATTAGTGTATTGATACTTTTTTATAAAGGAACTTTTATTATACAAGGTTGATTTTAGAAAAAATTGAACTCACATCCATTTACCGATTCTTTATTAGTTACGGCGGCTACGTACGATCTACTCTTAACAACTTAATACATATCGTGGACACTAATGACGGAGTATTAAACTTCACACCATAATCCATAGGTGTTATTACTGACATCGTCCTAAAATATCATGATAATAGACTAGATCATTATTTCGATTTATAATTACAACTTATAACTTATATCAAGTTTTTTATAATGTGTTGACATGGGAAAATTTTAGAAGGATATTATTGAAAATATTTTTTAAGTATTTGTATATAAAATTTGCATTTTCATTATTTGTTTTCTAATGTTAGAAAACTCCTAATGTAATTAATGTTATGTTCTAGATCGCTCCTTTACTAATATCTCGGCTCGCTGCCAACTCATAACGAGCCATCCACAAGCCATGCTCCAATACTTTTACAACTCGATCCATTCATTCAATACACTTAAACGAGCAAAACAAAGAACTATATCTCCTCGAATTCGACTCGTTAACAGCCCCATTCTTTTACATCTTTTTTTCCTAAAATACTTCAATGTGTCATATAAATATGAATATGAAATCATGAACATATATAAGGCAGATCATCAGAAAATTGGAAGATACCGAAAAGAGAAAGAAATCTTTTATATTTGGATACTTAGTTGTGCGTATCTATATACATATAGAATATACATATTCCATTGATTTTGTACACTTATGGTCTCTCTCTCTCTCTATATATATATACTACTGAAGTAGACATATTATTGTTTCATAGTTATTCAATATATAAAAGTAATTATATATTATAGTACATGTAAATTGAGAAAAAAAAGAAGGGAAATTGAAGAAGATGGAATTAACGGAAGGGGCTTGTTTTCCTAGGGTGTTAGTTGGAGTGAACATTGGGCTTGCTGTTATAGAATGTGTTATTGCTTTTATAGCTTTTTTTCAGGTACCCTTTTATTGTTTTTACTTGTTTGTTATTTTTTTTAGTACAATTTGTAATCTTTTTTGTGTTTAGGTAGTTTGATGAATAGTAAAAGTGTGATTTTTATAATGTGTTATTGCTTTTATAGCTTTTTTTCAGGTACCCTTTTTTGTGTTTAGGTAGTTTGTGTTTAGGTGTTTGATGGTTGTGAGGATTGAGTGTTTTCTTGAAATGATTTGTGCTCATTTGTGGGTTTAGGTGGTTATATTAATTGTGAAAATGTGGTTTTTATTTGACATTGTTTGTGGTGTTGGTGTTTGTTGGTTGTGTACTTGTGTATGGACTGACTATTTTGTAATACAATTGATGCTCATTTGTGGGTTTATTTAGTTAGATGGATTGTAAAGATGTGATTTTTATGGGACATTGTTTGTGGTGTTTGTTGGTTGTGAGGATTGAGTATTTTCTTGGTACAATTTGTTCTCATTTGTGGGTTTAGGTAGTTAGATGAATTGGAAAAATGTGGTTTTTATTTGACATTGATTGTGGTGTTGGTTGGTTGTGAATGGATTGAGTATTTTCTCGATATGATTTGTGCTCATTTTTGGGTTTAGCTAGTTGGAGGAATTGTAAAAATGTAATCTTTATGGGACATTGATTGTAGTGTTTGTTGGTTGTGAATGGATTATTGGAGAAATCGATTTGCTTTTAATTTTTTACACAAACCTATCTAATGTATGCTTCACTGCTTATTTGGAAGTCTCGTTGATTACTGGAGGAGCATTACGTAAACATATTCATATATTCTTTTTCTGTTGCATAAGCTGATGAGGATTCATGCAAGAGATTCTCACCTCGGCTGGAGTCGTCAGAAAGTAAGTAATTAACAGAGCAAGTGTTATTTTTCGATGTTCACCTTTCTTCATGAAAAATGTAGTCAATCTACCACTAGTTTTCCAAGTTTAGGTTTTGAGTTGAATGCCATAAAAATGCTGCGGTGTAATTTCTTTGAACATCTTTCATACTTGTTAATAACTTTCTCCATAACCTTCGTTCGTAATCTCTCTTTATATATACTTGCACATATATATTTTATTTTTGTTGTGTAGCGTGTGAATGTATTTGTATTGTTATTTATATTACACATTTTTCAGTTAGCAAGGTGATAAGAATGTTAGATAAGTCAGCACTTTTTCTCGAGTTCAGTAAAGATATTCTATATGTTTCAAAGGGTGAAGATGGCAAATTAACTGATTCCTCATCTCTACTGGATCATACTGAAAATGTGACACCCCTCATGCTTTCAGCATTTTTTTTAGTCATGTTGTGGTGATCCATAGATGGGTCATTTCAGACATTCTGTATTCTCTTATGCTTATTCTGGTAATATTTTTGATTTCAGGTGTTTCATTTCATCATTGGATCTGCAAATTTGGGTAAGCCATTATGTTTAGTGTAAAACAATCTAATTGTTATTTGAAGAGACTATAAAAGCCAGAAAGAAAAATTCCAGAACAGTAAAATAAGGTGGAAAATATTTGACTCATTTTAAAATATAATTTAGCATTTTTAACTAGAAGAAATTATGTAGTGGTCAAGTTAAACTGCCCAGGGACAGAACAACTAAAACGGGAAGAAGAATTATGCATGTCTAGACTAAGCGTATATCAGCACTCTCTCTTAGCCTAATGTAAATATTAGCCAGAGGTTGGTGTTATTGCTATTTTACAATAAATTCTGTTCTGGCAGGTTATTTCCTTTATTTCGTGTTAACTCTCGTTGCTGCTTGCAAGGGTTGGCTATGCTGGTCACACTTATGTGGTTTTATTGTTATGGGTATGTTTCCCTCTCATGTTATTGTAGTTTGACATGTGAGTTATAAAATGATCAGAACGAGTTGAAATGTATTTTCTTGTTTTGCAGCTTGCCCCAAAATTTTGTTTCTTGTGGCGTTTCTTTTACTTCTCTCGTTCTGGTAAGTGTCTTTTTTCTGTTTTGCTATTTTTCAACTGTATTTACAATGACGTTCATGTATAATTGTATATATGTCCCTAGACTACATGCTAATATGCTTACTAGACTACATCAATGGAAAACTTAAGCTAATTGTCATTGCTGTATATTTGACCTGGACTACATTCTTTCTTGGGGCTGATGGTTTGATCTTTCTGCCTGTTCTAGAAATTGCTGATGTATTTACAAGATTACAAAGCTTTATTATTTAGTTCTATCTTCAAAACATCAGTTTCACCGACAAATTAATTGATTGATTGGTCAAGGATTCTGCAATCATCCATTTCGGTCATGATAGCGTGCTATTAGATGAAATATCTAGCTTTCATCAATGATTTTTTTTCTTCTTCTAGGGTTGACCTCGTTCATCAGTCAAATGATGAAGATGAAGACGAAGAGTATAGTCCCTATGAGACTTTGTTGGAGCAGAGGAATAAATCAAATTCAGTACTGGAAAATCAGAGGAAATGCTGCTCTTTTCGCTCAATCGGTGTTGGAAGCCGCCAAAAAGTTGTGATTCTGGTAGATGATTGATGCATGACCTTGTAGTATACTTGCTGATTTCAAACTCTCTTGATCATCCATAACCTGTTTACCTTTTGATTCCAGGTTACTTTATTAATTTTCATATTGATGATAGCATCTGCCTTGCTTATATGGATTGGAAGAGGAAGAAATCCTATTGATTCAGCAGTTGTCGCTCGGGTATTGTTTCATTCTCTTCTAATTAGTACTTAATGATTCAACAGAGGCTGTAACCTAGAATTACTGTTCTCAGTTATGTTTTTTGGTCGATGTCCATTGGTCTTCCAAGAGGGAGGGAGCATTTACGTCTTTTCTGATATTACAATAACATGTAAATGAAATTTTCAACTGAGTACCTTTGTTGATGCTCAGGTTTATGTTGATCTCTTTGCCATAGCTGTTCTGTTGCTAGGGGGAGCACTGACTTGTTATGGTGAGTTCATATTTTTATGGAATTGTTATATTTTGTTTCTACCCATTCCCTTATTGTTTCCTTGAGTTAGTGATGCTAGTTTTATGTTTACTTTAATGTCCAAGTCAATGCTAGCAATGGTGTATGATTCTAATGTTCCTCCACTGTCCTCTTTAGTAAAGTGAAATCCTCTTAACATACTATTTATTTCTTAGAAAATGTTAATTTGTAGCCAAAACGTTAGTCGGATGTATACCAATTTCAATGGTATGCTGAGCTTCTATTAAGCTTTGCTTGAAAGATACAATGTTAGGCATCATGGCTGCTGGAAACCCTGTCATTCCAGTTTCCGCATGCAACACTATTTTCAGCATTGTTTGAGTCTCCAAAATCCTTCATGGATTTTAACATATAACTATCCATAAGACCATAACTAATAATTGCAAAGTTAATCTCATCCCCAACTTATGTTAAGCTTACATGTTCTACTATGAAGTTTATTTATGTCCATAACCCCACATAGAGCACCACTTCTAGGGGCAACTTTCCATCTTACATGTCCCTGGCTTATCTCAGAGTCCATTGAATATTAATGTGGTAGTTGAACCGGTTCACTATGAGTCTAAAAGTGAACATTTTTCTGCAGGGCTTATATTGTTCCTGAAAATGAGAAAAGTCAGATCTGAAAGAG
Organism: Lithospermum erythrorhizon; assembly: GCA_019722365.1. NCBI lineage: Eukaryota > Viridiplantae > Streptophyta > Magnoliopsida > Boraginales > Boraginaceae > Lithospermum > Lithospermum erythrorhizon. The sequence continues at coordinate 811,909 of JADFUC010001644.1, forward strand.
CCTCCTCAGAAATGTGGAAGGTATGCTTTATGGATAGACTAAATTTCAACATTTGTCCCCGTTCTATTGTCAATTTGTCATGTTATCAAGTTTCCCCGTAAGTATTGGACCTATCAATGTGCTCTTCAAACTTTAGGTCGTTCTTCACTCTTATATGTAATCTTACTTGTGCATCTTTTTTGGTAACTTGATTTTGAGTTCATATTTGTTAATAGAAGATGATGCCACTGTTGATGTTGCCCCTGTTACTTTTTATGCTCGTATCTTATATGATGTTCATCAATTGCATTTAAAGTACCTGTTATATTTTCCTAAGCGTATTTTTTCCTCTTTTTTTTCTCGTTGAGAGATCATAGGTTGGTCGCTTCATCCCTTTTCTTTATAAAAAAGTGTTGGTTTTCTATACTCCTTGTGTATGTGATGTTCCATGAAGTGCCTTGGCATTTTTTATTGCTTATGGATCTGAGGAGAGCTCTCTACTTTTTCATACTTCGCCTAAAGAACCGAAAGGCAGAACTGATGTTGGCTCTGTTTGTACCTATTTAGTATTTGATTCTAGACTATTGATCACTCATGATTTGATCCGTCCACTCATTCTATGTGCAGGTTGGAGGGTTGGCCATCGTCTCCGTCTTATGTTTTACATCCAGTTCTCTTGTAGCTATACTTACAGATATACCTGTATGTCTATTGTCTGCATAACTATTTGAGACTTACTTCCTTGATATTATATGCTGCTATAAAATATCAATGTGTTTTGCAGCTTCTTTATCACTGGCATCGACAAACTATCAACGGTGCTTATACCTCTTTGCTTCTGGTCGTTTACTACTTTTTAGGTACTTACTGCAACTTCTTCCTATACTATATCACTAATGAGTAGTAATGAACACATTATTACTAATAACAGTTGGTCATTTTACATATCTGAGCACTACCATTTCAAAGATCCACATGGACTTCGATCTCATTTAAGGATAAAAGGTGGTAATCTAATCTGAATATTGACCCTATAATGAATCTTAGGTAGACTATGGGAGAAGAATACTCTTGCATATAACAAGTTAAGTTTTAGGTTATCTGAATAAGTGTCTTGCTTTCAGTACACTTGTGTTTATTAAAACATCTCCGTAGTAGACTTGAAGTGTTCCATACAAGAACTGAAGATGATTGAACTCGATGAAGTTTCATTAGGTCACTTGGGCCCCTAAAGAACGCGTGTTCTGAAATTTTCTTGAGACAACATATCTGATGGGTTCTTTGGGGGGAAAAGACATTCTCAAGAATATTACTCGTAGTATTGATTTCCGTCGTTTACCAAAGAGAAATGAAATTGAGTTGTATATTCATCATTTATCGCAGGTTCATCAGTGCCTTCAGCGTTTGTACTATGGGTGATGAGAGAGCTACCACCCCTCCCGGTTAAAAGACAACAAGAATCAACAATAGCATATATCAGTGATAACTCGGTGACAATAGATCCTCATAGATGGACTGCTGCTACAACAACACAGAACCAGGTTTGAATCCTATAATTTTGCATTATACTACTCATTCATGCCCTTGACTGGTACATAAGTACATTCTTTTCGACAAAATAACAATGATGGTTGCAATGGGAGCCGTTGTGTACCATGCACTATAGTCACTCGCCTCTAAAAGATGATAACGAAATTTATGCTTTCAGATGCAGGTATCGAGAGCAAGCCCTATATAGTGCAAGTCGTGGATGGACCACACAATACTGGATTAACGTGGCTGCATTAAGGACTGAAACGGTCATAGAACAGTAGTCGAAATGGAGTCGAAAGGGGCATCCGTTGTTAGGCACTTGGAGTAGCATCCAAAGACTAACAGTTCAATAGATCTAACACAGTAACACCTTTAGGATCTTGTATATTATTAGAAAGTTCATCTGTTTGCTAGTGCTCTTACACGTTCGGTATCAAACCTTTTTTGTGCTTAATCCAGAAAGATGTTCCATCAACATGTTTGCATGTCATGGAAAGCTTAATGTGCATGCTTTAAGAACTTATCCATTTTAATTATTGTTAGATTCATGTTTATTGGTTCCTCCTAGAGTTGTGCATGAGTCGAGCGGCTCGCTCAGGTCGAAACCCAGCGGGTCTAAATTGAGTCGAATCTCGAGATGGCTTCCAGCCTCATTACTCGGTGAGGTACTCCTCAAGATAAGATGAAGAATTACAGAAATGGGGTTTTGAGGTCATTGATTCAACTCACATAAACGAAGCAATTTTGGGTTGACATAAATGGGGTTAGAGCTCATTAAGTGGAGATGGATGATCAGCATAGGTGAATATTACAATTGAAGCTTAACAACGGGTTGACAAAAAATATTCTTTTGATTAACGTGTGAATGAGTTATATATCTATAATAAAAATGTGATAAATATGAATTAATGAAAATAAATAACCTCGTTTCACTTGATCAACTTACAACTTACCATTCAACAATTGGAATGTAACCAAATAAATTTAACCTTATTGAGGTTTTATTTATTGTAATTTCCTAGAGAATATTAAAAATAATCCTTACGGTTTCAAACATTTAATTGCACGAGATAAATTTTAGCTCCCGAAATTACATATTTATTGCGCAAATAATACATCACATTACCGTGTTAGTCTATAATTAGTTAACGGGGCCGTCAATTGACGAGGCGAGATACGGGACTAACCATTATTATATCATCAAAATATTTCCGATTAGCCAACTTTTGTTTCAAAATGTTCATTACATTGTTCACGTAAATGAGTCGGGATCGGCCAAAAATATTATCTTAGAGAATTTATTAAATAATCGAGTTTTGAAAATTGCAAAAAAAATGAAAAAGGAATGAAAAAAGCACGAATTATTAATTTAACACCCTATCCCCGAGTCTGGACTGACCAAAAATAAAATATTATTTATCCCCGAATCTGAACTGACCAAAAAAAATGAAAGAGTTTATTAAATAATCGAATATTAATTTATCGAATTTCTTTGCCATAAAAAAACCGAAACATTGAAGATCAGAAGCCCATTTCTTGATCATTGGTATGCAGCCATGATGAGAAGCGCTTAGGCGGAAACATACTATTCTTTACCTTACAACAAATACTACCACTACCAAACTACTTTTATCCAATAAACTATTGAAGATCAGAAATCAAGAACAATCAATTTTTACTAGGAGGTAAAAAGGTCTCAGCTTTTTCCTATTTAATTACCCATTTCAATAATTAATTATGTTCAATTGATGCTTAATTTAATTAGCTGCAAATTAACCATTGGATCATTGTGGTACTCATTGTTAATAGTGTTTTTGGATTTAAGGGCATTATTTTTTTGACTCGGTTGATGTTTATATATGAAATTTGTATGTGTTTGCGAGTAGGAACAGTTTAGTGGAGAGCAATTACTACCTATATCTCAAAAAGATTGTCCATTTTGATCTCAATTATCAAAAGTAACAATCTTGTAGCTTTAATTGACATAGACAATTTTGATTTGAATCAAAATTATCATGTTAATACTAAATTATGATAAAACACTCATCTTTTGTTATTTTTCTTCATATATATTCAACATGAACATGCCCCAATGCCCATGAACAGGCTCCCGCCTAAGCGGTATAAGGTGTCGAATAGTATGCAGCCTTATACCTATGTTAATGATAACATGGAGTCTGTTTCCGAATTGACCCGACAACACTATCTACTACTTGAAGATGAATAAGAAGTGAATAGGAAGTGTCATGAGTCACTTTCATTTATTCCATTATATCCAAGAGTCAGAGAATATGAATTTTTTCGACTCCTTTCATCTATGAAAATACTTGAGTTCAAAATTTAAATAGTCAGGCATCAAGATTCATAAAGGGACAATCTTTTGGGGATTGAGGGAGTGTTATTTCAGTTATAACATGAATTCTGCTGTTTTTAGATGTCTGGTGAATTGTGATATCAATTTCACTTTAATGTAGGAACTTTCACCATGGAGCATAGTATTGGCTCTTGGGTTACTCACATGGCATCATCAAATGCCAGTATTATGTTTATTGTTTCTGCGATCGTCATTATATTGCTTCGGGTTGTTTATGTTTTGTACAAGAGCCGTAAACCTCGTCGTCAGAAGAATCCTAATCCGCTCAGGACCCTCATTGTACTAGGATCAGGTGAGAGTAGATGATGTTTGTTCAAGCTCTTATTGCAAGAATTGGTTTTGGTTTCCGTAATGCCTTGATTGCCTTCATTATATTAAATTGTGGGGTTGGTTATATTGCAGGTGGACACACAGCTGAAATGATCAATCTATTACAAGTGTTACAAATGGATAGGTTTAAGCCAAGGTATTACATTGCTGCAGCCACTGATAACATGAGCTTGCAAAAGGCGCGTGTTTTTGAAAATTCTTTGCTTGAGAAGGTAGATCATGGGCATATTTTTCTTTTTTTGGGGCTGTTTTTTCTTTATTGTTGTTCGATGAAGCTACAAACTAATGATTTTCAGTTTTTTTGGTTCAATGGATTTAAAGAGCTTGATTATGGAGCCTGAGTAGGCTCAGACTCCACAATTGATTTTGTGATAATATGAGGTCATTTTCTGAGCTCTTTGAACTTAACACTTAATAAGGGTATAAAGCTTGAGTGTCTCTTTTTTCCTCAAGAAAATCTCGGCGAAAAGCCCTGCTTGTCTTCCATATTCTGAAAATATTGAGTGAAAGCTTCCAGCATGATAATTTGCATTGACGTTTTGGGGAATTCAGAGACTGCATACAAACTTTAATGATGTATGCTTTTTTGGGTAATCAATGTCTTATCACTTACGGATCAGGGTAATTCTACAATGTTGCATGTACACTCTTGGTCATTTCATCATTACTAGGTAATCTTTACAGTAATTCTTTGGTGCTGATAAACTGGACCTGTAATGTAAAGGAAAGGGTACGATAGATAGATGTTGTTCCTTTTATAACAGTACAATGGTTTTTAATTATGCATTTTGGCTGTTTTAGGGAGGTCTTGAGAAGGTAGGAACTGCTCAATATATGCAGATATATCGAAGCCGAGAGGTCGGGCAATCCTACTTAACTTCAATAGGAACAACATTTTTTGCTATTGCTCATGCACTGTGGCTGATGATTAAGATCCAACCTGAAGTGGTACTATATGGGTCTTGTAATTGATTATGATTTTGAGCAGATTCTAAATTTACCTTCCAGTGTTGATTGTGACTTCCTTAATATCTGTATTTCTTTCAGATTCTCTGCAATGGTCCTGGAACTTGCATACCACTCTGTGTAATTGCATTCATTTTCAAGGTTTGAACGTCTTATCTCTTGAAAACATCCATTATTATTCGTAGTCGACTGTTGAGGCTAGTATTTATAGACGATACTTAAGCATTTGTGTGGAGAATTAACTTGATATATTCTAGTAGAACAAGAAAATAGGAAAATGTATGTCCTTCTTTCACTTACCGTATGACAGTAATCTCTAATTCATCGTTTCAAATGTGCATTTAGGTTTTTGGGATAAGGTGGTCATCTATCTTCTATGTAGAGAGTATTGCCAGGGTGAGAAAGCTATCATTAAGTGGTTTGCTGCTGTACAAACTCCGAATAGCTGACCAGTTCTTTGTTCAATGGCCTCAACTGCAAGGGCAATACCCTCGAGCACATTATGTGGGTTGTTTAATGTAAACAATTTTTTCCTGGAAGTTTCACAGGGTCTTGAACTTTGTAAGTGTACCAAATATCTGTTGTTACTAGTCCATTTACTCAAAAGGGTAACCTATTATTTACCAGAGGAGTAAAATTTCTCTGTTCTTTAACATCCTAAGATAGATTCTGTAGAATATAGTGGTTCTAAGTAGTGGAAATGTACGACATGTTTGATAGGATGACATACACCATTTTTTGACATCTGTATTTATATCATCGCTCGATCTTAGTTTCTCCTCTGACCGGCTGATCTTAATTTCTTCTCTGACCGTCTGATATGTACCGCCTTTCCCAATGGATGGCATGATTTTGCTATGCACAGATTCATCATGCATCATCGGATGGCATAAAGCCGGATGAGTTACTCCGATCCATTCCGATACAAATTTAAGAATATTGATTGAGTGTTGAAAGGAAGGTGGTAGATATGGTCCTTGATTATATGAAAAATGTAAAACTTAGTCCTTATGATCAAAAGGTGTTGATGTATCTTCGGTTCTCCTCTGCATGTTTTTTATTTTGTGCAGACAAATCCCACGACGTGACCATCATTAGTTGCCTGGAATAGCTGGCTAACTATAGTCAGAATTGAAAATATATCCCCACTTGCATAAACCAACTTATTCACCCAGCAGAGCTAATCTTTCTTTCACCATTTGTGTTGCCTTAAGTGTTGGCTCATTGTTTTGAGAACCCTCTTGTAATCTGGTAAACAATTTGCCAACTAACCAAATCAAACCCTTGATTGTTTCCAACATGTAGCATCACTTCTTTATAATTTAACACACATGGAGGGATTTGGACTTGATAGTAGCCAATGTGATCCCCTCAACTTTTATTTAGGTGCTCAAGGGTGATACTCCCTCTATCTTTTTATCTAAGATCCTTTTACTTTTGTACAAAATTTAAGAAAAATTTAAACATATCTCATAAACATAATTTTCTCTCCAAGTTTTCTTACTTAATTTGGTAAAATGAGAATCAAAAAAAGAATTTCTATATTAGGAAAATGGTTATTAGATTAAGGGATGGAGGGTATTAAATATTCTTGCTGAATCCCAATTTTTTGTACCTATATTGATTTCGTATCATAATACATTCAATTTGGGTACAATTCTTTTTTTGCACATATAATTCTATTAGAACATATTGCATTGGAGCTAGGTATATTTTGGTTCAAAAACTTAATCAGCATGTATATTTTCTTTCTTAAGTACGTAAATCGGACTCACTAGTCATATAATAGAGGGTTAAAATGGTAAAATATTAGAATCACTGGAACCCATTTTCCAGCTGAGCAACAAGTACCACATGCGTTCATTATTCATGATGCTCAAAGATGGACATGCATATGCATAATGAAATCACAGCAAAGAGGATCAACCATATGCTAATGAAGTCAATAGAATAATAAAAAGAAACAATGAAACTACATATGCCAGATAAGAAATGCGAACCCACGTTCATGGTGGTCCTTAATTCAAACCCCCATCAAGGACTCCATCTGTCTTCCCTTTTATGTTTGTTCCTCTTCATTTTGTTCAATTACCATCATTTTTATTTGCTATAAATGATTCTTAGGTCCGTTTTAATTGTTCAAAATTAATAGGATCAAAATATAGTTAAGATTCAAGATCACGGACCATATATATTAACATGTATCAATATTTCTGAAAAAATTCATGTCTTATTGAGATAAGGGGGTCGGATAGTACTCTACCTTATCACTGTGATAACATGAAGATTGTTTTCGAGTTGATCCAAAGTGAAGCGCAAACAACTATATACTACGGAGTACTTCACAAAAAATAACAAATAGACTATTTTCGAATTAATCCGAGAGTCATATTGATTCGTGTATATGTCCAAGTGCCCGCAAATATTAAATCTGATTTCAGAAGACATGAAAACAGCAAGGACCATATATGCATATGCAAATTATAATACCCATTTATCACACAATTATACTATAGTTACAAGTTACAACCCACATTGTCACATATAACAAACTTGCACAGACACATAAATACACAAGACTAAACAATCATCGAACCCACTACCCTCCTAGTAAATAAATCTTATATTATTCTTTCCTTACACTCTCCCCACTACCTTTTCGAGTACCATTTGTTCAGTTTATATAGTCTCCCTCCTCAACTTATGTTTTCATAGCACAAAGGCAATAGACATACATTTTCTTGAAATGACAATGAGCATCAACAATGAACAAAACATGAGTGACACAAAAGTGTTTGTGGGTGGCTTAGCATGGGAGACACAGAAGGAGACTTTAAGAGTTCATTTTGAGAAATATGGTGAAATTCTTGAAGCTGTCATCATTTTGGACAAGGCCACTGCCAGATCCAAGGGCTATGGCTTTGTAAGTACTAGTTCAATTCCTTTAAAAAAACGGGTGTGAAACCTCGTTATTGCGAGTAATATCTGGTGATTACTAGTTCTTAAATGTATTAACATTATATTTTCTGCCATATTAGTCTAAAAATACTCTGTTTTTTTTATGAATGTATAGGTGACTTTTAAGGAGCCTGAGGCAGCCAAGAAAGCTTGTGAGGATGCCACACCAATCATCAATGGTCGTCGGGCTAATTGCAACCTTGCTTCGCTTGGTGCTAAACGCCCCCGTGCTCCCACCCCGTCGGCCTCTCCTCCACCCCCCCAACAAGGTATAAATCCAATTACAATAAAGACTTTTTTGGTGACAAATATGGAACGGAATAGAGGGAAAGGGTCATCAGTTGTGATGTATAATTTTATAAACACGAGCCATCTATGGACGCATAAAAGAATATGCAACATGCAAAAGAACATGTGAAAATTATATATCTTAAGTGCCATTTTATTTATCTCATCTATCAAATTGTAACAATATTTTAGGATATATGTATAAATATATATCAACAATTTATATGAACATAAAATTTAATTTGTTGAAGGATTCAATGTTGGACAAGCAAGAGGCAACAATGTAGCAAAAGCAGCAAATGTTGGTCAAGTGCAGTGGTACTATCCAACAGTGAGGCCAACTCCTATTGCAACCCCTTACCTTAATCGTCAACCTCTTCATGTTTATGGGTAATTATCAATGTTTTCATGCTCTCATACAGTAATTGATACAAAAATCCTAATAAAATATTTGGTGATCTGATTTTATCTTATTTCTTGCTCCAGATATACTCCAACGTACATGACAACAGATATGGGTTACAATCAAGTGAGTCATATTCACGTGCCACTCAATATATTTTAATTGGCATATACAAGTAGTTTATGCATGCTATTGTAAAAAAATAGATTTCATGTATCATTTCATATCCTAATTTTAGTACCAATTGGTGATACCATTGGTGACACATTAATGAAAAGAATTTGTATGAAATCTCGATGCATTATTTTGATAAAGAATATTAACATAATAATTTAAAGATCGTGACATGTTTCTTATGGAATACATAAATTATTCCCTTATTTTAAAGATTGTATCTAGGTTCTTACTATCAGTTACATGAATTTCATTATCAAAGTTTAATAATGGGAATGGCATATATATGTGTGTACATGACAATTATGTGGAGATTTTGATTTATTTATGGAAACACCCCATCTTGAATGATTTGTCTTCCACTATTAGAAGATTTGTTCACAGACAATGTTATAGACATTGATTTATTTCCTTTGTCACAAAAGTTGGCAAGTTTTTTCTGATCTCCATCACAAATGATCTTCTACATTGATTTGAGAACATCGAATGACCTAGTGGTTAGGAGGTCTTCCAGTGACTTAGAGGTTTTGATTTTGATTCTCATTGTAAGGGGCGGTGGGTGGGGCTTTTTTTTATAAAAAAAAAATCTTTTACATTGATTTATTTCCCAAGTTAATTTTTGTTTTCTTTTGTGGAAATTAGCACAAAATGCTAGGATACACAGGTGGGTCCTACATGAATGGACATTTCTCACAAGTGTACCCAGGTCAGCCTATGATGCCAATGAACCCTTTCTACCCTTACTATCAGTCTCAAACAATGGGGCTTCCTGCCCATATGTATCGCACCATTCCTGGCCCAATGACTGCAGTGCCTCCTATGATCCATAAGCCCACCTCCAGTGCCCCTAACCCAGGTAAATAAATTACTCGTCTCTAATATCACGTATAAAATCATACTTTACACGAATAAAATCATCTACATTATTCATATTTATCTCATTGTGTCTCTTATTTGAGTTAGTTATTATACAATATATATTATGAGCATCTTGATGAATCACGATGTAAATCGCAATGCATAATATATAATAAATAAAAGCATAGACATAATAAATCGTATATTGATCGCCGTCCTTCTTTGTGTTCTAATTGATCCGTCTAAAATCTAATAATAAGTAGAATTAGATGACTAGATTTTTTTTTTAAACGGGTAACCTGCCGTCACTACTCTTTAAGTGCGCATTGAGTAAACATCGGGCCGATGCAATAGCCTGCAAACCACCCTAGCCAATAAACCACACCAGGCAAGCCCTGTGTAACAGGCTCGATCAAGAAAGTGTTGGTAAATGAATCGAACTCATAAAGTGTTATGATAAAGTGTAATGGTATTAATTGAATTACTGAAATTTAATACTATGAATATTTGTACAGTATGCTTGGCTGTGGAATAAGTTCTCAACCAAGAGTCGAAGATTATGAGAAAGTTAGAGGCAAATATTAACAAGATAAAGGTGGAACTGAGCTGCTGATCAACAACAAATATAATTAGCTAGTCAAAATCTGCCGAGGCTCTATCTATCTATTCATCATCTTTAATTTCTCTTGTAGTATTATTGAACTATTATCTAGAAGTATATTTTTCCTCTTTTTTGAATTTTAATTCTTTCATTCATATTCTGAAATCTGAAGAATCAATTTGGTCAAATTCATGAATCCTCTCTATCCCCTACTCTACTACCTTCCTTGTATCTCAATAATGTTGTATTTTAAGGAACATAAATTAATGGTAACTGTAATATTCCGATCGAAAATGAGTAATGTGATAATTTAATATAATTGTATTAGTATTATTCATATTATTAAGATGTATATTTTTTTCCAAATTTTATCTCATAAGAATTTTAATATTAAAAATGCTTGATCTAAAGTAATGTTGAAACTGCAACGAACAAGTGAATAATAATAAAACATAATAAAAAGAATGGTGATGATTTACAAAATTAGAACATCAAATCTAATAAGGTAACAACTCAATATTTTGGAGCGAGACGTTACATTAACATAAGCTTGCCTTACATGTGCGCATGTGGCACGTATTTTGTAGGCCTATTTGATTCGAATAACCAATTGCACAATTTAAACAAATGCTGCCACGTAACCAGAGGTGATTCCACGTGGCGATCTCATGCATACACACAATATATTTGAAACAGTGGACACATCCTTTCAGTTTTGGCTTTTGGAGTAATTAAACTTCATCAATCGCTTCTCCACATAACTTCATTTCGCTCAATAATAAGTCATACCCATATTCTACAAGAATTTTCCATTTTCCATTTTCATAAACAGTTGTTAACAAATTAATAATATTAGGAGCCAATTTAATGGGTTCAGAAACGTTCGTGGAAGTTATTCTTGCAATACTAATCCCTCCTGTTGGTGTCTTTCTTCGTTATGGATGTAGGGTAATTATTTCTACTACTTCATTTTCATTCTCATACTTTAGTTTATCCCCTACTTAGATTACTTATAATTATACTTACTCAATTACTATATTTAATAATCGTCACATTTTTAATGTGTTATTTCTTTTTTGTGAAAAATATATCAAAATTTAGTATTTTGAACAAAGTTAGGAGTATTATATAAGTGTCCATTTTAATGTATGTGTGTTTTCATTTCCTATTAAGTCATATATTTATATTCCACTCGAGTCTAGTATAATGAAACAAATCAAAATGGTTGATATTCCGGAGGAGGATAATCGTGGATGTGCCTATGCTTGAACTACTACATGATAGTTTTTGCATTTCAACTTGTGGCATGTTAGATGTACATTTATTTAACGTATTGTGTATATGTGTAGGTGCAATTCTGGATTTGCGTGGTGCTGACGTTATTCGGATACATTCCTGGGATAATTTATGCAATTTATGTAATAGTTGGATAGCAAATACATAGGATAATGTTACAGACAGAACCTAAATTAACAATTAATACAAATTTCACATTCATTCTTAATTTCATTTCCCATGTCTCCTCCTACACGTATATGAATGAAGTGGAATTTCTATTTTTGTTAATTTAGTAGGGTGTGTTATAAGGATAGTACTTTAAAAACAGATTATCTGTCCTTAATTTGTGAGTGTGTTTTATTACTGTATTTTAGATGTTAGGGGTTAAGTTTCACTCCTCTAATGTGCAAAGTAGTTGCTTCGGTTGCTAATTATTTGAATTTTTATTAATTTGTGAGTGTGTTTTATTACTGTATTTTATGCCTTCTATGTGCTCGAGTCATGAGTGTGCTTCTAAAGGGTCTCTTCTAAATAGGGCCTTATTCAAGTTCCGGGCTGCCTTACCGGTTACCACCTATAGCCTATAGGCAGCTTAGAAGCTTAGCAAAATTTAGACCCTCAATTCATTGTAGACTCGATGCGATGCGCTGTGCTGTGACGATTCGACTCGTACACAACTCTAAGTATACCACATCGGACTCTTGGATGGATGCGTCGTTGCTATCTATTGTCCAACAATCTAGACAAATCTACCTCGATTATTCTCCAACAATCTAGACAGACTCATGTATAAAATATCATCACACTATTCGACTTAATATCCATCAAATCCGACTTGTTTGTACTTTGTAACATTGTATGTTTTATTTTCGTCGATCAAATGTAATTCGTTATCCATTTCGATGTTGCCCCATAAACTCTACTTTGCACACCTTCAAATGCATCCAACTCGAACTCGAGTAAACAAAATTTTAAACAAACTTGTATCCGATCAGATTTGATACATGATTGAATTGGACTTATTAACATCCCTACATGGCTACATTTATCAAACCCAACATTCTAACAGGCCGAACTAGCCCCGAAGTAATTAAACCTCAAATTTGGACAAAGAATTATACCTGAGCTGTACAGTGTTGCCCATTATAAACCAAAACCTATGTAATAAATATGTATAAACCCATCAAACAACCACCACCTCCACCTCTACCACCACAAGATATGACCATCCTCACTCCAAAACCACCACTAAACCCCACCACCTTAGTCCAAACAATCACCACCCTCCTCACCACCCCCCACACCCCCACACCCCAACTAACCCTCTACCTCCCCACCTAACCCCACATATCACTCATCCTCTCCTCCCCCACCTCTCCCCCACCCCACCACCCTTCTCTCCTTCTACACCTTCTCACCACCCACCTACAGACCTCACCTCCACCCCTCCTCTCCCTCCCTCCTCCCTCCTCTCCTCCCTCCTCTCCACCAACAAATTCCACCAAGCAAAATCCCTTCTTTTAACCTTCATACCCTCAGACCACCCCCATCACCACCTCCATAAACACCTCCTCCACCCCTCCTCACAACTACCCAAACCGTCGAAGGCCTTGCTCGACACGTGTATTGCTGCTTATTGCAAATGTGGGCACCCTTTTCTTGGGGTTTACATTTTCAAGAAAATGAAGAGGTTAAGTTTGAAACCCAATTTGCTTACTGTTAATACACTTTTGAGTGCTTTGGTAAAGTACCCTTCTACTAATTGTTCGATTATGTGTAGAGAATTGTTTAATGATGCTGTTAGGCTTGGGGTTAAGTTAAATTCGAATACGTTTAGTATTTTGATGAAGGCTTATTGTATTGAGTTGAAGTTTGATGATGCTATTGGTTTGTTGAAGACTATGGGGGAGTTTGGTTGTGAGCCGGATAATGTGAGTTATAATACGATATTGGATGGGTTGTCAAAGAAGGGGAGGTTGAATCAGGTACGAGATTTGTTGGCGGATATGAAGGGGAGGGGGTTGGTTCCGAATAGGCATACGTATAATATATTGGTTTATGGTTATTGTAAGATGGGGTGGTTGAAGGATGCGGCTAAGATTCTTGAATTGATGACACAGAATAATGTACTGCCGGATGTTTGGACTTATAATGTTTTGGTTAATGGATTTTGCGGTGATGGAAAGATTGAAGAGGCGTTTAAGCTTTTGGAGGAGATTGAGAGGTTGAAACTGTTTCCCGATATTGTGACTTACAATACGTTGATTAATGCATTTCTTGAGGAGAAAAGGAGTCCTGATGCGTTTGAGTTGCTTGAGCAGATGAAGTTGAAAGGAGTGAAACCGAATAACTGTACTTACAATATTATTCTTAAGTGGTATTGTCGGGAAGGGAAAATGGATGAAGCTTGTGATAATATAAAGAGAATGGAAGAGGGCGGGTTTTCACCTGATTCTGTTACCTACAATACTCTTATAAATGGTTTCTGTAGAGCTGGAAAGTTGGACGTAGCATTTCGGGTGATGAATGAAATGACGGGTAAAGGTATGAAACTAGATGCTGTTACACTCAACACTGTTCTTCGTATCTTCTGTGTGGAGAGGAAACATGATGAAGCCTACGAACTACTTAATAGTGCTAGGAAGAAAGGGTATATTGTTGACGAAGTGAGCTATGGAACACTTATTGCTGGGTATTGTAAGGATGAAAATGTGGAGAAAGCTATGAAGATTTGGGACGAGATGAAACAGAAAGGGGTCATTCCAACTGTTCTCACCTACAATACTATTATTGGAGGGCTCTGCAAGTCTGGTAAAACTGCAGAAGCAATAAATAAGCTGAATGAGCTTTTGGAGAGTGGATTGGTCCCTGATCAAATCACATATAACACAATAATTCATGGATACTGCTGGGCTGGGAACCTTGAGAAAGCTTTTCAGTTTCATAACAAAATGCTTGAGCATTCGTTTAAGCCTGATATATACACATGCAATATTCTTCTTCATGGCCTATGCAGGGAAATGATGCTTGAAAAGGCTATAAAACTCTTCAACACGTGGATTTCCAGAGGGAAAATTATAGATGCTGTAACCTATAATACGCTGATATCGGCCTTATGTAAAGATGGCAAGTTGGATGATGCTATGGCCCTTGTTTCTGATATGGAAGAAAAAAAATTAGGGCCTGACATTTATACTTGTAATGCCGTTTTGGGTGCACTTGCTGAGGCTGGAAGGACAAAAGAGGCAGAGGACATTATTTTGAAAGTGGTTGAGACGGGAAGCATGCCTGAAGGCACTGTATTATCACAAAAAGGTAAGCTGCAGGATCCGCCGACTGTTGAGTCTGCTGAGAATTCAGATAGTGGTTCCGTGGTATATTCAGAACAAATTATCGAGTTTTGTGCTCAAAAGAAATATATTGAAGCAATGCAATTGTTGAAAGAGTTAACTGCAAAAGGTGTCACTGTTAATAGATCTACCTATATGACATTAATGAATGGACTCATTAAACGGAAAAAAGGTACGATGAAGGTTGACAAAATGTAGATTGTTTGTTCCCAAGGCTGGAAAGTTCTCCAGGTACATTTGGTATCTGCATAAAGATTTCTTGCACAGATGATGTCTCTCTTTCTTCTCCTAATGTGGGTTGACCTCAAAAGAGGCCATAAGTCATACTTCAAGGCATCCGCTATTTCCTTCGCGAAAATAAACTGTATACCGTGCCAAAGGAAAGCAAATGAAGCTGCTCAGTGGCTTGAATGAAGGAAAGCTGCTAATTGGCTTCGAAAGAGCCCATACCGAACTTTACTGACTCAATACTGGATTTTCACATTTGAAGAAACTTGCAAGGTTTTTTGGATGGGAATGCAGGTACCTAGTACCTATTAATCCAGATTAATTATGCTTTATCTGTATTAATAGACAGTAGTAATTAGTATAGCTGTGTGATATTTCTGTAGTTTGGTACAGTCACCAGTTGATCTATTAAATATGTTCCAATTCATCTGTTAGTCAATGAGTAATATATTTAGTTGAAAGTTGTTTAACGAAGATTCAACATCTTTTAAGACAAGAAAGAATTATATAAGGCTTGTTCTGGTTGCAATTGAACTAAGTTTGATCAATTCTTGAAGAAGGAAAAGGATGAAGATGGAAGTAATAGTGAATAAACAAAATGAAAAACACCACCAAAAGAAAAGTTGAAATCTATAATTTTTCTATAACATGAAGAAATTATCCTCAAGAATTAAACATGTGATCAACACATAAGTGCTTTGTAAACTTTACAGCACCAATAATTTACAAGAACACTATGTCTTCCTACTATATAATTCCAATTAATAAAGCCACCGATGGGAGCTACTGAGGCGACCATCGATGACAGCTACTGAGGCGACCAGCGAAGCCGCTGATGAGAGCTACTGAGGCGACCAGCGAAGCCGCCTCACGACTTCACCACATAAGTCATCATGAGCTCAAAAAAAACTAAAAATTTCCTAGCAGAGGGGCAATTATGACACACCTAATTGCTCTCCTATTTCATGCAAGCAATGGCGACCCCTTCCAAGGGAATTCAGCAACATCGCTAGTACATGTATCTGTTTTATGCATAATTAACATGTTAAAAGTCGACTATAATAATATTCTCGAGTATATTTCGATCACCAAAAGTTGAGGATGAAGATCCGCGACTTCTGACATCCAAGAGTAATCAATCCATCTTTGTTGGCATGACTATGGTGGTGTAATTGGTGTTAATGCTGAAGAACCTGCCAATTCTGAATCACATAGTCTTCTCTTAGGTCTTGATTTACCATTTATACTATCCCCACCACATACTATTGAAAATTCACATCCAAATGCTTTGCCAAAGCAACTAAATGGCCGATTATTACCACCACCAACATGCCTTTTTTTATTCATACTAGTATTCTTTTTTGATTTCATATAATTGATAATCGAATCATTATTGTTTTTAGAAGCACTTGATGATGGTAATTCAGTTCTCCACCTATCAATCTTTGATCTTAGCCCTTCAACATCTGACTCCTCTGTTTCCCAATCTCCTAATATAGAACTCCCTGGATTTCTTGCCACACCTATTGGTGTCAATATCAACCCTCTAGCAACTGCTGCTGCCACCACTGATGAAGACGGCCCTATGTCCGACGCACCTATCTCGGATCCATTCACCAATGAGCCATTCACTGATGAACCATTGTGCATGGAGCCATTCACTATTGAACCACCAGTGACAATCAAGCCAGCATCAGAACCAGCAGCCTGACGAGTTGAAGGAGTTCCCTGGTTTACCTTCTCCTTTGTGGCCAACTCTGTTCGATCGCTATTGGTATGCCTTAACTGGATCTTCTCTACCTCATTTTCTTCCTTTGGACCACCCAGTTTTTTCTCGGAGCCTCTCCTATTAGCATTCTGTTTATACATTTGGACATCCATCAATTCTTGAAACCCGACGGCTGAAGCACTAAGGTCCGTGTAGAGAGGCATTGACCTCATTGTATTGTCCAGCAATGAAACACACACGTTTACTATCCCCTGAGGGCGTCCTGAACGACGCCTGATTTGCAGGGCAACGAACCTCCGGGTTGAGGTCTCTTTTGCACGAACTGCTGCAGGAATCAGATTGTTGATCAAGACTCGAACAGATCCCACATGTATATCTTTCAACCACCCTAATGCATAGATTTCAAGCATCACGGCTGATGTTTCAGAATTCAAGAAATCATCGTCAACACGGAATACAAATTTGTCATTCCATGTGGGGTTGATTTGGCCATGTTGGTCTATTCTGGTACGCAGTTTTCGTTCTGTATGTATCCATGTCATTGCATATGTCCTTAGTTTCTTAGAAACAGGGGCAAGATCTTGGGCTGATATGACAGTTAGCTCCAAGAGCTGAAATGGAGCATGACCCATTTCAATTATTTTCTTCAGCCTGTCGACAACGACTCGTGGCGATGACGACTAGGTGAAGAAGGAAGACCATGCCAATTGTGGTAAGAAAACTTTTTTGTGTAAATTTAGACACGAAAATGAGGGAGGGGAAAGGAGCTGGTTATATATGGAACTTATCTTCCATCAATTTCTGTATTGTTGTTTAGTGTATCAGAGATTTTGGCTCTTTCCCATTAAGGAAATCAAATGACAAGTGGTTGGGAAATAGTTTTCAATGGATTACCATATATTTGAGACACAATTTTCCACTTTTCATCAACAGATCTCTTTTAAAACTCTTTATGTGGCAGATATTGAAATACTTTATCTACAATCAAAAAGTTCCAATTGCTGCAATTTTTTCCCCACTGGCATCTTCTAGATCAATGTAATTAAGGAGTTATTAACAGACATACATTTTGTACTAGTGGATTCCTAAAAAATTCCAGCTATTTCCTCCAAATACATACATTCCTTTTCAATAAAAGAAGGGGTTGAAAATAGCATGATTCTTTTAATCTAATGCCTAACAATTTTTATACTACTTTCCAAGAAATTTGATTTATAGAACAATAAAGCTAGTAGTATTTTCAAGGGCATTGAGCATTTTTTCCAGGTCCACCATAGTAAAAATGTGACCCCCATTCATTGCTATAGGAGCTCTTGATATCATAGCAATTTGAGTTCTCAGCCAAAGTCGATATGTCTTGCACTGAGCTCAAACTGTTGTCTGAGTCAACAATCTCCAAGTTCCTGAAATAGCTTGCTTTTCTGAAACCTTCATCTGCAAAATGTCCTGACCCCATTTGAGTGGTTGTGTGCTCACCATTAGCCCTCGAGTTCACCACCTCCCCGCCCCATTCCACCATGGTCGCCCTGTCGGCTAAGTGTGTGAACAACTCAGCAGGCCAATAACCTACTAGAGTATCGTCACCAAAGCTCATCCACCAGTTACCTATCTTTGGATCCTGAGTTTCATAAAATTATGTAAGCCATTCAAATAAAAATGATGGGGGTGATTTTTTAATGAAGTATAGTAAGGTTGTGTATTATCCGATCCTTCTCCTACGTCATTTAGGAAGGAGCCTCTTAAAAGACATTGGATCACGTTAATGTTAATGTATACTTAGCTATGTAAGATGACGATGTAGTTATTGTATACCTTCCAAATGAGGATAGTTATGTCAAACTGATTTCCATCAAAAGAGGAAAGTGGAGAAATGGCAGCTCCAATTGCAATTCTACTATTTGTCTGCACAAATCCTGAACACAAGAGGTTGTAGCATCCCGTTGCCTGATATGAATCACTCTGTGATATTTTCATAAGTTAGTATTTATAATCCAATAGCATATCTATATCAAACGCATTTGATGTAATTTTTATTAACATATAAAAAATGAATCCGATCATTAGATTGTTTTGTTACAACGAACTTACAAAGTCAACATATCTTAATGAATACAATAAAATTTATGGCTAGAAAATTTGTGGAGTATAATTTTAGATATATTCATCAATGACATTATCAAATGAATCCATCATGCCATCATAACAAGACATTATATTGCATGTGGTTCAATGCATGTAAGTGATCTCTACTAGCATTGTCCAAATTTTTTTAGCTAAAATTTTATTCTAATAAAGATTAGAAGAGGGAAGATTATATGCAAACAAATGCATACGTTGACCAGACATTATCATGCATGATAGATGTACGTAAATGAGTCAGCCATATTAAATTGGTAATAAATATACCATGTTGATGATTATTGTGTTGTCACACAACAACAAGGTCATGTGCTCCAGTAGTGCACTCATCAATTTTATCTTTCTTTATTTATTACAACAAAAAATGGAGCTGAGATAGATACAAGATGGCATCAATTTTCCAATATTGGTCAACAAATAAATCTATCAAAAGGTAAATGATATCATCACTAAATTAAGTAGATTGTTGAAAGTTATTGGAGGTAGCATTTTGTTTTACAACAAAATAAACTATTAGGACACTCAGAAGTCAGAATGAGAGGGGTAAAAAAGCAAGATTTTATTATTACCGTCCAATATGTGAAGAGCCTTGGCTTGTTGTCTCCATACAGCTCCGGACTAACCTGACTAGTATAACAGATCAAAGCTTCAGAACTCAAATTAAAATCCACCACTTAATTTTTTGATGAACTTTCGATTATGGATAATTTTAAAAAACAAAATTAATTCAATAATATCAATTATAGATTAAAATTCACATTAACATGCCTTAGCGTCTCTGAGGTCCCACTTTGGTTTCAAATTGACGCAAGAATGACGTGCAAACACTATCTACTACTCCCTCCAATCCACATAATTTATCGTTCAAGAGCATGGCACGCTTATTAAGGAAGCAATGAAATTACTCTTACGAGCTAATGATTACATATCTACAAACTTTAAATGCAACACTACTTTATTGGTCAAGCAGTCAATTATAATGAAATTTTCAATAAAGTAAAATTAGGGGTTAAAATGGGAAAAACTAACCAATTTACATATTGGACACCGTGAAACGTCAATTATATTGAACAAACACAATTTTACTTAAACGACAAATTTTGTGGATTGAAGGGAGGAAAAGGTAAAATATTTTGAATTTGATGAATTAGGGGTTTCATGGATGTATTTATGTGGATTCATGGGAATTGGATGAGAGGAAAGAAAGAGTAAGTAAACCTGCCAGCCAGCTTCAATGCTGTTGAGATCTGATCCATCAAAAGATCCAGAGAGTACCCAAATTTGTGAGAGGCTAAATTCATTCACCACTTCCACCTCTGGATTCCACACATTTATAGTAGCTTTTGCACCATATACCTCTTCTGATGACCCTGTAAATGCTATTGCATGCTGCACCCAACCATTTTCAAACCAATTAATATTTCTTCGTCCAAAAGATTGTACAGTTTGATTTTCAATAATTATCCGAAAAAATACCTCGTGACCATTTCCACTAGTTACATCAGACGCATCAACACGCTGCAGTGAAAGATGAAACGCGCCACGTTTCTTCTTGCCGAAATCATACAATGACTTTGCTCTAAGTACATCATGCACCCTGCTCCGCCTTATAGGCACCGTGCCCTTGGGGCAACGCTGCCCTTTTTCGTGCCATATTTGCCACGCCACATCGCTCCACCTTCTACTACTATTGTTATTTATGTCTCTAACTTCATCTGTTTTTACCATTTTCGTCTTAGGCACTTCGGGTGACACTTTCTGTTATGTCGACCAAATAAACATCCAACAATGTTTTTATTCATCTTTCTAAAAGCTCACAGTACTGAACAAAGAATGATGTATGTAAATTAATTTTTAAATATGGAAAGAAAATTGATGAAGACGTACTAAAAGGTAGTTGGTAGTTGGAAACAAAATAAATTCTGAACTATAATTTTATTTTTTCAGATTTTAGTACCTGGATTTTGTGATTCTTTAGAAGGGGATGATCAAAAGCTGGCTGTTTCTTTTTATGAACACAATCTATGATATCTCCATCAGGGCTCTGAAAAAAAAATACAAAAAACATGAAAAATGTACATGCATTAGTATGGAGTAATATAGTATTAAGTGCAATCTGTTCATTAAATAAAGATAAGAAATACCTCAATGGTGAAGACAGGAGGCTTGTTGATCTTATTAAGATGCTTCTCAATTCTTGCAAATCTCAAAGTGCTCACTTGTCTATATTTTGTGTAGTTTAAGGTTGCAGAGTTTGAGGTCCCAAAGTGAAGAAAAAATATACTCAAGAATAGGGGTAATAAAACATGACATGATTTTGAAAATTCCCTTTTTCTCAAATTTGAAACAGTACATTTCATTCAGGTGGACTTGCATGAAGAGAGGAGGGGGTCAATTAAGATGTGCACACAAATTCCAATACATGGAGAATCATGATTATTGTCTGCATCAGATGTTTGAGGGATTTATTATGGAACATACTCCTATCAATGTTGTGGAGTTTGGAGAAAAGAAAAGGGTGCTTTGAAAGCTACTATAAAAGCACAGACCTACCCATTCTCTCAACAGACAAAAATCCACCTCCATCTTTTATTGTATCCTACTCTTTTAACACATGAATATTTTCATCTGCCTCTCTGCCATCACACAATCTTGGCAATTAATATTCCTCCTACCTCTTTTTGCTTTTCTTCTTTGCTTGCTTGCTTGCTTTCTTTCCTTGCCTTCACTCAACTCCACTTGTTAGTTGTATATCTTAATAGTCAATACAACTTGACTCATCTTTTGTTTTCATCTCAATTTCCATTTAATTAGTTGACTTGCTTCCAATGTTGAATAACAATATACCATTTATTAGCTTCATATGATGTACAGTAAATCATCACACCACATATTTTGAAGTTAATTAGTAATATATTAAATTGTATTCTTGGCGTGGATGAAAATGAATTAATATGTAATATTTAACAGATATAATATAATAAATTTATGTGTTAGCTATAATATATTTGCTTTTCTTCTTTACTTCAAATAAATAAATTGAAAAATATTCAAATAGTAAGGTATTTTTTAAAATTAGAATAAATATAAATTTTCTTCTTCTATTTGAATGAAAATTTGAACAAATATTTTAGATTCAAACCACAAAATAGATATAATATAATGTGAGGATTTAAATTTTATATTTTTGAAGAAATGATATATAATGAGATCGATAATAGAAATAATAGTATCAATTTTTTAAATATTTTAATATATTCTTTTTTAGGTGTTATAAAATTACATTCTAAAATTTAAAGTACATATAACTAAGATTTTCATTCTTCACAATTTTTGAATTTATCAAAACATTTATATATAACTTAAAGTATACAACTTAAGTTTTTAATAGTTTCATCTCTATCAAAAATCGTAGAATGTTGTATAGAAGATACATTCATAATTTATTAGAATCGATCGTGATTAATCATAATTAGGATAAAACATACTAACATCTCGTTTAACATGTATTTATTTATGTGTACTATCTTTTTGTAATAAGTACATAATGTCAATTTTTCTTTGCAAGAATCATTGAGAATAATATTCACTTATACTTATTTTAAGTTTTATAGAATTCAATCTATGTTTAGTCCTCCAATTAATCTTTGTCAAGTATTTTAAATTTGTAGAATTAAATCTCTATATATACATAATTGAGTAAGTATTAAAAAATATGAGTTAGAAATATAACTAAGCTATTGAGGATTTTTATAGATGCTTATGGGATAAGAAATATAATATAGTTTTGTTTATCTTATTTGTTAAACTCATACAAATCCTCTTTTTTAATTATGATTTATGATCATGAAGAATGTTAATTTTAATTCAAGTTCTATTTATCATATCCAAAAATATCAATAATATTTTTTCAATTTTCAAGAGACTCCAGTATCTTTTGATACATTATTATAATAAGATAATCAACATATCAAATTATATGCATAATAATAAAAAATAAATATTACATAGAAAAATAATCAATCAAAAAATTACTTATAACAATTAATAGTTAGATGCCGTTCATCACAATGCAAAACTCTAATTGTCATAATTATTTCTTATATAATATATATATGCATAAAGGGAAGGAAAAAGAAATATAGTATATATAGAAAAAATATTTTATGTGTTACATGTTCAAAAAAATAGAAAAGACAAACCATGCTATCGTGTCGAAGATGATGCAATCACAAGGGTCCAACTACCTTGTCGATAACATTAATAATAAAGAGGTTTGTCGGGTTTGCCATTATTGGTGACGAAGAGCTTACTATTAGTGTCATTAACAAATATGAGAGAAATTGATTTACTTTTTTTAGAGAACATAATGGCTTGCTAGCTAATTGTATCTATTTATACAATTACTTTCTTTAGAATGTATTTATTAATTTTAATCATAAAAAAATATTTGAGAAAGTAAGAATTATCGTTGTGTAACTTTCAAAAGGTGGAATAGTAAGAGATTGTAATTCTCAACCACTATAAATTGTCTTGAACTATAATTTTAATGTGTTTTATTATCTTGATATGAAGTGCATATATTTATTTACTTATATTATTTTTAAGATCAATTACTATGAGATACTAAAAGTATTGTAACTCCCAATCACGATAAATTGTCTTAAAATATAATTTTAATGTGTGTTTATTATACGTGATAAATGATAATTTGTTTACCTATTTTATTTTAAGATCAATTACTATAGAATACTAAGAGTATTGTAACTCCCAATCACTTATAAATTGTCTTAAAATATAATTTTTAATATATTTTATTAACTCTTGATGTGTTTATTTTAAGATCAATTATTATTTATTTCAATAACAATCTCAATATTTTAGATTATTTAATAATAATATTGACGATGATAATAATATATAATTTTATTTATAGTGAAGATTCAAATGTAGTCTACAAGTTGGAGTATTAATTTGGACATGACTCATACATGAGCCTTATTTAACAATTATCCAACGACAAGCAATTAAAATAAATTAAATTAATAATTTCTTATTATATTGAATTAAATAAATATTAATACTTCATATTACATTCATATTAGAAGTCACTTTTGATTTTGGGAGCTAAAATGTGACATTGATCATTCACATATAATTTTAAAGTATATGCTAAATAATTTTGATAATGATTTTATAGATTTGAGTATTAATATTTTTATAATCTTTGGTAATATAATAATGAGTATTCAATTTATGACAATATTTTTCATTCTATGTCAATAATGTTAAGAGGCCAAATAATTATGCAATAAGGCAATTCAATACAATGTTTACTATTTACAATGGTACATATTTCATTTCATTCATTACGATACAACTTATTTTTGAATTTATTGTATTTTGTCATATCTTATGTATTGATTAATAAATGTAAACTTAAAAGCTGACATAATGAGTCATGTAACTCCCAAGAGATAGCAATAATTTGTCTTAAAAAAATTTCAATGAGCTATTATAACAGGTCTTGAAGTGAAAAAATACATAAATTTAATTATTTATTTAAATGTAATTGAAGTTTGATAATCATTACAAAGAGCTATTATAACCGGTCTTGAAGTGAAAAAATACATAAATTTAATTATTTATTTAAATATAATTGAAGTTTAATAATCATTACATTCTTTGTGAGTAAGCTTAATTTGGGCAATTAATTTAGGCCTTACAAAAATGGAAGAAACACAATTTCACATTCACACTTTTATAAGGTATATAGATTCATATTTACCTCCAATTCAAAATATTTGTCGTTCTCAGAAATCAAGATGAAAAAGACTATCAATTTCTCTTACATTATAATTTCAAAAAATCTAAAAAAATAATATTATGAATCTATTTTTAAAAACAAATCTAATTATATAAATTTTATATTCATTAGAATAATAAATAATAGTAATTGATGGTCAAAACTCTACCTCGATTTAAATAAATATCTATATCTAATATTTATATACATAAAAACAGCTCATGAAAAAGTTACAATTTTATGTACATGACTCTATTGGATAATCAAAATAAATAATTATGTTTATGTTATTACTTCATTCTAATTATGTTTCTTCCATTTTATGTTAAGACTAAAGTGCCCCCTCTCACATAAAACTAATTACAAAGCAATATTATTTACAACCAATATTGGAGGTAAATAAATAATTGTATTTATGTATTTACTCCATAATACCTCACATTAAAATGTTTGGAAGTTACATGATTCTCATTATTTCACCTTTTCATAGTTACACAAAAAATAGCATATTATTTGTTCTATAAATACCCATTATTTTATATTAGGTATTATGTAATTTCAACGTCATAATTCAAATAGCAGAGAAAGATTTCAATATCAACTTCTATTCATTTTCTTAGAATGATTCATATGCATATTGTTAGCCATTTTGGAGTATAGAGAGAACCAAAAGCTTCAATGATTATAGTTAACCATTTCTATATTTTCAACCATTAATAGTTATTAGGTAATTTTTTAAATACTGTTTATATTCTTTAAACAATTATTCTAGATTATTCTAAATGAAATTATATTATCAGCATGTTTTCTACGACTCTATTAAAACATAGAAATCGATGAAAGGCGATGGAAGATGTCAGTATATTTTTATATTTTCATTAAATATTTAAATGAATAAACGAAAATATTCATTGTGATTTGATGTTTACATTTAATTGCTTTTATTTTACTGAGAGTTAACATTGAAGTTGTTATACTTTTGATGGTGGTAATAAAAACCAAAAAGTTGAATATAAATAAATACAAAAAATACATCCTTTTGAATTAACTAAAATGAGATTATAATTTATGCATGTAAGTGATCAATTCAAATAATGGTTATCAAACTATAATAATAATTAAATAATAATGAGAATTAAAAATCATTAAACATAAAAACACCTCTTGAAGAAGTTACAATTTTATGTTGCATGACTCTATTGGATAATTAAAATAAATAATTGTGTTTATGTTATTACCTAGATTTCAATTGTGAATCATAATTAAAATATTTGAAAGTTACATGGTCTCATTATTCAACTTTGAGAGTTACACAACCAATATTGAAGAATTAAAATAAATAATTATAATTATGTATTGACTTCATAATAACTCACATTAAAATGTTTGGACGTTACATGATCTTCATTATTTTAACTTTTTCATAGTTACAAAAAAAATAACATATTATTTGTTCTATAAATACTCATTATTTTATACTAGGTATTATGTAATTTCAACAACATACCTCAAATACCAGAGAAAGAATACAATATCAACTTTTATTCATTTTCTTAGAATGATTTGTATACATGTTGTTAGCTGTTTAGATAAGAAGCTGAAAGCGAAGGACATTATATTATAACACTACATATCTCAGTAAATTAATTTTAGGTAATTTCTCAAAATACTATTTCTTCTTCAAACCATTTATTATGATTCGAATTATATTATCGGTATGTATTCTCTGACTTTATTAGAACATAAAAATCAATGAAAGATAGCGAAAGAGATGCGAGGCATTTTTCAAATTTTCCATCGAAACATTTAGATGAATAAACGAAAATATTTATTATAGTTTGATGATTACATTTAATTGATTTTATTTTACTAAGATTTAATATTGATGTTGTTATACTTTTGATGATAGTAATAGATATAAAAGATTTGAATATAAATAAATATAAAAAAACACATCATTTTGAATTAATTAAAATAAGATTATAATTTATGCATGTAAGTGATCAAGTCAAATAATTAAATCTAAGACTGTCAACTTATACTGCAGCTTGATGAGAAGGCTCCCAAAAATTTCTTTTGTAAAATTTATGTGATTTTTATATAGTCAATATTTATAATCTAAAATTAACTCATTTTCTAAAGTTACATAACTTTTTTAGATTCCATATTTGTAATAATAGTGTTTATGAATTTTTTAATTGGGTACACAATCATATACAATTACTCTCGGAATGAAGTAATACTATTTATTAATGAAATTTCATATATATGTATATTTTGATGAATTTAACTATTAAAAGGTGAAAATATATCTTCGAGAGAAAAATATGTCTCTTAACTCAAATATAAAGCTACTTTGACAACTTAAAACATTTGATAAAAACACTTTGAAGTTTGGAATATATCAATAGTCATTCACATTAAAGTCTAATGTCTGTATTCAACACAAAGTATAATAATGATTATTTTTATATAAAATCATATTTTTATTTTTTGATAATGAAGTATAAGACTTCATCACCATATTATGGTCAAGACTATTTTAAAATTAAATTATTTAAGTTGTAAGTCGTTCACCGTGTCTCGAACATGTATTATTAGTAATTATTAGTTACATGAGACCTCCTCCTCAATAATGTAAAGATTTGAAAAGGTTTGCAAAATTATTCTTTTCGTCAATAAAGTTAAATTTATTTTCAAAAAAATATAGGTATTTATAAGAAAATTACGAAAATAGTAAAATTTCAACATATGGAAGTATTTGAAAAACCCGAAATAATTAAATATTACAATTAATAAAAGTATAATTCAAAAAAAACAAATAGGACATTATTTAAATTTTGACATAAATTAGTAATAAATATGAAAAAATCTATTCATAATTTACTATTTAGGATTTGCAATCTATGAAATTTAATATTTTATTATTTAAAAATTCAATAAAAATATATGATTATATTATTTACCCAACCAATATATATTCCCAAATTTGTATTATTATAAATTATTTTTGTATTTTAATAGACTAAATCTCAAAAATGAAATTTATATTTTTTTCCTATAAAGTTGTCTAGTGACATGCATGCTACTAGTATACTATAAATGAATGGTATAAAGTTCTGAACTTGACAAACTTACTCATAAAAACTGAAATAAGTATATTATTCAAAATAACTCATTTCTCGGCATTACATTCTTTGTAGTTGTCCATCTCAATGAGCAGAAGACTATGACTTGGTTTCTAAAGCTTTCTGCTTACTGAAAACTATATGAGGAATAATACACTCTGATTGCTAAGAAATACAAAATACTAAACTAAATAACCATTACATTAGGTGATCACATAAGGAAGACAGTTGCGAGAAGAATCAAAATTAATTTACTAATTCACTATACAACAGAAAGTGCTAGAAATCACAATTGTTGCGAGGACGCATCGTAACTGGTACTAACAATATTTTGCCTGGCAGAAATAACTTTATCAAGAGTTTCATCTGGGACCTTGATCCCACTAGTCTCCAAGTCTGCAACTATAGCAATCGCAGCATCAAGTTCTCCGAGCTCAAGACACAATGCGATAACTTCATCATATAGAGGGCTGAAACAAAAACGATACATAATTAGTATAGTGATCAGAATTTAAATTATTTGAAAGCTTTATATGAAGTTAAGCACAATATCACAATATACCTGCGAATACAACTTAAGACTGTG
Organism: Lithospermum erythrorhizon; assembly: GCA_019722365.1. Lineage (NCBI taxonomy): Eukaryota > Viridiplantae > Streptophyta > Magnoliopsida > Boraginales > Boraginaceae > Lithospermum > Lithospermum erythrorhizon. Next base: position 840,617 of record JADFUC010001644.1, read on the forward strand.
AGTTGTCTGCAAGATAGTCAAGAATGCCAAAGGCATGGGAGCTCGTATTGCAGCACGTAGTATCACAGCACAATCTCCAATGGTTGGTGTCCCACCTAGTTCTATCACCTGGAAATCAAGCAACTTGTTCAGACATAAATGGTAAAGATAAATACGAGATCAGCAGAATGTTCCTTGGAAAATGGACAACTGAACTAGAAAATACATGTGAGACAACAACCAGAAACATGCAAGTAGTGTATAGTATAAAAACGACAGCAAGGAGTTTCGCATCCTAAGACACTTGATTAAAAGCAACAATTTGCTAAATGTTTAACCATAACACAGGTTCTATATTCAAGTTCTTGCTACAATATCAAACCAAATTTAGACAACAGTCCATTTAAGGCAGTTAGCAGGTTCTATATTCAAGTTCTTGTTACAATATCAAACCAAATTTAGACAACAGTCCATTTAAGGCAGTTAGTAGGTTACCTTCGTCATTATTTTAACAGCTAATTCAACTTCCCACTCCTGGGACCATCTTCGAGGAGCCCTGTTCTTCAGATCTTTCTCCCAAGTCCAACCCCACGCATCAGCGATTGTGTACATATCTGACACATCAAAAACTCTCCTCTTACTTAGCTCCTTGAAGGCTTCTTGTATATCCAAGGGAAACCAGTCCTCATCATTGTCATCCTAGGGCAGAAGAAATTAGGCCTTTTTCTTATCCATTAGTTATAAGAACTTATGTACAATAAAACTCAGGAATATTGCTCTTGTACCTCAAATGATGCTCGAGAAGCCCTTCTCCTCGCTTTTTTTGAAGAGCTTGTCTCCTGTTCGGAATCTTTCAGCAATTGCACACCTATCATTTGGAGAGGTTTCGCAGCTTCAACTTCCTTGTCCTTCACCCTGGTCTCATTACATTCAACTAACATCATATCTTACGACCGTCATGCCGCCCTCTTTTTCATCAAAATTTCAACATCTATCGGGAGGATCCGAGCTTCTCGATAATGGGTGCCATAAGTCTCATTTAAACCTTCTCCCAAAAAACGACGTCTCCAGAACTCTGTGTCCCCTTCATGCAACTTAATCCTTGAAATCAATTCATCTAACTCCTCATCCATCTGTTTCATCAATTTGTTTAATTTAAGGAGGCAGGCTTGTGCTAAATACTTGTAGAGGTGAGGCCAAGAGTTTTTTTCAATTAAAGTTTCTAGCTTTTTTGGATTTTAATCAAATTAAGCGGAAATAACAAACTACATGGGTTTGAATTAATTCGATTAAACAACTACCCAAACTCGAGAATGATTAGTCAAGTGTTAAACAATAAATATATAATCAAAACGAATAAAGAAAAGACTTGAAAGTAAAAAGATAAGGAAGAGACGATACACAAGATTTTCACGAGCTTTGGTTCCCCTATTGTTCGACCTTCGACTTTCCAACCTCGGGATCTGGTAACGATAACTAGCTCTTGAAAAATTGTTTGATTACAAGCAAACAACTTCTCACTCACTTAAAACTATTACATAAGCATGGCCTCTGATTAAGTGGCCTGTCTCAGTAGGATTTTAACTAATCACAGCAGACTAGGAACCCAAGAGACCAAAGGGAGTGAAATTAGGTAAGTCTTGGGTTCTGATGCAGGTTGATTAAGGTTAATCATAGCTTGGGGCTTAGATCTTAGTTGTAGGGTATGTGTTTGTGTCGTCTTTGTGAGGAGAGTTCTTTGCTTGTAATCAAACGGTGCTTGAGGCTGGTTATACAAACTAGTTGAAAATCGAAGAATCGGCCTAGTGAGCCAGAAGGCATCTTGTGTATGCTGCTTTACTTATCTGCTGCACTGGGGAGTAACAATGGACCTGTGTTGTTTAACAACAATAATCATTCTCGGGAAAGCAATGGTTGTTTAATCGAATATTCAAACACGTATTGTTGACTCGCTTGATTGGTAAAAACCCATTTCAAAGTTAGAAACTTTAATTGAAACATATTTCCAGCTCTAAGGTATATTTGAAACTAATAAGATATACAACAAAACAAGCAAAATATTATTGAGGTTCTCGTTACACAGCATGCCTAGGTAATATATTTAGAATATGAAAGAGAAGGAAAGCATGAAAAGTTCAACATTAACAAATACCTCTTCTTCTTCCTCCTCTACCGGAGGAACCCAAAGGGGGCGGCCTCTTGATCGGTTTATTCTTCTTGCTTTTTGCACACGCTGGTATAGCACATTTCTTGTTCCATCAGTTGGAAGACCTTGTGCTTCCAGCTCTTCTTTCAACTCTGAAACTATCATTTTACTAGCAGCTTTTGGTTTTAAAGCATTTTGCTCAGGACCTTTTAGAAGCTTCCTCAGCCTCTCCTCAACTCTAATGTAATCAGATTCTGATATATTTCCCAATATTGCGGGTCCTTCATTCAGCAGGGTTATCAAAAGCTTTCGGTGATGTAATCTTGACTCTTCAAGACATCTCTGCTTGAAAGAGGTCTCAATAGGATTTGAATAAGCAAACCCCTTTGCATCAGGATCTAGAGGAGTTTTTCCTCTTCGAGGGACCCAACGCTTACGGTCCCCTGTAAGTCCGCCTTCAGCAACATACCTGATAGGCATACCAAATTAAAGACTGTTCTGCTAGAATTAGGAAACTAGATGTTCTACCACACACAGATAATGCTCCAATTTTATGGGTATAACACTGAACTGTAATAACAAGCAAAACAGAAATTTCTTAGCAATATTAACATTAGATAATTCACCTGAAGACAGTAGAAAAGCTTATCTGTAGACTTTCAGGGAATCAACAGATGATAATGTCTCTCAATTATGCCCCCCTAAACACCCACCCAAGAAACATTACAAAAACCAGAAAAAGACACAACAACGAGCTTAAGAAACAAAATAGAACAAGTGGCACTTCCGGTAGCAATGGAAACAGATAATAGCACCCAACAACACCTTGAAGTGATACAAAAGAAATAAGTGGCACTTCTGGTAGCAGTAGATGCAAAAAAGAAATTCAAATAGGTTGATTATCCAACTAGGTTTACCAACGTAGTTTGTACTTCTCAATCTCTAAGAAGAATGAATAAATGAGTGGTGTTAGAGACAACAGTAGGTAAAAGCATAAAAGAGATGCCACTCATCTTTTAGAACAGTCTTAAGGTAGAAGCTGTCTGGGTAATCATTTGCATACAATCTACTTAGTTAATCAGATATCCGAATAATTATCACTAGAACAACACATTAAATTCATTCAAACTCATAACATACTTGAAGGGATTTGTAGAGTTAAATTTGGATATCAAATTAATTAAGTGGTGTATTTAGATATTCAAATGAACAACATAAACTTATTTGACTCCAAAAGTAATCTGTTTTACAATTCATATTTCAGCAGATAACATGCACAAAAGTTTCATAGCTTCATTTCAACGGAAAACTATTGAAAGGAAATGCTATAATGAAACCTTGCAATGTAATCAATCTCATATCCAAGTTCAGCTTCTTCTTGCAAAGGTTCAATCCATGAGCTAACCAACGACCGATATTTTCTGGTCAAGATCATGGCTCTAGGTGGGATTGATTGGTTATCCTTCGCCATAACTTCGAGAGCTTCTAGTAATTCCACAATCCGACCTGATTCAGGTCACATATCACAAGTTCAAATATTATCATCTGCCTTCTAAAACTGGCATGAAGGCAAGATAAATTATGTGGTCGTTAGGCTGATATTTTCAGCAATAAAAGTTCCAGCTTACAAGGAACCTTAATGCAAAAAAAAAGTTGGAAATGAAGATTTTTAATTTATACCTTTGTTTAAAAGTTGCAAAAGTAAAAGCTCAGCCCAATAATCTCTGTTTATACTACACATGTACCTTCTCTGCATAAAGCTCGGAGATACAAAGATAATGGATCACCATGATTCCCTTCATTGTGCAACACTTTCATTCCCCCCTCAAAGTTTTTAAGGGCACGAAAATGTCGGATGGCTTCTTTCACAACACAGTACTTGGTGAAGCACTCTACCAATAGTCTGTGTAAAACATTAAGGTCAATAAAGATACAATTATGATTCACTGCAAACTTTGAAGCACAAAGAAAAGTATGCATACAAAATTATTCTCATTCGATGACGCAAGCCATAACTATTTTAGAATGGCAGACCAATGTTTTACAGGAGCAGTTGTACTACAAAAGTTTTTAACTGGTGTGCATGCAATGCAGATTATTGTTGGACCAACTATTTTTTGGGGGGGTGGGTCAACATCATATTTAAACCCTATAAGCCCTTCACCGTAAGAAATCTTGTATAATAATTGTTCATAATATTATAAACGTGAGAGAAAAAGAAACAACTTCTTTCATTTGAAACTAAAAAAATGTAGGCTTGAAGATTCATCCTATCATCGTACAGAACAAATGCAGGTGCATGAACTCTACAATACCTAGTTAATTCAGATAAACACTGTAGTGTATAGTTCAATACATTTTAGAACAATATATTTAGAGAGCTACAATTAATCTAATGAGAACCAGGTGGCAGAGTCACTCAGCAAAACCTTCTCGCATATGCATTTACTTACTGAAAATAGTCAACACAGGTACCTAAAATGGCTGACTTGAGATAAGCTAATAAGGAAGGCTTAAGTACAGGGGGAATGCAAATCATACAAACTAAAATGATCACATTAAAGGAGCCGAAGACATAATTCTTACGCATAAGTTCTCACGTTAGGTTGCAGACGTTTATGGTCCTCAACCATCATCCCAAGTAACTCAGCAACATCTTGCACCCTACATGTCATTGACAGGTCAGTATTTGAATTTAAATTAGCAATCCCTTTACATTGAGCAACTCCTTTTATCGACTTGATCATGGAAAAAAACAGAGGAACATGTTTTATTTCAAAAAAGAACATACGTATACATGAAGTCTAATTTTGTTTGTTTTGTTTGAGAAATAATGTATAAACATTAATAAGAAAACAACAATTTCAACAAAATGAGGAGTTTGCTTTATCTCAATATTTTCAGGTAACAATATCTGGCATGAGTAACAAAGAGAAACAATAAGAAAACAAAATATTTGATGTCAATGTTACCTATCATAGGATTCAGCTCTTGTATACGCCTGAATTACCCAATTGTACGTCTCTGTATCAGGTTTCATATAAGCTGCCAGGGAAAGCTTAACATGAGTAAATATTTTAGTTCTTATGTAAAATAGTTAAAGGATAAAAGAGTACATATGAAAGGATAACTAATATAGATAAATGGAAAATCAAGAAATACAGTAGATATTTGAAACGGCAGTGGAAATGAAGAGAAATTACGTTGTTATAAATTGGGGAATACACTGCTATAGTGTTGTTGAAAAGGGGGATTTCAGATTGCAGTGATCGGAAACTAATTAGTTAGTGTAAATTATGAGTATTTATATAATTTAAACTTTGAAAGTTAAAAGAAAGTAACAAACCTTCACCATATTCCATATTTTCAAATGTTGAAAAAGAAATCTCAGGTATGCCGCATGTAGCCTGCAAAAGAACGAGGTTTAGCATTTGCGAGTAACTTTTTCCTTCAAAATAAGAACAACATGTAAACAGTATTCAATTGAACCGCCCAGGAGAAATACAATTTCTTAAAGTAGCACAATAAATAATTAGTTACTTCCTTGGAACTGTTAAACGAGAAGATGGTCAGAAATATAGGGGAAAGAAGCTCAAGGAGCAAGAGTCGTCAAAGTGGCAAATGTCTTCAACGAAACTAGTAATATATAAACGTGAGCTTGCATGTTTTAGCTAGCTAACCTGCACACTCAAAAGACAATTGAAATGAAAAGTTGTTGCCATTCTTCCAGCCGATTCCATTTCATATGCAATGGTTATTGCATTCGAGTGATCTCCAACTTTACAATCTTCTTCAATCAGCAGATCATAAATCTCATTTGTAGCTCTCAGACCCCCCTCGGCACCCCTTAGAAATACCTTATTTGCTTCTTCCAAATAATTGTTTCTCACTAGCTCTTCTGCTCAAAATTCGTGAATACATTAGAACCACGTAAACAGTAACATTAGCTTAATTGTCAAATTGAGTAAAAAAAGTAAATATGCAATACCAACTAGAAGGAGCCATGCTTGTCTAATGTCGTAGTTCATTTTCTCCATTGCTGCAAGAATTTCTAGTCCTTTCGTCGCCAGGCCTTTTGAACCGAAAAGGCGAACCAATGCAATAAATGTTTCATGGAGTGGCCGAAGACCTTCACATAACTCTCTCCTGAGAGCATGCATCTACATTAGAAGTGGGTGTGTAAGTATGGCACTATAATATTTGCAAAACCTCAACACTTACTAAACTATTTTACTACCCTTCTAGCATTTGCATAGTATATTGGAAATTCTCCATATAATTTATCCATGTTTTCTGTTCATTAATAAATGAAGACCTTCCGAGTGAATTAATAATTTGATGCTAATATCATCAACTGGCTTTAAGATGAAACTCCATAGATTCTTAACATTGTAGTAAAGTCAGGCTAGTTAATATCACGTGTAAACCTTCTAGTAGATCGAGTTACACCTGCGGATGGTATTGAAAAAATCAGTGGTGAATTAAGATATTCCTACTTCCTAGTGTATTAATAATATATTGGACTTTATCCATATACAATCAATTAATTTTACTCTATACTAATGCATTATTAACATTTAAAGTGTATTAGTCACTCAAACATAAGGCAAGATGAATGCATCATGCATAAACTTTAGAGTTATATGTACAACACTTTATTGATAGAGGGTCACGTGGGACTTAGCTAGTATGATTTAGTGGATGACGTGATTTGCAGGCTATTGATCTAGCAACGAACACTTATACCTTTGGTTTAACTAAATCCACTCACTTGTTAGTTGTACCTCACGTGTATGGTTCAACTTCATAACGTATAAATGACTAGGACGACAAGTAAATAAAAGGGAAGTCGAGTAACTATGACTCACGGCGCCAATTTGGTCACCCTTTAGAACATAGGATACAACGAGCCCATGAAACGAACGAGGCCCAGGACTAAGCCCAGCAGCAAGCATATCATAAATAACATCCGACACACCATACACGTCAGCATTTCTCGCTCGGACCATAAGCTCCTCCATGAACACAAACCTCAACACTTTCTCACCACTCGAAGCATCCGACAACACATTAGCCGACTCGTCTTCTGTCTTATGTTGTCTGCCTTGCTTCTTCCTACGTGTCCTCCTCGTTGCTGACGTGGCCAAAACGGCCACCTTTTTGGGACTGAATTTGAAGGGGGGGAGATTGAAATTTAGGGGAGGGGATGGTATTAAGGTGAGGATGCTCATTTTAGAAGTAGTAGTAAAGGAGCATTTAGTTTGGATGAGGTAAGGTCTAGGGGTTTAAGCTTTGGTCTATGGGAGGGGATTCGGGAGAATGTTTTGCTGCCTTTTTCTTAGCGTTATCGAGTCGGGTTCGGGTTCGAACGGGTATTGATAATTCGATTATGATGTACTTTATGAAGTCAGTGATTATTAGGTTGTTTCGGTTATCGAGCGATTTGTTAGCCGAGCTCCACTCGGATGTATGTCGGGCGGGCATCGAGTCAGGTCTTTTTAGTGGTATCGAGCGGTATTGGTTACATGGTTAATTTATACATAAAAATGTGTAAAATGTTATAAACGACTCGGGTTAATATGTATCGAGGGTATTTAACTATCATATATTTTGGTTATCAAGCAATACTTTCTATCCAAATCCGACTTGATAATCAATCGGACAAGTAATCAAATTGACTCAAAAACAATAACCTCATTATTATCACAAGGATAAAGTTGCATACTATCCGATCTTCCCTCGATTCACTTATATGTTATGTTTGGATCGTGGTGGATCAGGGATAGGGAAAATATTTAAAATTATTTTAGGCGAAGAAAATCAGGGAAAATAAATTAAATTGTTATTTGGATACAATAGTTTTGGGAAAGGGAGAACGAGTGAGAATATATTAAATTGTAAGGATAAAATTACTTTATTTGCAGTAACTTGAACTCTTCATCGTAATTTATATAAAAAAAAAAAAACCAACCAATAAAGGGGTATCTTTAATGACCATGACAAGTTGAAGTTGAAGAATGATGATTTATTTTGATTATCTCTATATAAACCACACTAACAAAAACAAAGCATTATCACTACACATGCTACACAACCATGCATACACTACATCATGTAGATTTACTCTTTAACTTGATTATACTACAATTATTTTGAATTTCGATTTTATCATTCAAATATATAGATCAATTTCTTTTTTTTTTGAGAAAAATCCTCCACTCCTAATATGATGAGAGTTGAATCCAAGTCTTTCGAATCTCAAAAAATATCCTAATCACTAGATCAATATGTTCTCGTCCATCCCTTCATTTTCACTTGTTATTAGTTCCAATTTTAAATTTTAACACTAAAAAATTCATACAATTTAAATCATGGAAGGATGTACTACAATATGTTAACAGAGGTTGAGTTGACGATGAAGGAGAAAGAGTCGAGCCGGAGTTACAATCAATGGAGGACGATCCAAATAATTCAGGCCCCGTCTTGAATTCATCCATCTACGTCTTCTTACTAATTCAACTATTTGTAAAAACTATACCTATTCAATTGGGACGGAATAATTTAGGGAATACATGTTGATTGAACCTCGACAATTCAACGGATATTAAACACATTATTCCTGTAGAAACAGGAAGCTATTTTCGAATTGATCTAAAACAAATACTCCGTAGTATAAAATTTGCTAATCTGTAAATATCATTACGGATCTAAAAAATATTTTTTCCGTTCCTTTTTAGTTGTCTTTCTAGTAATTTGTACATAAATAAAAAGTAGTCAAAAAATACATTAAAAATATAAAATATCAATTAATTAAAACTATATAATTGGTTGGTTGATAATATAATAACAAAAAGTAGTCAAAAAGTGTATTAAAAATGAAAAAATATAATTTTTTATGCTAGAAGGATAAATATTTTTTTAAAAAAAATTAAGGCTAGAAAGACAAATAAAGAGTAACGGAAGGAGTAGTTTATTGATAACCACAATCAACTAATATTGTAAGTTATAACTATGATAATATTTAACAACACTAATTAATTTATCTTAAAATTCTTAAACTTACGCTGCAATCAACAACCAACTATATATGGGGTTATTAAACTTACACTACAATTATTAAACTTACACTGCAATCAACAATCCACAAACAACTATACATAAATGATCTAATCTCATTCACATGGAGCCACAAGTCTACAACCAATGGAGGGAAGCTAACCTTAGTTTTAATTATTGTATTTTTTTGGTAATCAAAGTTTTAAAATTGTATGAAATGATCGATGGTTAATGTTTAACAAAAATATGAACAATTAGTTGATAATAGCTCCAAAAATTCATATATAATTGTCTTAGGAAAGTTGATTACAAAATATTATTTGGAGTATAAGAATAGGAGCTATTCCATTTAATATTAACTAATTTTAGTACAGTGATTACTCTCTTTAAAACTAGCAAAGCGTGATCTATTCTCTCTTGTGATGTGGTCTGACAGATTCTTGAATTTCTACAAAAGCGAGCACCAGGATTAGATGTTTGGATGACAAATTGTGGAAGTGACATTTGAAAACAATGTAGAAAAAATTCGGTCCAAATATAGAGAGAAATCCCTTTTTTGTAGACATTGATTAAATGATAAATCTATTTGGAATCAAAAGTCCGTACGTCGGCAAGAATAATGTGTGGCCCATTTATATTTGAAAAGTGTTTTTATTTAATTATATGGACCCATAAGGTTACTATTTTTAATAATTCTCTCAAATCTCAACAACAATGACATGTTTAGAAGACGAAACATCAGTTCGCTTTATGTGCTCATTGCGAATTAATTGGCATTATATTCAATATAGTACTCCTCCGTATGTATGAAAAAGAAAAAGAAAATCTTATTTTAATATTTCAATGTAGAATACTCCGTATGTATGAAAAAGAAAGAAAGAAAGAAAATTCTTATTTTAAATTACAGTTTAATGGTTTAATACTCAATTTTATACATAAAACGACATTTAATCAAATTTAATGGGTAAGAAAAATGCTTTTCTTAATTATTCTATATACGGATCGAATTACCTTTAATATGATCTGTGTTTCCTTTCAGACCATGCCTATAAACTTTTCACTACCTCAATATTGTGAATGCATAATAATTACTTCGTTTTTTATTTTCTCAATATTCTATAATTTTTCTAGATCTTTTATATTTGTTGTTCAATAATTTTGCTCATTTTTCAATGTACATTCTTAACTCCAAATAACATGAAATTATTTTAACTATTATTGGCATATATAATCACTATAAGATTCATAATTGTCTTAGCTATTTACACATACACTACTACAAAAATACACTGGAGAGAGCACTTGATAAAAAAGCGTCATCTAGGAAAGCGCAGGGCCTCTAAGTGAAATTATTAAAAAAAAAATTGATTTAAAAACAAAAAAACTTGTCTTCGCCCCCCACCATGCTTGCACGGTACCCCCGAATCTTCTTGCCCGCCTCTTCCATCGCCGAGACCTCACATTTTCCTCCTCCTCCATTGTCTCTCCCTCCAGCTCGCCCCTTATTCCCTTCTCCCTCCCTTTGAGGCCATCGCCCCACATTCCGCCTCACTCCCTCTCCAGAACCCAACTTCTCCGCCGCACTGTACAATTAATTTTTCATTTTTGTAATATTTATTTATTTCGAGTTTTTAATTTTTTTAATTTCTTATGTTAATATGGAAATGAATATATAGTTTAATTTGTTTAGAGGTAATTGCTTATATTAATCAAAATGTATAATAGTTTAATTATAATTTAGGTTTATTTTGAGTTTAGAAAATTATAGTTTCAAAGTACTAGTATGTATATGATTTTATGATTCGAATTGTTAGTATGTTTGTTTGGTATATGTTGTTTAATTTGTTAAATTATGATTCATGATTTATATATTTTTGTAGTAAGTAATTATGGATCGAAATTGGATAGTTAAGCGTCGTTTGTCACAAGAATATGAAAATGGTGTGAAGGAGTTTATTGAGTTTGCTCTAATAAATGTTGAGGAAAGAAAGTTCATTCCATATCCTTGTTGAAAGTGTTTAAATCTGAGTCACAATTAGATGAGGATGAAGCTGGAAGAGGCGTTTGATAATAATAATGACATAGATACAAACTATACTTGTTGGACAAATCATGGTAAGATGAAAGTTGATTCTAGGTCCACGCGATTTAAGTTTGATAGCGGGCGTGAGAGTCAGTAGGTGTTGGGGATAATGTAGAAGAAATACGAGTATTAGAGGAAGATTTGATTGATCATCTGAATTATTAGGAGATTAAAGATGATGCGAGAGCTTTGCGGGATGAATGTAAGTTTCTCAATTAGATGTAGTTATTACAGCAGCTGAAATGTAAAAAGCCAAGCAATGTATGGGCCAGGATTCATCTTTCCTGAGCCAGTTGAGTAAGGTTAAAATTGTTGCTTGATGATAATGTGTTGCCTCGAGAAAGAACTTATGATGCGAAATAAGTGCTCGATTCAGTTGGGTTGAAGCGAGAGGATACATCGTCCGTGAGCGATTATATTATTTAGAAAGATATACATCATTGAAAGAATGTCCCAGTGTAATGCTCCGTTGCCAGAAGAGAATCTACGAGTCAAAGTGATGTATTATTTTCCTTATACTAGACTTCGGTCGTATGTATCGGAGTATAAGATTATGTGAAGAGTACATGGCATTTCGTAGAAAGGGTAAGAATGGAAAGCTTAGGCATCCTGCGGATGCACGTCGATGAAGACTTTGATGCTAAATACTCGAATTTCGAGCGGAACCTAGAAACTTCGATTTGTATTGTCATCGAGATGGAATGAATCCTCATGGAATTCGAGTACATCTTATAGTACATGCCCAGATAATTTTGGCAATGTATAATGTACGCCTTGGCTTTATGCATGAAAGCAGCGCTCCCAAGTGGTTAAGCTTAGAGGGGCGCTTCCTTAACGTCCTCTAAGTTGAAACAACAGAGGGCGCCTATAATGATGTTTTTTTGTGCACTCTTTGTACTTTTTGAAGTGCCCTCTAAGTGCTTTTTTGTAGTAATGATTGATTAAGAAAATGAAAAGTACATTGAAAATATAAAATGAGAATTAATTGAAATTATATCATTGGTTGATTGATAATTTAATCATAAAAAGTAATCAAAATATTAAAATATAAAATTCTGATTTTACATATTAGAAAATGAAAATTTGAAATAGAAAAATTAGTCTAGAAAAACAAATAAAGAGGAACGGAAAGAGTAAGAATTAAATTTTTTTTAAATTCTTCATGATTTTTTCCCTTTTACTTGGTAAATGGTAATTGACCACATCAACATATAAGATTATTGAACCTTTATTTACTATTCCAAATGATGACTAAACTACTTCAAGAAATATTTTCTTAACATCAAATAATAAAATATGTAAATCCATTCAACCAACAATAGTTAATAATTTCATATTTGGAGCAAAAACACGCAAGAGACCATCAATGATGTCGGAGATGTCCCGTGTGATCTTCAATTAGTTTAATCGTTGGTTGAAGAAAAAAGCAGTTCCGTATGGGCTTGAATTCCCTGTTCCATTTATTGTTTTCATACATATCATATCAATCATATTATGATAAATGTCTAATTTAATATAAAATTTACTAAAAAATAAGACATTATTATATCAACTATTTTTAATATTTTGACACATATTTTTGTGACATAAACTGTGTCATGTTCCGATACAGATGATCTCATGACGTCCCGTATGGCTTTAACCAAATAAAAACCCAATGGCATGGACGACTTCCATTTTTAATCGTATCATTCTCCCTGCCTCCATTCTTTAATAATGAAGTTCAGTCATTTGGCAAATCCTAAATCAATTTCTCATTTCAAGTTTTTGACTAAATGTTAGGAGAAATAATGGAGGAACGTTTTGAGATTAATATACAAATTTAAAATTTTATTAAGATGTATGCAAAGTCGAATAAGACTTACAAAAATGATAGAGCGAGTACATGATATTGACGTATATTTAATGATGAAACTAGAGGAGAGATGGGAACAAATGTTCCCAAACTTATTGAAAAACATTTTATTTTAGTAATCATTTATTAAAAGAATATATTCATTTTTTAAAAATTATCCCACCTTCTTTATTACATACGAGTATGTTTTTAAGTGTTTGATATCAATTTATCCGGTCTATCTTCAGTTTCTATATAAAGAAATTGATTCTTCCAATGTGTATACCAATAACGTACGAAGATGAGTGGCATCTGGAAGATGGTCCTTGTTTCGATTTGCCGGCGCTTTCGGCCACCTTACCAACTGATGCATTGCCCCCTTTCAGTATTTGTTCCCTTTAATAACCAAGATCTCAGGATCAGAGCATGCATGGTATATTTTTCAGGATCCTAATACGGAGTAAATAAATTTGGAGAAATGGTTTATAATAATCACAATTGCCACATAATTGGTAATATTATAATTTTTCAATAATATTCTTATAAAAATGATCCATTGCTTAATAACGACGGGGACCAACATTGGAATGTTTACATTTATATATTTTTCAATAAGTTTTAGGATCATAATTGGAATGTTTTTACGGAGTATTTATTTAGGGGGGTCACCCTAATTTCTGATGGACTAAGCTGGAATCCTCTTATTGTCAGGGATAAAATAAAAAAGTATGACATTTACGAGGTCCATTATTGCGAGTTGCCATAATGACCATAATAAAATTATTTCATGTTACCAAAAATATCTAGTCTCATGAATTATGATATTTTTTATATAAAAAATTATAGGTTCAAATTCTCTAAAAGATTATATATATATACTCAGATTTAAAGACATGGTTTTATCACACAAAAAAATCATTCTAATTAACAAAAAAGGAAAGAAATTATTTCATCTCTCTACGAGAGCTAATTGCTATATTGGTCTCTATGAAATCATTGGCATATGCGCAATTACCATCTCTCTAGATACAACACCACCGCAAATGACGTTACATCAACTCATTATACAGTATAGAGAGATGATCAACCAGCTTATGAACGTTGCATCTATTAATGCATTATAGTTCCTCCATCTAATTTTCTATAGGATGTTAAAGTTTTAGAAAATTTACATTTTGTCGAACTAGTTTTTTCCTCCAATTTTTTAAATTAAATAAGAACTAATTTTTGGAATTGTCAAAAATAAAAAATAATCCTTACAATTTGGAATGGAGGAAGTAGAACTTTTTCCTTTTTTGGTAAGAACGTGCATCTATTAATGCATTATAAAGTTGACTATATAAAGTTGCATCTATTATTGCATTATAGAACTTTTTCCTTTTTTGGGTAATAAGAACGTATATTATACAATTTGAGATCTTGGATTTTATTTTATTTGGAGACATATATTATTTTATTTTATTTATATAAATTATTATACTTTATTTATAACATTTATTTTAATTGTCTTTAGTTATAAGTTTTTATATCTTAATTTGAAATATTATATAATGGTACTCTTTTATTACTAATTTTAAAAATATATATATATATATTCTTATTACTACAGAATACTATGAAATAAAATAAGATATTCTAATCATAACGAACAAAGCATATATACATGAATATGCTAGCGGATTCCAATAAATTAACCATACATACACGTACACAAATATCATGAAATTTCTGGACTCACAAGAATACACAAATATCATGAAATTTCTGGACTCACAAGAATACGTAGTAACGGTTCGTCCCTCTCAGTATTATTATCTCATCACATGCATTGTTCTAAAGATCACAGAGGTCTAGAGAGAGAAAGCAGACAGTGAGACAGAGAGATAAGGGAAGAAGCGACATGGAAGACTGAGAGCCAAATGTATCAAATTCTAGTAGTGTAGTGGTAGAGCTGGATCATTTTACACCATCGGACTTCCTATTATGTCCATTTCCTTTCTCCATCTTACACTAAATCATAGGGACGGAACTACATGAGCTCCTATAATAATTTAATACATCATTAGATTTTTAATATCTAATATATATAAATAGAAAAAATATTAATATTGTTTCATCATTTCAACGGTTTAATACATAATTTTATACTCGAAACACATTGATCGAATCTGATTGTTTAAAAGACAACTATATTTTTATCTATATCATTAAATGTAATATTTACTTTCTATGGCATTAGGATTTATTAATACTAGAGTCATATTTAGATGCTTATTTGTTTTTGTAAGCACCATGCTAAGAAGGACATATGGTTAATGCAACATTTTATGCAACATTTTATATTTAAGAAACAAAAAAACAAAATCTCATTAATCACTCCCTCATTAATTAGTTTCCTAATTGTAATAGATTTCTAGCATTTAACACCACATTATTAGTTTCCTTCTTGTAGTGAATTCTAATAATTTGTTCACAAATCAGAGCAAAATCTCCTAATCCAAATAAGAAGAATCCTCTCAAATCCCTTTCCCCACATTGAATATGGTATTATTAACATATTCATGTATAAAATTATTGCTATTATAGATACAAATTAATAAGAGATCTTATGAAAACTGGTGGATATCATTGTTAAAAATACAATAATATTTTAGCATTGTTGATACATACCATGTCCACAACACAAATAGTATACCATACATATTTTCATATAAAATAAAAATTACTTTGATATTTACATCATTTATTTGAGCATTTAAGAGAATTTTGATTGATTTCAAAATTGCTTTAAAAATGGTATATTTAGTGGGTGATTGGTTACAAAATTAATTTGATATTTTTCATCACTTATTTGAAAACTTTAGGTGAATATTGATTAATTTTTAAATTTACTTGAAACATATTAGTCATACCTTTGGTTAACAAACAATGATATTTCATTACACATTAGGCATACCATGACCAGAAGACATATGATATTTCTGAAAAGATCAAGTAAATATCCAAAAATATGTTAACGAAATAACACATATCAAATACAATTATATAATGAGGCACTCAAAGGTATTTCTTTACCGCTTAACCACACCATATGAAATTGTAAAATGGAATTATAAAATATTAGTCATTGTATTCTTTACAACATAGTATACAATCAGTTTGATATTTTTCTAATTGATTTAGAAGATTTAAAGTTTTGATTAATTTAAATTTACTTGAAAATTCCATCTTTAGTGATTATTTACAAAATAAAAATAATGTCAAACTTTCAAATACTTATATGTATTTATTTTTATTCTATTGTATACTATGGTGAAAACAAACAATACCATAACTAATAAAATAAAATATATTTATACAATGAAATAGGATACGGTATACAATGTAAAATGGTATGACAAATTAAATATGTCAGGTTTGATATTTTTGCATTTATTTAAAAAGTGAGATGATTTTTAATTGATTTTAAATTTGATTGAAAAATATCATGTTTAGTGGGTGATTGGTTTACAAAATCTAAAATATTTAATACAAATAGGTGTATTTAAATGTAAATTTCTTACATAAAAGGTAGGAAAAACTAAAAAAATTCATTTCCGATCTTGATCCTAATGAATAACAACCATTAAATCAAATAATTAAAGAAAAAGTGATTCAATAATCTAGATGAGTGTAAGCATGATGCTTAAAAAAAAAAATTCCTCCATGAAATTTTTCGGCTATGCCAGTGCAACTTATCATATCTCTCAATATGGAAGTTCATCAACATTTTCAATATTTGGTTATTATTCATATCATTAGGAAAAGAATAATGAAAAAAATAAGAATCCATGGTTTGAAATGATGGGACAAGAGAATATAAATAGCTAAGGAATTTATGATCAGCCATCGAGACGCGTGTTCTTTTCTAAAACATAGACACTCCTTCATTCGTTACCATATTTGAAAATATCATCGATGTGTCTAAAGTAAGAATCACTATAAAAATATCTCTACTGTCTCCTCCTTTGATCATTACTCTTGTAGAATCAAGAAGCCCCTTAGAATAACTTGCATTGCTTGCCTTCCAACCCTCATTGAACCAAACAAGTAAGTGCATGTTTGTATTTTCCCATTATTCATTCTATAACACAATTCATTATTGTCCTTGATTGACTTCATGCGATACTATATATTACACACTCCGTATGTATTAGAAGTTACCACAAATCATACCATTATAATGATCTTCATCATAATTCCTATTTAACTTTACACAAATCTACAACTTTATTAAGTTTCCTAGTACCGGATTATAGCGCGATTCTTTTTACCAAAGCACTTGCTGGTCCGTTTTTCTTATAGAAGTAAGCTCCTTTAGCTTTTCTGAACTTGCAATGTAACTTCCCTAATTTGCCTTTCTAAAATGATTACATACTCCCTTCCTTTCATATCTAAATAAATGATTGTTTAAATGAAAAATATTTTATTAAGGAATTGTAAAAAGTTATATTAAGATTGTAAAAAGCTATATTAAAAATGTAAAAAACTACATTGGAATTGTAAAAGACTACATTGAAAATGTAAACAATCAACTATTGTGAAAACGTAAATTTTTTCTAGATGATTATGTATTTTGAGACGGAGGGAATATTGAGTAATTTCTTGGTATCACTTAGCAATATGAACAAGTATTTGTGTTCAACGTTTTACCCCTCATATTATTGCAACAGACATCAATTTAAGTTTGTAGGGAATCAACAAAATTAATTATATATATATATGAGTATTAATCAATCGGTAAAGTAAAGATTTCTTCTATGTATAAATCTAAATACCAAGTAAGAACATGAGAGATCATGAATGAATGCTACTTTAAGATTCTTGGAATAAGGCATTAATGGAACATGCATGATTAGTTCGAGCAAAATTAAAAACTAATATAACCAATGTATAAAAATCGGAGCAAAATTGAAAAACTAACCAATGTATAAAAATTGGACTTATATATGGTTGTGGTAGTTCAAATTTTTTTTTCCCTTTTAAAACATAACTAATTTGTGTCTAACGCAATATTGAATGTATATGGTAGTGGATTAAGTGTTACATTTTGTGTGTGATATTCTTTATTTATTATATATTATTATATGTGCATGACTGGTTTGATTTTATTAGAGAGTATATAATACTAATATTTTTAAAAAATATGTATGATGATTTTAACAAAATATATCATAAATTGTTATATAAAATATTGCAAGTCCTAGTTTGAAATGAACGTGTGCTTTACTTTTACGAGTAAAGCTGGCAGAAATACTAATTATTTTGCTCTGATTCTATCTTCTGACCTTGCAAGTCTTGACACTCTTGATGACCACCCAAAACAACCAGCTTCAATAGATGAAATAAGCACATGCTAAAATGTACTCCGTAGCTTTCAATTCAGTTTATGCACGGTGCTAAATTCATAAAGAAACAGTAACAAAAAAAAGAAGTGAAATTACTATTTTAGCTTCTCTAATGGTAAGTGTACTATTTGAGAAAATTTCATTTAGAGTCAAAATAATTATTTTATATTTTTTTAATGTTTCGATGTGACTTTAATCGGACTCCAATTTATATCTCTAATTCGTTGATGGGGTCATCCACATGTGCATCAACTCTCCTAATTTTTTTTTTAAAATGCACTCAAAATTATCATTTTTCTTATTTTAGGGATTGACCTTTTATGTATGTACTTTAGCAGCTTCCTTATTATTTACTCAAAATATAAAAATAATCAAGTATTTCAAGATTTTCAATAATGAAAAAGAAAAGGGTAAATAATATAGGGAACGATACAAATTTAGGAGGTGTGCAAATTTTTTTAAACGCTCAAATTATTTTAGGGAAGTTAAAAAAATATTATTTTATCAATTTTTAATTTTTTCCAATTCCTATTATAATTTTTAGAGAAAATGATGCACATACTCTAATTATTAGGTTCATTTCCAAAAGACCATATGGCTTCTCTATACTCTATCTCTTCATCATTTCATGACTTTTGGACAAAATAATTTCTGTCATCTTCAAAGCAGTCCTCCCAAGGTGGAAAGGACGAAACAACCCTGTGCTGTTTTAGTCCGAATTTCGAAGAACGAGACACCAAAATCTTGCATGGTTTTTTTCCATTCTTATTTATTTGTTACTTTTAATCACTCTTACTATATTGTTATTAGACTACTATTTTATCGTATTAGGGTTCTTGTTTTTCCCCCTTCTTTTCATTCTCTACATCATTTCTTTAATTGTAAATGAGATGATGAACTCTCAACATGTTATTGTTTTAAAGTGTTTCTTGAGAGATACCTTCTATATATGATTGATTGGATATCCCAAAAAAATAAAAAAATTATTACTTAAATATGGTACTCTCTAGAAAGTAAACACGCTTCATTCTTCCATCCTAAACACTAAAATATTTCAATAATATGGTTAGAACAAATTAAAAAAAAGATTGTTAGTTCGATTCTCACTATAGTAAAATTGTCATAAATACAGACAAGGGTTTCAAAATTCTCCAACAACAAATAAGAAACCTTTCACACTTGGAGGTATTCTCAAAGTGAAGATATCATTTGATTCTAGAAAGTTATCTTGATCTTAATTGTATAATTGTTATTCCTTTTTATTATCTGAGTCTCTAGGCATGGAAGATCAATTATTATCACTAGCATCCTATGATCCACCTCTTGAAGAGACATACAAAAGACTCCTAAAAAGTCAACATAGGGGATCTTCACCAAGGAGTGTTCATGAGCAGATTATACTGGAAGAAAGAGAGCTTCCATTGATTGATCTTAACAAGCTAAGGTTAGGTGACAAAGAAAGACAAGAATGCAAAAGGGAGATAGCTAAAGCTTCAGAAGAATGGGGTTTCTTCCAAGTATTGAATCATGGAATTTCCAAGAATTTACTTGAGCAAATGAAAGAGGAACAAGTCAAGGTGTTTAGGAAACCATTTGTTGAAAAGGTGAATGATAAGAATATATTGGCCGGCAGCTACAGGTGGGGGGCTCCTTCAGCCACTTGCTTGACTCAGGTTTCTTGGTCGGAAGCTTTCCATGTTCCTCTGAGTCACATATATGATTCAGGTGGTCTTAGCAGCCTCAGGTAATAATTATTATGTCAATCATATAACAATTAAACCTAAGTTGTTCTAAATCTAATCAAAATAGCTCAGTGCCCTACCTAGAGATAATTACTAAAATGGTACCCTATATTGATATTAAGTTCTGCAACTTTGATCTTCAATAATGTCGCGTCTGATTGGTTTAAAGTAAGTGGCGCAAAATTGTAGCGATTGAATTACCCAAACTAGCGTTTTTCGTTAACTCTTCTACCCATTTTAAAGTTGCCTTTGGTCAGGTAAATATTGTAAGTTACGTTTGGTCACGTAGCTTATGCTTAGGATCTTTAGATTTAACAGAAATATTAGTTTAGGGGCCATAATCTTTTTAATGTCATCGACATGAATGACTAGCTAGCTACGTGTGATATTAGGGATCAAAGAAATGCAATGATGCTTGGTGTGGGGCCAATTTGACGATTTTCCCCTACCTATACTTGTTATCTAATATTGTGAATTGAAGTAGCAAATAATGTTTATATTTTATTATTAGATCAATTAAAAAATAGTCATATATAATAAGGTTGTGCAATGTTTAACCCCATTCCTATACCGTTTAAACAAAATCTCTTCAAATTGATAAATGGGTTCTGGGACGATGATAAAATATAAAGATCGTTCATTTGTTCGAGCAAGTAAATTCAACTAATCCGATCCAATTTGGGTTAGATATCTTTAATTTTTTATTTATTGAAACTTGAAACGATATATTTCATTCCATTTTATGTGACATTTTCAAAACATTAGTACTTATGTCATATTCTATTAATTTTCAGCTCAACCATGGAACAGTATGCAACTACAATGTCTGAATTAGCACAATATTTAGCTGAAATTTTAGCTGAAAATATTGGGCAAGATTCTACTTATATCAAGAAAATGTGTGTGCCAAACAGTTGTTATCTTCGCATGAATAGATATCCTTCATGTCCCTGGCTTCAAGAGGTTACAGGATTAATGCCACATACTGATAGTGACTTCCTCACTATACTGCACCAAGATCAAATTGGAGGGTTACAGTTGGTCAAAGATGGAAAATGGGTTGCTGTCAAACCCTGTGAAGAAGCTCTAATCATCAATATCGGTGATTTATTTCAGGTAAATTGCATTGCAATATGGAATTGAATTAAATAAGTAGTTAATTACATACTGGCAACGATACTGAAATTGGTATTTTGATAGATAATACATCAATGAAAAATAGAGTTTCAAATGTATAGTTTTTTAATTCAATATGAAAATATGTTCCTATTTAAAGTAACTAATAATCACATAGTTACGCTTATAAATATGTAAGGCAATGAGACATTATGTTATGTTTGGATTGGGGTGAATTAAGGAGAGGAAAAATATTTAAAACTATTTAGGGAAAGAGAAGCACAGGGATAATAAATTAAATTGTTGTTTGGTTACAATAATTTTGAGAGGGGAAAAATGATGGAGAATGTTTTAAATTGTGTTGTATTTATCATTCTCCTCCATTCGATCTCTCCTATTTGGGGAGAAATGATTTTAGGAGGAATAAGGGGGAATGGGGGAAATGGGGGTAATGATTTTAGGAGGAATAAGGGGGAATTAGGGGTAAAATATTTTCCTAAAAAAACTCATATTTAAGTTCTCAAACAAAAAAAATTATTTAATTCTCCTTAATCTTTCCTAATCGTCATCAAAACAAACGAATCAAAATATGTAAGGTGATCCTAATTCATTAATTACGTAATATAACTAGTTAGTTTTGGAATACCATCTATTCCTTTTTATGATATTCCTTTTACAATTCCTATAATTTATTCTTGTGATTTTTTACTAATTGCACAGGGTGAATGATGAGGTTCTTTTGTTATGTAAAAATTGGAGGAGTAGTCTAATTCTATGTTTAAACTTCAATGCAGGCTTGGAGCAACAATCTCTATAAAAGCGTTGAACACCGAGTTGTTATTAATAAGTGGAATGAAAGATTCTCAACGGCTTATTTCTTATGTCCGACAAATGATATAATAATAGAGAGTTGTATCACTCCATCAGTATACAGAAGCTTTACCTTTAAAGATTATATGCAACAAGTCCAGGATGATGTAAAAGTTTTTGGTTACAAGATAGGTTTGTCAAGGTTCTTGAATATTATTTAGATAAAAATAAATTATTTTGACAATATACTATATATTAATTGCAATAATAATAATCAAGTATTTTATATAATTAGTTTCTACCCTAATATGGTGATTAATTCATTTCAAATTTGCATCTCATTCTTTGAAAGTTTTTGCTATAGTAGCTTTTATAATATTTCAAATTTTGATTCAATGAAGAAAAATATTTTATTAAATTTAGACATTGCATGAAATAACCCGCTTACGATTAAATTATATTATATATCCACTGCTAGAAAGCGGGGCAAAGGTACGGCACGTGCAGGCCTTACCCGGCATATGAGTGTTTCCGTCGGTGTAGTATTCGATTATACGACCGGCCTAATTAGCGACGCTGAAATCGTACCGACACTACATATAGATAATTACGGGCCCGTTGGGTTGGTATACCGACAATATGTGAAGCCTCTTTTAATTTCTTTTATTTATTTTATTACCGTACTTTACTGACACTTTGTGGTTATAATTTCATTTTTAGATTATTTTATTACCGACACCATGCAATGCATCAATTATTTTTTATTATTGATTTATTTTATTACCGACCTTATACCGACACTATATGTAATTAATTTTATTTTGATTTATTTTATTACCGGCGCTACCGGCGAGATAATTTATAATACCGTCGATGTGTTGAAGGTCGACACAAAGCAGACACGCGTTTGGACATAAACCCGGCATTGCAGAAGCCTTTATCTGGCTTAGCGCATAAATTTTCAAAAAAATTTATACGGCACGGATCTTTGCAGCGTTTGTAGAAGCAGGCTGCCAAAGTCATGATATCTGCAAAAAGCAGGGCAAACAACATTCAAAAATAAAAAGCAATATAAACATCAAACAAAAATATCAACATAACGTCGAACAAAATAATAACACAAAATACTCCCAACAAAAATGAACAATGATATAAAAGACGGAAACAAAATTAATAACACAAACAATATCCAAAATCATCAACATAAACATCAAAATTACCACTTTTTCTCTTTGGATAATTTTCCTACAATAATAAAAGCGAAATGTAACAACATTATTATGAAGATAAAAAATTAGGGCATAAAAATAAAGTAACAAAATTAAACAAAATAATTAGATAGACGCAAATGTAACAAAATAATTACCTCGAAACAATTTTCCTACTAAATGAAACAATATAACAAGGTTATTAGATCATAAATAATTAGATATCTAACAAAATAATTACCTCAAATAAATTCCTACAAAGAAACAATTAAAAAAGAAAGTTAGTAGCCATTATAAAATTAAACAAAACAATAAGTAAATTATAATTGAGGTTGAAATTGTGAAGTTAAAATGTAAAAAATATAGTGATTATGAGATTAGAAGTGTTTATATAGTGGAAAATTTGGGATTACGAAATTTAGTGACCAAGCCTTGTCTGAAACGCGAACCGGCATACATGTGTGTAAAATATTTAAAATTCCGCACTTTATTTTAGCGGGAATCCGAAAAATTACGTATTTACCCGACATATACCGACACCATATTGAATAATGTAATTGCGCGTACCGACACTACTTAGGCCGTTCATGCATGCTTGCCCCGCGATTGATTATGTTATCTTCTACGAACACAGACATTATTAGCCTGATAATATGGAAGGAGCGAACACCGTACTACTTATACATTATAGTAATACATTCTAAACACAATGTCGTTTTTATGAAGGAATAAGGCAGGAAATGGAATATTGATAGGCTATGAACAATTAAGCGTGATTCTGAAGCTTAGTGTTACTTGTAATTGTATATTCTTAGTTTGGGTTGGCATGATAATTTAAGGGTTATGAACAATTGCTAGATCTTACTCGTTGTCGTTATAATAATAATAATTGGTCAATTATTATTATTATACTTCTATTATTTGAGCCTAGAAGGTCGGCCTTGTCTGATGATATTGAATAATATTTCATGAATGAAATTAAACGAGACTTGTATATTGAGAGATGTATTTCTCAATATTTATATATTTGTCAAATATATATTGATGAACATCAGTTGGTTAAACTTGCAAGTTTAATCAATTAAGCAATTGAAATTGATGAATAACTTGATAAGTTTTTAGATAATTGAATCGTTAGTATTTTAATTGACTTGTTAAGTTAAATTAAAATAACAAGTCAATTAAAATAGAACAACTCATTAGTAGCATTATTTAATTAGAAGCACACCAACGGTCTAATTAAGTTAACGAGTTAAGCGATTTCTTGAGTTGCTTACTTGGTGGATGTTCAACTTGCCAGTGGAAATTGACAAATGATATTTAAAAGAGACGAGGTTTATCCGCTGCTTCCATTTCTCTTAGCTTCGCCTCCCATAGAATTGGAAGAGTTTTCTCTTAAATTTTATTCATCTTGGCTACAGCAAGTTCGAAATGCTGGGATTCGTTTCCCTGCTTGGTGTGTGCGATCTAGAAGGTCGCGCGCGTCTGATGATATTGAATAATATTTCATGAATGAAATGAAGCGAGACTTGTATATTGAAAAGATATTTATCAATATTTATATACTTTCAAATATATATTGATGAACATCGATTAGTTAAACTTGCAAAGTTTAATCAATTAAGCAAATTGAAATTGATGAATAACTTTAAGTTTTTCGATAGTGAATCGTTAGTATTTTAATTGACTTGTTAAGTTAGAATTAAAATAACAAGTCAAAATTAAAATAGAACTAACTGATATTATTTGATTAGAAGGTTATAGCGATCTAATTAAGTTAACGAGTTAAGCGATTTCTTAGCAATTGCTTACTTGGTGGAATAGCAAATGGTATGTAAAGAAAGGCGTCTAGAATTGTGAATTCTTAGCAATTGTACTTGAATTTGAAATTAGCAATTAGCACTTGATCTAAAAGAAAATAAATACCGCCCCTCTTATCATTTGGAAGGTTTTCTTTCATTTGTTCATCAAAAACTCATGATTCGAAGTGCTTTCGAATTGATTTCCTCTGGTATTTCAATCTAGATGACATCTTTTGGTGTTGGACAAGCAATTGGAGAGTGTTTGCAAGGGACTCACACGTGAAACTTAGTTTGAATTAGGGTGATTTAAATTTAATATTTCATTTGCTATGTAAGTACTCACGAGTATTAAATATAGTCATTATATGTTTTAGATTAATTTATATCATTTTGAGGATTCGGGATGTATGAATTGTTTAATTACAAGTATAATTCATACTAGATTCTAACAGTGGCCTCAGAGCCTACTCAAAGTTGATGTATTTTATCTAATTCGATTTGTGTGTATTCGTAGTTGTTAATTAATTTGATTGATTCATGATTTGTATATTCAATTGATGAATATATGATATGAAAAAATCAACCCATTTTGTACATATATCACACGGCTGTATCATCAAAGTATTGTATTGATTTTTGATGATTTGATATTTTTTTAATTATTTAAATGAAATGAAAGGGATTCAGTTAATTTACATTTGATTTAGGTAGAATCGTTTTCGATTTTACAGAGAGGGTTAGATATTTTAGAAAATTCCGAAATTAAATCTGTATGTTCACAACCCTTTGCGATTTATCTCAGATTTTTCAGAATTTTTTAAATTTTTTGTCTCGAAAAATTCATTGAATTTCTAGTTGTTTGGATTTAATCAGCCCAAGTGTTTTTTATGAAATTAGAATTGGGCCACTGTTCAATAATGATATTGTTGATGTTCAAGTTGAATCCCGAATTTTGAATTTTTTAGAGCCTCAAATCATTTTATAAAGTTGTAATTAATCGGCGAAATTAATTTACACCAATATTCTTCGTCGGACTTGCGGGGATTGTGTGGGGGCGCGTCGGTCCCGGATGAGACGTCGGCCCACCGTGGCTTCGCGGCCGTGCTCAGCCCCTTGACCCGGCGTGTCCGCGTGGAGCCGGAGGCCGGTCGTATATCCCGTTGAAGTTAGTAAATCCCGTTAAAACCTAAATGTATTTTATGTAATTCTTTTTGGTTTTTAAAATTATTGGTATTTATTAATTTCGGTTTTAAATGTTAAATCATAAATTTTGTCATTAAGATAATTGAATATATATCTTGAATGACATTAAATTTGATTTATATTTCCCTTTCATAATTATTTTCATTAATTGATAATTATTGAAAATATCATTTCATGGTAACTTTTCAAATTTTGAATTTTGGAGTTAATTACTTGAAAGTAATTATTCCATGATTTAAGTGGTTGGTAATTATTGTAATAATTATCATTAATCATGTGTGAATATATTTAAATTGAAAAATTTACATTAATTGTAAAAATAATGGGTAATAATTAGTCAATTATGAACACATTTAATTTCATTTCATTTAATATATATGACATTAAGTGCATTTATTTGCTTGTTTAGCTATATATATTGTTATGGAATGGAAATGAGGTATTTGGGCTATGACCCATTTATTTATTTATTGTACGTGTATCGGGAATGTTGTAAGCGACTTTGGCGAGTCGTATTTCTTTTATTCTTATATTCATTACCCTGGCGCAGTGTTGTCCCAAGTTGGGTTAGAGTAGTAGTATGTCACTAGCGTGGGTGGCGTGAAGATAGCATTTCTCTGAAAGCCTTGGAGAACTTGAGTTTCGAAATTTGAAGAATCACAGGAGCTTGCGCTTCTAAAGTCTTTGTAATAAGGACTTATGTTAGCATTCACTTGTTAAGTGATGTAATAGTCTAGATTAAATATCTATATCTCTAAATGTGTGTTATTTATTTATTTTAAATGTTGTGCGTATTTAACTGAATATGTGCTATCATCGTGGATTAAATAAAAAGTTAAATACGTGTCACCAATTAAAATTTAAGCAAAATATCGAAGCCAATTTTAAAAGTTGTGAAATCGGTTGCATAAATGCAGGCGCACTATGAGTGGCGAGATTATTCTGATTTGCAATTTGATATGGCTTGATGGATCATGTTGAAGTGATTTCCATAACGTTGTGGGCTTTCGGATAGTCGCTCAAGTAACTATTTGGTTTAATTGGTATGCTTAAAGGTATTTTCGGATATCTGAGTCGGGTAGCATCTTAAAATGAGTATCTTAGTGACACAAAGTTATGTAGTGTTACATAATTGGTTGATAATACTACTATTATGTTGGATTCAAAATGTACATGCGGTGTTAGTTTAAATCAGAGTATAGTGGATCTTGATACCTTGTATATTTTGTGAGATTTGAAGTATGGGTATCATATTTACAATTCATTTTGTAAATACGTATGGATTATTTTGAACTACTCGTTTTATTTTAAGTTGCGTATTTCACCATTATGTTTGGCGTATTAAGTTTACCTATTTTATTCACCGTTTATTGGGCAAACTAAATGCATGACTTTATAATGTGAAATAAAATAAGTTAAGGAGAAATCAAAATGACTTGTTGAAACAAAGTGTTCTGACACGATCTCCTTCGACTATTTAGAGTTGTATGCCAATAGAGGATAACTTTAAATATCAAAACATTTGGGCAGTTGATCATGTTGATACGTTGCATGAACTTTGGTTCAAGTGAACAAAAGTCACGTATTATGATTGAGAAAGGATAATTAATTTTTTGACCCGATCAAAGGTGATGATGCCATGAATACCAATATGTCATATTATTTCTTAAATGGCTGAAACAATGGCTTAAATAATAAATAGTTTGAATGATCCTTGAATGTTATTAGCCAACGACCCCATACAGAATCGTATGCGGGGTTAAATTGTCCAATCCACGGACACGGAATCTCACGCTGTCGATGGATAACTCAATTTACAAACCCACGTCCTGAATAAACCCATAAAACATTATCTGACGACGAAGCGGTTTTAAGAAAAAGAATCCGTAGTGGTATTTCCTAACCAGCCATCTGTCATCGTTAATGCAAAATATCTCACAACCCAACTAGTGCGAAATCCCAAAAATGCAATAATCTGAGACAAGCGAATTTAATCCAAAAACAACGAGGCGCAGTTCTTGCGTCTACTTTAGGCTACAGGCAGGTGCTGAGAGCAAAGTGGCAGCAGCGCCCACATCGACCTCGCGCAAATGAAAATGCAGCATACTTGAATATGATGTAGGCTGCGAAGGCTTAGTGAATATTTATCTCGAGTGAACATTGCTTGCTCTCGATTAACATAATTTAAAATCATTAGTTTTGGATATGATAAATGGATATTTCAAAATGATATATACAATGTATGGCCATCATATAAAAATCATTCTTACTGATCATTTTCAAAATGCATAATTTATAGGCTACGTCGACTAGATATAAATATTTGAATAAAGAACATTCGAGGAAACCAAAGATAATCATCGTTTCCCAAAACACCAACAACGATATCGAATAAGTCAACAACTCTATTCTATAAAATTGACATGATAGGGCCTTACAGCTATACCACTACATCGCTGATATTTCTATTCGGCCCATATGCTAATACTACTCAACTCAGTACAACTCAATCGGCTTCCGACAACCGAGTCGGCTCAATCGACTCATATCGACTCATATCAGATTTTTACGACTAATGCGCATATAATCCTTCTCGACTGCGAGGGGAGAAAACATGTCGTGGAGCATAGAAGCTATCAGAATCGTAACGAGGTATGAAGCAAAATACACCGCTATGCGAATTATAGGTGCAATCCGGATCGCCTTTCGCGTACATCAATGACTCAGCGGTTATCACAGTAGTATAAGGCCTGACACCGGGTAGTACAACCTACACATATATCGACAACTCCTCCTGAGTCGTACTATGCCAATCGATAGCAAGACACCACAAACATCAAAATGACCAACTCACGAAATCAACACAAATCTCGAAACACCTATGAATCCATGTAACCTCTAGAATCCGACTACCATGAATAATCAACACATAGATATATATAACATGCTCACAACTTCATGAGTCTGTGGCGTTCACGAAAAAGTAAGTGTCCCCACACATGAGACAAATACAGCTAACAACGTAATATCGCCTCGCCTACTTAGTCCGATGTCTCTTCCCGCGATTCGTGCCTAATCACACATGCAAATTTACAATTAATACTTATTATAATTTTAACCCTTATCATTTAAGTTTTGACTATCCAACTATATGATATTTGGTTATCAATTTAACCTTACAGGTGGAAAAGATTATTATCGTTTAACCCGACAAATAAAACAACAAAAGTTCAACCATTTTTTAATTCTCTATTTTGACCGTCGCCGTTACCCCAACAATAACGCTCTAATCCAAATTCTAATCAATCAAATGTCAGATTCCCAAATTAATTAAGCCGTTATACCTGACCTTTAATTCAAGCGTCGACTACTACTCGACTTTACTGAAACTACCTCAGCCTTAATCACTTCCAATCCAACGCCAAAATCAACTACCCACCGAAACAAGCTATTAAAGGTCAATAACATCATATTATTCTGAGCAAAGGTGATTTGGGAAAAAGTAAACCCTCGACATCAACCGCAATACAACTCAAAAATCATGACTCTAACCACATAGCCTAAGCACAGATATTCACTTTATACCATTTATAGATGCCAAAAACAAAGATCAACTCAAAAGTCAAACTTACAAAATAGTCAACTTAAGCTCAAAATGATGAGATTTGAAGATTAGAAAGCATACCTATGATAATCTCAAGATGGGGAACAAGATTAGGGAGTTAGATCAGCCAGATTCACGAAAATGAAAAAAACGGAGTTTGGAAAGATGGGGGTTCGACTTATTTAGAATCTAGTATGAATTTGTCGTGATAAACACAATTTCATAGAATCCTCAAAGATGTATATTAATCTAAACACAAAAATATAAATGTATGAATCTGAGAATTACATTCTGACGGAAGAGCGAATGAACCCCGAAACCACTTGATCGACCCAGCGTGAATGCCCGCTTCAAGTCTTCTCCAAAGCATTCCCAACACGAAATGATGTCTCTAGATTGCAAACACGAGGGAAATAAACCGAGTACTTGAACTTCTTAGAGTTTGAAAGGTATAAATTGGAAGGAAAGCTGCCAGTCATCAGGGAGAGGCGGCTTTCAAGAGGAAATGGAAGCAAGGGATTTTCATGAAATGAAAAATCCTTGTCCTCTTCTTTAAATACCATTTGTCAATTTCCGCCGTTAAGCGGCTAGTTAAGAAATCCCGATTTAACTCGTTAACTTAATTGAACCGTTATGTGCCCAATTAAATAATGAGTCAGCTAGTGATTGTTATTTTAATTGACTTGTTATTTTAATTTAACTTAACAAGTCAATTAAAATACAACGATTTATATCGAAAAAACTTATCAAGTTATTCGTAATTTCAGTTGCTTAATTGATTCAACACGAAGTTTAACGGGTGATGTTAAATCGATATATATTTGACAATATATAAATATTGAGAAATACACCTCTGATATCTGAGAATACGTTTTAATTTCATTCATGAAATATTATTCGAATATCATTGTATGTGTGTGGCCTTCTAGGCTCAAATAATAGTCGGTTGTATAATAATAATAATTGACCAATTACTATTATTATAACGATTAATAGTAAGATCTAGCGATCGTTCGCAACGCCAAATTATCATGAGAACCCACACTAGTATATACAATTACTAAAAGGTGAACACTAAGTTACAGTAATCTCGTTTAAGCGAGCCAGGTAAATGAATAGATACCTGAGTGCTCGCAGCGGACATAATAAAGGAATCGGTCGTTGATTTCAGCAAGCCTCGCTTGAAGAAGAAAAGGTTGATGGGTTTGGTAATGATAGAAGAATAGTTGAGTGGAGGTTGGTGGAAGATATTTGAAATGAGGTTTAGGTGCCGTTTGGTTTACGGTTGTCGGCTTACTGCTTCTCGGTTTAACAACTGCTTCGGACATGTATTTAATTTTGTTTCTACTCAAAATAAATTATCACTGCGACTATATTATTATTGTTAGGCTACAAATTTTTAATTCCTACCTCAAAACCTTTCAGTAAGACGCTAGAATAATATTAAAATAATACTAATCAGGGTATATCGATTTTATTCCAAAAGTATTGAAAAAAATCTTTGGGCCCGCCACAGCGGATATATAATACAATTGATCGACTTAGAGTAGCGAGGTTATTTCATGTTTAGTATCTGCGTACCGAGACAATGATTGGTATATAGTTTCTTTAACGTGATGAACATGGTTCGTGAATTGTGATGAAACAAAAGCTTATGGTATGTATAACGAATAAGCAAAGTTATACATTAGGATTCGCGTCGACATGCAGGTTGGTGAATATGGAACTATAAGTTGAAGTTAATGATTCACTTCATTATTCGAACTTTAAAGCATGGAAAGAAGGATTTTTAAGTAACATTTAGGAATTGAAGGAGTTTTGATTAAACCTAAATATCTCAAATAATTTTGTTGTCAAAGTTGTAATGTCTTGGCTGAAATTGCGATTAATAGAGAACACTAGTTTTGACTCGCGTGATTTAGTCATGGATATGAGCGAAGTAAGCGATAGCCGGAAGACAAGATACAAGAAAGAAGTTATCGGTCTTGTGTAATGATAGGCGAGCTGAATTATAGAGCACCACAGTTTTAAAAGACAAGATCTGGGTTTGTTGGTTGGATTGGCAGAATGAGTTGTTTAGGGTTGTTGGAGTATGTTGAGTTGTACTATTCGGTGTGCCTTGTGCCGGTATGAGTGTGGTGTATTTGTCTACCGTTCTGAGTGTGTTGTTTAGCTTGTGTCGACCCAGGCGCAAAGTTTGCTCCCGAGGTTGAGGTTGGTTGGCAAGACCTTAACTTTGTTGAAATCCGGATTTATGTTGAGTTGATTGAGTTGTTTAGTTGTGGGTTTGAGTAGTACTAGTGTTGTTGGTAGAGTTGTGGACTTATTTGGGTATTGTTGTCACTGTTTTCTTTGAGATGCATGATTATAGTTGGATGTTCTTTACTAGAATGTGCATGTTTAGTTGATGGGCCTATGAATTTACGATCATAGTAATGTCGGTATTAGTATACTTTTATGATGCAAGCATGATCATGAACTCGCTAATGATATTTTTATTTTATAATGGCCTTGAGTCGTGTAGTATTCTGCAATATCTATCTATTTTATGCGAATTTAACTATTCTTATATTACGCTACGCGTGGGTGTGGGTTAATTTCCACTCTTGAGATAAGTATTCACTAAGCTTCGCAGCTTACACCCTATTCGCTCTGGGCGGCATTTTATTTGTGCCAGGTTGACAGGTGGTGCTTCAGCGTTTTCGGAATCGTTCGTGTGATCGTGACTTAGTGCCTAGGTGAGCGACGGGTGGTCGTAGATCCTCACAGTCTTGTTGTTTTGATTGTAGTTCGGATTTCTATATTGTTGTTATTTCGAGATTTCAGACTGAAATGTTGTTGACATTTTGTACTTTGGAAGATTGTTGTATTCTGGTTGTTTTGTGTGATTAGGAAATACCACGATGGATTACTTTCTTATAAACCGTTCTTTTCAGATGTATCTTGTTTTATTGGTTTATTTAAGGACAGGTGGGTCTTTTAAATTTGAGTCATCCATCGATTTGGTGACTCTGGTGTCCAGGATTTGGACGATTCTAACCTCAGGGCGGCCGACCTGGGGCGGGTCGTTACAGTCCAGTTTATTTTCAACTGTCAAAATTAAAAAATTATGATGTCTTAACTTTTACTCTCTCTATTTCAAATTAATTGACGTTTTGAGATTGCGTATCAAGGCTTTGATCACAAATTACTTTTTATTCACTAATCCAAAAAATATAAAATTGATATCATTGAATTTGTTTTTTAAAATATTTTCATAATATTATTTTTTTGTAATTTTTCATAATATACATAAAAAATAATTAATGATTAAAGTTGTGTCTTGAAAAGTGAGAAAATCAATTAATTTGAAATGGAGGTAGTAATTGACATTCATAATCAAAATTATCATCAACGTTACCCAATACTTATGAAAGACTCTCGTCCATAGAGTCTCGTCTAAACGGAATAAGGAGAGGTCGGATAGAATGTGTTCTCCACATGGATTGTTTCTAAATCAACTCAAGAGAATAGTGACAACGCTATCTAGTATGAATACTTCACAAAAGATAAGAAGTATATCCAATATGACAAGTTCGATAGAGAAAGCGTTGGTACTTCTTACCTTTTGGGTTACAAGCTCATCTATCCCGTCAACTCTGTCATCCTTACGGATCCAAATTCTTAGAGGACGAAACCGTCATCCTAATAGCTCCCATGCGTCCATACCTTTGTTCAACTAAAGTTTGTGTGGATGGAAATGAGCAACACGAGGGAGGTAAATTTACGGGATGTGCATCTGCTGGTTAGGATACCGACCATCCTCACTTAAACAACTCAATACAAGACACCTCTATTAGAAACCGAACTCACATTATACGAGAATACAAGAGTTACCACGACGTTTAACCAGTTGATCCATGTCCGGACCCGAATCATTAAAAATAGTGCAAGACAAGACGAAGACAAACAAAGAATGAGTACTACTATTACCCTATTACACAACCAAAAATTACAAAAAGTAGCACAAATCCCAACCCACCCCCGATTCAAATAATCATTTTCAATCATAATTTGATTTATTATTAATTTACACATTTAATTTGAAATTAATTTCAAAAAAATGGCGAAAAAGAAAGCAACCATGACTTTGAAGGACTTTCATGGTGGCTCTATCCCTTCAGATCTCCCTCTCCCTTCTGCTCCTGGCGTGTATGTATAATATTATTTTATTATTAATTTTTTTGAATTTTTTAATATTTTTTTTGAATTTTTTTAATGTTGTAAATTAGTTTTGGTGATTTGGGTTTTTTTTTATAGTTTTACTTGGTAATTATTAGTTGTCCTAATTTTCAAGATCGATTTATTTATGTTGTGAATTAGTTTTAGTGATTTGGGTTTTTATTGCTACTTAATTATTAGTTTTCCTAATTTTTAAGATTGATTTGTTAAAAAAAAAATTGAGCTTTTTATGGTGTGGATTAGTTTTAGTGATTTGGGGTTTTGTTGTTTATACAGTTATACTTTGTAATTATGAGTTTTATTAATTTTCAGATTGATTTGTTAAAAAAAATTGAGCTTTTTTATGATGTGAATTTGGTTTTGGTGATTTGGGGTTTAATTACTTATATATGGTAATTATTAGTTGTACTAATTTTCAATTTTTGGTGTATTGGGGTTTCATTACTTGTACAGTTATAGTTTGTGACTATGAGTTTCCTAGTTTTTATCTAATTTGGGTTTTAAACGTTCGAGTTATTGGTTTTCTGGTACGGTTTATTCGAAGATTGGATTTTTTTCATGTTTCGATTTTTTAGTTAATTTAATATTTTTAGCTTGTCTAATTTATCAATGTTTAGGTATTAGATTAGATCTAACATTGACAATTAATTTAACGTTCAAGCCGGGAATTCATTTGTTGATACATTTTCTCATCCCAATATTTCTTTTGGTAAAAACTGTGATTGTATATTGTTATCTTGCAAGTCACAGTATTTCAACTTCTGATTGGAAATGTTGAATTTCTGACAGGATGGTGAGGCAACCCGATCGCATTAGTTTTGATCGCCCGTCGAGCTGGGGAAATCCAACAGCGAGATCTGATCATCGGTTGAGGCCTGGATCAGCTGGCACAGCCAGAAACTTTGAGGAAAGGACTTTATTTTTCACAAACGCTTCCCACATTGGTCGAAATTTTGACGAGGATGAGAGAAAACCGTTGGATGGGGGATCTGCTCCTCGTCGAACAGTTAGTGATGAGGATATTTTAGCTTTACCCTCTCGTGCTGACAATAATATAGATTCTTTGCCTGTTAATCGGACTGCTAATCGCCCTTCTTCGACTCCCACATCTGAGCATTCAAGTCATGGGGTGAGTGGCTTATATACTGGTAGGTTTACTGAAGTCAATCATAAGGGAGTTAGTATACCTAATTATGGTGGCAATACTGTACAAGTGGTTGGTGGATCACGTCCAAATGCATGGGGGTTGAGGAAGGATAGTGCAGTGAAAGAGATTGTTTCTCCAACTGTATATGCTTCTGATGATGTGTCTAAGATGGCCCATGCTAGTGCACTTGACAAAGTGTCTTCTGGTAGGTGGCACCCAAATAAACATGTGTCTCGAGTAGATGCTGACTTTATTCGTCGCACTGAGTCTGAAAATTCACGGGAGTACAGTGGCCCTGTTACGTACACTAAGGATTCTTACACTACTGATACTTCACTTGCAATGCATGTGGGAAAAAGCTTGACTATTGAAGATAAGGCTCATGGTTCTGAGATTATGTTCTCTGCCTATGAAAGTGGTAGATCAACGACATCAATAGAGACAGGGGTTGGATACCATTCAATAAACGCACATGATACTAGCACATTGGGAAATTATGAAAGCCAGCTGCCAGTTCCATCTCAGACAACAGAAAGACCCAAGCTGAAGTTGCTCCCTCGGTCAAAGCCGTTGGAGAAGATAGACCCACCAGTGGAATATAAGAAGGTGAATTATTATAAATTCAATGGATAATTTATTTAAGTTTCATTATTTGCCGTTGTCTCATTCTGTATCTATGCAGGGATTCAATCAACCAAGTGGGACGGCACATATGAACAATGAATGTTTATCTCCTCCATCTATCAAATCTAGCCATACTGGAATCTATGTTTCCGATCAAGGAGTGGAGGACCCAAAATTGGACTTGCAGACTCGGCTACATCCTTTTGAAAATGTGGAAGGAGCTAATGGAAGTGATAGGTAGGTGACCTGATTTGTGCTTTTAATAATATTTACTTTCAGTCTCCACACTTGTTCTTGGCAAGAGCTATGCAATCTGGAATTATGGTCGTCTCAAATATTTAATTTAATAAATGTTGCATTTTAAAAATTATGTTGGGTGGGATTTCTGGTTGTTGTTGGAGACCCACTTTTAACACTAATATTGTAACCAAACCAAATCTTATCCACTGGGTAAGCCTATTATTGTAACCCTTTGTGTGTGTTTTTCTCTTAAGGTTTAGTATTTGTTATTGTTTGATTTTTCTTCCTTTTTGTAACGGTACTAACGATTTGCTACAGGAAAGTAGTGCTTAGTGGTGCTCACACAAGAGAAATGATGGTGAGTTTATTTTCTTGTTTGTCTTCTATTTGTTTTATGTAAATATATACAGCTCTCTTGAAAAGTGTGGTTGTAATATCCTTATTTTGAGACCATGTAAATATGTTGTCAGGTGCTAAAGGGGCGTGGCGTTAATGATAATGTTACTTTCATAAACAACGTCCAAATGGGGTATGTTGGTTCTTAGTTATAGTGTTGTTTTGTAATATCATCTATTCATTTGATTCTGAATTGTGTGTTTAAATAATTGTAAATTGAAGGGTCAAAGAAGAGGTTGTCAAATCAGATAGAATGTCTCACCAATCGCCTGCAACTCGTTATGCTAATAAAGAAGGGAGTCTTCATGTTGATACTAGGCCAACAAGGAGTTATGATAAGAGAGACCATCGAGCAGGTGTTGAAAGAGCTGATTTGCAGCAAAAAAATTGGAGGAATGACAACCGGAGGAACTACAGGAGATCTGAGGAACGTCAGCAGCAGCCAGCTTCTCAGGAAAGACCTCCTTCACCAGAGACTTGGCGCAAACCTGTTGAGCAGCCTGATACTTCTGGACCGCGTGTTGGTAAAGTGGCATCACCTTTGGAGCTTGCCCAAGCATTCTCAAAATCCAAATCTGATATGGCAACTCCTGAACGTCTCATGGGTCATCGGAGCTTTACAAACCGCAGCCAGGTGCCATTTTCTAGGCTAACAGTTTCCTCCCCAAGGCCCCAGATTAATGGTCATTGAGTTCAGAAATCTCAATATGTCTCGTACATTTTAGTGTTCGGGAAACAAAAATTAAGTTTGTTGAAGTTATGCCTTTGGATGATCTATTAGAGCTCGTCGATGATTGTTGTTCTCCCTCTAGTTTTAACTCCCATAATATAGATCAAGATAAAGGACTAGGGAATGAGAAGTTGAATAAACACCTACAATGCCAAAACTGAAGGGTTCTGTACCAACGCGGCAAAGGCGTCGATGGTTCTGATGCCTTGATCTCTTTATAACTTATTGATGTACACCATGTCTTCTTTCAATGAATAATGTGGGAACCTTCAATTATTTTGAATTTACTTTGGATATGAAGTTTGAAAATTGAAATTCATCATATGATACTGATTTGTTTCTTTGTTTTTCATGTTCAATAGATTATTATGCTTTCCATAATCGGTTACAAACATTACATCGATTATAGCTTGTTTTCCCCCAACTGTTAAGTTGTCAAACATGTACCATTATTGACATTGATGTGCGAGAGGATCGCCTACCTTCCTCTGGTACCCCTTTTATGTATCCAAATTTTATACAGTATGCATTGAATGGTTACATTACAACTACCAATAATCCTCTCAATACATGATGTACAAGAGGATCTTTTTTGGTTTCCAATCAACGTGGTAGTCTTGGATTTATAATCTCGTTTTCCTAGAGCGATATAACAATGGAGGAATACTTGAAAGAACACTAGATAAAACATGTGCAAAGTCTACAACATAGGATCAACAACCATACATATAAAGAGGACAATAGCAGCAGAGCCTCTAAACACAAGCTACCTACATATCATCAAAAAATATTCATCACTGGTATGAACTAAAGCTACTTCCTTGACGTTATCAAAAATCCAGAACCGAAAGTGAACCTGCTAAACAGATAACATAACAATAGAATCATTTGGAAGTTCAGAAGAAGTGCAAAAAAGTTATAGATCAACATATTCATTTACTTGCTAGGATGAAGAAGGGGATGTTACAAGAAAAATCCATGGGATGAAAGGAGCGCATACTGCTATGGTTTACTAGGGTGACGATTCAGGAGTTGCTGATTCAGACGTTGCCTCTTGCTTCGATCTCCTGGCTGGGGGGCCATCTCTTTGCCTGACATATGCTTTACTCTTGTATTTTGGTCGATTAGACTGCTTGGGCTGATAAGTTGGATAAGTACAAGGAATTATTTCTCCATTGACATACTTGTCACCTGGGCAATCAAAAACAAGTGAACAAATCAGGAGAAATCCACATCATAGTAAAATGACGAACTTGTGTATTGTAAAGCAAATTACCTCCATAATCCTTATTCTTAACATCTATATATGAATCTGGAAGCACCCACAGAACTCCAGGCAATCCTACAATCAGAATTGCAAGAGGGGACAATAAGTTTCTATCAGGATTTACTAAACTACTAACACACAACTTGAGGGCATGCAACGATAGGAAGTGGAACCGGAATCCTAGAACATGCAAAAAAGAAAACAAAGTGTACCACTAACCCTTAAACTTTTCTGATGTTTCTTCATCAACTGTGCATTGGAATCCCGTATAAGTTGTGGTACTAAAAGCGTACATATTCTTCTTAGCTTCTTCCATACTGATACAAGAGAGAAGACCAGTGTGAAATGCAAATAGACCATTAGATCAGAGAATTCGGAAAGGTGAGAAGCCAATAATTTCCCACTAGTTGACCACAACTTATAGGCTCATACATATTGAATTTAAGAGTAGCAAATTAGTGAACTAAACTAACATAACTGCACGCTTAGGTAAGTTGCAAGGAGGTAATG
Organism: Lithospermum erythrorhizon; assembly: GCA_019722365.1. Taxonomy (NCBI): domain Eukaryota; kingdom Viridiplantae; phylum Streptophyta; class Magnoliopsida; order Boraginales; family Boraginaceae; genus Lithospermum; species Lithospermum erythrorhizon. The sequence continues at coordinate 879,722 of JADFUC010001644.1, forward strand.
CTTTAAAAGTCTTGTGATTCATTGCTCTTATTAATGAAAAAAGCACAGAAGAACAATTATAATGCTGCTATCCATCCTACTAAAGTACAACAGAATGTAATCCATATATGTTCTTAGATGCCTCGGAGACGATAATTATATACAATTTGCACATTCATCCGACACTATCTTTAACAATTTAAGGGTGTAAACATTACTATAACTAGACGCCATGGGGCTTAAATTCAAGCTGCATTTCTATTTCATAAAGCCACTCCACTCCCATCGAAGTTTGTCCAAGTGCATAAACAAGATATTCAATACTTCTGTTAAGTTCCATTCTTTTCATATTATACATCATGACATATTCCCTCCCCAAATGTTAGTTTAATATTAGTCTTTAACTATCAAGAACACCCCAAATGAAATCCATTTAGCCTCAAATCACCCAAGTTGAAAAATATTTTCTTTAAGGTAAAACTAAAGCAAATGAAGCACTATATACAAGTTATATATTATCATCAGCTTCAATTCCCACCAATACCACAAAGATTCTTCCAAATTACATGAATATATATGCGCCTTATAAATAAACAAAACAACCCAAAACAGCAACACATAAAAAACCCAAAAATACAAGCCATTAAAAACCATATTTCACATGGAGGAAACTATAAAGATTACATTTTTAACCAACTCTAAAAAATAAAAAATAAACCAACCTGGCCCTGCATAGACCAATACAACAACAACAAAAAAAAAACCCAAAAATATAAGCCATTAAAAAACCATTTTTTACATGCATTAAACTATAAAGATTACATTTTTAACCAACTATAACAAAATAAAAAATAAACCAACCTGCCAAAGACCAATACAAAAAAAAAACCCAAAAATATAAGCCATTAAAAACCATTTTTTACAGACATTAAACTATAAAGATTGCATTTTTACCAAATCTGGGTAATAAAAACCAAACCAACCTGCCAAGAACAGTAGCAAGAGTATTAAGATAAGTATCAATCATTTGTTCTCTTGTAGGTGCAGGGTCTTTAGGAAAATCCATAACAATTAGCCAATGATTATAGTCACATCCAGGCAACATAATGCTCTCTCTTTGTTCACCATTATTATTACTTCTATCAGATGCTGCCTTAATGAGAGGCAACCTTAACTGTGTTGATGAATGGTTGAATGGTTTTGTTGGGTTTGGGAGAGAGTATGGAGAGGGTAGAGAGAGGAGAAAAAATGGGGGGGTTGGGTGGGTTTGGAGGTGGGGGTAGGGGGGTAGGGGTTTGGTGAGGAAAGATAGTTTGAGAGTTGCCATTGGAACAATGTTTCAGAGAAGTGAAGAGGATAAGGTGGTAATAAGCAGAAAAGGGAGGGAGACTGAAGATATTAATAATAATATCAACATGCCTTAATGGTTCTTGGCCTATTGCCTAAACGAAGTTGGGAGATCGAAGTCTATTTAATTGATTCAAGAGTTACATCGACACATATCTATCTATTAATTGACAAAAGATAAGAAGTGAAAAGGATAAGGTGGTAATAAGCCCAAAGGGGAAGGAGACTGGATATATTATTAACATCAACGTGCTCCTCATTGGGGCTTCAAGTTTGCCGCCTAAACGATTAGCTACTGATAAGACGAATACTTAATCACGTGGATAACAAGGAATCTATTTTCAAATTGATTCAAGAGTGGACTACAAATATTTATTGTATCTACTATTTTGCAAAAGATAAAATATAGTTGGTGTCATAAATCATCTTATTTTAATTTATTATATCTAAGAGCTATAAAATATGAAATCTTTGATTTCGTAAGACATGAAAACAAAGATGGAATATATTTAATGGTGGTAAAATGGTCGATTCAATTCTCAAAATAATTATGGAAGATATTTATTTTAGGTTATTTTATGAGAAGATATCAGCTTTAAACGGAACCGTGATTTAATTTATGTTTCAACTTTTCATCGAAAAAGCTATTAAAGCGTCAGAATCCATCACCCAACTTTCATCCGGCATTCCATTTCATCACCCAACTTTCATAATGATCACCCAACTCATCACTACAAAAATTAGTTCCGCAAGTACTTAAACTCTACTAAGAGTCACCGGTCACATGACTAATTTATTGTGGTTAATTTAGTAAATTCAAATCTTAATTAAATTTAAAAAATAAAAATAAATGTAAAAACGATTAGTACACGATTTTTCCCTAATCCAATTATACCCTAACCAAACCCTAATTTCTAAATCACTATCACTCAATCAAGCCGATTAAAAGACGGGAGCGGAGATGCACAAAGGATTTTCTCTGTAAGTATCAGGCCATAGGTGCGAAAGAAGACATCATGGACCTGCGGGAGTAATCCCTATTTAATTTTTTGGGCTCGCCTAATGTAATCGGTATTATTTTGACATTATACTTGTTAACATATATGATATACTATCATTTTATTATGATTTTATATGTGAGGTCATTGGACATTTGATTGACTGGATGACATGCTTTCCTTCATCTCAAAGTTCGGCCAAAAAGAAGCTGAATGAGATTACAGGTTTGAGCGATTGAAGCTTCGTGAGGAGGAATTAAAAGTACGTAAGGCCGAAAAAAGCAGGCATGATCAAGAGATGATTGAATCAAGGAAGCATTAGTAAAAGAAAAGTTGCATAACACATGTTTGCGTAAATGCCTCAAAGCCTCATTATTTGTTTTGTATTGTGTTTTTTATTGTGTACAATATTGTAAAATAATATGCTTATTGACTGATGTTGGATCAATGATGTTTAAATTTGTGTAATTGGATGACTAATTTTCAATTGTTGTATGTTATGGTGGATTAATGAAATACTTATTTTGTCCTAATGATACGCTGATTTTGTACAATGTTTGATTTTTTGTTTTTGACACTGCTGGATGTTAAATGTAAATTGAAGATGTTAAAAATGTTGAATCTTAACACATTATCTAAATTCAAAAAAACTTGTCCAAAAGTAGCACTGTTTGTTTCATGTCAAGATTACACAAAATATTATCTAACACTTAATTCAAACTAGTCCGTGCCATATTTTTGTTGTCATTGTTGTCGCCTACTTTTGCTCTTTTTGCTCGCCTTTGTTCACGACCAATGGCAGCAATACTCTTAGGATCTCCATCAACAACTTTAACAATCTCCAAATCAATCCTCTATCCAGATTGGTATTCGATGTTTCCCCTTGCTTGCACTTTTCTTGCAACCGCTGGTTGTATCCTTCCTCAGGCAGGCCTCCGCCCACCATTTTCCCCTCTCGTACCGGCCTCCGCGAATTAGCTAGAATCGAGATTATCAGAACTTTGGTGTGTCACGCTTCTCGTGGACGTTGGCCCCTGTATCTATCAGCGATAGTCGCCTGCTTAGGTGTAGTCGGGTTTCTTAGGGGCGGTGTCAAGCTTCTCAATCGGTAGCTTGCCCTTTAGGTCGAAAGGTGTTGTTCGGCTTGGAGTTGGCTTCACTTCTGAAATTTTCCTTTTCATGTACTGCCCGAGATCGGGAAAGGTGTTGTTCAAGCTGCAGCTGGCTTGTTTTTTCCTTACCTTTGCTACTTCCAACCTGAAATGAGTGTTACACTTATTAGTGTCAAACAATTTAGTAAAGAATGCTTACATATGGAAAAATTGATGCACTGATAAATTTTCTCCAATTTTTCCCAGACAACCCCCTGATGTTACGAATTCCTCTTCACGACACCAACCGCAACGAATGACCATCCACCTCTTCAACATCTCTCTTCTTTCCCTTTCTTTTCACTCTAATCGATGTCCTTGTTTCTACTTTTTGGCCCCGCTCGCTAACTTAAGATGCTGAGGTGGTCAGACAGATCAGATCACCTTTCTGTCCCAAAGATCCATCCCATTCACCGGGGTTGGACGACATGATCATATGTCCTCATAAATATTTCTTTCCTATAACACTCACTACCCTCTATCCAAATGGCTGTGGCATAAAGACAAGGTAATCCCACATAACCCGCTTACGATCCACCACTACTATACTCTTCTCCTTAACATCAATTGAAAACTCCATTTCCACTACGCCCTAACTCAAAACCATGTTTTCCATTCCATATGAAGTGTACAACCAATGTATCCTTTCTCTCTCGATTTTTCAATGTATCCTTTCGATTTTTTCTCTCAATAATTTTAATTTTACACAAAATGATCCAGTTTTCACCATAGCCAACTTCCTATTCTTAATTCTACCCATGATCTTAGACCTAATCATATCTAGCATAGTTATTATGGGCTTGTCCCTAGCAGGCAAGATGAAGGAATTAAAGGACTCACTAAGATCACAGACAACATGTCATCAGAAAACATCTGCGGGAAGTATGCTCTACAATTCACTCAGAGTCTTACCCGCATGGTTTATAAGCCACGATGAAAGCAGCCTCACTTACATCCTTGTGGTGTTCATAGCTTTCTTGGAATTGTTGCTTGTTAATCACCTCGCCACTTCCCATAGCCTGCCCCTAAGTCATTGCCCCGATTCTCTCAGTTAGCATATATATTGGAAGATTACCTGTGCCACATTAGGAACCGATATGAATTACACTCTAATCCCCGCACCAACAACATATAAGTTGTAAATGAAGACACTTCAATCCATAAATTGGCCCCGAAAACGGAGGTAGAAACAGATATCGTTAAGTGTATGCATATTGTTACACTTTGCTTGTCCGAAACGAAGCATACTTCGACATTGTAAATACTCAACATAATGCCCTCAATGTCATAGAACCATTCCCATGTCTCAAGATTTTCCTCTTTTCAACAACGGCTCAAACAACGGGCCAATATCCATTATTGTTGTCGTTGCTACAACAGCTTAGAATTTGTTGCTCTACGCCCCTTTCGTATGACAACCATTCATTAACCCAATGACTTTTCTCAAACCATCACGAACCCTTCAACTGCTGGTCGTGTACATATGTAAATCCCTTAAAAAATGTCAAGCTCCAAAAATTTCAATACCGCCCGTATTCAATGAAACAACGGATCTAGCGGGCGCTCATTAACTCGACAATATGTACGGACCATATTATATTGCTCCACACGGGTCCCCATCAATTTTCTTCAAGGCTTTTTTCCTTTGCTCTTCTCGCAACATTGGGTTTATTTACATGAAACATTTCTATCAACAAAAACCTCGAATACAGTTGGCTGAAATTAGAAAAATATGGACTGAATATGCAAAAAAAAAGAGTTGAAATTACAAAGGTCAAAACCCGAAAACATTTCATCAACAAACATTACCTGCACAGCTGCAAGGCTAAGGTTTGGTAACAGCCTGAACTTTTCCTCCAAAGCCTTAGCAAGAAAAGTGCTATTACAGAGTTTAATGCTTTTGTCAGGACATCCACTATGTGTCCTACGCAGTCCCTTGACGCACCAATCAGTTGGTGATAACCTCTTATCCTTTGATATCCACATAGAAAAGTTGCAAGGATACTCACATTTTACAAATAGATCCTGGCTTATCATTTGATTTGATAACCACAAAGTGCTTATGACGAACACCGAGTACCACGTCATAGCCTTTTTTCATTTGTTTTTGCTTGAGAATACAAGGCCAGAAAGAACTTTGATCAGACAAATCCTTCTCATCAAAATGAACATATCTAATGTTCTCTTCTATCCCGCATCACAACTCCCTCCTCATCACTAGAATCGCTATACTCTTCAAACTACAATCGTATGCGCATTCATCGAGACAATCCTCTTTAGCATCACTCATCACTTTCTTCATCCGCCTTCCTTCCTCTTAAAGTCCACCACATGCCTCGTATATGACCCCATACCTTCTTCTTATCAATCTGCTTGCCGCATCTACTATATCATCTTGCGTCGTGTACAACCACCATATGGCACATCATCATGCTCTTCCAAATATACCTCACCAACCTCATTCTTCTTCTTCACTCGAGCTACGCTTGTTCCCTATACAACCCGCTTCAAGTCAGATACCCTTAATTGTTTTTCCCAAAGCTTCGTTCACTTATTGATTTCTTTATCATCTAACTCCAACATCAAACTTATCTTCTTCCCTAAAATTGTAAGTCATCATTATGTTCTTCCGTGTCTTCAACATTACCCCTCATGATCATCATCATCATCTATTCCAACTTCCCTTATCTATTTCTTTTTCACTCTCTACAAACTCAATAGATCATAGCCCCATTACTAAGCAAAGTGAACCTCCCTCATAACTCTCCAAGGTTACATATATTTCAAGCCAACCAACTAATATCCAACTAGACACTATGTTGCTTTGAAGCACTTCCCAAGTAGCATCCCTTTTGTGTATAATGCACAAACATCATTGTTTGGTGTAGAGTCAATAAACACATCTAAGAACTTATTTTTTGCTGACAGTTCCTTTAAAACTTCAATGTCCTCATCACTCAACAACCTTTTGAGACCAATCATTATACCCCACCCAGGCTCTCTATATGCATGCATAAATTATTCTATCCATTTCGATAGCTGCATTCCAAGAGTACCATCCAAGCTCCTAATGCTTAAACAACTCGCCTTCAACCAACCTATATATCCATAGTACTACTCCCTACATAGTTCAAAGTAGGTTTAACACAAAAAGTACCCCTACATGGAGCTTAATCACAACTCCTCATATACCTCAGAAATAGAAACAAGACTAACAAATTAGTATTCTTTACCTAAAACCCTAAATTGATTGTGCTAGAAAAAGTACAAAAATTAAATGGAAGCATAAGTGGGACCAATCAAGACAAATCCTTGAAGAACAAAACCCCAAATATCTCACAACAAAACCCCCAAAATTTGTTGTGTCTCAATAATCTCTTCATATACTCTTTTCTCTAATCTGGGCGTATTAATTCTACATATTATCTCAAGACAATTTGTTGCTTTTTTGCTAGTTAATTCGATGGATATATGGTTTTAGGGTTTTGGAAGGAAGGATAATCGATTTTGCCGAGAATCGATTCGTATTGCATGCAGATAATCGAATCTAAAATCGATATATGGATATATGATTTTAAGATTTAGGGTATAATCGATGGATATATGGTTTTAAGATTTGAATTTACTAAATTAACACTGTCATTAGTCACGTGACAGGCAGGTGACAACGGAAATTTAGAGTTTAACGGAAAAATTAACGCCGGGACTAATTTTGCCATCAATTTGAAGTTGAGCGATGGAAAAACACATGAAAAGCTAAAGGATGAATAAAATCTCTACGAAAGTTTGACACCATAGCCTTTTACCCTCGAAAAATATGTGAATAATATGATATCATATCTATATTACATGTACTTGATTAATGAACATTTTATATGTATCTAAATTAGCCACAATATTAATAACAATGGAGTGTGTGAAACAATCGACATGTTTGTATGCTTCACCCTTAAATAGACAATTTCAATGTTAGTTACATGACCAAATGAAATGTATGGATATTATCAGCATAAACCACTGTGATATGGTGATGTTATAAAGATAATAAATAAGAGGAATTTACAGGTGCTAGCCTGTGCCATTGTCAACATGCACTTGACTCATAATTCATAAATCAAAACTAGTAGGCACATCATGCAATGGATGGCCTTTTCTATTTCTATCAACAACTCTTTGGGCAAGATAAACTTGCTTGCCAACCACAAAAATGAATGCCTTCCCCACCCCACCTGCGCCCCTCGCCGTTCTTCCTACACGACGTACATATTCGCTTGGATCGCGAGGGTAGTCAAACAGGATAACATGATCTACGCCTACAAAATCTATGCCTCGAGAAGCTCTGCAATATCCAGAGAGGGACAGGTTAATATAGTGTAGTTCAGTTTTCCCATCTCTCTCTCTCATAACCAAACAAATGAGGTCAAAGCGACTGGAACAGAATGGAATACGTGGAAGCAAATAAAGGGGGATTTGAACTTACCTATCAGTGCAAACCAAGAACAAAGAGCTATTCTTTGATTGAGGGTTACGGAACTCATTAATGTTTGCAACTCGTGTTTCTTGATCCAAGGCAGCATGGAACGGGAGGACTCTTGTATATGATCCTTTCCTGTCGAGCCTTTTTAAAATGTTTTCAACTTTTCTGCATGTCTCGATCTGCATTAAGTAAATATGATCAGGGGAGAGCAAAAAATCAGCATCGCTAATGTGTAGCAAACTAACATTCACCTTGTTACAGAAAATTATGCTTTTCTTAACAGGGCTTTCTTCAATCACCCTTAGCAGTGCATTTTTTTTGTTCTCAAATGCAGTTTCTGGAGTTTTTTCTGTTTTGTCATCTCCACTGCAATCAACAAGGATCTGAAACCAAATAACAAAGCTCCTAAAATGGATGTCAAATTTGAGGAAGCGCTGATAAAAGACCATTGGTGTCCTTCACTACACTGCCAGCCGAAGTTATTTGCACTCATTTACACCTGCCAAAACGACTATGATTTGTCAAGAAGCATACCTCTTCCAGACCAACACTGGTACGATGAATACCGGGTCCCATTAACACATCACAATCAGGAAACTCTTCAACTAGCTTCTTGTAAATCTCTACTGGGAGGGTTGCAGTCACAAATAAGTACTGTGTAGTGACAGGTGAAGAGTTGATCAAACATTGAAATGCCTGCTGAAATTCTTCATCATTATAGAGTATATCTACCTCATCCAGCACAGCACTGAACCATTACATTAAGAAAAGGGTTAGTAATAAGATCCCAAACAAGGGAGCCTTTTGTTTCTAGACTTCATCTTTTCGCATCAACTAACACACGAATAGATACAATAAAAAATACTTCTTTCACTTTGATAAGCTTTACGATTCCGTTTCTTCTATTGAAGTTGAACTAAAAAAAATGTATCTCTAGAAATAAAAAGAAATTTGGTTTTTATTAGTATCCAGGGGGGAATAGAATGGGAGGAGAGATTCCAACTTTGCAGTCGTAAAAGAAGATTCACATATATATTACTCACATACGATGTGATGAAACATGAATGGTATTGGATATAAGGTTCTTGGAATGATAATTGCTCTTGAAAATTAGAAAAGCTAAAGAAAGAAGGTAAAAGCGAATATAGCCTAGATTGAGACCTTGGTGGCCACAAATGACTTCATATTATGGTTGATAAGCCTGTGAAGAAGTAAACCTATACTTGATAGCAAATAAGAAAATGAAGTTGCATATTTACTAATACCATATCCAACTGCATGGGAGAAAGACACATTAAAATCACATCCAACTATTGCTCAACAAGCACCAATATAAATCGTAACAGAAAAAAGACGAGCACTAGTACCTTTTCAGGCTGGTTAGTTTCAGGAAACCCTCGCTGATTAGATATAAAAATCGGCCAGGAGTAGCAATTAGAACATCAATTTCTTGTCTAAGACTCTCCAACTGAGTTTTCTGTCTAAAACCACCTGTGGCAACCATTGACCGGAATGGAACGCCTAATTTTGACATTGAGCGGCAAATGCTAAGAACCTGAATCAGTAAAAAGATAAGATTTGCTTGATACCTAACGAACATTATTTAACAACAATATCACAAATTCAATCAATACATGCACTTCCTAACTCATTTCAAGAATTTCTCAAGTGTAAAAAGTGAAGGAGGACAGTTACAGATATCAAAGAAATTTTCTTCATTTTGCAAGTAAACTCGACCAATCCATATTTAATATAAGCTAATTCATGAGATCACATACACTTGTTACTGTGAAAAAGAAAGAATCGCCGCATGTGCCCATCATAGAAAAATGTTCACTAAATGTTGAAGACCAATTAAGTTGTAACTCTTAGAAAGCTGCAATTGCAAAGGTGAATAAAGGGTGCAATTGTCTTCTTTTTAACCTCATATTCTCTCTATGTTTCAAAGGTTAAGTCAGTCTGATAAATGAAACAAAAATTGTCAGAAAGCTTTCTGGGTTACAAAAGTTGATGTGGAAAATAAACTAACTCCAGTTCCATTCCAGTGTTACTAGGATCTTAAAAACTTTACATGTTGCGATCCAGAACAGTTCATCAAATTTAAATATCGAGTGTTTCCTCTCTTTGTTACTTTCAAGATCGGACAAGAAATCTCAAAGAACTGCGAAACACTCCCTATTCTCTCTCAAGAAAATAGATTATCAAATGAAAAAGGAAATGAAACAATTTCAGAACCAACCTGAGAACCTAACTCAGCAGTCGGTACCAATATAATCACCCTGGGGCTTTGTGGAGAAGACTTGCCAGTTCCTTGAAGCTCTTCTTCTCTAATGGTCTGGACAAGTGGTAGCAGGTAGGCCAAAGTTTTCCCAGATCCACTTTGATCAGCTATTATGCAAGATTTTCCCTCGATAACAGATCTAAATGACATGGCCTGTAGTTATGGATGTTTAAATATCATTCCAGAAACTCCCGAAGTTAAGAACAATGATGAAGTTCAAGATTATGGACAAACTATGAGGAAGATTAAGTATACAAATATCAAATTTTCAAACAGGGATGCCATTTAAAAAAAACAAAAAAAACAAACAGGGTCTAAGGAAAATTCCCTTATAAATATTAGTTACTTTCATCCAATAGATAGCAAAAAAAGAATTAAACTTAATAGATAGCCACTCAGTTATTCCCTCCATAACATGTTATTTGACCCTGCTAGACTTCCGAAAAAATGAAATAATATAGTTTTCACATTAACCTATTGCCAAATTTTCATCATTTATATAACTCCAACCTAACCATTCTCGTTAAGTTGTAGAATTACTGAGATAATATTAAGAGGAATAAACGATGACAATAAATACTATCAGAAATTGAGCATGTAACGTGTCACCTCCCTAAAAGGAATAAGTGCCCAGGGGAAATACCATAACAGATTAAAACTTGAAAAGTAACCAGTCTTGGAATAATATAGCTTCATGCAACTCTGTATTTGTAAACTCAAATCTAATGATGGAGGGAGAAGTAAATGGCTCATGGAGCAGGATTAACCTGAATATGTGAAGGGCGTGGATAATGTTGGGCCCTTAGAGCTTCAATAACATACTCGTTGCATCCCAAATCCGTAAATGTCTTTCTGCTAAAAAAGTTGCTCTTATCATTTAAATTAAAAACACTTTGTGAATGGTCGGCCTGATTCGATGCACGGTTATATGTTGGAGTTCCATCACCCCATCCTTTTGTAGGTGCATCAGAAGATCGACGGACAGAAACACCTGAGTTCTTTGGAGTTCTCGTATGCTCTTGGCTTCTCATTTCGGATGATCGACCCAATGATTTAGCAGGATAATCACTAGACTTAATGTTATCCATTTGTTGTTTCTTATTAGAAACTTTACGTACAATATGTTTCACTTTCTGAGCTTTCAATCTTCCAAAACTTGCTATTGTCCCCCGGGATGATTCTGTCAATTCAAAATAGAAAATGTTAGCTTCTAAAAGTAAAAAAAACGGTATCATGAATAATGTAAACACAAGACATTCATTCTTTCGACTATGTGAAGCAACTACTTGTTTAATAGACAAGACAATTCTGTGATGTACGGCATATCATCCGGACACTTTGGGATCTGCAGTTAATCATTCGAGACATTCATTCTTGTGACAAATATGCGTATCAAGATACCTTGTTGAGGAAGTGGTGGGGCAAAGGAAAGCAGTTTTTCAGGAGAAGGAACAGTTGCATCCATTTGGCTGATGTCAACATCAGTACCCTCTTCTCCCCAAACAATGTACTTCTCGCCACTCTCGTCATCTATAAGCTGGTAAGCGCCTGCAGCTTCCATCGGAACTCGTCTATAACATTCACAATTAAAAGAGGAACCATCTGTTTGACCTCTCAATGATGTTTTTACCACGGGAAACATATATCTCTTCATTTTCCTCTTTATACCATCAAAATCACAGTTTCTATTCTGATTTACATTAACATTTCCTAAAGCAAAGGGCAGAAGGAGTGCCATTGACGATCTCGAGTTGCTCCTGCTGCATCTTACAACTGAGCTAGACCTTACTGCTGGAGCCGACACCATCGTTGCAGCCTCTGTCTCTAGCAACTATATATCCTACAGTTCTACGATAACATTGTAAGTCGACATGCTCCATTCCATCCATCTCCAAAAACATATGACTGAATATGATTTTACATCCTATTACACAAACACCTCTTTAAAACACAAAAATATGGGTGTACACTTGTGCAGTCGAGGAACTAAGGGGCATAGGGGCAGTTCGCATTAAATTTTGAAAAATATAATTATATTAAGGAACTTTTTGAAAATTATGTTGTTATTTCTCTAGAATTTGCATATTTTTTAAGCATAAGCCCTTATATAAAATTATGATTCCGCCAATGCACTTGTTTGTTTAGTTAACTAGATAACATGAGGCCTAAAATTGTCAAACTGAGCTGCAACACACTTTTATATCATAAAAGATACAATCTTTACCTACTTTCATAAAAATAAATGACTAATTTTACACTAAAAGATAACTAACTAATTTTATTTCAGTTTACCAAGTTGGATACTCAATTAAAATTCCATGACAAAGAACTATTTCTGTTAAATTTCACAAAATGAGCAATAAATTAAATCAAGAATATCAGATACATATACCATAATAACAAAATTAACCCAACACTAGTATAAGTGACAAAATGAACATATAATATGCAAATAATATTGAAAAAATGGAACCCAGATTACATTTTTACCTTAATATTATACATATAAAAAAGATAATATTGAGAGTGAAGAAGCTGATATGTATTTGTGCTCTAATGGAGTTGGATAAGGTGGAGTACTAAAATTTAGGAGGTATCAAAAAATTGATTAGGTATTATCTTATAATTTTAAATATGAATCGTCAGCATTTAATATTTTTTTAACAATTCAATATTCTTATATTTTAATTATCACAGAATATGATGCTTGTCACTTGAAATCTTGTATTATGATATTATCACATAATATTACAGAAGGTGATTGAACAAACTGAGGACTAAATTCATATCAGAATAGGAAAATATATAAAAAAGAATGTAGCAGCCGAATCGTATGCATGGGATCAGAGTAAAACATCAAATTATTTCAAGAAACATGATATTCAATTTCAAATGTTAAAATTTAGCTCATAATCAATGAATTAAGAAATTCAATCGGTTATAGGCAACATTATTTGACTTTGATCTATATACATTATTGGTTTTTTTTTTAATGAGATGAGATCTTATTTATTTTGTGTAATGTTATGTGTCACGATTTGTGATGTTAATTGTTATAGCAAAATATAATAAATATTGGATTATGAAAATAAAAAATAAATTTGAAGAAATTAAATGATTTGATTCATATTGATAAAGAATATAATAGTGTCGATTTTGAGGCCAGGCGTTTAGTAAATTTGAGGCCGGCGTTGCTGTTTCTTTTTTTATATAATAACTAATAAGCAGCCTAAATGGGTGTTCAGATTTTCCGAACGGACATCCGGACTTGTCGATGAATTATTATGTCAATAATTTATTTGCAAGCCCGGACCCGGTATATGCTAGATACACGGCCCACATTGTCACTCCTTAGTCCTTCCACTGGGCTTGTTAAAGACATATTCAAGGTTCGGTGCATGTGGTCAGAGTGGAGCTCGAAACTTATTTTCAGAGTTCGGCCAGATCTGCTCGAATTTGTAATTTTCTCAATTTATTGTATTTATTATTATAAAAATTGAATTTTTGTTCGGCTGACGAATTCGGAAATGAGAACGTGAGCGAATTGTTGAAAGAATGTTATCCCTGGATGAATTTTGGTATCGGTTGGTTAAGAGCCTTTACCTCAAAACACCCCCCACCCACCCTATCTCTACTACGTAGTAATTTTGTTTCCCTTGTGTAGTTGCATTTCAAAATAGCTGTCCATATTGAACATTCAGTTGGACACATCAAATGACACACAAATTGGTCCCAAAAATGGACATTGAAAATGAATCCAACAATCAATCTTATTATTTCATTTATCACTCATTACTCATTACCTCTAAATCCACTTTCTCTCTCTAAAACTATGTACGTATTCTATTTTCCATGCATTCACTATTACCACATGTATTTATACTTCTTCGTTTCTAAAATATCATCTAGTTTTGAATTTTTATGCTTAAATGTATAAATTGTAAAGTCGAATATATTTATGTTTGTTAGTCCCTTCGTTGCTAAAAATTTATCGAATTTAGAATTTTGACGAGTTAGATTTGTTCAAATATTTGTGTATATGTTGTATAGTATTGCCTGAGAAATGTATCAAAATATATAGAATTTTTATATTACTTGTTCACTAACATGATAATTTCGATTCACAATGGTTCAATTAATATTGTAAAGCTTGTTATGTTTGTTAGTATATAGTACTAATACTAATATTTTTAACTTAGTATTAATTCATACGAGTCGATTATAGCTATAAAATCAGTTAACTTTGACCATTAAAAAATTAACTACATAATATTTTTTATATTGAATATTTGAATGTATATGTGAAATAGTTGAGTACATGAATTGATGATGAATATGATGATATTTTATTTGTTGTTTTATGTGAAATGAGTCATTTTTCCTGAATTTGTGATCTAAAGAATCTCTTGGAGACTTTTATTCGTCTCATTTGAACCTTTTCAATTTTTTATTGTTTTTTGTGCACTGCTTTTTTTTTTGCTTTTGTAGCTTTGTTTTTGTCTCTTTTTTGTCTTTTTTGAATTCAATTTGAAAGATAATAATGGAGAGGCCTCATTATAGAGAATCCAGATGCCTTACAACTATAGAAGAAGGTGAAATTATTTATTTATTAAGCAAATGTGTATACCACTTTGTCTTAAAAAGATTGTCCAGTTTTGAATTTTGGATATTTAGATTTTTTTAAATTTTGAACTTGAAGATTTTGACTTTTTTGTTTTTGGGTATCAAAAAGATTGCATTTTTTAACATGTTTAACTATAGTTACGATACTTTGACTCAACTCGAACCACAAAATTTATTAATTTTGACGTCGAAAAATGTATATACTATCGTGATTGTCTAGTTTTGAATTTTAATGTTCTACTTTTAAATTTTGGACTTTAAGATTTCGACTTTTTTGTGTGTTGGTATAAAAAAGATAGCATTTTTAACATATTCGAGTATATCTTCATCTTCTTGTATGTATGTGATGCAACAGTTTGTGTCTGTTTATGATGTTATTTTAGTGTTGAAAATATGAGCAATTAAGTGATCTGACATTTTGGGTTCTTAGCTCAAAATTGGACTTCAGGCAAATAAAATATTGTTTGCCTTTGAGAATAATAAATATATTAGTGAATCTTGTACTTTAGCTAGAATTTCTACTGCTTTTTGTAAATGTCATTACCTACTATTTGTGTTACATTCACAAAATGATTACTAATTTTTTAATGGTCCTAATCTTCTGTGACTTGTTTTGTCCTCCATTGTCATTGCTAACTACTTCCTTAAGCAAGAGCCTGTCGGTTTATTGTGCTCTTTCTTTATTACATGTTTATGCTTAGTTGCTTACATTGGAATTATTGTTACTCATGTCCAACATCATAATGGTAAAGCAATTTACATGAGTTTGTTTCCCTTTTCATCCAGGAAATCTCCTTACTCAGAACTACAAGGTAACTAGGAAGCATAGCGGTTCCTATTCTTACAACGATGAACTTGCTCGGACAGATACTATGGTATGCCCTTCGATTCCTGACTTGCTGATGTTCAGTTGTTTTAATGAATGTTTTATTGGCTTAATGTATGCTGATTCTACGGAAGAGTTGCATTGTTATTTCAATTTTGTTTGTCGTTCCGTTTGAGTAAAGTGACCTTATTGCCTTTGAAGCACATGTTCAATACAGTAAGGGGCTCGTCGAAATTCAGTACTGGTGAACCAATGAGAAAGCTGCTCGCGGATGAAATGTCAAAAGAAATGGAAGCTAAGAGAAGGTCCCCAAGTGTTGTTGCCAGATTAATGGGCCTAGATGGCCTTCCATCCCCACGACATGGTCATAGACAACAAAAAAGGTTGTCGAGCAATCATCAACAAAAGCCTCTATCAAAAGTTGTGCAGAAGGATGATCATCTCTTTGATAGACATACAAGTAAGAGAAGATCATTAGATCACAAAGAATTCAAGGATGTTTATGAAGATCTTGAAGCATCTCATGTTGCAACTCAACATAACCCATCGAAACGGATTTCCAAACTGAAGAAACCTGAGATACATTATTTAGAACAAAAACTGCCAATTTCTAGGCCTTGTAACAGAGATGAAAACCTAAATTCTTCGGCTGGATTAACTGGAAACATTGGTTCAGCTAATTTAAATGATGAGTTGCTTCTAAAATTCCGGATGAATCAAGATTCCTTGGGTGTGAAGCATCTCCAATGCAATCCTTCAAGTTCCCAGCACAGCCACATAGCAATTCTGAAGCCGTTAAATTCTGAGAAACATGAGAGCAGTGCTAAAGCCTGGAACTCGATGGGAGAGTGTCCATGCAAAAAGGATGGTAGATCTCGCCGAAGTCGTAAGGATGGTCTTTTACTAAACCCACTCAATCATCAAAGTTCTGCCAAGTCACCTCTAGTTCAGTCATATGAAAGTCATGTAAAACATAAGCTTCCAATGCAAATTGTTGTTTTGAAGCCTAGGAAGTCAGGTGATACCATGCCATCTGTTTTGTCACCTGGTTTTTCCCATTCTTATGCAGCACATAGTAGACACCCAAGTGCTGAAAACTTTGGAGCAGCTCCTCGGGCCACTAGTGCATTCTCAGAGTTCCAGGGGATATCCAAGCCTAAATGTAGAGAAGCTAGAGAAATTGCTAAGAAAATTACAGGACAAATAAAGGAGACTATTGCATCATTTGATAGCAGGCCTATCAGTTCGAAATATTCCAAAGAGAGAGGATATGCTGGTGACGAGAGTTCTAATGATGTATGTGACAGTGACTCTGATTGTATGTCAGACATCATGGCAATAAAACGTGGAAATTTATTTGGTCGGAATAACCAATCTAGAGGTTCGGCTATGTCATCATTGACTAGGGAGGCAAAGAAAAGACTGACTGAAAAATGGAAAATGACTAACAAGTACCAATCTGAAGAAACCATTGCCAAGGGTAACACGCTAGGTGAGATGCTTGAATTACCAGAAGAAAAGAGGAGTCCTGGGAAATTAGATGTATGCAATCGTAAGGGTGACAGAACTGTTGGACTGGCTAGTAATAATATACTGTGTGTATGGAATGGACCTTCGGGTATCAGCAGTAAGGATGGATGGACACAGAATCAGGCAATGTCAAGATCTACTGCTTCTGCTCTTGGTAGTAAGAATCGCAATAGAAGTGGACAGAGGGCACGTCCCCGTGCTAGGCATGTACTAACTCAAGATACCATGAATCACTGCAAAGGTAGCAGCACAGTGGATGGAAACATAAGTTGTATAGAAGGATTTTCTCCTAAAGCGCTGAGATCTAGTGGTAAGGAACATCTTTCATGTCAAGACAAATATGTTGTCAATGTTGAGTCTATACCAGGAACCACATGTACCTTGAGTAAAACCAAGGAGAAGTTGGAGTTGTCAGAGGAACATATTATGGGTTCTTCTGACCCTGAATCTGTCGTAAGGTTGATTCCAGATATGGAAGGTTCCGAACATGACATTCGTGATACCTTTGTGTGTGACCAAGAGGATTCAATCTTGCAGGTTTGAAATCTGCACATTCCTTTTTAAGTTTCTACGCATAAATGTTTTTATGTTATACTTTATCAGCAACTCTCTCTTTCTGATTCATTTTGCCTGTCCCTTATATGTGTCCTCTCAAAAATCATAATTGAACTTAGCATGAAATAGGTTCCATAGTACAACACTTCCCTCTAGTTTCACTCATTAGACATCTTAGAACTTCTAGATAATTTCCTTTACGGTTGGATACTGTTCTGTGCATTTATAAGTCTGTGTTGCATTAATTAATGAAGAAGAGATCAGTATATTAACTCATGAAGGATACTGGGCTTGAAATCTACAAGTCTAGCATTAGTTAATGAAGGATATTGGGAGGGCATTTACAAGTGTCGACATGTTTTTCCTTGGTCGAATCTTTAAAGATCACTGTTATAATGTGTATATAGAAGTTGATATTTGTTTTTTACATTCACCTAATTCGGTATTGTCAGACCATACAAAGACATCACAGTGATGCATAAGCTCTTAATTTGCATACTTCTAGTCAAATCTGGTCTACGATAACACTGTTTATAATGTGGATTTATTTGATATCCATACAAAGACATCACAGTGATCCATACATGACTTTGTTGGTTAACGGGAGACTTATTTAAAATTAAGCCAATGTATCAGCTTAGTCTGTGTGTGCTAAAGCAACTCAACTTTATTTCCCTTTATCTGGACACTGATGGAGAAATAGAGAATAGTGAAGAAAGCATGAGGTTACACTTTAAAAACTTAACATAGAGATTGTCATAGGGTGGAGTGAAAATGATTGTTAACCATGATTAGTTAATCAGCTGATAATGGTGGTGTGTTACGTTAACCATGATAGTTAATCTATGACGTCGCAGGAAACTTCTTTAGTCATATCTGAAGAAGGTCCTGCTCCTGAACCAGAAACATCAGAATGCTTCAGCGAGGCTGAGGACCTCAGTCCCATTTCAGTTTTGGAAACTGCATCTTCATCTTCTGGCTGTGAAGGCTTTGGGAGTGTCTTTGATGGACTTCAAGGTAACTAAGAATGAATTTACAAACAAAGCAAATGTTTACCTCAGCGATTCGATTCATTAATTGCATTTGCTTAGCATAGTTTGGACTTCGTCAGTCTACAGTCAATGACGAGCCACTTGATGTTTTTTTGAGCCACTTAAAAAAGTTTTTTCATCTTTAGTCATGCAGGACAAAATTGATGATATTTTACCTAAGAACTGAGAAAGATGTCCTTGAACATTAAACATTTTTTAATAACCAAACTTAGCTTTTTTGGGTTGTACTTACTACACTAACGAATTATGACAAATACTAGTTTTAAGCTAATATGAACTAGATTCGTTATTGTCTTTTATGCACTGGTCTGTGTATGAGAAGCCAATTAAATGTTACTTTTCTATCTAATGTTGTTTTCTTTTAGCAATATTAAACTTTATGTTATTCAGGAATGCCATTTTGTTCTTACGTTATAAATTTTAGACTTCGAGGAGTCATTTGTATACAATTCTAACATGTAGTAGTGATGAATTGAGCTATCACCTTCAGTCTTTTTATTTGTAGATTTCTAGTGCATGACCAAGTTAAAATGTTAAATATGTCATTGATATCCCTTTGATTTATTGCTAGAACTTCGTAAGCAACTGCAACTTCTCAAGATGGATTCTACTGAAGAGTCGATAATAGTTGCAAACAATGATGATTATCTGCTGCAAATTGAAGAGGATCACATGTTGAGTACCGAGAGTTGGGAGGATCAGTACATAGTTGACCTCCTGTCAAATAGTGGTCTTGAGAAGCTTCATCTTCATGCGTTCAATGCACAATGGCAGTCTTTACAGATCCCTATTGGTGCATCTGTTTTCGATACTCTTGAGAAGAAGTACTGTCATGGTAAAACTCAGAGGTCTGACAGAAAGCTGCTATTTGATCGCATTAACTCAGAGTTACCAAAGATATTTCTTCAGGACATCGACTCGTGTAATCCAGTGAAACCATCATCACGAAATTTTGATACGAATTGGCAGAACCATGGCCTCAAGGATGAACTAAAGACATTACTGGCAAGTAAGGAAAAAGGAACCGAAGCTTCCACGCCAATGAAAATACTCGACATAGAGACGGAATGGTCAAGTTACAGAGATGGCATTTGCATGATAGGTAAGGATATTGAGAAAATCTTGACAGATGAGCTAATAATGGATATTGTATCTCTATATAGCTAGGTTTCGATAGTGATACATAGATGAAGTAATGTGTTGTCTAGTAGAGTCCGTACTCGTCGTGTAAATGGCATCTAAGACGGTATAAATATAGTTACTCCAGGAATGCATAATGCAATCTTGAGGGTACTTGCACTCTCTGTGTGCAGCTGAGAATTACTAACCCATTAACATTTCACTAATGAAAAATTATCTTCTGTGCTAAAAATCTCAGCATAGTTGAGTAGTTTTGTGCTTCTTTTAGAGCATTGTTATATGAATGAACTCTCCGATATCAGCAAACCGACCTTAGCTCAGTTGGTAGAGCGGAGGACTGTAGTGGTAACATCGACATCCTTAGGTCGCTGGTTCGAATCCGGCAGGTCGGATTTTTTACCAATATTTTTTTCGTCAAACATATAGTTCCTTAATCCAATCAATGATTCTCGAATATAAACCAAACCAAGTATTATCCCACATTCCCACCAAGTGATGCCAACTATATGTTCGATCATCCCTTCTATTAAACTTATGAACACTAAATTCTTTGACTATATCAACAATATTTTGGCAATTTTGCCCTCAAAGAGAAATAGTAAGGCCATCAACAACTATTACGGATGTATTATTGTTATTATTATTATAGTCATGGACTTACTGACTTACTGGTTGTATTAGTTGAGAGCTTATTATATATCCTAACAACATCACAGTACAGTACACATAATTGATGAATCTTTAGGCACAAAGGAAACTGACACAACATTAATCAAGCCCTTGTGGAGCTTATGTGAATAATTTTATCCAAACTCGAGTAATTTCTGTTCTGTATAGTCATAGAACAAGTTTCACTGCAATCCTAAGAAATCGCGGTAAGAAACAATAGGTAGAATACCATACAGCCTCAGGCTGATACAGCTAGGACCTTCCTCATCATGTTCAATAGTACAACACAAGTAAAGACTATGCTACAACTGTGTAATGTAAGCTGTGAAAAAGAATGATTACATGATCTCACATTCTCATGATATATAAGAAAACAAGAATTACAAACGAACATCGACCCATACTGATTTCCACTGTATCTATTTGTTCCCTTTTCCTTCATCCTCGTTCAAAATACGATTTCTAAAATCATTGACCATCCGAGGAAGCCCTTCTCTAAGGGGTACTTTTGGCTCCCAGTTTAGAAGCTCCTTAGCTTTACTGATATCTGGTTTCCTCATGTGAGGGTCATCGGCAGTATTAGGCCTGAACTCTATAGCTGCACTTGAATCAATTACTTCCTTGACAACCTGTTTAATGAAGAGAGCAGTATCAAACAGAAATCAAATGAATTGCAATAGAGAAATGGTCTGAATCAATAGTAAAACTACTAGCAATTTTACTAGCGAGGACATACCTCGGCTAGTTCTAACATGGTGAATTCTCCTGGGTTTCCCAAGTTGAAGGGCCCAACATGCTCACTTTCCATTAAAGCCACCAATCCATCAACCTGAAAAGATCAGTCACATGGTACTTCATCAACCTGTAAACCACTCAATAAGAAGGGGTACTCTTTCATCAACCAGGACACGGGTATTGAATCTTGATAAAATTGAATCAGTTGCTTATATACTTGTTAAACATTGCAATTTTTTTGTTACCAATTGTTTATCCTAGTGTGGTCAAATAAAGTTCCTCGTAACTGCACAAATATATTACAAACTCGCCAATGCGAATGCGAAAGAGCAACGGCATATGAATTATGAACGACTCTCAGAGCTTCAGGATATAAGGTTAAACACAGAATTAAGATGGATGCAGATGCATACCAGATCAGCAACATATTGAAAACTTCGTGTTTGCTTTCCATCCCCATATACTGTCAATGGTTGCTTTCGGATTGCCTGTTCAGGAAAAAAAGCAGAGCATTTCAACAGCTTCCAAAGCACATTTTAAGGTTGTAGAATATTTGATATCAAGGACAAACCTGAGCAACAAAGTTGCTGACCACACGTCCATCGTCAAGGCACATACGAGGCCCATATGTATTAAAAATACGTGCAATTCGAACCTGTACAGAAAGTTTGGTAAACAAACATGCAAAAATAAGAAACCTTGATGTTCGGTCAGTCACGAGCCTCAAAATTTCTGCTAGTATAACTAACTAAGACTATATCCAATCAAAAGGCTGGCTTTCCAGTAAAGGAATTATGTATGACAGTTGAAGATAATAAGGCAGCCGAACTTCAGTAGACAGGCTGAACCCCCCTTCATTTGCTAACACATATCATTGTATCAGCTCACAAGTCTGATAAACATTGCTGTATACTCTAAAGCAAGCAAAGAGGGCAAATTGTTTACCTCCACATCTGCCCCACGATGATAATCCATAGCCAATGTTTCAGCAGTGCGCTTACCCTCATCATAGCAGCTCCTTTCACCTACAACAATTTCAAATAGCATCAGATTACATCTTAACTGGAGTGTTCATCTTATTTAATGAAACCAACCAACAGCTAATGCAACTGAAATTTTTGCAGCTCACCTATTGGATTAACGTTGCCCCAATATGTCTCCTTCTGCGGATGCTCAAGTGGATCGCCATACACTTCACTTGTACTCGTGAGCAAAAACCTTGCACCAATTCTCTTGGCAAGGCCTAACATGTTTAGCGTACCCATCACATTTGTCTTGTAAAATATCGGTCAAGGATCTCAAATCGCAAACAAACCACTATCAATAAATCACCACCTCTTAACTATTAAACAATATATATAATCAACACATCAATTACCTTACATATATTATAAATACACAATATCATCTTCGATCACTTGAGTGATACACCATTGCATATATAAAGCACACTTCATCAATATCAACATGGCCCAATGCCTCTGAAAAGGCTCCCACCTAAGCGAGGTAAGAGGGGTGAGATAGTATGTAGCCTTACCCCAGTGATAACAGGGAGGCTGTTTCCAAACTGACACAAGACTGAAGTTAAACCACTATCTACTACTTCACAATATATAAAGCATACTTAAACGAATCATAATGGAAACTAAATCCAGTAAAACACTAAAGATCAAAAGGATATGATGGTTTTGATAGGATTATACTTGTAATGCACAGGTGAAGCAGGACAAGCCAAATGGTAGATCTGATCAACCTCCAACAAAATAGGCTCAACAACATCATGCCTAATAAGCTCAAACCTCGGATTCCGAAAATGATGCATAACATTTTCCTTCCTACCAGTAAAGAAGTTATCAATAACAATCACATGATCACCTCTAGCAATCAACTTATCAACCAAATGACTACCCACAAAACCTGACCCACCAGTCACCACAATCCTCATTCCCCCCCTCTTAATCCCCACAGGAATCCTACCACTCACACCCTTCTTAACAACATCCTTAACCAAATAATTATCACTACTAATAACAGATTCTTGATCCATTTTTGCAATATGGCTATGTTGGTATCTATGAATTTCATTAAAGTTTGGATCTTTGGAATAAAAATGCAAATTTGGTTGAAAAATGAAAAAAGTTGAACCAATAAAAATACCAATAAGGATAAAAAGGAGACGTTGCTCTTTGAGGAGGTAGTTTATGGATCTTGGGAGAGATCTAGTGTGTTTGAGAGTTTTGGGTATGTAGTTTGAGGCTTCAGAAACTGCAAAATCTTCATCTTTTCTGTGATTTGTGCCTGATTGTTTGTGTAATTGCTTCATTTTTTAGCTTTTTGCTTGATTCTTGAATGGTTTTTTTTGCCTGAATATTTGGGATTTAACTTGTTTCAGATATGATAATAATTATGCTCTCAGATTTGCAGGAAATTACTGAAAATTACTGAATCTTTGGTTGATATGAGTAGATATTATCATCTGTGTTTTTTACCTGGAATTTCAGTTGAAAACTATTAGTGGTAGTTGACTTTAGAGTAAAAATGAAGTATGTCACATCAATGATTTAATTATCGATTTGGTAGCGGGGAATTGCGTTTTAATTACGTTAATGATTTAATTATTGATTTGGTAGAGATGATTGCGTTTTAATCTCCGCGTAATTACATTGTTATAAATTAGTCGCGAAAGTCGTATAAGTATTGTAGTAATTATACGAAAGTGACGAATTTTGCACTTTCGATCGTATTATCCGGGGCCAAATCTTGTAATATTTAACATTTTTTAAGGATCGTAGTTGACGAACATGCCCGAAACTTGAGAGTATCTGCCTACGATATAATCGTTTGAGGCTAAGTCTTAGCTTTGTCACTTATCTGTGTGAATCGGCAATTGTCTCTTATATCTTCTTCTGTGGCCGATTCATTGAAGGTTGAGGTAATGTTGTCGTGTGGATATTTAGCGATTATCACGAGTTTTTGAGCCAAGCCAGCTACCGTTGTGCTTGAAGTCTTTTCATTTAAATTTATTAAGCAGCTCGTGTTCTCGTATGGGATAGCAGTGTCGAGATGAACTTTTTTTTCGAACTTTACTAAGTTCGGATTAACTCGAACAAAACAATTTTAAAATTCGGTTTAACTCGACGTACGAATCTCGGTTCCATATAATGTTATATTTTTCGTGATAAAATAAAAAAAGTAAAAAGATTATAAATTTATATAGTTCAAGCTGAATCAGTATTTGGTAGAGTTAAATCTAGCGCGAAGATGAGGTTTAGATCTGTCGAATGCTTAAAAAGATAAAACTTTTTGAGTTGAATCGAATTATGTGTTTTGAAATCAGATGTTATCACGGGCTTGGTTTATGAAATTTTGTATGGAAGCGGCCGGTTTTCTAAGCCAAGTGGAGTTTTTACATGTGGGCGGGTTCACACAGTAGGGTCGATTACATACAGATCGACATGTCTTGGGCTAAAGCCAATAGAGTCTTATTGACTATAATAAGACATCCACTTGATACAATTTGAAGTACGGAAGTTTGGAGAGATGAAAATTATCTTATTTTTTTAATTTGTCTTCATTCTTATGTATGGCCGAGTTAACTAACTGTACCAAATCCCGCTTTTTATAATTGGCCATTATAGAATTTACATTATTTTTTTATCATCAATATTCATAAAATAAATTTCTTCACAAATCAAGATCAAATTTAACTATTTTACATTAAAAATAAAAAACAATTTATATATAGATACATTGATGATTTATTTGAAATATTATAGATAGATAATGAGATAAATAAAATGCAGAATAAATACTATTGGAAAAGATGGATGTTTGTGAGGTTTATTTGATTATGTGGAGATGAGAATATGTGATGTGACATGTAAAAATAAAAAATAAATATCTCTTTGCATATAGCCCTTATAAAACCATTCAAATTTCAATATGTCCTAACATCTCAGGATAGTAAAATATTCCACATCGTAAACTTGCCAATTCCAATATTCCAAATTCATGTTTTAGTATCTATTTTAATGACTATAGTTGGATAGAGACGATATCAATGCATCTAAAATTTATGAGCTTATATAAGGTTGAATGGTGACGTGTCATATTTATATAGTCGATCCTACATAGTACATTTCTACTTAATAGAATAAGATTTGATTTCATTTGTTCTTATTCTTTAGTTAACTCTGAAAGATGTCATAAAAGAGGTAGGCGTTAAAGTATAATCCTCTACTTTCGATCAGGTCAAGTGACAAGAGTTCCCAAATACATTGCTTTAATCTTTAAAACCCATGAGTTCTTGTTGCTTGGAACTTTGGGCTCAAGCAAGTAAAAAATTGGAAAAATACCATTAGTCAACTATTCAATTTAAATTTTAGCCCACTTTATATTTTTTTTGCTTGATACCACCATTTCCTTATAAAAATACAAAATTACCCCCAAATTCTTCTTTCACCATTTTCAACTTCATTTTCTTTTCTTATGTAATCCTTTACCCCTCGCTTTTGACATTGCAACTCTTGCAGCAGCACTCATTGCACTTTCACCCTCTACGCTTCTTCCCCCGCCCCATTCACGATCCCGCTTTCCTCAAACCCAATCCGCGACCTCCTCATCCCCCGCCAGGTGCGTGTCGCTTCCCACTTACAAATCCTAAATCGCGATTTGCTCTAGGGAGAGGAGGGGCCGATTGGGGTGGGAAGAGGAGACAGTGAGGCGAGAGAAGAGAGAGGGGAGGGGGGATAGTGGTAGATACTGAGGAAAAGCCCAAATCGAGGGATGAACGATGCTTGCCGAGGGGAGATGTGGTAGTGTGTGAAAAATTTATCAAAACATATAGTAAAATTTAAAGAGGTGTTAGACTTGTGCTAATTTCCCAATTTCTCCAAGTACACAAATATTAATTCAATAAGATTAACCTATTATTTATAAAGTAACACACTGTTACTCTCCGGATTTTTTAGTTGTGATGCAGAGTTATTTTTCGTCGATTAAAATCGATTAAGAATGAAAGGAAATTTTACATATATATTCATAATTAATGAATCGACAATAATTTAATGAATATATTGGTTTAAAAGTATTTATTACATATACATTAAATAGAGAACTGAAAAGAAAAATAGATCGAAATGTTGCATTGAAATTACAAAGTAATAGTATTGTAAAATAATTTATTTTCTTAGAATGATGCTTAAAAATGGAGAGAGAGTATTAATCTAGATTATTTAGTATACTACATTTACAACTAGTGAATGGTCTACCATCGATAATCAACTATATTTGATTGAAGAAAGAAAAATCTTTAGCGCAATAATTAGTCGTATTTGGCTGAGCCTCTGATACCGGTTTGATTCACATCGAAAGGTGCAGTTCGATTTACGGAGCTTATTATTAGCGTGTATGTAATTTGTAAAAAGGTAGAAAATGATCAAAATTAAAGATTTTTCTAACCTGAAATATTTTCCTTGTGTAATTCATTACGCTAATACAGCTCTTGTATATATGTTCAACAAATCTTTTCTTATTTAAATAATTGGGTCAATAACTAAAATAAGTGGTTGTCAATAATAATTTAGATATAGGAAATTTCAACGATAATAGTAGCGGAACAAGACAAATTTTGTCATTAATTAATGAGTAAGAAAGTTGTGGAAAATATGATTCAATTTTGGCAATTTCCATTAAAATACTCATACAATACAATTCGTCAATGTCATGAACGAATATTACGATGGAGAGCAAAAATATTCTCTAATATTCTGTGTTACAATTCAATTCTCAGTATTATGTTGACATAAATGTAGCAGTACAAATTCACGAGTACGGACTTTTTGACATGCATGTACGGGGTCATTATAATAAGAAATCTATTTTGTCAAACTGAAAAATAGCCGTTCATTTCAATTTTGTATTTATTTAATCGTTCATTTCAATTATATTAAATTAATCCTTCCAATTGAAAATTTTGATTTTTAAGTGTGTGGTGTGTACTTTCTAATGATATGATGAATTGTTTGGTAAAAACTCAAAAGTATATGAATAAATTATTTGTTAAACAATATGTTATGTTGAATACTTTCTTCGTTTCTAAAAGATTGTCACATTTTAACTATTTACTTTTTAATTTAGGGACGGAGGTAGTATTTGTTTGAAAACTATATACTACCATTTAAATAGGAATGATTAGGTCAGAAGATGGAATTTGATTATTTAAATCCAATAATCCTTTTGTTTTTTTGCCAATAAATCCTTATTATTTTGCATTATAATTTAATTAAGTGAAATATCGTTAAGCAAATGCCCAAATCATATTCTTATTTGATAATAGATACATATTTATATATATATGTGTATATATATACATATTAATTTTTATAATTCATAATTCTGATTTTTAATACTGTTTTAATTGTACACAATAACACAAACTGGTCATATAATAAAAGTAAGGATTATGAGTTATAAAAATGAATATAAGCAACGAAGAAAATAATTGGGTCACCTCACCTATTAAAGAATTTGACAAAAGCTGTAAATTCGGACTTTTCATTATGAAGAATAGGCAACATGATAAAATGTATGTGCTTATCATCAGCAAGTTGTAATCCCTTATCAGATTTGGTGGATTTTTATATCAAATCATTTGTATATGTGAAATATATGCATATTCCAAACCATTGGGAAATAAAAAATTACCCCCATCTAGCTGTCTTGTATGAATTAGTTATGAGATGAGCTCAATTAGTTTATCAAGAAGAACAAAATGAAGAATTATGGTTGTAAAATGTAAGCAAACATTCATGTACTAGTCACAATTAGAGTATAATATGATTCAAGAAACATATAACGCGTGGGACTAAAGTCCTGCTTATCGACACATTGGCTTATCATCGATTCTGCGCATCTGTCGTTCGTATCCATAATACTACTCCTTTCATTAAAAAAATATGGTCTTTTTTTCCTAAAATTTTGATAGTTAATATTTTAATTTTAATTTCACATAATAGAATTGATGGAAAAACGTAGTACTTCAACATTTTTATTAGTAAAGATATTTTTTATTGTGTCAATGAAGATTCAAAATGATTTATTAATCTCGATCATTAAAAAACAAAGTTGGACGATCTTTTTGAAATGGGGCAACCATAAAAGAAAAATAGTTCAAGGGACATCTCA
The DNA here is from genome assembly GCA_019722365.1 of Lithospermum erythrorhizon. NCBI lineage: Eukaryota > Viridiplantae > Streptophyta > Magnoliopsida > Boraginales > Boraginaceae > Lithospermum > Lithospermum erythrorhizon. The sequence goes on from JADFUC010001644.1 coordinate 908,270, forward strand.
TAAAAGAATTGATAGTTATATATAGGTTTAGTTTATTTGAAATCAATTTATCAAAATAATTGATTATGTCAAATGAATCTACATGTTATGGTTGGCAAAACCACCACATACATAATCACGCAAAAGGGTCCCATCACGATTGTTAAACGAAAAAACACTGCTCTCTAGCTTCTTTGTGCATATTTATTAGGCATGTCAACAAGCCGAACGGTACCGAACATAGGTAGGTTCGAGTTCGGTTCGAAAAGTATGTACACATGGTTCTATCCTTCAATGTCGAACCTGAAAAATTAGATTTGGTTCAATTTAAAAATGAAAACTCGAAGTTCGAGTTCGATTCGATAATTCTAACTGGTTCAAGTTCGAAAAATAATTTTGAGTTAGGTTCGTTCGAATTCGGTTAATGGGATAATGAAATGATGGGTTGGTGTTCCAATAGAATTTCGAGCCGAATCGAACAGAGAATTCAATTCGAGTTTGGTAGAACAAAAAGTGAAGGTTTGAATTTGGTTTGAACCATATCTAACCGCACCTCTAATCGAGTTCTAAGAATAGAATCAAATTTTAAAATTCTTTTATGGTTAATTGCGACAATGGCGATAAGTGTGGTAGGAGTTGCTTATTTTAAATGCGATAGTAATGATAGTCACAGATATTGTATCACGAGTGCGCGTTAGTCACTAAGTGCTTGTTTATTACTCTTAGTCATGGTGTCGACTTTGGACTTTTGTTCATCAGCTTGACTTTATTATAGATATTTTTGTTTGTATTGTATATCTTGATGAAAATTATATCGATAAGAATACATTTGGCTTCGTTTCGTTAATATATTTTTTATAAGATATTATACAACGAAATAAATATATTTAGAATTGAAAGTTAGAAAGAAAGATGAACAAAAATTAAAAGTGGGCAATCATAATGAAGATGAAAATAATTATGAAACTAACGATTTCGTTCCCCAAGTCAATCTGATTTTGAAAGAGTTTTTGTGTGTTGTAAGTTATTGTAAAGTTAAAGAAATGTGGTCGTATTAGTGTATAAATGGACTATGTTTGCTAACACTTTAATATTAATAATTTTAATTTGTAATATTTGAAAAATAACTTCTAGATTAAGATTTTTAAGGTATATTAAAATTTAATATTTTAAGATAATTACTATAATATTATTTTGAAATATTTTAATATATTAACTTTGAATAACATTAATATATTTTATTATGAGTTTGTTATCCTCAATATTTATTACGAAATATTCAATAAAGAGTGTTGCATTAAATATTTATTATAGAATGATGTGTGATTTTGTTAGTGTATATATATCCTTTGAAATTCAGCTTTTAATAATAAATATAATATCGAATTATTATATATTTGTTTATATATTATATAATCACTAAATTTATAGGTTACATTAAATAAGTAATATTATAATATTACTTTTTAATTTATTTATATAATCGATATATATATATATGATTGATATATATTTAATGTATAGTAAAAAAAAATTATTAGATATTTCATAATAAACATAGAGGATAATAAAATTTTAATAAAATATAATTTTACTCGAAATTAATATATTAAAATATTTCAAAATAATATTACTATTAGTATCTTAAAATATTTAATTACAATATATACCATAAAATACTAATCTAGACTATATTTTCAAATGGCCCTGGGAATAAATAATTAATATCAAGTCAGTGGGGCCAGTGAGCGGTTTATCTGTGCGTTATGCGGCGCCAAAACTACGATGCGGCTGAAGTATATTTTGACCCCAGCATCTTGTGGCCAGTTAAATTATAGCGACACAATTAATTTAGGGGCCCAAATGCGTGGCACATCTGATATCACAGGGCCCGATAATCGATATTGCGGCTTGGTCTGGCTTCAACATCTTCTTGGGGCCGAATATTGCCGATGCTGCTGCTCGTCTTTATTATTGTGGGTCATCCCACCAAGTAATTATTGACATAGATTAAATTTACATTTTTGTTGTATTTCTTTTGTAAATATCTTGACAAAATTAAATACGTAGTATTATCAATTATCAATATTCATAATAAAGCTAATAGGAGTATAAAGATTTAAGTGCCTAATCAGTGACCACCAGGCTTATAAATATCAACTCCAATGACCACTGATTGCACCCAACATGCCCAAAATTATTCCGTACCAGCTGAATTTGTATTTGTACAATTGTACTTAATGTCAACGATCTCTTTAAATGGTCCATCTACTTGCTGATTGGAAAATGATGTTTGCCATTTTATTACTACGTATCATTTTGTCTTCATCATTAGCCGTACGTTGATATAGATGATATAGACATTCACAATTCTATAGAGTGATTTTTCAATTTGGCCGACTGTATTTTAGGGTGTTACTTAACATTAAATTTGTGAGATTGAAAAAATCATCACTTATTAACGTGACTCCTTATATGTCTTTCGTTTTAAAATATTGTACATCATATATTGAGAAGATCATAAATATTTATGATGTAATCAATCAATACATAATATACAATTTTCAAAGTAAAAATACATAAAAAATACACCATAATGAGATAAAAGATAATTCTCATTTCGTTACACTCATGTTATTGTTAGATATGAATATTTATTAAATAAAACATATGATTAGTATATTTAATTATTGATTTAAGAGTGTCACAAAAATATACTTAATAGATTATCGAAATTTTATATCGACCCCTCGATCATGTAATCGACTCTACAAAAACCCCCTCCCTCTTCTCAAACATAGTAGTGTTTACAAAACCATACATATCTTACATACAAGAAAATGTTAGATACATACAACAAAATCTTTATAACATATAGCAACTCAAAAAAATGCCTCAAAAAGGAATGAGAAGCTTGTTCTTTTCACCAGCAAGATCATCCTCACCTCTCACACCTCAACCTTCCTTCACTTCCTCTCCAAGATTATCCTTCTCCCCCTCTTCATCCCGGAGCTTCGCCGACGAAGTGATGGACAAAACTCTCGAAAGAGCACAACCCATCTTCATGAAATGGAACCCTACTTCTGATTCCACCTCTTCTCTCTTTTACCATAGCCGCAACGAAGCCAAATCATTCATAAAATGTGTCAACAATTTGCAAAAAGCCATGCAGTTTCTTGTTGCAGAAAATCCCTCTTCAGAAAAACTAGCAAAAGCTCAAAACCTAATGCAAATTGCCATGCAACGTCTCCAAAAAGAGCTCTACCAAATTTTGTCCACAAACAGAGCTCATTTGGACCCTGAATCAGTCTCAATTCGGTCCTTACATTCCTCTGCCACATCCAACTTATCGGATTATGATTTTGAAGAAAATCAAGAATCCGAAATAGTTAAGGTTGAGGATGTTTCAAAAATGGCCATGTATGATATGAGATCAATTGTTGAATGCATGATCTCTGCTGGGTATGCAACAGAATGCATGAAAGTATACAAAGTTATACGTAAATCCATAATCGATGAAGGGATTTATAAGCTTGGTGTTGAGAAACTACTTAGCCCTTCCAATATCCATAAGATGGATTATGAAGTTCTTGGATTGAAAATCAAGAACTGGCTCAATGCAGTTATTATAGCAGTGAAAACTCTCTTCAATGGTGAAAAAATTATTTGCGACAATGTTTTTGCTACTAATGATTCCATCAAGGATTCAATATTTTCTGAAATTTCAACGGAAGGGGGCATGATCCTCTTTAGCTTCCCAGAAAACATTGTGAAAAACACCAAAAAGAGTAAAAAATCACCAGATAAAGTTTTCAGAGTTCTTGATATGTACTCAACAATGAAAAATCTTTGGCCTGAGATTGAAACAATCTTCAATTTACAGTCAAATTACACAGTGAAATCTCAAGCAATCACATCGTTAACCAAGATGAGTGAATTTGTTAGGGAAAATATAACGGACTTTGAAGCTGGAATCCTAAAGAATTCTTCAAAGTCCGTCGTTTCTGGTGGAGGAATTCATCCTTTAACGATTGAGGTGACTAATTACCTCGCTTTACTAAGCGATTATAGCAGCGTGATAACTGATATAATCGCTGACATGGCACCTCCCATGAAGTCATTACTTCCCGAATATTTATTCGGAATGTCCGACTCCGTCGATACGACGGAGTCAGTGATGTCCATGAGACTGGAATGGCTCATTTTAGTCCTCCTATGTAAGTTGGACAATAAAGCTAAAAGTTACAAAGAGGTTTCTTTGGCTTATTTATTTTTAGCTAATAATCTTCAATATGTGGTCGAAAAGGTCAAAATGTCAAACCTCAAGAATTTGCTAGGTGATGAATGGTTGGTAAAGCAAGAGAGAAAAGTCAAACAATTTTCATCAACATATGTGAAGTTAGCTTGGGGTCATGTGATCAATTCCATTCCTGATGATGATCCAACGGCTGTGAAAAAATTTGGAGAAGTCAAAGATTGTTTCAAGAAATTCAACGCTCAGTTTGAGCAGGTGTACCATAAGCAATCTGTGTGCATTGTAGCTGATCGGAAGCTACGTGATGAAATAAAGTTGGGTATAGCAAGAATATTGATTCCAGTGTATAGGGAATTTTACAAGCAGCATAAACTTGTGCTATCAAAGGAGAGAAATGTGGGATCTGTGGTTAGATTTTCTCCTGAAGATATTGGGAATTATTTATCTGATTTGTTTTTCGAGGATGTTCAATTGAATGATTCTGCATCATTTTTAAAACGATCACTCGCGATTGTGAAGTCCGTGATTCTGGCTACTTATGGCATCGGAGGTAAATCGCGGGATGCTGGCTTTGGTGGTCGGTGCGTTGAGCATACTCCGTTCTCTGCGTCTTGGCGAATCGAGCATCCTTTACGGGGTTCTACATCATCTTCCTCACACCCAAGGCTATCTCGTCAATTGACTAGTTAAGTTTTTATGTATCGGAATGATCATGACTTTGTCATTCAATGCAATGACTTAGATGTTAATTTCTTTGTATTAATGAAATCCAATAATCCACCAAATTGCCTCAAAAGAATTCACTAAAATGTCGCATTTACCCATGTTATTTCATCATGACACCGTCCTAAAATAACGTCTATGATAACTATTTATCGTGCAACTTTTGGACAAAATTAGAGAGTAAACTATTAAACTATCGATACTGGATGGAACCCAATAATCTTGAACTCGATCACACATCAACGGAATCAAATTAACTATTCTCTCACAACTAAGTTTAGGTCGTTTGAAATCATGTGTGGCTCTAGATTGTAGATTCAAAAATATCTATCACATCATTTCATGGTCTCAAGATCCATATTTGGAAATATGTTACCTATGAAAAAAATCAATTATTGCAACGACGAATCAGTGAATTACAGATGATACAAAGTATTTCAAATGGTGACCACTTTCCTTCAAGAACGTTGATTTTTTGTTAAACGATTTGCAATCATACGGAAGTGTGGGAAAAGCAACCTATGTATGTTTTTGATAAATACTCCGTAATGTGCGAAATGCATTGACCAAGGTAACATATTGCATATATATATATATATAATATGATAGGGAATATATTATTATAGCCATGACACCATTTGAAAATGCAAATGCAATATTGAAAAATCTTAGATAGGTTGAAAGTTACTAATGAAAGTTCCAGTTAACAACATGCTAAAATAATAAAGCCAAGCTAAGTCAACTTACGCTTGTATATATTATCAATTAATGACGACGGGTTAGAAATTGTTTTTTGTTACTTTCACTATTTCACAATGATTATGATTTTGTGTAGAAAACAACTAAGGGTTATTTTGCAACCGTATACATATTTGAAAATTAATAGTATGATGTGCTAAAGTTGAATATAGGAGAAGTTATGCGTATGTAGGTGCTTATTATTAATATAATCCATGAATACAAATCATGGTTTGGATGATTTACATCAATGAAACCTCTTATCATTTTATTTATGCAAATATAATGAATCATTTTCCACTCCAATTGCTATTTCTATGTTCCCCGACCAATCAAATACTCCGTATATCATTTACTGGAAATCGGCCTGCAATCGGGAGAACCGATGCCAACCCGGCGCTAACAACACTTTAAGCGTCGGTTGGCATCATTTTTTGCTCAATATTATATTTTAAATATTTAATTCATTCGATGCCAATACGAAGCAGCTAAAGCCCGATTTAAATGCGAGGCTTCTGACTCCCGATCGACCCCAGGCCGACTCCAACATTTAATTAATTTATTTTTGATTTAATTTTAGCAGATGCTAAGCCAGGCCAAACTTTTTATTTAATTTTTAGATGCAAACCGACTCCAAAAGTTTATTTAGTTTCCTTTGATTTAATTTGCCGATGCCCGACCCGGCCTTAATTTTATTTAATTTAATTATACCCGGCCAACCCGAGGCTAGTAATAATTTTATTTATTTGAACACCGGCGCATCGGGTGTATTAAATAATATAATTAGTTTTGCATTTAATTTTAAGCAGTTCTGAGAATTTAAATTCCCGGCCTTGGCCTTATATTTTTAATTTATTTTATTATTACTTTTTAAGAGAATAAACACTTAAATAACACGTAAATATGCAAGAGCGCCAACTATTTTTATTTATAATTATTTTTAGATCTAAAAGTTTAATTAATACTTAAGATACCACAGACCGATGTCGTTCGGCCTTGAGTTTATGGTCCACGTACATGTCGGGCTTGATTACAACGATGCGAACCCGGCGCCCGACTCGACACTATTGTTAGCGTCGGAAGAATTGCTGAGGATGTAAGTGAAACTTTCAGTAGTGTATAGAGTATATATTAGCTTGTTATGCGCAGTAAATGCAAGGTTTTGCGAATTTCAACTCGATATCACGCTTGGTGATCCGCTTCCGCCCCGTCACTTTGTTTATTTTTGTTATTGCTAGTAGATCGGATAAACCGAGAGCGAAACGAGATCGGGTTGAAAAAAGCGGACCAGAGTATCAGTCCCCAGATAGCAAGCGGTCAGGTCACGTCTTATTTTTAATGCAATCGAGATGAACTGAGCAGAAGATCCCGGTAATTGCAGATAAGGGGTATAAAAAGAAAACTTTTCATTTATCCTAGTATTTCCGCCTCATTCACCTACATGATCTTTCCCACCTCGACTCTAGCTAATTCTCCAAGGATGCATTTATGGGGGTTTATTTCGGAAATTATGGTAATTTCCAATTAATTTTGTTATTATTTCAAATTCGATTTCTATTTTGGGGTTGAAGTCAATGATGATTTGTTCTTGAATCTGAGCCTCAATTATTTAATTCAATTCTATTTTTTGAGGTTTTGATTTGTATTTTGGTTTTTTTTTTTTTTTTGGAAATTTTAATTAGAGATTTGATTTTGGCAATTTTGAATTTTGGAATTTAAATTAGGGCTTTCAATTTTGGGTTTGGTTTTAAGGATGAATTGTCAAGCCGATAATTATAGGTTCGCAATAGGATCCATTTTCTTGAAAATATTCTGCATGTTAATATCAGGACGAAAACCCGCAAGTAACAACAGCCAATTTTCCTAACTTTGTTTATCCAAACTATTATTATCATAAATGTAACTCATTGCTAGGAGGTACTTCATATCTCTATAATCTAGTTCACACCATATCCTTCTCATATGCCTATTTAAGACATCCTACAGCTCGCCGCCTCACCCTCAACAAGTTCAGAATCAACTTTCATTTCCATTCATGTTTGTTCCCAAGTGATGTACACACTGAAAGCATGGTTCCAGATAAAACAAAATATATAAAGTATATAATAAAATATCATTACAAGTTTACAACCTCGACCAGTAGATCCAAATCCATTACAAGAAACATTTACATTAGTATTTTTATTACAACTAAGCTCCAACTAAGTTCAACAAAGCTAACTTTCTTATTTTGTGTGGATGACGATTGTTCTTTGATAACAACAACGAAACATTACTCCAAGGTACTCCATATACTATCAAATTTATTTTTTCAATAATCAAAATGATTAAATAGTTCAATCTTGTTTGATACATTTAATTAAGTATGTTCTTCACTTCTTAGTTCTTACCATCCATTGCTCTCCATCTAGATTATCTATCGCCAGCTCATCTAAAATGATGAAACTATACTCTAGCACCATATCCGAAATCAAAATCCTATAATATTTTGAAACTCCGCATATTCATGCATTGTCTCATCTAATATAACTTAATTTATTAAAATCATGAGATTAGTCATTCACATCTTTATTCTGAAATAATCAAAATTTCTTTGTGTTTATTAAATAATAAGTATGGTATTAACTGTTTGTTTATATATATGAAAAGAATGAATTAAATAATTAATTACATAAGAAATATGAAATAATTAATTACATAGAATGACTTAAATAATTAATTACATAAGAAATATTAAATAATTAATTACGTAAGAATGAATAAAATAAATTAATTACGTAAGATAATTAAATATTTAATTACATGTAGAATAATTAAATAATTAAAGTATATAAAAATATTAAATAGTGAATGAATTAATTACATAAGGCAATTAAATATTTAATTACATAAGAATGAATTAAATAATTAAGTATATAAGAAATATTAAATAATTAATTGCATAAGAATGAATTAATTACATAAGATAATTAAATATTTAATTACATAAGAATGAATTAAATAATTAATTACGTAAGAAGTATTGAATAATTAATTACATAAAAATGAAATAAATAATTAATTACATTTTGGTTAGTGATGATTGTGTATTGATTGTCTCGGGGGCCGGTGGACTACACGGCTTTTGAAATGCTTTCATTAATTTCACTGCAACGAAGCAGCTTGTGCTCCCAGCGCCTTTTCTTTAGGAGATTGTTTATAGCAAATAAATTTAAAACTTTTCTCAAAAGCGGATCTTGAATTCCCCAGCATGAGAACTTCTTTTGATTAACTACGGTCCCAGAACAGCCCTTGAATTACTAAATTCTCAACATGTGTCGGAAATTGAGCTTGCGATTTTAGGTGAATTGACAATTCAAAATGGATTAGAGGGATTATAAAAATTCAAAATTATTGTTACTGCGCGATTTGATTATGGCTTGATTTATTCTATGATAAACGAGAGAAATTAGCAAATTCATTTCATGTTGCCATGACTAACAAGTAATTTCCTTGTTGCTAAGAAAACAAGAATAAGAAAAATTTTTCTTGAGAAACAGCCCAGCCATTAATTCCAACTTTGTTTAAACTGACATTAACAAGTAACTTCAAACTAACACCGAGCTTTCCCCAGCCAATTTATTTTGTTAATTTTTGTTGTTGATATTTCTTAAATTATTAATCTTTTCAAATTATTAAATTATTAATATGTTGTTATTAATATTTGTTAAGTAAATTGAAATTATATATTTAAATATTTGTTCTAGTCGATTATTATAATACTAAGCGAATTGATCGCATGATTGTTAGTGCACAAAGAGAATTAAATCGTAGTTGTTAGTAAACAACCGAATTCGAGGCTCATGATTATTGTTAAATAATAATTAAACTGATGATTATTAGGCAACACGACAATTATTTGTTAGGTCGGATTTATGAAATTATGTATTAATTGAGATTATAGTTAATTGGGAAATTATTGTTAATTCCAAAATTGATTTTTGAAATTGTTATTAACTGAGATTATGTCTTAAATATTTCGAAATTATTGTGTTAATAATTTTTTTTTCATGTTGAATTGAGACTATGTCTTAAATATTATGAAATTATTGAGATTATGTGTATTAATTGAGATAGTTAATTATCAAATTGTTGTTAATGTTTCTCTAATTGTTGTTAATATTTCTCAATTATGTTCAATTTTATTTCTAAATTGTTTTTCTCAAATTGTAGGCAAATATTCGTTTCTTCTCCATCGTATATCATTTTTTTGTTAAGTTTGGGATAATCGAGTCAAACAAGTAAGTATACCATTTCATGTTTATTGTGAAAGTATCCTTGATTCAAAAATTAGTAGTATAAATTACATATTAATAATTTCTGTGAGTATTTAATTACTATTTGAATATGATGATTTTTTTTAATATTTCTTAATATTAATAATTTTTTTAATATTTTCTTAATATTAATATTTATTAATATTTTACATTTCTTAATATTAATATTTCTTAATATTTTTTAGTGTCTGACATCATGTAAAATTTTTAACTTAAATCTTTCCATATTCAACGACATCATTTTCTAAAAATAATAAATTTTATTATCATTTTGTTCTTGTACGAAATTTCTTGTGACAATTTTAAAACTATGAGCTTGATAACGGAATATAAATCACGATTTACCGATTTTAGTATTGAATGCAAAGATGGTAAATAATTTTCGATTTCTTCATATTTGCTATTTTTTTCTAACTAATTAATTAATAAAAGTAGTTTTATCCAAAGTCTTCGAGCGAATCTTTAGATGTAATGTCAATGCAAGCTTTGAAATAAATAAATGCCATTAGACCAGCGGTGTATGGTTCCTAACATTTGTCGAGATAAGATGTGGAATATCTTTGTTGTAAGTTAAGCCCAAATTTTTATCGAGTTTTACAAATCGTCATTGTAGCGCGTATAATGAATATACATTGCCGATGCGTCTGGGTTAGAATTTCTCGGGATTACCGCCGAGTTTGAAAATTTTTTCGAGCGTAATGCGGTAATGATAATGTGACTCTGATTCAAAACTAGGAATGGTTCGCTCTGGGATTACGGCTTGTTAGGCAGAGTTGAATCATGGGCTACAAGAAATTTCTTTATAAGCATTCACGATATTTGTACTTTTCTGATATATAATAAATATTTGTACTTTGATTCAATATATCAATAAGACCAACTTTTAAATATTTTCGTGTACTCGACATTTTTTTTCATTTTTTGATGGTTAACAAGTAGCAATTTCTTTAATGTTTGTAAGAATATAAACGAAATTCGCTTTCATGATTGTTATATAATAAGCGAATAAGTTTTATGTTTGATATCTAATGTGATTTAATTTTTTTAGTCTTTTTGTTTCTGTGAGTCGGCTTCTTTCATAAGAAGCATGAGGCGTAGTCGTTTTGTTTCGCTAATAACGTAGAGACGAAATTAGAGCACATTTAACTAGCTTAGCATGGGGCGATATTGATTGGGTATTTCGGTAATTTCCCTCCTTCATAACAGTTGAGCCGAGTCTTCCAACAAATAAGCTGAGTAGTAGTTAAGTTCCCTCCAAAACCAACGTATGTAATTTTTCTCCCCCTCCATCTAGATCCACTTGTAAAAATGACGAAACTAGGCTTCATCTTCCTCCTCCTCCTCCTCCCCCTGGGCGGCGCGGAGATCAAAACGCTGACAATCAGCACCGACCAACGGCCCCTAATCCTATTGGAACGGTTCGGGTTCACACACACAGGCCACGCAAGCATATCCATCTCCGCCGTGTCGGTAACCTCCACCCTGGCCACCCCTGACCCTTCTACCCTCGGCTTCTTCCTCCTTAACCAAGACTCCTTAATCCAACTCCTTATTCAGCTCCAACAAACCCCTCAATTTTGTGTCCTACAATCAAAATTCATCACTCTTTTATTCACCTTCCAAAACCTCTCCCCCCTTCCACATTCCTCCTTTAATTCCACCTACCCTATCAACTCCCCCAACGAATATTCGCTGTTTTTCGCCAATTGTGCCCCCGAATCCAAGGTCTCCATGCGGCTTAAAACCGAGCTGTTTAATTATGATGGGGAGAATAAGGATTATTTGTCGGCCGGCTTGACTGTGCTTCCCGTGTTGTACTTTGTGTTTTCCGTGTTGTACCTCGTGTTTTTGGGGGTTTGGGTTAGGGTTTGTGTGGCGAATAAGGAGTCGGTGCATCGGATACATTTGTTGATGGGGAGCTTGGTGGTGATGAAGGCGTTGAATTTGGTGTTTGCGGCCGAGGATAAGCATTATGTTAAGGTTACCGGGACGGCTCACGGGTGGGATGTGTTGTTTTATATATTTCAGGGGATTAGGGTTGTGTTGTTGTTTACGGTTATTGTTTTGATCGGGACCGGGTGGTCGTTTTTGAAGCCGTTTTTGCAGGATAGGGAGAAGAAGGTGTTGATGGTTGTCATCCCCTTGCAGGCAAGCGCGGATCTACCACGTTACTATTGGATGTTCGGATCATAAAATATACATTAGATCGCAATATTGTGAGATAATTGAATGATCTAGCAGTTGACCAGCACCCCTTGATCCTTGAGGTTGAGGGTTGGAATCTCATTATAAGGGGTGGGGGTTGGGAATTATTATAATCTTAATTATCAGAAAATAAAAAATCTCAATATTATTGTTTTTAATTGTGAAAAATATAGATAATGTGTAAGTACGATGTCATTTTTGAACACGCATGAAGAAGAATAATCTGGTATTGGTTGCAGGTTTTGGCAAACGTGGCGTCGGTTGTGATTGGGGAGACGGGGCCGTTTATTAGGGATTGGATGACGTGGAATCAGATGTTTTTGTTGATTGATATTATTTGTTGTTGCGCGATTATTTTCCCGATAGTGTGGTCAATTAGGTCATTGAGGGAGACGTCCAAGACTGATGGGAAGGCAGCTAGGAATTTGGCGAAGTTGACATTATTTAGGCAGTTTTATATTGTTGTTATCGGGTATCTGTACTTTACTAGGATTGTTGTGTTTGCGTTGGGGACGATTGCAGCTTATAAGTATCAGTGGGTCGCGAATGCAGCTGAAGAGATCGCTAGTCTTGCATTCTACATTGTTATGTTTTACATGTTTAAGCCAGCTGTGAAGAATGAATACTTTGTTCTTGATGATGAAGAGGAAGAAGCCGCGGAGATGGCTCTTCGAGATGAAGAGTTCGAACTTTGAGTTCAATAACGGGATGGATACATTGTTGTTTTGCAAATGAAGCATAAAATTCTCACTTTAATGTACTGTGAGTTATTAGAGAAGTTAAAGTTTCTTTGTTATTTGTCCTGTTGGAGAAATTCGTTTTCCCTTTTCCTTCTTTGCATACCATTAAATTTTAGATTGTCATCGGAATGTGTACTTCATTATTGATAATGCAATTGTAATGTTATTTATTTATTTATCCAATTGCCATTTTGGTCCTGTATTTTTTTAGATGGTTTACTTGCATGTTATTGGTCAACGGTTGATGCAGTTGCTATATATGGATGTGGGTGCTATGATGTGATTTGGTTAATTTATGATTAAACAAAGTAGCTGACTGTAGTCTTAGATCTCTCTTGTAATTGCCACTTAAATTGTACTTATGTTGTAAGAGCTTCTGGAGTTATTGTGTTCTCTATGTTATGACATAATTTAGCGACCATAGATTATCTGCTGATAGGTATAGCTTTCGGACGATAGTGTCCATCCTGGAGTTCTTAAGGAAAATTCCATAGATTGGTCAATGTGAAATTGATTGAATTACATCTCAATGCAATTATAGGTTATTAAATCATTCCACTGATACTCTCAAAGTTAATGCCATCTTTCCTGCTAATTTTTGTTGTTTCTACTTTCTTTCTATAATCTGGGGCACAGTCTGCATAGATTTGATGGTTTGTGCTGAATTAGGTAAGGAACATGAATCGAAGGCTTGATTCAGTCGAGCAAGATATCTATGTTGGATATCTGATGCTATATTCCCAACCAATCTTGTCTTGCTTTCTGAATTCGACTTTCTTTGAAGGATGTAGGATGATTGATATATGAAATCACTAGTCTTAATTAATGTTCATTGCTGGTCTTACTTATTACACTTGGATCATTTATATGTATATGAAGATAGAAGTACAGATATACAAGCCAGACCCTACAAGGACACTCTCTTTCCTGACATTAGTAAACCCAGAATTATAAGCCAAGATAATACTCATTATGATCTAACCAAATCTCTTGAATGGATGATTTCTTCATCTATAATAAAATCACAAAGCTGCTTACCTGTATCATTTTAGATGATAAGCTTAATGATGTAGTAGTCTTTTGTATATTGTGAAGCAGTAGATAGTCTTTGCACTTCATCTTGGGTCAGTTCGGAAACCGCCTCATCACAGGGGTAAGGTTGCCTGCAATCCGACCCCCCTTATCCCCTTAGGGGGAAACCTCTTTAGAGGCTTTGGACATTATGTTGTTGTAGGATCTCCTTGTTTACCCATACTTGGTCTGAAGTGTCTTGGTTAGATAATTAAGCTTCCACTTCAAGAGGTTTCTTCAGAGTTCAGATGACAGTACTTGTAGCTGCCTCCGAGTAAGGTCTAAGGATTCCTATCTTTCTTTTTTTGCCTAACTCTCTTATTTTTCAATGTCACCTTGTTCTTGCACTGATAATAGGATTACATCTCAATTTCTGTGATTGTTCAGGGGTAATGCTTATCAGAATTAGGTGCTCTCTACTAGTCCCTCAGCTTCTCTACATCCCCAACTTCCCTGCCTCAGCAATCAGGTGGGAGAAACTGGCAAGGTCCAGCGGATCCATTCGTTGTACTGTCTTCTCCTAGGGTAGCCAAATCGAGTACATTATAGACCTATACAACCTTAATACAAGAATATCCACGTGCTTTTCTTACGTGCCTATTCAAGCATGTACTTTTGTCGGCTTTCTCCTATATGCTGGATGTTGCTTGTATGATTTCTGCTGAATGGCTTGATGTTGGCAAACCTATATGTTAAGTAGCTCTAGAATGGAGTCATCATGTGTAATCTTCTTCATAATTAGGAAAAAGGAATACTACTAATGTAATTTGGCACTTGATCAACCTCTAGTTTCTGTCTTATTAGATTGACAATGTGTCCATGACATGCAAAATTTGAACAATAAATTAGCTACTGATTGTATGTTGTTCTGTTAGATATCTTTCTTTGTTTCATTACTTTTTTTATGTCCATATTCCGCATGTCTAGCTAGCTATGTAAATCCATCAGAGATACAGCTCTAAGAGGAAAATCTTACAGCAGACGACCTTTGCAGGGTTGAATATGATATCCTTCCATATCCATGAACAAGTGGCCAGACAATTATTTTGCTCAGATCGATGGATGCAGAACAATCGGATGCCATGTAGCTGGAACTTAGGTTCGTAGGGTTCAATCTTAACCACTGCCATCAGTTTAGTCATCGAGGGTAATACTCATCCTTTTCGGGTTGTTCTTTCTACCTACCAAACTTCGTGTTTAGCCTTTGGGTTCCCGGGTGTGGGTGCATGGATGGATGGATCTGTAGAGGCGTCTTTTATTAGATTCCCAGCACATTGGCATGAAATTTTGTTAAGTAGTCTTAGTTTATTCCACAAAGCATCAGCATTCTTACCTAATTATTCTTACCCAAGAAAGCCATATTGTTGTTACAAACTAACGGAGGAAAATTGGGTTTCTTGAAGAGTTAACTTTTGTCTCTGTGAGATAGTATTAGGAAGGATTTTGTGCTTCATTTGCCTACTTTCTTGAACTGTTACAACTTACAATCGTGTAGCATATGGTTCATTGAAAAATTAGTTTAAGATTGCCCACAAAAGTGTTACCAATCACTAGGATAGTCAATTATATGAGCAATTAATGTATTCAATTTCACTTTCACAAGAAATATATAGATGTAAGTACAGAACTTTGGGTTACCCATGAAGTATAGAACTTTGAGTTACCTATGATTATACTACTTTTTCTCATCAGAATTTTGGACATGTCAGAACTAGAAATCAAAACTACTCTTCACCTACTGACCAGATTTTATAATTTGTCAAATCTCAGCACTACAAGAATTAACTGAAGACAAACTACTTTAAGACAGATTTCAATCACATTACAACATCCTAGGATTAACATATCTTCTACTTTGATGTCTTTTATCAACATATCTACTTCCTTTAAAGCTCTTGAATGAAAGAGATAATCCATAGTGCTGGACTAGGTTCATCATTGATTCTCAATTAACAGACCTTATTCCTCATGTCTCAGTTCGGGCCAGAAGATGAGTTGTGGTCGCATAGCAGCCGGGCCATTCTTGACCCCAGACAAAGAATGGAGCTCCAAAAAGTCTCCAGCAAACAAAAACAGCATGTGTCAGTGTCACTTGCTGAGCTTTTTCGTCGAGTTGGCGAGCCAGATGACAGTATGGAAGGCCTAATTCAACACCCTTCTTCATACCCTTTTGTTCTTTCCTTTCAGGACCTTTCGTATAGTGTTAACGTTCAGCGAATATTTTCTTGTTTTGGTGGTGGTAACAAAAACCATGACACATTAGGCCACTCAGGTAGGAATGAAGAGCACACCAAAGTGCTGTTGAATGATATCTCAGGCCAAGCCAGGGAAGGTGAGATCCTAGCTGTTCTTGGCGCCAGTGGTTCAGGGAAATCGACTCTGATTGATGCATTGGCTGATCGGATTTCACGAGAAAGCCTCCTAGGAACAGTTACTCTAAATGGAGAAGTACTAGAGTCTAAGCTTCTCAAAGTGATATCAGCTTATGTTAAGCAGGATGATCTACTATTTCCAATGCTTACTGTTGAAGAGACACTCATGTTTTCTGCTGAATTCAGGCTTCCAAGAACTTTATCCAAATCTAAGAAGAAAGCCAGAGTTCAAGCCTTGATTGATCAATTGGGCTTGAGGAACGCCGCCAAGACTATTATAGGAGATGAAGGCCACAGGGGAGTCTCCGGTGGTGAACGCCGTCGTGTATCCATAGGGACCGACATCATTCATGACCCCATATTACTATTTCTTGATGAACCCACATCAGGTCTTGATTCCACTAGTGCATACATGGTGGTGAAAGTCTTGCAGAGGATAGCACAGAGTGGAAGCATAGTGATCATGTCTATTCATCAGCCAAGTTACAGAATTCTCGATTTGCTTGATCATTTGATATTTCTTTCAAGAGGTCACAATGTGTTCAACGGATCAGTGACTAAGCTTCCACAATTTTTTTCTGAATTCGGACGCCCAATTCCATCAAATGAAGACAAGTCAGAATTTGTTCTTGATTTGATCAGAGAACTTGAAGGATCTCCCACAGGAACTAAAAGTCTTGTTGATTTCAACAAGTCCTGGCAAGCCAGAGAAAACTGCAGAAATCTGAACCTCTCAAATCCATCACTGAAAGATGCCATCATTTCAAGTATTTCAAAGGGGAAATTGGTGGTCACAGGGACAACAAATGGCACTGTTGATAATGCAAATCTATCATCAGTTCCAAAGTTTGCCAATCCAATATGGACAGAAATGGTTGTAATTGCCAAACGATCGACTCTAAACTCAATGAGGTCTCCTGAATTGTTTGGTACTCGTCTTGGCGCTGTGCTTGTGACTGGGTTCATACTAGCCACTGTTTTCTGGAGGCTAGGCGACTCCCCAAAAGGCACCCAAGAAAGACTCGGCTTTTTCGCCTTTGCAATGTCAACAACATTCTACACTTGTGCAGAAGCCATCCCCGTCTTTCTCCAACAACGTTACATCTTCATGAGGGAGACATCTTACAATGCTTATCGACGCTCATCGTACGTGCTGTCTCACTCAATAATTTCAATACCTTCCTTAATCATCCTTTCTGTTGTATTTTCAGCAGCAACATTTTGGGCTGTTGGATTATCGGGTGGGACTTCTGGGTTCCTATTCTTTTTCGTCTTCATTTTGGCTTCATTCTGGGCAGGCAATTCTTTTGTCACATTTCTCTCTGGTGTAATCTTCAATGAAATGATGGGGTTCACAGTGGTAGTTGCAACTTTATCATACTTCTTGCTCTTCAGTGGATTCTTCATCTCTAGTGACAGAATCCCCCCTTATTGGATTTGGTTCCATTATGCTTCATTGGTGAAATATCCTTTCCAGGGGGTTCTACAGAACGAATTCGATGACCCAAACAGGTGTTTTGTGAAAGGGACACAGATTTTCGACAATTCGCCATTGAAGGACTACTCGGAATCCGTGAAGCTGAATATGTTGCACTCCATGAGCAAGACATTGGGTATGAATATCACTAGTTCAACATGCTTGACAACAGGGGTGGATATATTGAAACAATCTGGAGCTACTGATTTAAACAAATGGAGCTGCTTGTGGATCACTATAGCATTGGGGTTTTTCTTCAGGATTCTCTTCTATTTTGCCTTGTTGTTTGGAAGCAAAAATAAGAGAAAATGATCAAGAAGAAGGCAGGAATTTATATTTCTAATATTTTAATATACTATTTCATCACTAATGTTGGTTTTAGGAAGCTGAGTAGTGAGTAGTAGAGGCTTGAATGTTCTGTGCCTCTGTTCCTCAAAACAATTGTGCTTAGATTCTGTAAAACTATTGCCTTGAATGTTTTACCTCATTGTTGATTTCTCTTTGTAGGGAAGAAAAAACTTGTGCATCACTAGACAACTTTCTGTTATTAAGCTAAGTCGAGTATGGTCGAAGGTTTTTGTTTTTAAATCCGACCCCTCCTAATCTCGCTTAGGCATGATTCAGTTTGAAGATATTTGGACATGTTAATGTACATCAACATTATCGAGTAACAAACAATTAACCCTTATATAAATCCTTGTGCACAAGCAAAAATGTAGGGAAGAGAGTTGGTGTAGGTACTAGGTAGAACGGAGAAAAGTTGTGGTTAGAATAAAGAGTTGTTCACTAGAGCCTGATTCTAGTCATTTACAAAAGCTGAAACTCTATAAAATAAAAACTGAAACAAATATGCAAACAATAATAGAATCTCCAGGGCTGATCTTCATTCATTTTTATTCTCATTTCATAACGGTTGTTCACGGAGCTAAAGGAGATGGCTCTTTTCCATATCTTCGATTCATGGTAAATAAAATCGATCACACGAGAGCAAGACCATGAGTGTTTGTTGCAGCATTGTAAACTATCAGGGCAACTAAATACGAATCGCTATGGTTTAGTTGACGCTTCTACTGTACAAGCTAACAGAGTAATTCATCCCCAATGTCATCACCTTCTATTGTTATGATATGAAAAACGGAAGAGATGCTGATTGAACTTTAAAGCGGACTGTTAAGTGGACCAAGACCTAATTCATCCTCAATATCATCACCTTCTTCAAAAAGTTTCAAGAACCTAGCCTGTTCTTTTTGTCTTCTCCTCTTCTGATAAAATTTGATTCCCATCACCATTCCAAGAATAAAGAGAGACGATACCAAAACGCTTATTACTACAATGAGAGTCCAATGCATTCCCTTCCCAGCATTCTCCGAGCTAGGTGATTTCTTTGAATCAGAATTTTGATCTGGATCAACATGTGACACTGATATTAAATAATGAACCGCTACTTAATGCTTCATAATGTTTAAGAAAAGTTGAAAGATCCCAATCTGATGGAGTATATGTTAATATATGATCCCCCTTAAGTTCTTCTGTCAGCATCAGGAGACAACGAGTATTAAGAGAATCATATTTAGAACAAAATCACTCACCAGTTACAAGATCGGAGCATTCTGCACATAGAAATGTTGCATTAAATTCCTTCTTATTTAAGTGCACATATTGCCCATCAGATATATTGAAATCAGATGCACAAAGCTCCCACTCATCAAATACATCATCAGACTTGATAGGGTCCTGCTCATATATCCCACATCGCTTGCATTTTCTGTTGAGGAGTTCCGTCAGAGGCTGAACAAAATAAGAAACGTTTGGATGTCCATGTTAGACAAGAAGCTTACAACACACAAGATCTTTCACAAAAATGTAAAGACTACTCATACTAATAATGATATTTAACCAAAACGAGTATTGCACGTGGAACTTCATAAACTAAATTACGCATCCATTTAATGGTTCAACATATATTAGGGAAGACAGAAGTGCAAGGGTGTAAAAGATATACAGTCAAAGTAGTACTTATACATTGTTAATACTATATAACTACACCTCAAGAATCTCAACTATAATATTTCACACGCAGAAAACATATAGCCAAAATATGAAGAAAATGAACCTGCCACGACTCTTCGCCCCTAAACATGTAAGTGACATGTTTTCTCTTCACATCCGGAAGAAACGTCTTGTTCTCTCCTTTACATTGGAAGTATACTTTTGGTGTAGAGCTAAACCACTCATGTGTTTTAAATATTTCTATAGAATTGAGTGTAACAACAGCTGCAGATATGAATTCTGAAAAAGAAAAATATTTCAACCAAAATACATCCCAACATCAAAAAATTCCAAGATCATCTTGAGCACGATAGTATCAAATACACGAGATAAACAGGCTAAAATGACAGCGATAACAAGTGATACCAAATTTTCTATGAAATTTTAGTTATATAGTTACTTCCATGTCCTATGGAATCGAAGATTCTATATTATCCAACTTTTGGATGATGTAAAATAAATCAAAATGGTTCATTACACTATTTACGCTTCTTATCTATTGTGAAGTGTCCGTAGTAGATATTCTTTGCATTTTATCTCGGATCACCTCGAAAACAGTCTCGCTATATTACAGAGGTAAGGTTCCATACAATCCGACCCCTTATCCCGCTTAAACGGGAGACTATTTAGGGACAATGGGGAACGTTATCCTTATGGTTTTCAGTTATATAGTTACTAAAATTTAACATAATATAGCTCAAAAATTCAAAACTGGACAATCTTATTGGGATGGAGGTAGAACCTTTTTTCATTAGAGTGCAGTAGTGCACCTAGAACCAATAATAATAATAATCTATAAATAAGCTCAAGGCACATCCCGCGATTAACTCTTCCGTGAGAGCAGGGCGTTAGTGTTTCACACTTTTAATAATCTATAAATAATCATAATTAATACACAACTGATCGCATCATTAAAAACAAAATCCATGGTTGACAGCATCGTATCTTAGTTTTAATTAAACATAATCTTCACTAATATTCTATATGTCAAAACATTATAATCAAATAATTTAGGTATTGGATTTGAAGAATAATACCTGGAGATGGAAGGAGAATAATGAAAAACAATAAAATATAATATGGCTTTGGATGAAGACAAAGCATCCTCGTACAATAATATTTTATGAATCAAAATTAAGGAAGTTTTTAAGGATTAATAATTGTTATTACGAAATAGTGAGTTTAAGGATATGAAAATGGTCGGGAAAGATGATGAAGCTAATCAAAATAACATACGGATTTCATTCGCGCTAAACGCAGTGTTGAGAGTGACAGTGTGAAGCAACATATCATGCATCCCTTAAATAGTAAGCTTTTTTAAGTGAAATAATGATTTGTCGCTAATGAAGCTTGCTGCCAATTGAGAGGCAAAATAGTCGTTTCCTTCCCATTTATTTGATTATGTGACAATTTTTTCAGCTTCCAGACTTGGGTTGTCAATCCGAAGATCCGGAAACCACTCTGTATTCGGTCCAAAAAAACCGGCACCATATGAGTGTAATATTTTGTCAAATACCCTAATGGGACTGAGTAAGCGATAAATTACGCGAAATTCAGACCAAAAAAACCAAATTTTAAATACCTCGATGCCCACCCGAAAACTGAACCGAAATATTATTTTCAATTATCCACCCAATAAGCTATCGGAGCGGTTCCAATCCGAATTTTTTGACCGGTACCTTTATCGATCGGTCGGATATGACCGATCATAATATATAATATCCGGATAGGCTTGATTTTGGATGAGTGAACATGGGCTCGAGTTCGGTTCGATCGAAAATTAGCAAAACATCGAGATACCTTTTTGCTCGACAGTTCGGTATGACAACTCATTAGACTTGATTTATTAATATCTTATACAAAAAATTGATAAATATTCACTCCATTTCATATTGCATCAATATATGATAATTTCTATATTATAATTAATTTTTTCACGATTAAATTGTCAAATAATAATTAGTATTATTTATTTAATATATGAAATACAAAGTATTATTTATACTCGATCGGGTTAAGTTCAGATTATAAGTGAGACGTCAATTAAATGAGCTAACTAGAAACTTGAGTCGGTTTTAGCTTGGCTTGGTAAATAAACACTTCAGGAGAGTCGTGTTTCTTCTGCTTAGACGATGATGGTAATGGGCTTGGGAGTTTTGTTCCTAATTTCATACTGAGGTGGCAAATGTTCATGTGGAGTTGTTAATAATTTTTGTAAGGTTTGTGTATGGACTATGGAAAGTCAATCGGTATTTAATTCGGTTTTTATTCAGGCGGATTCTACTATTAGTTTACATACATTTAAAGACTAAGCATATCGAAGAGCATTTCAATACATTACGAAGTATTATGTAACTTTATGGTTGTGATTGGCGTTATCATTTGCGTTTTACGTAATTGTAAGTTAATGATTGTGATGATTGGTTAGCTAATAAGACAAATGTTGATAAGAAACGTGTCACAATACTGCAAGATCTCCCATATATCTTTTTCTATGTTTTATAGAAATTCATCAATACTAGGATTTTTCTAATTTCCCTAAATGCATATAAAAAGATAAATTTCCCTCCAACATCAAGTGATCAAAATTTGAAACTAACTAAATGAGGGCAACAAGACAACTATTCCTCCAAGCTCAACCATCTTCAACCATTCAAACCTTCCTAAATGGTCACCACATCAACTCTTCCTTCTACGGCCACCTCCTCCACCGCTGCACCACCCGTTGCCTCCTCCGCCCAGCCAAGCAACTCCACTCGCATCTCATCATTTCCCATTATACCATCGACAACTTCCTTGCTTCAAAGCTCATATCTTTGTACTCTAAATGCCAGAAAATTAAAGATGCACACCACGTGTTCGATAAAATGATTCACAGAAATATATTCACCTTGAATGCAATGCTTATTGGGTATTGTTCAAATGATCTTTATGTTGAGACTTTAGAGCTCTTCTTCTTGGATTTCTTTTGTGGAAATAGTTATGGTGATGTGAAGCCTGATCATTTTACGATTTCGAGTGTGTTAAAGGCGTTTTCGGGGTTGTTCGCTGATGTGTTGTTATCGAGAATGTGTCATTGTTTTGTAGTGAAGAATGGGTTTGATTCGGATGTTTTCGTATTGAATGGTTTGATAACATTTTACTCGAGGTGTGATGACATGGTTTCGGCTAGAGGTTTGTTTGATGTAATGGATGAAAGGGATTTGGTGACTTGGAATTCGATGATTTCAGGGTATTCTCAAGGAGGATTCTATGAGGAATGTAAAGAAATGTATGGGGAATTGTTGAATTTGGACGGTTTGATGCCTAATGCAATCACGCTAGTGAGTGTTTTGCAGGCGTGTGCACATTCGGATGATCTTATATTGGGAATGGAGGTTCATAAATATGCTATTGACAAGGGGCTTGAGATGGATCTTTCACTTTGTAACTCGATCATTTCGCTGTATGCAAAATGCGGGAGCTTGGAGTATGCTAGGGAGCTTTTGGAAGAGATGAGTGAGAAAGATGAGATTACCTATGGGGCACTTATTTCAGGGTATATGGTTCACGGTTTTGTGGATGAGGCGCTGAGTTTATTTAGGGAAATGAGGAAGCCAGGATTGAGTTCCTGGAATGCCGTGATTGCAGGACTGGTTCAGAACAATGTCTATGAAGGAGTTCTGGGACTAGTCAATGAAATGCAGGTCTCCGGGTTTAAGCCTAATAGCATGACTCTTTCAATCATACTTCCTACAATTTCTTACTTTTCAAACTTAAAGGCAGGGAAAGAATTGCATTCTTATGCCATCAAGAATAATTATGATAGGAATGTATATGTTGCTACTGCAGTTATTGATACTTATGCGAAATTGGGTTTTATTGATGGAGCTAGGATTGTTTTTAATAAATCAGAAGCAAGGAGCGTTATAATTTGGACCGCCATAATATCGGCATATGCAGCCCATGGAGATGCGCATGCAGCTATACTTCTATTTGATGAGATGATGTTAGATGGAATAGTACCAGATGCTGTGACATTTACATCTGTATTAGCAGCATGTGCTCATTCAGGACTAGTAGATGAAGCTCAGAGAGTCTTCAATTCTTTGTTCCCTAAGTATGGCATTCATCCCATGGTTGAACATTATGCTTGTATGGTTGGAGTATTCAGTCGAGCAGGAAAGTTAAGAGAAGCTCTAGAATTTATCACAAAGATGCCAATTGAGCCCAGTGCAGGGGTGTGGGGTGCATTGCTCAATGGAGCTTCTGTTTCTGGTGATGTTGAGCTTGGAAAGTTAGCTTCCAACCATCTCTTTGAGATGGAACCTGAAAATACAGGAAATTATGTCATTATGGCAAATCTATATGCAAAAGCTGGGAGATGGCACGAAGCAGAAAGGGTGAGGGAGAAAATGAAAAACATAGGGTTGCATAAAATTGCTGGCAGTAGTTGGATAGAGACGCCACATGGTGTCCATTGCTTTGTAGCTAAAGATGAATCAAATACAAGATCTGAAGAAATTTATGATACAATATGTGGACTGCTTAAATTGATGATGGAAGAAGGTTATGTTATGATGCCAGAACTCGACGAGGAAGGTGTTTGGGAATTGTACTTCAAGTAGGTTGTTGACCAAAGTTCCTAAAAATATTGGAATGCGGAAGATAAATAAAAATTATGACTCTCAAATGGTTTTTCCAATAGCAAGGAAATGAATTGACCAAACACTAGATGTGTATTGAATTCCAGCCATCTTTGTGATTCATATCTGACTATCTGAGAATCAGAGCATGTTGAATTAAAGGAACTCACTTCTGCCAATTACGTGGCTCATTGGCCAGTGATGGATGAGTGAGGTGGAGGAAGTAGTCAGAGCCCAATATTTCGGTTTCAGAACAACATTAATGTTGGATCAAATGCTGTTCTTGATGAGAATACATTAACATTAACATGCCACAATGCCTTTGAAGAGACTCGCATGGATTAACAAGAACATGGCTTCACAAGTACTTAATGAACATGCAAATGTCTATTCAAGTGGACTTGGAACACTAATGAGAATTGAGAAGAGACTCCACCATCTACCATCGTAGTGCGCTTAGGTTAAGAGAATTGAAATTTTGCCTTTGTAGACTCCAGAGAAGTTTGGGATGTTTGAGCAGTTATGTGTTTATACCTTGGAATATCTCTCCCCTTGGTTCTTTTTAGCTTTTATGAGACGTAGGTGATAGATTCAAACTTCCAAGTTAAACTCCATAGAGTGTATGGAATTTGGGGGATATTTTTTGAGATTAAATTTTTCTGGTGAGGCAGCTGCTGCAGCAGTGGAAGAGGTTCTACCACTTGAAGCTACAGCGATTGCATGTGTTCCAACATTGCGTTCCACGACAAAGGGTGATGGGCAAACCCAAGACCCATCCACATGACAGTCACAACCTACAAACTTGAATTCTTGCAGGTTTGAAGAATTTGACTCACAAAACAAATACTCTTGCTTATTATGATTACGTTTCACTTTTGACTACATGATTTAGTGTGATCAAATAAATTCTGAAACATCTTATCCAATCTGTCTTCATCTTTGCAGTCTTGAAATGAGCTTTCTTCATAACATAGGTGCTACCTATCCGATTTCTAAACGAGCCTTTGTTTTGCAAATGGTCCATCCTGGCATTATGATACCAAGAAAGTGAAGGCTATATTAAGCCTACATGCCCGAAGGATAAAAGTACAGCTTCCCTGTGATGCTCCTTGAGGGGTAAGGGCTGCGTATTATCAAATATCGCTTCTGTTTAGACGGGAGAGCGCAACTGGCGTGAGGCATGGTGTTGTTCCTGCTTCATTGGGTCTTGTATTCAGGATGCCAGAAGAATAAAAGTAATGTCACAGGAAAAATTCAGTAGATCCAACAAAATAGGGAGCCTAACATATTTTCTTGAAATTTCATTATTATTGCCCACCAGCCTTGTTTGTTCAGAATTGGTTAAATGTTCTATATAGTAAGCCAGGTAAGTCAATATTTTTAGTTAGGATAATAAGGGGACCATACCTGGACCATTACACCAGCAAATACATTAAGAGTAACTGAACTTCAATTTGTATCATTACCCATTGACCATGCTATTCTTATCTGGATACAGAATGCACCATTTCAGACAGTCAGATGGATGTGCATGTTCTCAGCTTCTTGAAAAACATTAATATACAATGGCTTCCGCCTAAAGCGGGAGCAAGGGGTGAATAATGCACAATCTTTTCTTGTGATAACAAAGTACATTTCGAATTAATCCCGAGGAATGGAGTCTGTATCTCTTCTTGATAGATATTGATGTGTATAGGTCATTTTGATATATTCTATTTAATGATAGAGAGGCTGAGAGAATATAAAATCTTTTACTTTCATTACAAAAAAAAAAACTAAAATGAATCTTATGTTTTGCTGGATGAATGTACATAACAAGAACAAATTTATTACAATATTATGAGAATACAGTGCACAATCTTGCATCCATCACTTGTATTTGGAAAATTGCTCCAGCATTTCTTGTTGTGTGGACCTCAATGATCTTAAAATAATGGATGAAAACTCATAAGGAAAGTGTATTGTGCATGGCTAAAACTTAGTGTGAGCATGCAGCCGAGGGTCAAGCTACCGATTTCGGCGTGTTCGGCTTGTTAGGGGCGAGGAGAGCTTCGCTAAAAGCGAGCGATACGAAGTTACCAGATTTACGTGAGTCGAACTTCATTACCTCATGAAAGAGACAGATACCTCGGCATTTAACACTCTCGCTCTATGCCTCGGGTGGCTAAAACTTGCCTTCTATTTCTATACGTTAAAGATATTAACCTAATAAAGGATTAGCTTAGTGGTGGATTATTAGACATTAAACTCACAAAGGCATATAAACTTTGTAGATTGCATAGGTTAGAAACACATAGTGAAGCTTTGGTACAGAAATGCACGGTACTTCCATGGCTGCATCAAATTTGATTTTTTCATAGTCAAACATTAATAAATTTTGATTAACTGATATGCAAATATTTTATTTGAATCAAGACTATTATTTTAATATTAAAATACATTAAAAATGCAAAAATATCCATTGATATGGTTAATAATCATAAATTAGACCCCTCTTTTGTAGTTTCTTAGGTTTGTTCAAGTTTCTTAACCGTGTATTCAACATATCACACGGTTTTGAAAAGTCTTTAGTTTCCTTAAATAGAACACATCTAATCATCCATCTAAGCTTAGGAAAGTTGAGATGAGCAAGAATTGCCTATAATGGTGGCTTTCTATTTAGGATCAGCCAAAATCTCACAAAATTTCAGCCATAAAACTTTCAAAACTACTTGGCCACAAGAGTCTAATCACTAACAATAATAATCATGATTATACGAAAAAACCAAAACGTCAATTATTAAAAATTGTATATTATATAAGGTTGATGATTGTTTTCCTCATCATCATTACATCAAAATCTAAGATCTAAACATCTGACACAAATCCAAAAGATATACTACTTGTTGGCTGTTCCAAAAAATTCCAAGAACCATTGAGAGTATTGTTTTCCTTATCTGTTTCAGTGCACCCCTCTGATCCAGGAACAAACTCTGTCACGATCAAATCTTAAATGGGGTATTACAGCTAAGGCTGTTGTTGTAAGCTGACACAAAACTCAACCCAATGGAAGGTCCACAACCACAAGTGTTCAAAATTACAGGTTCAAGGTATGCATGCAAAGGCCAGCACAACTTTATTGCTCCATATTCTTTGAACTTTTAAAGAAATACTAAAAGTATTGTTTTCTTGACTTGAGACAATTTTTTTGCTTCAAATTATGCCCATACCACTTGGTCCTTTTTTGTCTATAATGTTTTAATAGCATATAACCATCTCTGCTCTTACATTATTAATATGGTTTCTTTGTCTAGAGCTATGTATATAATATTAAGAATGGGGGGTGTTGGATTGGAACATAAACAAAAACGAGAGGTGTGGTCACCTTTGATGAAAAAATGTATATTTTTCCTACTTTGAAATATTGGTTTTGGTAATCCAATAAATATATATTATGTTTCCTGAAAACTCTAGGGGTACATAGTTGTTGTGGTTAATATGGACAGTTTAGGTCAATAAATAATCAAGTGTTTAAAATGGTATTTGAATGGTTCCATTGATTTATGTAAGTTAAAAAAGGTGGTGGCTAGAAAAGAAGGAACAAATGATTAAACCTTGTTGGAGACAACCATCTGTGGTGGAGGGTGGAAGTAAAAGGGGAGGATATGAGATTTGGCGCCGCAGTGATGATCCAAATGGAAAGGTGGATGGTTTGATGTGGTACAAGGATTTGGGATCCCATGTAAGTGGTGAATTTTCAATGGCTGCTACACAAGCCAATGGTTTGATGGAGGATCAGAGCCAACTCGAATCCGGGCCACTGAGTACTATTGATTCTGGTCCTAATGGAACATTTGTAGGCGTATATGATGGTCATGGAGGGCCAGAAACGTCTCGTTTTGTGAATGACAACCTGTTCCTCAATTTGAAGAGTAAGTTCTCATCCCTTCCGGAAGTACTCGTGTTGCACCCCTTTTACGTTCTCTTTTGTTTTCTTGTATCCATCATTTCACTGAACATTTCCTTGATTGTTAGTTGCTCTATACAAAGTTGAGTTCCATTTGTTCTTTATCTGCATTATTTTGTAGTGATAGCATGAAAGTCAAGATTATTACTTCAAAATGATGAGGTAGATTCTGTAGAACTTAATAAGGAGCTTGATGCATGGAGTTGTACTGCAACATATTTTTTATGTCTTATAGAAACACCGTCATAGCCGATGGGATGTTGGTGATTTCTGGTTTTCTTCAAATTTTCTGAACATCAGAATATAACAAAATGTCATCAAAGGCTTTTGTAGAAGAAGAATTTCTATCTGTCGTAAGGCAGCAATGGCGCACTAAGCCACAACTTGCTTCAGTGGGAACTTGTTGCTTGGCCGGGGTAATATGCAATGGACTCCTATATGTAGCCAATGCTGGAGATTCTCGTGTTGTGTTAGGGAGAGCTGAAAAGGCCGTCAGAGGAGTCACCGCAGTTCAATTATCTACAGACCACAATGCTAACATCGAGTCTGTCAGAGATGAGCTACGATGCATCCGATAATCGCAAATTGTGGTCAGCATAGAATACCGTAAAAGGCATGTTCAGGTAATGCACCACTGACAGTTTATTGTTCGTGATTCCCTTCCGGGAGTATATACAAACCTTGATGTCTATGACACTGTCTGGCAGGTTTCAAGATCTATAGGAGATGCATATCTTAAAAGTGTCGAGTTCAACAAAGAACCATTGTTACCGAAATTCAGGATTTACGAGTTCTTCTCAAAACCTCTCATAAGTCCAGAGCCATCAATATTTATTCACAAACTAAATCCAAGGGATCAATTTCTGATATTTGCTTCTGATGGCCTATGGGAACATCTTAGCAACCAGGAGGCAGTTGACATTGTCCATAGCTACCCCAGAAATGTAAGTTATTCCCTCTTAAATGTAAATTGCTGATATGAAGCGAGGCTAAAAATTGCGAAACTGATGCCCTTTTTTCCAAAAATATTCTGGTACAGGGGATTGCTAGGAGACTAGTAAAGGAAGCTCTTAAAGTGGCAGCCAAGAAGAGGGAAATGAGATATTCGGATCTCAAGAAGATCGATAGAGGCGTAAGGAGGCATTTCCATGATGACATTACAGTTGTGGTTGTGTATCTAGATCCATCAGCCATGAACAATAGGACTTCTCCTGGCATATCTACCACCGTTTCAATAAGAGGAGACGGTGGTGCAGGATTTGTATCGACTCCCAAGTAACAGTCGACAACTACTTCTGTTAAGTTTTAGTACTCGAATATCCGAGGGGAGCAGCGCCTTCCATTTCTTCTGCACCCCAAAGGCGTGGTGTGCATCGATTCATTTGATGATCGTGTCAGCTGTTTCGCTTGTCGCAAAGGGAGAAGGATGTTTCATACGTTGATTGTGTAATCAAAATCAAAATCTATGGAAAGCAAAAACCATTATTACAATGACATGAAATTATCCTGCTGATTTTTTATAGCTTTCATTTTCACTCTTACTGATACCTCAATTACTTCTCAACAATTCAAATAATAACATTCAGATGTTCCAATTATTCCAAATGATTCTATACTTCTGCATAATAGAAATCTTTCCTTCTCTCATGTTTTGATTCTATAATTATTCAAAAATTCAATTGGGTCTAACATAATTATTCGAAAGTTCGGTTCGATTCGAACGAATTAGAAAAGTCAGTGAGATTCGGAATTCGAACCCATACAAAAAGTTTTCATTGTAAAATTGTGTAGTTCCAACAAAATTAAGCCTTCGCTCGAACTTCATCGAAACCAGAATCGAGGTTCGAGTTCGACTTAAATTATATTTAATCAACATTTCTTTTATAAACCTCCATTATTCAAAATTTGGATCCGTGCTTTCTTCTTTACTTGTTTTTTCATCCTTAATTTTTTATTTTAAAATAATTGTTCCCTACTTGTAAAAAATTGTATTTTTACGTTTTATTATCTTTTTAACTTCATTTTGTTTATTAAATTATATAGTTCGATTAATTGATATTTTATATTTTCATTATAATTTTAAACTTATTTTTTATTTTTTAATTTGAAATACAATTAAAGGAACAGAGAGGAATAATTTTTCGATCCGACATAATAAACACTCTATAACCCTCCATAAATTAATACTCTTTTAACTCTATAAAATTCTGTGAGTTTTAAAATGTGACATGACTAGGTCTCTTCTCAAAAACACAATAAAAGCTCAAGCTGGATTAATCATTTTGGGACAAAGCTAAAATGAGACTAATTTTGATGAAAGGCCATGAGGGGCCTCTTACTTATCTAAAGTACAACAGAGATGGAGATCTTCTGTCCGAATGTTTGGTTTGCTGATAATGGCCAACGTTTTGGTACATATCGTGGTCATAATGATGTTGTTTGGACATGCGATGTTTCAAGTATGTCTGTGTGATTTTGTTTATTTGATGAATTAATTGTTTGATGTAACCTTTTGTTTGAGTAAAGTTAGCTTCTTTTTTGTTAGAGTGGAATTTGTGTGAATTTATTTCTGTTTTATTATTATTATTATATCTTGAGCTTTAATTAATTGTTAATATTGACGTCTTTGTTTATTGCTCACTCCATCCCAAAAAGATTGTCCAGTTTGATTTTTAATGGTTAAAAGTAGCAAAATTATCATGTTATTTGTAAAGTACATTAAAAATACCAGCGTTTGATATATTTTTTCACCAAATATTCTACAATATATAATAAGTGTGTTCACAATGCAGTTGGAGGTTTAAAAAATGGACAATCTATTTGGGATGAAGAGATTGTTTTTAGGATATTTCATATTTTTTGTACTTGAGTTTAGTTTTATTGATAGATGAAAAATCTATGAATAGTATGGCTGCCAAATAATTTTTACTGGGGTGTGTTATTATACCAAGAATTTAAGATTGTTTCTTATGTTTACATGATTCCAGATCCTTTCTAAACAAAAGCAGAAAATGTAGCAATAATGTCCCTTCTTCTAAATGATCCGAACCATGATTTATCGAATTTGGAACTGTTCTGTCGGTAGGCGGGTAAGAACTGAAAATTTGATGGGTGTTCCTCTGCAGGGGATTCAACCAGACTCATTACCGGGAGTGCGGATCAGACTGCTAAGTTATGGGATGTCAAATCCGGAACTCAGTTGTTCTCTTTCGATTTCAAAGCACCTGCTAGGGCTGTTGAGTTTGCATTTGGCGATAAGCTTGCTGTGATTACAACTGATCCGTTCATGGGTGAGACATCAGCTATTCATGTGAATAGGATTGCTGGAGACCTAGCTGAACCTAAGTGGTAACATCATCCTTTACTGTTTTGATTCAAATACGTTAAATGAAAAGGACTCCATGCACCCTCGTGCACATATGCAGTTGGAGATTAATTTGGCTTGTAAGTTGTAATATGTTTCATCTTATGCAATTGAATTGGAATGTTGGTGAGGCCACTGCTAGATATATTTTCGTTTCTTCGTGAACAGGAATCAATTAAGTATTTATCAAGGTATTCTTGGTATGTTAGAAATTTCAGTTCTATTCAATCCCTAAAAGAAAAGAAGGATGCCATGGTGTTCTATTTGGTGGTCATATAAGCTAGACCAAGTCATTTTACTGAGATTCTCGGAACCATTCTCTTTGTTCTTGTCATCTACGTTACTGTTTTTTTAGAACTCTCAAAATTCACAATATCTTCAACTTTGCAGAGACTCCAGAGTCT
Organism: Lithospermum erythrorhizon; assembly: GCA_019722365.1. Lineage (NCBI taxonomy): Eukaryota > Viridiplantae > Streptophyta > Magnoliopsida > Boraginales > Boraginaceae > Lithospermum > Lithospermum erythrorhizon. The sequence goes on from JADFUC010001644.1 coordinate 940,534, forward strand.
GTTATTGTAATTAAGGGCACTCAGGGTAGAATTACTAGAGCTACTTTTGGACCTCTGAATTTTGGACCTCTGAACAAGACTATCGTAAGTGTTGGTGAAGATGCTACTGTTAGAGTATCTGGGATACAGAGGTCAGTACTTTGGCTTTTTAAATACCAGTATCTCATTTTGTCTGGAGTGTAATCGTAAATTATATATACTTTTTAGACGGGGAAGCTGATCAAAGAGTCCGACGAGGAAACAGGTCAGAAGCAATCGATTACATCCCTTTTTAAGTCGATGGATGGCTCACAGTTTATCACAGGCTCTTTGGATAAATCTGCTAAGGTAAAACCTCTTGCATCCAGCTTCTGGTGGTCCACAATAAAGGTACAACTTCATCAATATTTTTCATGTTTTTTTAATACTTGATCTTTGTCAGCTTTGGGATATCAGAACTCTAACTGTTCTCAAGACTTATGTGACTGCTGCGCCTGTCAATGCGGTTACAATGTCTCCACTTCTCAATCATGTGCGTACGAGTTATGTTATAAGCTTTGTATTATTTCACCCGCTTCGTCCTATTAATGGTGTTGGCTGTCCATGAATCTTTGTTGGGTTCTTTGGACCCTGATGTTGAAACTCAGGTGGTGCTTGGAGGTGGCCAGGATGCGAGAATTGTCACGACGACTGATCGCCATGCTGGAATGTTTGAAGCAAAGTTCTATGACAAGGTAGAAACAGCACTATCAATATGTTATGTCAACGTTTAAAGACTGCTTATGATCTCGCTCCTAAGTGATTAATATGCTTCATCATCGATCAGATTCTTGAACAAGAAATAGGTGGAGTAAAGGGCCATTTTGATCCTATTAACGCTTTGGCTTTTAACCCCGATGGAAAGAGGTAATATCTTCTCCCTACAATGTTGACTTGAAAGTATTTACCCCACCCTGCTTAGGTGGGAGCCTCTTTAGATGCATTTGGCCATATTACCGATGTCATTAATGTTGATGACGTTTAACAATTGCCTAAACCATTTTTTTGAGTAGTTTCTCAAGTGGAGGTGCAGATGGATATGTTCGATTACATCACTTTGATCAAGACTACTTCAACATCAAGATTTAGATATCAAGGAACCAAATCACTATTCACATTATAAGTTTGTTTTTAAAAGAGCTAGTGGCTGTTTACTTTGTTAAGAGTAAAGGTTTTGGTTTCAATTTGTGGAAGTTGATCTTGAGGGTGTTGCTTCAGTTTCATTCATGTCTTCAGTACTACAATATTCATGTTTTTTAATCAAGATACTGGAGAGTTTAATAAGTGAGTTGTTTCATGTCTTTGCTAAGCCTGTTACCTGTATATAACCGTTTCAAATGTTATCTTCTTCGTTCGACTATCCATGAAATCATGAACACATTATTCTGACTTCAAGATCCACACCGAAGAATTGAATTTAAATATTAGTTATCATCAATATCACAAAGCATTAAAGTAAGAAATAGTATCAATTATTGTTGAATAGATGCCTTTGACAACAATGTTCCAAGTAAAGCTCATCACAGGTTTTGTAAAATTCTGGGAATACCTTATGGGCTATGGCACAGGGCAATTTCCATGTAAAAAACAAAGGGAATATGTTCACTGCTCATCTGTTTCGTTACTTGAAGTGTTGTCTTGCTCTATCGGCCTCTTTTCTGCTAGTCTCTTTCTCTTCTGCGTATCAGACACAAGAAAATGATATTTGCTAATACCATACGATTGGGTGATGCAAAAAATTACCAAAACCTTCCCTAAGATCCTACATCAACCACTGATGGAAGAAATGAAACATTTATGAACAATCTCATACATATCTAGCTGCATGCAGGAAGAAGACGAGGGAACTAAGGAGGTGGGCAGAGCGGTCATCCCCCTAATTTTTTGGAAAATATCATTCTATTAAGGATTTTTCAAAAAATATGTTATTTCAGAGTGACGGACACTAAAACTTACATTGCAATATGCAAGTGTTTGCCAATTCTCGTGTCAAAGCACAAGCCATGAAGAGAAATATGGGGGGTTCTCATGCATGAATTAGCAACAAGAAAACTAGAATCACATATTATAACAAAGGTATTAGAAGGTACCCGTTTGTTGAAACATCTCTGCTTTCTTTTCTGTCGAAATTTGATTAAAGCAGCTTCTTTTTGAGCAAGTTTGTTCTGATCTAGTCTATTTCCACTACCTCTACTATTAGCATTTCCACTTTTCATGTAAAATCTTGTATCAATGTCTCCATTTGTTCCACTTGCATTCACTGCATTACTACTTTCATTGGGTCCATTGCTTCCAGCTGTGGTTACTTCCAGGTGTTTTTATGAAAAACTATCATATATAGAGGGGTTGCTTTACCAGGGTCACCTGGAACGTTTGATTTTCCACGATGTGGGGCATCTGCAGACAACTTTTTGAGTGACAATTCTTCATTATTAGACATCTTCTTGCCGCTTTCAAAGTTGTGGAAATGATTAATATGGTAATGGTGGTGGTGATGGTGATGTGGATGCTGGATTGGGAGTTGCTGATGAGAGCCTCTTGCTGGAGCAAACAATGTTGCAGATTGCCGGTTGGATTGCTTTACCACATTCTCTTGTTGTGTTACAGCATGCATTTCTTCCATGGTAAAAATAAGAGTTGCAACATGATGAATTGTTATATGTTCTTCAGACAGAACAATTAGAGGGGTTGGCAGAAGTTTGTACGTGGTAGAGGCAATATCAATGATCTTACTACCTCGCTTTGAGCTAGGAAGCAGGGAAGAATCATATGAATTAAAGGGAATATCAAATTCCAATTCCTTTTTTCCACTGTCCAGGCTTTTATCTTCTACAGAAGCGCTTCCTATAATGTCAATCCCATTAGGAGTTCTAAATGCAGTTGAAGCATTATATCTGCAAAATTATCAAGAAAAAATATTAAAAAAATTGAAGCAGTTATAGGTTCCATCAATTTACTGAAGTTAGTATCTTTCTGCAATACTAAAATATTGATATAAATAATAATTATATTATGTCCAGACCTTAAAGAGGCTGAAACCTCAGAGTTCCTCAAACTATTGTAATCATCTTCGAGACCTATCCCTGCCTCTTGAACTCCTTTAAGACTCTTTAAACTCAGATCCACGGTTGGTTTACCATGATTCTTAGGAGTATTATTCATTTTGTCTAGTCTGTAAGTGTGTTCCAAGAAAGAACCAGATCTGTTAAATTCGACTTCAGGACCAGATGTGATAGTACAAACTACTTGATGATCCATTGATTGATAGTCACCTTTGGGAAATTCCAAACATTCATCTTTCATATTTCCATTAATACTAGGATCTATTTCTAGAGGGACGTTCTGCTGTGCCCCGATGTGACTGTTTGCAGCCTCAATTGCGTCAGGTTTCACTTCTAGCTTTACAGTTTTACAAGCCACCAAGCCATGAAGCTCTGCACCAGGACAAAATGCAGAAAGCAAAATAGAAACAAAAACTGAAAAGAGAAAATTTTGAATTATCAAGCTTATACCAGGCTGCTTGATTGCTGCCGCTTCAGCATTTGGATATATAACTTGGGCACAAGTACTATCTTCGCACTCAGATGCTTCCTGGGAGCTCCAAGAACCCTGCATAAAACCAATTCCAGATATTTGGGTATGTGTTCTGATTATATTGAAATCTGTATGTATTCAATGGCAAGATGAATGTCCAACTCTTAGCTCGATAAACAAATACGAGTATAAAGGTTCCGAGTCAATCTAGGAATCCAGGGACCAAAACAAGCAAGTGACAGTGAAGAGGAATATATGCTGTACATACTGCAAGTGCAAGTGCAAGTGAAGAGAAATATATGAAACGTGTTAGACTTCATTACCTGAGCACCACTTCCATGATCATTTCCATCATCTTCCTTATCATTGTTGACACTGTGGTTCACTGGCTTTTCACTACTTTTCGAGTTAATGAACTTCTGAGTTTGGGAGCCACTTTCTCTTTCGCTTTCGCTTCCGCTTCCACTCGACTAAAGTAAAATTAATTATTTGTAGGCATAAGTTATTAAAGTAAGAGTAGCTAATCCTTGAAATTAAAACATAACACTATTTTTCCATTTAATTATATAGATATCGTAATATTAATGTGTCCTGGTAAAATTAGTTTTTAATTTTCCGTTTTCTCCTTCAATCATATGCCCTAATTGAATAGCTTATATCCATCAATGATTGGAAACCAACTCCATAATCTCAAAACTTCAGATACTATTTGAATAAACATCAAAATCAGAATTATATGCATGCACACATATCACGAATACTCCCAGTGCATGTTTATATCATATATGCTTACACTGTGGCATCTTCGCCAGACATGCTGCCACAGGTTCTTAAGCTCATTTTTTCTTATAGGCTTGACCAAAAAGTCCACAGCGCCTTTTGTCAAACACTTGAAGACTAATCCCATCGAATCAAGAGATGACATCACTGTGGATGCCTCACCAGACATGTTGGTCAGTTGTATCAATTTTAAAACATCACAGTACAAAATCATATTGCGAAAACAACTTACTGATTATCGGTATATTTTTGCGTGACTTATGGCTCATAATCTTGCACAGAAGACCAACCCCTGATACACAAGGTGTAACCACTTCAGATAAGATCAGATCCACATGATTGGTTAGATCTTCCAAGACCTTCCATGCTTGCAATCCGTTAGATACTTCAATCACTGAAAAACAGATTAATTACATAATATCCACATAAATCAAGAAGAAAACAAAGCCAAATGAAGAATAATATTTTCCACCTTGTACTAATGATTCAAGAAGTACCTTCATAATTGCAATTTCGAAGAAGTGCAGCGACAACATGTCTGGTGCAATTGTCGTACTCCACCAGTAAAACCTTAATAGTTCTGATATGAAGAAACTTCTCCCAACAGAATGGTGTCCCATGAGATTGTTGTTGTTGGGGCTGAGACTGCCAACTTCCCTGGCCTATTTTTTGTCCAATATTTATCTCCCCGTTAATCTTAAATTCATCGTCGTTTAAGGAACTTTGTCCATCACCCACATTTGCATCTTTAACTTTCTTCTGCTCGTCTGGCGGGAGTTCCTTCTCCCCACTTTCATCACCGTTCATCGAATCACTCCCTGTAAACCAGATTCAAAATCACTAATGATATGAAATACACCATATCGAGATTCCTATCAAGACTGTTGACAAATCCTAGTCAACCTACACAAGTAACAAATAGCTTCATCCTCTAAAATCCAAATTTCTATATCTAAACACCAATTTCGCCTAATACACAAGCAAAATGCCATACAATCAATTCAACAACACAATATACCCCAATGCCTCTAAAGAGGCTCTTGCCTAAGCGGAATAACTTATGTCTGATTACTCGGATAATATGCAGCCTTACCCTGTGATAACAACAAGGCTGTTTCCGAATTGACCCAAAATAAAGTACAAAAGGCTATCTATTACTTCACAATCAATTCAACCAAGCAATTAAACAATACATAAAGTTAATCTTCACAAAAATATCGAACCAAACCGATCCGTTCAGTACATTCCTGTATGCAAAATTCCTCGAATCCTTGATCATTCATCTAATACCCTGAATTCATAAAACACACGTTTAGGCAAATAAATACTATTTGAAATCCCTAATCTCATCCATCAAACAATTACAATCAAAACTAGGAAAATCAAAACTATCCAATCAAAACAAATAAAAAACAAAAATAATAATTATACTATCAGATAATTCAACATCAATAAATTAAAAAATAAACTAATCAAATTACTCAAATTTTTTACTAAGCTAAACTGAATTATTCAATCAATAATACCTTCAGAGCTCATCGTTATGGCGCGAAACTGATCAAATACTTTGGATCCACCAAGTTCAAACCATTATATCTCCCGTTATTCTATCGTATCATTAGTAATTCTACCGTTTATGAATAAATATTAATCGATTTAATTCAAACAAAATAAGAAAAATTGTTGCAACTAACTTCACAACTTAGATCAACTAGTAACTTAATCAATTTACCACAAGTCTCCTTTATATCTCCCTTTATTCAATCGTATCAGTAGTAATTCTACAACTTATGAAGAAATATCAATCGATTTAATTCAAATAAAATAACAAAATTGTTGAAACTAATTTCACAACTTAGATCAACTACTAACTTAATCATTTTACTACATGTTTCCTTTATTCAATTATATATATATATAATAATATAAAATATCAATCATTGTTTAAAACAAATTAACAAAATTAGGCTGAAATAATTTTGCTTTCCAGATCAGCTACTAACTTGGTGGTACACTACTTATGTCTCCTTTATTCAATTATATATGTAAAATATCAATCAATTTCATTACAAAAAATTGTTGAAATTAATTTCATAACTTAAATCAAATACTAACTTAATTAATTATATAAAACTGAATAAATTAATTTTAATATTTCAAAATTATTTAATTTGCTGATGACTATTGACTGGTTATAGAAAGGACTAGTTTTAGATTGAAGATAATAATATCTTTTGGATTTTTAAGTACAATTTCTATTTTTATTTTTTCTATTTATAGTATGCTGACGTGGATACAGTATAGGATGGGGAGAAGGATGACGTGAGACTGAATCTAATAGGGTTTTGATGGATATGTGTTGAATCTATAGGAAGATTTTGGAATGGGTACGTGGCAAGTTCTCATTGGAACATTTTATATATTAGGCTAAATTTAAACAGCCTACTTATTTAATTGTGTAGCAATTCGAAATATTCCTTATCATAATTTTTCAATAATGATATTCTTGTTATAAAAGTCAAGATTGTTGAAATATTCTTGACAGTTTAAAATGTAATAGTGTTTGTCTGGGTAATTTGGTTGTATCGTACTGAGCTATAATGAAAGTACTTAGAATCAATCAGAAAATTACTTACTTCTACACTTTCAAGCTAGTAGAAATAATAATATAATAATAGTATTACATGTGTAGTTTGGTATTAAATATTCGGTTTTACTCTTGCGTTATCGGCGTAGGTAAATGCCACATGGAGGTACTCGCTCTTAGGTATATCTTTATCCTTGTAGGCTTTGATATTTATTTTGTTATATGTTTTTATTATGAATGGTGGCAATGATATATGATGTTATAATTAGGCGGATATTATTTAACTTTGTTATAGAAAACTAGCGATAAAATCAGTGGCCTATAACTAGGTGGCTATTATTATTACTATTTGCCCGTTATTATGGTAAGTACGACAAAGCTTGTCCAGCTGCTCTATAATAAGTGTGAATATTATTATTTAAATTATTGAGATTTAAATAAATATCGTGTTTATTTCTTTACTAATTATGTGGAGGTTCAAATCCCGTCTATCCCGCGCGAAGATAAATTCGAGTAGTGATACTAACAGATTCTTTGTGGAGTTTAAAATCCCCGTTTACATATGGACATAAATAAAATTACTTGAATCATGGGTAAATAAAATTCATCCTCATTCCACACTATCTTGGACATAAATAAAATTCATTCTACGTTTACACATTCTGTACATCCATGGACATATATAAAATTAAAATCTTCATTTTATATTGGATATTATTGATAAATGTTCATACTCATGTGAAGTTTGCTTTTAGTGCTTATATCATTGATAAATTTTCATACTTATGTGGAGAGTTTAACTTTTACATCTTACATTGTGGAAAACACTCCACTTATATTATTATTTTACTATTGTATTATCTTATTTTATTTGTTATTGGCATGAGTTATTTGTTTATAATCATATGTGTTCGTTGTCGTATGATCATTTAGGCCCCATGTGCACATTCTAAGGCTGCATCATGTTTCTAATAAAAATATTTTTCTCCGTTTTCTGGTAATGAGCAGTATCAATATTTTTATCCTTAAGCGGTAACAATAAAGGACCTTCTCAAAATTTCACTCACCAAATATTTCATTCTCTTCACATTTATAAACATCCTTACTCAAACAATTTGCCAAAGCATTTTCAAGATGGCCGAGATATTTTCTAGTATTTATCCTTATAATTGTCATCTCTCTTTTTCTCTTTGGTTTTATAAATGTTAAGAAGAGGCAGTAAAGAAATGTAACATTTATGGTACTTGACATTTTACCATTTCTAATCTTAGCTTGGATTATTTATTTTTGTTTCGATAGAGATTTCCAGGAAGAGTAAACATGGTATTTGTAATTGAACAAGATTTGATTTATTAATATTGAATGGGTGAATGTAATATTGAATAAAATGACATTTTTCGTCATAGCTTATATATTGGATGTGATCATGTTTGTTTATATTTTTAAGATATAATCATGTCCAACATTAAACATCAATTCAAAATTTTTAAACATAAGCGGGAATGACTACATAACTTGGAACAACAGCAATAGAGTACGCTGCGTGAGGGCTCGACAAAATCATAAAAAGTGATATGCAGGGGACCTCGACGGTTGGCTGGAGAGTTGTCAATGAAAAGTCGAGAGAAAACCGGATAATCAAGCACCACATTGATGGATTACAAGCAGTACTCAAATGCAAAGATCTCAAGATATTGTAAGGACAAGATTAAGGCGAATTTGGACATAAGAAGTCTTACGCCTCATTGATGGATGGTGGAGACAAATTAAGGTTCAAGATTATAAAAGTAGTTGTTGCCTATAACTCAGCCATGCACCAAATTATAGCGCAATTAGAATTTTGTGGCATAACTATAACCGAAGAAGAAAAATTGGAAAAAACATTTTCAACTTTCCATGCATCTGAAGTGTTGTTACATGTGAAACTAAAGTTCTTGAGTATTAGGTTTGGTTGAAGCTATTCTAGTGGCGTGAAATAATGTTCTCATAAAAATTACCGATTCTGCGTCCCACAGTTCAATGGCATATCTGAAATAAATACACAATATCTAATAAGAGGATACCCTGATATTTAATAAAGGGCATCGTGGTTATAGTGGATTCTGAAATGCGTCTTTGGTCATAGTCGATTTAAATGGTGAAACCATGAGTCGTAACCACTTTCATGAATTAGAGTTTATATGAGTAATTTAAGGCCTCCAAAATGACCAAGGTAATAACAGATAAGCAAAGAAACTAGTAGATGATATATCCTAAGAGGTCCCTCGAGAAATGTGATTTTTGCTCTGAATCTGGAAAGAAAGGCCATTGGTCACAAACATGCTAGGACACGGAATATCTCTCTATAGAAAATTTAAAGGCATACTTTTAGAGGAAAAGGGAAAAGAAGTGAATTTCAATGAAATTGATCCACGAGGATGATACCTGCAGCAGGCGAGATGATTTCGTTGTGGGACCGAATGGAAACAGATAATAATTAAGAAACTACTTAAGATTATGTATTTGAATAATGTGTGGTGTGCTTGTACTACTTTTATGTTTACAATAAGTATGATGTGTGTGTTTATGCGATTTGTGGTATGTTTGTCTTATCTATATAAACTAGTAATGTTAAGTATGTTGTGTTGATTTACTCTCTTTAATCTTATTTTTCTTCATTTTAAGAAGGTTAGACATGGAACATGTCAAGACATTGCATTCAGGGCGATTGGAACTATCACACAATCCTCAAAAGTAAAAAATATTTTACTGACATAAATTCTACAAAAGAAGTAATAAACACAATTTCGGGTCTGAATTTGATTGCGAGGCAATTAATAAATGTCGTATTGTCAAATGGGACAAATTGTCATTAATGATGTTTTATATTCTAAGTCAAAAGAAACTTATTAGTTTAATGATATATAGGTAAATGATACTATGCAGGCACTGGCCCAGAAAGTAATATGAAATATATTAATCTCGCTCTCTGTGTTTTTGGGAAAGAAAACTTCGGAAAAATTGTCAAAATTATCTTACGGACCATACATATACACATAAAATTTGGTAGTAAAAAGAAGATCCCAAAATTGTGATTTTATGGCATGAGCGCCTAAGTCACCCTGGTTCAACAATGATGGATAAAATAATTGAAAGTACACATGGTCATCCATTGAAAGGTTTAAAGCTTACAAAAGAAGATAGACCATGTGAAGCATGTTCCCTCGGTAAACTAATAATAAGGCATTCACCAAGCAAGATTTAAACAGAATCACCTGCATTTCTTGAAAGAATTCAAGGTGATATATGTGGACCTATCCATCCACCGCCAGTTGTTTAAGAATTTTATGGTATTAATTGATGTCCCGTAGATGATCGTATGTTTGTTTATTGTCAAGTCGTGATATGGCATTTGCAATTTGTGCACAAATAATCATTAAAATTGAGAGCTCAAATCCTAATTATACTATAATGGTATACTTGACTTAACGAAATGAGTGAATTTACATACGATTTATTTAATTATTGCGTATAATTGGAATTACTATTGAACATCATGTTCCTCATGTGCATACACAAAATGGTTTAGCGGAGTCATTAATTAAACGTCTTCAATACATTGCTAAACCATTGATAATGAGAACAAATTTACCGATCAACGTATTGAAATTCGTACAATTTTACATCTTTGCATCGTTAATTAAGCCTGAGGCAGAGTACTAATGTCGCGAAGCATACCCACTTATCAACTTTTGGTGGTAAAAGAGCCAAATATTTTCCATCTAAAAGATTTTTGGTTGTGCAGTATATGTCCCAATAGCTCCACCAAAAGAACAAAAATGGGACCTCAAAGGAGGTTGAGAATATATATAGGTTATGAATATTCATCTATTATTAGATATCTTGAGCCTTTAACCGGTGATATTTTTCAGGCAAGATTTGTTGATTCTCATTTTGACGAGACAAATTTTTCAACATTAGGGAAGAAATAAATAGTTGAAAAAGAATAACATGGTATGTACCATCTTTATTGCATACGGACCCATACTAATAAATCATGGGAAGAAAATGTAAAGAAAATTTGTACACTTACGGTTTAGCAAATCAATGGTTAGATTCATTCGCATTGAAAAGAGTGACAAAGTCGCATGTACCCGGTGTTAATACTGGTGATTGATATTTGAAGCAAAATGATGTAGCAAATACATCTAAGGCACGCTTATAGCGTGTGTGGCAGTGATTCTAAAAGATAAAAATTTCGAGAAAAAAGAAGAAAGGGGCAGAAAAGATTGATAAGAATGAAAATGATCTTGATAAGACACTAAATAACGATCCGTGTGAATGAATGTCAAAATGATTGAAAATTTGAAAAGATGCAATAGTCTTGAATTCTTTAAGAATCGAAGTATTTGACTATTGTGCCTATATCTAAGATTGTGAAACTTTGTTGGGTACAAGTGGATTTTTGTAAGAAAGCGAAATGAAAGCGAGATTGTAAGATACAAGACTCGTCTTGTTGCGGGGTTTTTCTCAGGCTTGAAATTGATTATAAAATTAACTTATTCTCCTGTTATGGATGTCATTACTTTTTGTTATTTAATTGATAAATATCCCCAATAACTATACATATGCATCTTATGGATGTTGTTCTTTATATTTATATGGATCAACGATAGTGAAAATATACATGGCTCCAGTTCCCAAGATATGCGAGACATCAAAATCCAGAGAAATGTATGCAATTAAGTTGCAAATATCATTGTACGGGTTAAGGCAATCTGGAAGAATGTGGTAAAATAGATTAAGTGAATATTTGCTTAAAGAAGACTATGTAAATAATCCTATTTGCCCTTGTGTTTTTATAAGAAAAACTTATCGATTTGTAATGGTAATACATGTTGATGACTTAAATATCATTGGAACTAATAAAGAAATCAAAGAAGCAATGAATTACTTAAAAAGAATTTGATGAAGATACGAGAAAAAATGGTTTTGTCTTGGTTTTTACAAATTAAATTACATTAAAAATGGCATATTGGTGCCCGATCAAATTATATAAAAATTATTGAAAAGGTTTAGCATGGATAAGGCCAAACCCATTTAAATTGCCAATGATGGTAGGAAACGGCTTAATGTTGAAAAAGATGAATTCAGTATAAGGAAGAAAATGAAATCCTGGTTAGTGCATGCCATTGGAGCACTAATATATATTGCAAATTGTACAAGACCTGATATACCTTTTGTAGTAAATTTACTAGCAAGATTCAGTTCATGTCCTACAAAGAGACATTGAAAAGGAATAAAACATATATTTCAATATATCGAGAATGCGTATGGTCTTGGTTTGTTTTATCTAATAATACAAAACGGTTTGCTTGGTTATCTGCGGATGTAGGTTGTTTCAAATCCACATAATACTAAATCACATACTGGGTATGTATTTACATATGGTGACACTACAATATCATGGAGGTCCCAAAAACGGATGCTGGCAGCTTCTTGAACCATGTTGAAGCGATAGCCTCTTATGACAGCGAGATAGTGTAGATGGTTAAGATCGGTAACTGCTCCAAAGGGCGTCAGGTTCTGGTTTATAAGAATCAGCAATTACGTATGAAGATAATGTTGCATGTGTTCTTTCGAATGAAGATGATTTCTCAAAAGTGACGAGAATCAAACACATCCCCCAAAGTTCTTTTCATTCACTTTCAGGCTTTACAAGAAACAGAAGGTAGATATCGATATATTCATTCATGTGATAATGTAGCAGAATGTCTTCACAAAGGCACTTCCCTCATCGAGTTTTTTTTAAGAAGCATGTTCGAGTATTGGAATGCGCAGCTTTTGAGATCTGAAGACTTCACCGTTTGATTGAGGGAGCATATTGTTGTACTCTTTTCCTTATGAGGGTTCCATTGGGTTTCCTTATAAGATTTTATGAGCCAACGTATGCTCAAAGTAAACAATGATAGATATTTCGAGGGGGTGTTATAAAAAGTCAAGATTGTTGAAATATCCTTGAGTGGTTAGGAAATGTAATCGTGTTTATGCAGGTAATTTAGTTGGCATAAATACCCAGTTGATGAAAAGAAAGTACTTGGAATCAGAAATCATAAAATTAGCTAACCTGCCTTTCAATAGTAATAGAAGTAATAATATAATAGTAGTATTATCGTATCAGTTTGTACTATTAAATATTCGATTTTTATAACAATTTTTAAGTAATTATGTATTGTATTTTCAAATAGTATTGAAATATCATAATTTATCAATAATAATATTTTCTAGTAATATTGGAATATCATAATTTATTAATAATGGTATGCAGTAGTAAGTAGGCTGCCAAAAAATTAATAGCGACTAATAAATACCTCCTAAATTTGATTTGGTAGCTCCTAAATTTGATTTGGTACCCTATGCAGCACTGAATAAGGTGATTAAGATTTGGACTTTTTGAATATCAAAGTGAATTCCCCATTCAAATTAGATTTTAGGTCAATTTGTCGCTTATCATCTATTTTTGTATAAATTTTGACAAAAATAAATTTCAACAAGAGCAAATTCAATTTCGAGACTTGATAAACTTGGTTAAGATGGTGAAGTGTAGCTTAAAACTTCATTGGCTAAAGGTTGAAGTACGGTATATTAGATTATTGGATTGTGATTAAAGGTGTATAGGAGATTAACTTTTTTGGAATTTCACTAGGCTTGGTTAGATACGTATAGTACAGGCCAAAAGATTTGGTTCAGGTTCAGAAGTGGAATAATCATTGATTAGAAATGTCAAAATTTCATGAAAAACAAGCAAAACTATCTATTTCCATAGTTTGAATGAATCGAATCTTCTACTGGAATTGATGAGGCGAAATTAAGATTCGGAGCTTAAACAAATATATCGAGATCAAATAATGAATTAAAAAATAAACTTTCTAGTCGAGATCTAACAAAGGCAAAAAGCCAAGTAGCAAAATAGGATACTGAGATTGAACATAATTTAATCCCATAGTGCAGATTTCACATGAAAATTCTGCATTTAGAGCTTTATTAGTTGACAAAAAATAGTTCTTGCATTCAAATTAGCAAGTTTACTTTTAGTATTATAGATATAGACCAAAACATGTCTAAATTACAACATATTATTGTTCTGTAAAACCTGTAACAAAATGCATGTTTGATTATCATCTCAATCAAACAATAATCATCAATAATATGTTTCTTATTTCTAAAGAGAGTCAGAAAACAACTCTCTTGAAAGATGAAAGCTATAATATTGTTCTTTCTGCAAAATTGATGGCTGCAGTCTAGGCTGGTTCTGTTATTGATCCAACCAGCCTATGCAGCAGACTGTTTCTCTTCCTGTTCATCAAGGTTCAGAACTTCAAGCAACTTAGGCCAAGATTCTGGAATGCCTCCAGGTAAATCAAACTCGAGCAACTTCCCTTGGCTACGGTAGAACTCCTCCACGGGTTGACTCTGTTGGCACCAAGAATGATGCAATTAAATTAAAAACACAATATATTCTCATGAATAGCAAATTAAAAACTATATAATATACCATTCTCATTTTCCTTCACTACAATTTCGGTATCATCAGACCGAGTGTAAAGTTTTGTAACACACTGTGGAGGAGGGAGAAGCGGAGCCATGGAGATACTTGGCTTCCCATTTTCACCCTGAGCATTAATAGAGGCCACATTGAAATTCTTGTTGCATTGACTGCAAATTCGACGCCCTAGGCATTTCTCAATCAATACACCCTCAGGAAGCTTGAGATTAACTACCAACTCAATGTCTGTTACATCATCCAATATTTCCTGCAGGTGCATTAAACTAGAATGGTGAGAATTAAAGAGAAACAGAGGTCTAATTTGCCTTTTGAACAATGCAGCTAAACGTTATGGAGATGAACCACGCATTTCTGGAATCAAAAGTCCATACTGAAGCTTGCTAAACATATTAGGATCAGGGCCATTGTCAAAACAGGCTAACATAGAATGACCTCCCAGCTACAGAGAAGGTGTTGACTCTGAAAATTCAATTTTGGATTTCGAGAATCTTACATCTCTTTATTTGGTCCATGCATTTTAAATTTTCTCAACCACATTCTGATTAAAAGTGACATTCAAAAATTTGTATGTAAATAAGAATGGCTATTAGATGCCGTGCATGACGTCCAAATCTACTAAAGCTGTTTCTTTATATCTACTAAAGTTGTTCTTCCTCCAAATTAATATCTTTTCCCAGAACATTTGGACTCTTATTTGTCAGGGGACTCAATCTATTAGAATTAGTTTTGCTGCTTTATAATTGAAGAGTAATTGTGACATATGATGATAAAATTTTCATTCGGATCATACAGACCACATAGTTGATTTCAATAGTGAAATTTTTATATCAAGTATAAAAATGCATCTCAACAACTTAACAGATAGTTAACCATATATAATATATTCTGCAGAAATGCCTGCCTGTCTGACTGTTCGAGGAAATCCATCAGAAACCACTGCCATTCGCTTCTCGACCTCTCAGCCCTCTTTGACAGTAAATTTATAATGATCTCATCTGACACCAATTTTCCTTGGTTTACAATCTCCCCTAGCTGCAACATATGATTCATATAAACCAACGTAGTACCCAAGACACACACACACACATATATATATATATTCAATATACGCCATCAAAAGATTTATGTGTTAGAATAATGATGGTTGACTTTATAAATTGTCAAGACTCAAATGTTTATTTGTGTAAATATATATAACATTAAAGTTATTCAAAATTGAAAAAAAAGTCAACTGGAATTTAAAGATCAGACATAACGTCTTTTAGCGACGGACGGAGTATATCAAATTCCAGTATCTTTAATTTACTTTACCATTAACACGACAATAATTCCTACTCAAACCGGACAATCTTTTTATGGTTGACTTTTTCATATTTGAGAAAAAAATATATCAAGATAGCATGTTTAATATATTTTACTATTAAAATGAAAATTTAGATTCAAACCAAAGTCATATTGTCACTTTCAAAGATTAAAAATGAAAGTGGACAACTTTTTGGGACAAAGAGTACAAATAATAAGCCATACTTGTTTGGAAAGGGGTCCAGCTGAAGAGAGCTCCTCCCTAACAAGATCACCAGTAGCGATGTGGGGGACACCAAGGAGAGCAGACAGTCTGCTAGCGTGATTCCGACACCTGGACGACACCAGAACGCAGTGTTTCTGGGCTGGTTGTTGTCTCGTTGCTAAAACTAGCGGAGGTGGAGGAAAACCGCCGTGAAGGCCAGTGATTGGGACTAAGAGGCCGTTGGCCGCCATTTGAGGAGCTAAGACAAAGATCGGGTTTAGTTCAGATGGAGTTTTTGTGCTTAAACCTAAACAATCGATGTAGTCTTGTGGGCACGGTATTTAACTATTATTGGGTGACCTTTATTATCTATTCGTTCAATTTAAGTTGAATTTCTTTTCACGCCGATCAGCGTTGATAATAAAATCAGCTAATGATTTTAAATCACTGAGTTCACACATTTCCACTAACTTACCACCTTCTGAATGATGGTTATTTATAAAGAAATAAACGTTAAGGCCTCCGTGCCGTGTCATTAAACAACACGAAGGAATTAAAACCATAGAATGCGCTATAAAGAATTAGAGCTATCTTTAGGAGTTCTTACCCACTGACTTAGTTATTTGTCGGTTAATTTATGCCTTACTACTATTTATAAATAAAGTGGAGATGTGTCGACTATTATTATCCAAAATACTATATTGTGGTATTGTCGTATGTCTCGTTCATAATTGGCATACTATTGATTGGAAAAAAGTAAAAATATCTCTACTATAGGGAAAATAGAGATGTTTCGCTTATTATCCTCCAAATTTGGATATGATCATCTTTGTTAGTTTTGTTTTATGCATAAATTAAGACATTGTTATATATATATCGATCAGACAAAATATCTTTCCGATTATAATGCATGACCAAATTTATTTGATCCTATCCTTCTCCATCAATTTCTTTTTTATGAGAAAGTTCAAGATAAAAAATCGAAAACAATAATTAAATAAAAAGAAAGGCTTTTTGGTGATATACTTTGTTATGATTTAATTTTACATGTGGTCAATGGTATTTATTTTTAATTTTGTAAGCACCGCTTGTATTATAATCGGACCAATACTACTTATGATTTAATTTTCTTTATTGACCTACTCATACCTAATTTTTCCTTTACAATATAGTAAATAGTATATTGCCTTAAAACAATTCAAATATTGTATTAAAATGACTATTTTATCCCTAACACTAAAATATAGGAATTTAAGTATAAGGTATTAAAAACTCAAACTCTTTCTTCTTCTGCTTGCACCCGCCTTTGACACAAACCCTCTAGGTTACATAAATACTTAAAACATCGGATAAGTTGACACAAGTACAAAAAAGCAAAATGAGATATACTTGAACTTTTTGTTTAACACATGAATCCTCCAACTAAAGTTCTGATAATAGGGCAGCTTCTCAGGTTTACCAACAAATAGAGAATAAAAGAATAAAGAGATCATTCCATCACCCCTGGAATACTCTAAGTTTCCATATATTCCTCATTATTGGTGATTAACTTACAAAATTCGAGAAGAAATACTTTGAGGAAAATATGAAATTGAAAAGGTCTTTTGCGATGCTACTGAAAATGAGGGTAAACTTACAAAATTTCCAATTTTTGATCGAGTTATTTGGAGTACGAGGAGAAAAATCGGAATCGCATAAACATCGGATGACCTCGTATACTTGAATCGGCTTCGTTGAGGAGGAGTGATGGTGGCCACAAGTTCGATATTAAGGAAGAAGGGGTTTGGTGTCTAGTCTATCTTTCAGTCACTTGTGATAAACAGTCATTTTACTCAACATAGTCATTTCAATATTGTATTCTGATAATATAGTCATTCACTATATTAGCCAGTGAAAAGGCTCGGTAATGAAAACTTCGGGGTGCCAAAATAAATCTCATAGTACGGGGGAGGCTGGCAGATTTTATGAAACCTGAGAGATTATGATAAAATAGTTAAAGGTGCGTAGTAAATAAATAATTCAAGATATCTATTGAGCAAAATGAAAACTCAAAAATTATAATATAGTAAGGCTAATATGGTAATTTAAGTCCAATGCCACCTTCTAGCATATGTAACCAATTCTTGATCTTCAAATTCCGTGTATTGTGTTTTCCCCCATCCTAGTCGACCCATTAGAACATAATCACATTAAATTAGTTGTATATATATTTTGACCAATTAATAAATTATATGATTAAAATTTGATCAATAGAAGAATAAATACAATGCCTCCAAAGCAGCCATCAAAATCAGATATAGCAAAAAAGCAGAAGCTTGTTGAAGACAAGACATTTGGGTTGAAGAACAAAAACAAGTCCAAGAATGTCAAATATGACAAATCATAAAGCAAAATGTCAACCAAAACTGATCTAAAACTTGATGCCAAGGTTTGATTTTTGCATGTGTTGTTTTGTATTAAAAAGAACTGATTTTTGGAATAATTTTATTGATGGGTCTGTTGTTTAACAGAAAAAGAAAGAGGAGGAGAAGGCTAAAGAGAG
Source organism: Lithospermum erythrorhizon (assembly GCA_019722365.1). Taxonomy (NCBI): domain Eukaryota; kingdom Viridiplantae; phylum Streptophyta; class Magnoliopsida; order Boraginales; family Boraginaceae; genus Lithospermum; species Lithospermum erythrorhizon. The sequence goes on from JADFUC010001644.1 coordinate 959,048, forward strand.
AGAGTTAAATGAGCTATTCAAGGTTGCTATTGTTCAGCCTAAAGTTCCAATTGGTAATTTCTCACATTTTTTTTAATTTCATTTAAGATAAAAATGTGATCTTTTTTAGTATTATGTTTGCTTAAGATATGGTTTGGTTAATTGATAATTGGGTTGTTATCATAAATTTGTTACTTGGGTATGTAGAAAGATGGTTGATTATTGATTTGGTTGCATCTTATGTTATTTCATAGTATGTAGAGTGATGACATTGTATTGAGGAGATTAAGGTGATTGAAATTGATGTATCCGAAAGAAAGTAGTTGCGCTTGTTGAATTCATAGATTTATTGAGTGTTGTTCATAGGAGGATCACTTTTGATTATGTACACACCTTATTATTTTAATGAAAAATTGCTACTTCTGTATTATCTAAATACTGATTGATCAATTTACCTTGATAGTTGATATATCTACACACCCGAGTTTGCAACTCTAGAGTCTATGTTGATTGTGATCTCCGGTTCTGTTGCTTTTATGCTTACTTTCTTCCTGAAGCTCCGCCTGATCTTATCTATCCACGTATGATAAGATGAGTATGTTAACATGACTTCTCCTGTAAATTTTAAAGCTATTGCCTCTCAGGCCTTAACTTGTTCTCTGACCAGCTTCTTGTAGACTCCTCCAAATGTGGGCAGTACATTCATATTTGGAATAGATGTTTATATCTTTCTGTATTCATTTTTTTTGTCTGATTCAACGAACTCATCTTTTGAAAGAGTTGAAATTTAGATCTCTTCCATAATAAGCTAACATGTGAACTTCTGACCAGGTGTTGATCCGAAATCAATATTGTGCGAGTTTTTCAAGGCCGGGCAGTGTGCTAAAGGATTCAAATGCAAGTTCTCACATGATCTGAATGTTCAGAGGAAAGGAGAGAAGATTGATATATACAGTGACAAACGTGATCATGGTAAATGCATGAAGAACTGTTATACTCATGTTTCACTAATAAAAAATCAAGACTTCTACTATGGGTCTTTTTTTGTTTATGTAAATAGACGATGAGAAAGGAACAATGGAGGATTGGGATCAAGAAACTTTAGAAAAGGTTGTGGAATCAAAAAGTAAGGAGTACAACAAGAATAAGCCGACTGATATTGTAAGTTTATTTCTCCTTCCCGCCTCTCTCCCTCACACACGCACAAATCTGTTAATATGACTTTCTAGAACTCTACTCCCCATTAGGAGATTTACCCTTTCTCTACCTAAATCAAATTTCTGGTCTGTTATATCTACTACTAGGCTAGAACTCTACTCCCCATTAGGAAATTTTCCATGTTTGCAAAATCATGTAATGAACTGTCTACTTTTTCTGGTCTCCTCTTTCCTCATCCAGCAATGGCTTTTAGCTCGCAGATTTTATCATTTTAATAATGCTTGACACTCATGAAACACCATGTCGTATATTTTTCTACTTCTAATTCATGTGTAGGTATGTAAATACTTTTTGGAAGCAGTTGAGAAAAAACAATATGGTTGGTTTTGGAGTTGTCCGAATGGTGGTAAAGACTGCCACTATCGTCATGCTCTCCCTCCTGGCTATATTCTAAAATCGCAGATGAAGGCCCTGTTGGAGGAGGAAAGTCAGAAAGTAGCCATAGAAGATGAGATTGAAAACCAGGTTATTACTTTTGCTGATAATTTTATTTTACTTACTTAATGTTTATTTTCTAATTATATTAACTAAAGTTTTTTTTAATATTCTAGCGTGCTAAATTGACTGCTTCAACACCTCTTACTCCTGAGTTGTTCATGCAATGGAAAAAGAAAAAGATGGCAGAAAAGGAGGCCACCTTGACTGCACAAAGGGCAGAGAGGGCTAAAAACGATCGGTTGAGGTATTGTCAAGTGGTCTTTTCTTAAAGAGACCTAGAATCTAAGAAAGGAAGAATCAAATGACATGTTTTCTGTTGGTTTTTCAGTGGTCGTGAGCTCTTCTTGTCAGACGCTAGTTTGTTTGTAGACGACGCTGAGGCATATGACAAATACCAACGAGAGGAGGAGTCCGATGTTCCTCAACAACAGGTGATTTCTTTTGTGGTTCTTCCATTGTTGATAATTTCCCATCCTTTATAAGTTCCATCCTCTTCTTTTTGCTATGCTTCTTGAATGTCCACGACCTATTTCTCGAGTTCTATCCTCTCTTTTTTATAGAACTTGATTGTTGAATTGCTTAATCCTGATATCTTTAGGTTCACAAAGATTCTTCTGGGGCTGGACCAAGTTCGTCAATGGCAGGTGACAGAGAGGATGGCAACGACCATGATAACAATGATGTTGATGACGACGACGATGATGATCTAGACATTGATGAATTAAATGAGTTGGAAGCTAGCTTGGAAAAAACATCTTTACAAATCAAAGAACCGGATGGTAGAGTGTGATCAATTGATCACGAGACAGTTTATAGACTATGGTTGCGACCCTCTGCTCAAACAGGCGAGCAATGTTGCAATAATAACGGCCATTATCTTCTCACGTTATTTTGATGAGAGATTGTGAGGGCGTCGATCAGTCACCCTTTAAGCCAGCAATAGTAAACTTCTTGAATTAGAACTAGAGTCGAATAGCTCAATGTAGAATCCTGAACTTCCTTTCTGTGTTTACCTGTATTTATGGTTGTTGACTTGCATTTCATCTGTTATTTGGGTCTGTTATGAAGTGAAGAAATAACAACAGGGTGGTTGTAATTATGGTAACCTTCTTTGCTCGACTTATGTAATGCAGTTAGTATAGTTCATGCACACCATTTTATATACATACACCTTAATAGAAATATTGTAAATAATGTTTTAAGTACAGATTTACAATATTTATTTTAAGTTTATATAAGTTAAAGCGAGTCGCGCCTAAATTTGCTAATATTTGACATTCACTTTGATTAACTTCGATTCACATATTCAAGAAGAAGAAAAAAATGAGACGACTTAATAAATTACATTTTATTTATATTTCATCCCATTGAATTCGAAGTTCAAGTGAGGGCTTGACAAAGTGAGACCGTTTGTGGTTTGACTAATGCTTAACTTGACTCGTAAAATAATTATTTGAGTCTTAAACTCGTTCACAATAATTATCAAGTGAACGGAAATTTCTTCAGCTCGGACACAATTTGGCTCATGTGGAAATAAACTAACTTCAATAGAGTAGTGAATTGTAGCAGTTAGTTAAAAAAAGAGGTAAATAGTAAATAGTGTGAGGCCAAAAATATCTGAAAAACTTGTCTAACCTGTGGCTACAAATGTTTTCCAGAAAAAAGAAACTCCAAAATGGATATTCGTCTTCGAATTGGAAGTCCTCTTTTATGGTTTAGCCAAAGAAACAAGAAGGCTTTCAGACCATGCTGCTCTAGAGGTCCTTCTAGACCACCACCTGAGCAAGATAATGGTGACAACAAAGATAAGAACAGTAAAGGTAAATCATGGTGTATTATGTTCGGTGCCTCCGAAGAGGCTTCCGTCTAACGTTTAAGGGGATAGGATAGTATGCAGCCTTAAGCCCTTAAGTCTGTGATAACAGGAGGTTGTTTCCGAATTGAGTCGAGAGTTTGATAGATCATAAGTGGTAGCAAAACTGATCTTATGTTGAATGTTTATGTACACTAGCTTGGTCATTTTCTTGATCATGTGGAATCTTAATTCATAATTTGATAGTATAGATAATATCCAACTCCTTACTAAGTTCATGTTGTGATGGTACTATTTTCTGATTAAACACAATATTTGAAGTATGTAAACATTTAACCACGAATTGAAGTTGGAAGCTCGGTCTCAAAAATCGAAAATGTCAATTAATTTGCGTTGGACTATCTTACCTTATAATGAACATATAAGAAGTATTTGGTTGAATGTCATTGTGTGAAGTTCATCTTTGTTATGCATATTTTATCAAGAGTTGATGAGTGATTTTTGCAAATGGTCTGACACATTAAATTGTCGCTGCTATACTTTACAAGTCGAACTTAGAACAAAAACTCACCCCTCTTATCTAATTTAGAATGAATCTGATGTTAAAAGTTCGAACTAAATAGTGTTTTCTGGTGTACTTGGTGTTACACCATATGTTGACAACCTCCTCTAAGAGTTCGAGTATCGCTCTTTTCTTAGTTTATTGATGGATTTAACTAATTAGGAACTCTAGTTGGATCAACCATTAACGAGTAATCCTAATGTTTGCACATGTAATGTATGTGGATGCATATACACTATTGCTTAGTTGTTTTATTCACTATTGATAACTGATGTGTGTGTGAACAAGTGAAAATTACATTCTTTTTGCATTGTATTTAGGAAGTTCTGAAGCTTTCTGCCTTACTGATACATTTTTTTGATATGGATGCACATTTTGCTTCAAGAAAACTAAGATTCAGAATAGTAAGTACTTGAACATTTTCTTCAACATGTAAGGTGATGCATTCAAGATTGATTGGGATAAGGCTTGGTCGAGCTTCAAACGTAGAGGGAAAAAGAGCATTTTCCCTCGATTCAACCCAAACAAGTATGTAAGCTGGAATCCAAAGCGTTCGGACTATCCCCTTTCGGAAGAAGTGGATCCTATCAAAAGAACAGAGAGATCAAACCTCATGTTATGGACTAGTCCCAGGTTCACTTTGATCGGTGCCAGCGTTATTGTAACGTTCCTAATTGTTTACACTGTTCTTGCTCCAATTAACAAGTGATTGTTTGTGTAAATTGTACTTATGAAACACCATTATGTTAAAGGAATTGACAAGACATCAGAATATATGTGTAAATACTAAATACAGAAGCCTCTGTGAAAATCCTGCATTTTTACCTTCAAATACAATGCATTGTTATTGCTGCTACTTATAAGCACTACTTAAACTTTTCAGATTTAATTTTTCCATGTTAAAACAGACCATGTTGCTACTTGCTAACAACCCTCATTTTACCTATTCAAATGACATGTTAATGCCTAATTATTAGGTACCCACATTTAAATAGTTCAAAGCCTTAAATTGTTAAGTATCCATATTTACAACATTATAACATAATTTTCATTAAATTTAATTCCAATAACATTATTTTTGGTACACAAAATTAGGAGTTAGGAGTTGGAGGTGATGGTTCCACCAATAACACTTTAAAAATTAAAAGAAAATAACATTCAATATCGTAGTATAGTACCAATAAATTACATCTTCTATAGGGGAAGAGTATTAGGCTACCATAGGGGAATTGGAATAGGGATTATTATTCTTTGTGTGATATCTTGGATATTGTGTGATTATGTAATTTATTTGTTGGATTATTTGATATGATTAGATTATCGGATATTATTAATTGTTACGGATTATTTGAGAGGTGGGTTATATTAAATTATTTGAGACTATATGTTTACATGTGTGTGCGCATATATGTATTAGTTATATTTAGTTATATAAATATTACGTTGAGCTTGACTCACACATTTAGGGACCCCCGGAATTTTTGTATTCTGCGGGGAAACGTTCGTGGCACCATAACGTGTATAATCGTAGAGTATAGTTCGGGTTCTTAGGATATCCTTATGGTCTTCGGTGTATACCTTGTGTTTGTGTTAAGTATGTATTTAGAAAAGCATTGTTATATGATTTGTATGATTGAGTGAAATTGTGAAGTGTAATAATTGTTGTTGTCTTTCTTAGATCACCATCAGAGTCACGTTATATTTTCGCCCCGTTCTTTTGGTGCAGGTTGTATAGTGACTACGGTGTTCGGGTTGATGACGATTCAATCTCGAGGGGGCCCACACAGGGTGGTCGTTCTGAACAAAGTTTGGCGGCTGGCTCTGTGGGTCATCTGATTAATTTTGGTAAGCAGAAGCCCAAGGCAGGTACATACCTAATTTTTTAGTGTATTATTTCAAATGCACGACACTGCAAAAACTACAACAAAGGATAAAACATACATAGTAGAGTTTTATTCAATATTTTAATATTAAACACATAGTGCAACACTCATGCAGTGGTCTTGTTGATATCAGATGACATGCAGTTCAGAATGCTTCAAAAGTCATAGAGTTTGGATTTTCGTTTTTAAATATTACTTCATTTAATTCAATTGTTATTTCATTTTTCATGTCGATCTTCGATGTCAATCGATTTTATTCGTAATTTTTTAATAGATATAATTTTTATATTATTGAATTTGTCTTTATAAACATTTTCATAATATTATTTTTCATAATATAACAAAAGTAATTGATGTTCAAACATACTAAAAACAAAATTCAAATTGAATCGGGTAATAATATACTCAATCAATTTTTAGTTGTCGTTTTAGTAATTTACGCATAAAATTAAGTAAAATAAAAGTAGTAAAAGTGCATTGAAAATTTAAAATAGTTAATTTTTCAATACACTTTTTTATGTATTCGTAATTAAAAAGCGGAGGAACTACTAAAGTGAAAAAATTTAGAGTTATAAGATTTATGTTGAATAAGAAGTAGTATTGGACCCGTGATTTAAAGGTGAGAGTTGTTAAGAGCGAGCCGGGCCGATCTGAGAACTTTCGACTCGTCTGGTCTAAGCAGGCCTAAGGCTCGGCTTAGCTAAATGGTTGGCTCATGGAGTGTTAAAAGCTCAATGACTCCGATGCTTCAGCTTGGTGGAGGTACCCAAATTGATAAAGGATGCTTAAAATAATGGGTAATTGTCGATTGATAAATTGGATATTAGCGGTATTCAGTTATAATAAAAGAAAAAATTATGTGGTCACTTGTGTAAATTTGAATAAATGTAAATTATAAAATTAAGTCTTTAATATAATAACTGTCTGTCGGTAGCTCTTGAGGCCTTGAGCTTTGAGAAGGCCGACTCGTGGCTAAAGAGCTGTATAGACCGGCGAGCGGCTTGGTTGAGCTTCAGGCTCATTAACAGCTTGACTCCAGCTAATGAAATAGGACATCAAATGGGTGTTCTTGATTGTATACAAGTTTCTTCAGGGCTTGATAGTTAATTCTATTTGATGTTTGGGGATCAAATTATTTTGATCTACTGTATTAGGTAGGTAAACTTGAGATTAGTCTCCACAGCGGAATGTCCAGCTTTCTTTCGGGCTATTTTGAATTATCAATATATCATCACTAATTATCAAAAAATAAATAAATCAATAAACTGTGGTCCAAAAGTGCAGATAAAGAAACGTAAATGGACCATTATACATTGTAAACCCCTTAAACCCTAGCCATTTATATACACGCCTCACTTCTCTCATTTTTGCTTAAACATCAAAATTATTCAGCTCCATATTTTTATTCAAGGTAATAATTAAATTTTCTCGATATTCATTTAAATTAATTTATCTAATTTTATGTTCCGAATCTTGTAGTTTTTTAATTTTATGATTTTCATTTAGTTTATTTCATATATTTGCTTATTATTAATGTTTATGAAATGGTTTATTTATTTTATTATATGTTTAAATAATTGGTTAAAATTTATTTTATATTGTTTTTACGTAGTTTATAAAATGTTTCTCAATATTTGTATAGAGATTACGACTTTCATGTTAAATCTAATGCTATGTAGAAAAAAATCGGATTTTTTTTGGATCTAATTGATTTCAATTAATATATTTTATATTGTTTAGATTTAGTTTATTTTTTATATTTGTTGCTGATCTATGTAGTATGTTATTTGTTTGTTAACTCTGATATTTTTGTTGATATACAGTAAAAATAAATAATGTTGGGACCAGAAAAATTTATTAATTTATAGAGTTGTTAATGTCGGAATTGAAGAAATTTATTGTCTTAGAGAGTTTATTAATTTAAAGAGTTTCTACTGTAATGTAAATGAAATCTCTATTTTATCAAAGACTCGAAGGATTTTTTATTTGTTACTTAATAAAATAAATGAATATGCTATTTTATGCCCAAAAAATGTGTTTATGAATATTTTTAGTAATAATTAGAAAATAAACTTATTCAATGGAAATTAGACTTGTAAACATAACTGGAAAGGCTAGAATTTGAGATACATCTTCTGCTATATATGTTGGGCTTCAAGTGTGAGAGTCTAATTTTTGGCTTGTTGTATATATTGTGTAGATATCCCAAATGGCCGCAGCTGCTGTACGCCCCACTGTTTCCGTCCAGGCACTGGAAAATGATATGGCTACTGATGGAGCCAATGCGGTCAACTCGTTGCCTCTTCCTGATGTTTTGAAGGCAGCGATCCGTCCTGACATTGTTACCTTCGTGCATGATAACATCTCGAAGAATAAGAGGCAGCCTTATGCTGTCTCCAGGAAGGCTGGTCATCAGACCTCTGCTGAATCCTGGGGTACTGGTCGTGCTGTTTCCCGTATTCCTCGTGTCCCTGGTGGTGGTACCCACCGTGCCGGTCAGGCTGCTTTCGGAAACATGTGCCGTGGTGGTCGCATGTTTGCTCCAACTAGGATCTGGCGCCGCTGGCACAGGAAGATTCAAGTTAACCAGAAGCGTTATGCCGTCGTTTCTGCTCTTGCTGCCTCTGCTGTCCCATCTCTCTTGATGGCCCGTGGACACCGCATCGAGTCTGTTCCTGAAGTTCCTTGTGTGATCTCAGACTCTGTTGAGGGGATTGAGAAGACTTCAAATGCTATCAAGGTCCTTAAGCAGATTGGTGCTTACCCTGATGCCGAGAAAGCAAAGAACAGCGTTGCTATTCGTCCCGGTAAGGGTAAGATGCGTAACAGGAGGTACATTTCCAGGAAGGGTCCTCTGATCGTTTACGGGACGGAAGGAGCTAAGCTTGTCAAGGCTTTCAGGAACATTACTGGTGTAGAGGTTGCTCATGTCGAGCGTTTGAACTTGTTGAAGCTTGCCCCTGGAGGCCACCTCGGAAGGTTTATTATCTGGACCAAGTCTGCATTCGAGAAATTGGATGAAATTTATGGGTCCTTCGACAAGCCTTCCCTGAAGAAGAAGGGATATGTGCTTCCTAGGTCCAAGATGGTGAATGCTGACCTTGCTAGGATCATCAACTCTGATGAGGTGCAGTCTGTTGTCAGGCCAATCAAGAAGGAGGTTAAGAGAGCTCCAATGAAGAAGAACCCACTCAAGAACCTCAATGTTCTGCTCAAGCTTAACCCCTATGCCAAGACTGCTAAGAGGATGTCTCTTTTGGCTGAAGCACAGAGAGTCAAGGCCAAGCAGGACAAGCTTTCCAAGAAGAGATCTCCACTCTCTAAGGTATATAATTTACGATCACAATTATCTACGACGACCTTTATTATTAGAACTGGTTCATTTATTTTTATTCTTTACCATTTACCTTGTCGTTTTATTTGCATTCCTATTTTATCATAGTTTACATTACATTTGTATTTCTTTGAATTATTGCATGGTTCTGTTCAAGGTTAATGGCATTGATTCATCTCCTAGTGCCGATAAATTACTTCGAATCGCAGTTAATAAATTTACAATAGCATTATGTTCCATGTTCAATATATGTCTACCTTCTGTCACTATACATCATATTTCCCTGTTGCAGGAGGAGGCATCAAAGATCAAGGCGGCTTCAAAGTCGTGGTACAAGACGATGATCTCCGACAGCGACTACGCCGAGTTCGACAACTTCTCCAAGTGGCTTGGAGCTAGTCAGTAATCTTGTTAGTATTACTGTTTTTTAAGTTAGTTTGAAAGACATGAATGTGATGAAGTTTGAGGAAAATGATGAATACTCTATGTTGCTAGTTGAAAGACATAATTTTGGTAGTAGTACCTTTGTTTTAAACAATTTTCCCCTTTGCTATCCTTTGATGTTTGTTACTTTATATTGGTGGTTGATTTTGGTTGGTGGAGTTATTTTATCATGAAAGTTATTACTCGTATTGAAAATTATCTCATGTTTCACATGTGGTGTGATTGCTTATTGAACATAACTCACTTAATTGCTAGTTAAGAGTATATGTAGTAAGAATTTCTAGGTGTAATTTGAACCTTGATTAACTTTTTAATTTTATAATGATAATGTAATTTATAAGTATGGTATAAGGATTAACAAAGTAACTCGTGGTTTAAGCGATATCATCAAAATCAGAAACTTCAATAGGACTAACTAGTACTAACTATTAAGATCCAAAGAGTATTTCACTTTTCTCATCTCTTTCAATTTTCAAATATAAATGAAATTAATTTCTATACAAATATAAACATTGTCACAAATTGTTATAAATTACTCTGTATCATTCAAACTAATAAATGACAACTATAGGGATCCAAATGGAGCATTATTGTCACAAATTGTTATAAATTATTCGGCATCATTAAAACTAATAATATGGTCTAAAATAACAACTATAGAATCCAGATGGAGTATTTCACTTCCCTAGTTTGTTTCTGGTGGTCGTGAATTAGTAAGTTTATTATTTAAGATATTATCAGTAATTATTTTAGAAAGCTCTCCATTACTCGGTTTTGAATGATGATAATGAGCATTGTGGAGGCTCATAAACTATAGATTAATATTAGAAAACAAAGTAGTTATGAAGATAATCTTGTTGCCATGTTTGTTATGAATGATTTACCTATTTATTTTCTTTCTCCATTAAACAAATGGTGATGGTAATGTTTTTCTGCTATATTTCATAATATCATCGATTGAATAGGTTGTACAGTATTCTTAATATGTTGTGGAATATGGTGTAGTTGTGGGAATTTGAACTTTGCTACAAGAGCTTAGTGTAGTAAATGTGGTGCACCTTCCTTTGGTGGTTCTAATGATAGGAGGAGTAACTATCATGCTGATTGTCGAGAGGAAGAGGTGGTTCTTTTTTAGATTAATATTTCAACATAAAAAGAGCGTAGATTATTTACACTACCTTTCTGGACCTTAATTTTTTATTGTTCCTTTCACATTTATTTTTTCATGACAATATGAATCCATGAAGAGAACGTAGGATATGTTGTTCCATAAAGCTATGTTGGTGAACTGGAGTTTTGAACATTGATCGAGGTATTCTTATATCTAGATATTTAAAGAATCTTGATCGATAATGTAATGCAATCATCGCTTATATTGAATGAGTAAAATATGTCTAAACTTCAATAGTGACATTATATTTAAGGCACATATATAATATCAACCGTTGTTGCCATATTGTATATGCCAATGATATATAATAACCTCATTTAAATCATGATGTAACATCAAAGAAGCATATGTGTTATATGCCGCTAGTTGAAAAATGACATTACGTTTATATACTAGACTTTTTTAGCAATTAATTTTTGAAACGAATTTTTTTCCAAAATACAAAAGATATCTTTAAAAAGCACACATGAACAATTGAAAAACTCATATATTATAATATCAATACTAATGTAACTTTTAACATCAAACATTGATCATAATATCACATAAATATGATTCTATTAATGTTTAATGTGTTAAAAAAAAACTAGTTTATCAAATTATCAAAAATTAATATACATGTCTTGTATTGTTGATTTGTTGTCTCATAGCTATGATAATTTCTTTGATTGTTTTGAGAGTACCACATTAGCTTTATGATTTATTGAAGTTGAAGAATCACATAGAAAATAGGATTGTCTAGAGAAAATTATGTGAAATCATCTTTAAGAGAGGCTAATTTCAACCAAGCAGGGAGAATATATTCATTAGAACTATTTATGTGAAGAGGGTACATTCCTCTATTTTATATGGTGTAAGGGGAGTTTTTGGGTGCGAAAGTAGCTTTAAAAAAATCAAAGTCAAACAATATTAAAATTTCATTTCATGCCATCCAAAATACAAGTACCAGAAAATAAAAGTAAAAGAAACACACGAATTAACACGACAAAAAAATGAGACTACATTATTAATATAGGAAAACCTCCACTTTTATCAATTCTTTAAGAAGATACTTTGATGACTTTGATAATTCAGGGTTTGCTGAGCGTTGTATTTCATGAGAATCTTGATCACATAAATTTGGTGATTTCAAAGAGGAAAACTAATACTTGACGATATGATTATCTAGGTTCGTGAATCTTTGTGATTGTTTAACATGCATGTAGAAAGAGGATAATCTTGGAGAAATCAACTCATTTAATAACATATAGGTGTTTTGAAAAGAGAATTTCACGCATATGGAGGATGGGCAAAATTCATTCTATTACATTCTAGCTCACGATACCATATATTTAATTGAAAGAAATTGCTCCTTCTGTGAAATCTTAAATTCATCACATATATATAAAATAAAAATGTAATTGGATTGATATACCTCCAACCATTAGAACGTAAATAGACTGAATGAATTATCACCGGAGAGATTGTCCTCACGAAAGTGCTGATGGAGGAAACATGTAACTATTTTTCTTTGCCTACTCTCTCAACTAATTTAGTTATGTGTTTGTATAATATTTTCTTATAACATTTTGATGGAAAATTATTGCAATTTATAGGTAGAGAAACGACTAACTCCAAGTCATTTTAATTTAATATTAACCATCCAAAATCAGTCAACAGGATACTTAATTCTCAAAGGTGCCAGTTTATACTTGGATTTGTAATTTGATATAAAAATAAATATCCTACTAATGACCATCTTAATATGGAAGAAATTCAAATAATTTTTGAAATAATAATATTCTCGCATTTGAATTAAACAATTATTTACTAGGCATAATAATATAATATTTACATAGTGGCACATTCATAACATTAATGTGGAAAAAAATAATCTCTTTTGATATTAGTATTGCCCTCAGCAAAATTGTTGAATTAATTAAGTAAAAGTATTTTGTGGTAAATTAAGTTCTTCGGAATCAAATTTGAAACCGTGAATTTACACTCCTAAAATATCTTTTTGTTTCAGATGAGAACTTGGTGAGTCAATCGACCTTCTTAAGAGATGATTACGATTGGGTATTTTCGTCGGCTGAATCATATTGTAACGATATACATTATATATCAAGAAAAAGTGTTTAGATCCACCTTGGGTATACTATCTACATTTCTAGTACTATCATCAAGTTTATTCCTCTTCTATATTAGTCACAATGAATTGCTATTATTATTTTATTTAGTTGTTGAAGTTATATATATAAGTAACCATGGATCCTCTACTACTAAATTGAAGTAGAAATATCAAAGGGATGTTATATGACTGTTTAACAATATATAGCGATATGGATGCTCACAATTTGAATTTTTGATGTATCGGACTATATGCTTTGTCAGGATGTGGTATCTGAATGAGTAATTTTGAATGCATATTGGCATCATATGAGGTTTAGTTTGTACTCGTAATTTTCACTTCTTATGTTGTGACGGTTATGAAGAAAAGGAAGCACACTCCCTTGGGCATCTTCTGATTCAACCAAATCGTTACTTCCATTCTCACCTGCTCCCTCTATACTTTTATTTAAGCATCTCCACCTGTCCTAATAAGCCTCTCTGTTTGAGGCATTATAACTTTATCCATAATAATATATCAATCAAATTTATTTTAAATAATGTTTTTATTTTTTAAATACATGTTTTTCTTTAATTCAACTTCTTTCACAAAAGCAGGTTTAGTATGCGTGGCATAATTATGAGCCGTGCATTCTAACTCCTTATTCCATTAGATAGAATTCCATTTGAAGTAATAGAATATGGTGAATACTTCCTCATTTATAACATAAATTGTTTAACAGTTTTCATTTTATTCATAATACGAAGTTATTTAATTTATTTTATAATATATTTTTCAAATATATCATGAAATTAATAAAATTAGAAATAACCAAAAGCTGTTATCAACGAAACCGCCATATTTATAACAAGAAAGTCGTGATAAAATAATCAGGTCATTGAAGCTACATGTCATGTTATTTAATCAGCAGAAACCCGTTCTTTGGTCACTTATTTTACTCATGTTGAATGAAGACTAGAATATTATTTACACTTATTTTACTTGGTGGATAATTCTTGATTTAGTTTGGTCTAATTATAATCCCAAAAAAATGTCACTTTTTTAATTCTCTATGTAGATTTAAAGGTTCCCACATGACTAGTTTGAGTAGAATGTGCATTAATTCACTGAAGAAAGCTCAGTGTTCCATATTTTCTATCATTGCTGAAGATTTAAGAAGTGCCCTTAATCTTTGTTATACTAAAAATTGGTACTTTTTAAGTATAAATATATTGCCATGTTTTCTTGCATTGTTGAAGATTTCAGAAGTGCCCTTAATCTTTATTGTACGAAAAATTGATACTTTGAAGTATTGCCATATTTTCTAGCCTTACTGAAGTTTTGAGAAGTGCCCTTAATCTTTATCATACTAAAAGTTAATACTTTCAAGTATTGCCATATTTTCTTGCATTACTGAAGTTTTGAGAAGTGCCCTTAATCTTTATTATACTAAAACTTGATTCTTTTAAGTATAATATTGAGTATGGTCTATATAAGGAGTTGCAGTGTATGATCTAGTGTATGTGAAAAAATGGAGGAGGTTGCAGGGACAAAGACATGGAGGGCAGAGCTTGCTAGCTTAGTAGAAGACAGTCAGATTCGATTCAACGATGATGTTGTTCAGGTCAGTGAAGGAACTAGGGGGAGGGGGGATGGGGGCATAAAATTTTGAGAAATTGGTTTTTTTTTTCCTATTAAAAATAAAATTTTACCATTTATTTATTAAAAAATTAAGTTGTTCGCGTGTTAAATTTATATATTTTTCTTCATAGGTCTAATAATATTAGTTAATTAGTCACTCATGTATAAAATTTCTGGTTATGCCATTGTTCAGGTATCAGCTCCGGCTAAGGAATCACATTTTGTTGATGGGGTGGAAAGTGAGTTGGTGAAGGAGAGTTTGAAGGAGCAAATGAAGGGGTTTGTGATGGCTTGGGGAGAGTTGGGGTTGGAGTTGGGGAAAGGTGTTAAGGATGTTTTGCAGCAGAGCTTATTTACTGAGGATTCTTTCCTTATGAAGAAAACTAGAGGGCCCTTGAAAGTGATTTCGGAGAGGTTGAGGTTTTTCAATGATTACTTGCCCGAGGATCGCGATCCAATGCTTGCTTGGTCTGTTATAATCTTTGTTTTCATCATTGCCTTGGCTGGTAATCTTGGCTCTCTCTGCATTTATTTTCGTTTCTAGTTTGATTAGCTTGTGTAAGAGCAATAATTTAGACAAGCATAATGTTATCGTAGCTTCATTTATTGTGTTTTCATTGACTTTGAGAAATTGTAGGAGTATTAGAGTTGATAGAGGGATCTTCCTTTTGTTTGAAAAATATCTCAGTTGATAAAAACATTAAGCTTGTAATAACCAATTCAAGATTAGAGGATTCCATTAGTAAATGAATTCATAGGATAGGGTATATAAGGATTGTCCTTACTGCTGCGTGTATTAGTAAATGAATTCATTCGTGATAAGCAAGTAAATAACTACTCCCCGAGCACTGGTTTCGTGTTCTTGGATATTTATTCTCTTATAGTCACTGAGCCATTATTTCCTTTTGACTAAAACGTGCAGTTATGAATGTAAATAGTACTCAGAACAGTTCCGCCACACTTGTGAAGAAAGTGCAAATTCCTCCTGCTATTGCAATTCGTATCCTTCTTCCTGATGGTAGGTACATGGCATATCATGAGTTAGGTGTGTCAGCGGATAGAGCTCGGTTTTCTGTTATCGCTCCTCACGGATTCCTTTCGTCTCGGCTTGGAGGTATATTCCTCTCTAGCTCTGCCTAATCATGTAAAGAAGTTACTTCAGAGCATTTTTCAGGATATTCAAAAAGCATGTAATTTTGCTGGCCTTGCATTGTGTAATTCTGTATCTTGTGTTGACAGGATTGGCAAGCATTAAAGAGCCACTGCTTGAGGAGTTTGGTGTTCGCTTGGTAACTTATGACCTTCCTGGTTTTGGAGAGAGTGACCCTCATCTGGACAGGAACCTTAGCTCATCAGCTCTGGATATGTTACATTTAGCTGACGCTGTAGGAATAAATGATAAATTTTGGGTTTGGGGCTTCTCGAGTGGCGCTATTCATGCTTGGTCTGCACTAAAGCACATTCCCGATCGTATTGCAGGTATGCAATCTTAAATTAATCAATAACTATTACTCCCTCCTTCCCTAAATCAGGAACTTCTTTATGTATTTAACACCTTACTAAGTTTCTAATGGGACATGCATATCAGGTGCATCCATGTTTGCTCCCTTGGTTAATCCATATGATTCCAGCATGACAAAAGAAGAGATATCTACTACTTGGGAACTTTGGACTGGGAGAAGAAAATTGATGTTTTACTTGGCTCGAAGATTTCCCAGTTTCCTTGGTTACTTCTACAGCCGAACATTTCTTTCTGGAAAACATGGTCAAATTGATAACTGGTTATCTTTAACCCTTGGAGAAAAGGTGACATGCAGTTTCTCTTGCATCCGTTATAAAAATATATTCTTAGTCTCTAACACTGGCAGTTATCTTTGGAGTTTTCTTGCTTGGTCATTCAAATAAAAATTTAGGAAGTAGTTAATTATATATATTAGAGGTCATTGATTGTAACCTAACTCGTTGAGGTTACATTTGTTTAGGATGTTTCTCTTGTTAAACAACCAGCCTTTGAAGAATTCTGGCATAGGGACGTTGAGGAGTCGATTCGTCAAGCAAGTGCATGGCCGTTCATTCAAGAGGCTGTGCTGCAAGTGTCGAACTGGGGCTTCAACCTGGTGGATCTTCAGGTGCAAAAGAAGTGTCCTGGGCGAGGCATATTTTCTTGGCCCAGTTTCATGTATCGTAGTCAGGCTGAATGCGTTGTGACTGGATATCTCGGCCCCATTCACATCTGGCAGGTCTGTGCACATTGTCATGCTCCTTTCCACATGCATAACTTATTCTGCATCAATCACATTTGAGGGAGAATTGAATTCTTTTAACAACTCTGCCATCCCCACCTCATTAAAAACATTTTTGTTTCCCTTTTTCGATTTCCACAAATTTCTTACTTCTGATAATGTGTTTTGTGAATGCTAAACAGGGGACTGATGATCATGTGATTCCCCCATCGATGACTGATTTTGTAGCCCGGGTTCTACCTGAGGCCACCGTGCATAAACTTCCAGAGGAGGGACACTTCTCTTACTTCTTTCTTTGCGATGAATGCCAGAGACAGATCTTATCCACCCTATTTGGAAGTCCACTCGGACCACTGGATCTAACAGATGAAACCTCGACAGAAGAAACTGATAGCGAGAAAGAAGCAGACAAACTGACCACATAACAAATGACCTGCATCAGAAACTTGATGTAAATAACCATAGGAGTGCTCCGGTTCTTGATGGAGCACAATCCAATAGTACACTCTCACCTGCATGACTGATTATAATCTCTAAGATCACGCCTTCTTGTGGAACAGAGAACAAACATGATCAGATACTAGTGTTTGCCTCAAGTAATTTCTCTATAACCTTCTACCTTGTTAAACGTTCCACTTTCGTCATTGAAATCCAGTTACCTCATACTCGCGCCTTTTTTTATCTCGTCAAGTTTGTAACACTGTATGATTAAAGCTTGGATGTCATAAGTTTTATATTCACACAAGTGATCAAGAACCAATTTTGAGTACATTTTTAGTTATGTTTTGTTCCTGCTCTGTGGAATCGTTGTACTATTGAACTATGCTACCTACAATTATCTTGCATGTATTTCAGTACAACGCAGAAGCGATACAATACCAGTTTGCAATTGTGCAACAAAAACTATAATCTGTCCGATATTCAGTGTTTAACAATGCTGCAAAATAAGAGGGCATCTCATTGTAATATCAACTAATCTCAATTGGGATCTAAGTTTCTCAATTGGCATCTTTGGTAATGAAAATAAACAGAACAGTGTTGAAGTATTATGGAAGGCAAATGAAGGTTAAAGTAAATAAATACTTAATCAGTACATTTTCCTAAACTGATTAACAGGTATTACAGTGAAATTTAAAAGCAATGCTGCAAGCAATACTTATCTAATGCACTAACTGTCACTCACTCCAAACGAAGCCCCAATTGATGAATTATATATAAAAAAAATGTTGTAGAGAAGTAAACTTAACAAACCAAATAACGATTGTCGAGACTTTATACTTTGATATTCACAGCAACTGTTTCATTATCTTATTTCTCATTGCTTCTGCTCGATATTCATAAGTGTGACTAACTTATTCCTCCATTTGTTTCACTGTCTGCAATAGAGCGAAGATCCACCTTTGGTGGGCCTGAATGCCGCCTAGGTTTAGCTGGTGACGGGGGAAAAGATAGCCGTTTCTTTGCAGCACCAGCTGATCCCTTTTCTGGTGTAATATTTTCCACTCCCAAGGGGCTCTGTAGCCGTGTTTTTGCCTTTGCTGAACGAGTGGGTGCCATATAACTAGGTATAGATGGAGAACTTGCCAGGCTTTCATCATCCCTAACCGATGATCCAGCAATGCTGTGCCTCCTATTTCTTTCGGATTGCACACTGAAAAGGCTCCTTGTATCATCATCATGACTTGCACTCTTTTTTGGGCTGGCAGACTTCATTTTTCGTGGTACTGATGGAAGTGAGGGTGTAGAAGGAGAATGATGGTTTGAAGGATGACGCTTTTGGGTGGCTGGTGAAGTAATCTTATCAGCATTGAGCTGATGACGAGCAAAAGATTTGGTAATTTCTCCAACACCCATATTATGATTTGCATTTCTAACAGATAAACTATCATTATTGAGTTCTTTCTCTGCTGTGCTCTGACTCTCCCATGGCCGAGCAGCCATCCATCGTTCTAACCAACTCCAACCCCAGTGAGGATTAGTTGGGTCCATAAATAATAAATTGACGGATCTTGATGATTTCTTCAAGGTTTGCTGTTTAAATCAGAGATTAGAGAAAAGGATCCAAAATTAGAAATCAATGCTTTGCAAACACAAGCATATTTAGGTTAAAAGGATCTGTCTAGCCTGTAGAGGAGTGACAGAAGTGATGTACCACAGCCATTGAATTTTTTTATAACATTATTACCTGATGAGAATACGAATAAGCTAGTGCTCTTTCACGTCTCATAGCTGCTTCATATTTATGGAGAAGGTTTGCTTCAATTTGCTCTTTGGATTGCAAACTAGTGTCCCAGTCCTCCCCTAACTGTCACATTGTCAAAGAAGATGCTTTAGATGTAGCAATAATATCTATAATCTATTTCTCTAAAATATGAAACTATCTACGTTTGCCTGAACTAGACCTGGCATAGCTCATCGTATGCACTGCCACGAGCTTTGAAATACCTCAATATGACGTGTACATTTTATAGAGAATTACAACTAAAAACAAAGAAACTGACCTTCAAGCTTTCAAGCTCCTTTGCCCGTTTCTGGAGAAGCTGTCTCTGAAGTGCCCGATTCTCCTCAAGCATCCTATCTCTTCTTGAATGTATGTGGGATTGCACACGGGATAAAGTCTGCATACATTTCAGAGCGTTTGCAGTTTGACGCTTGGCTGTAGGTCCATCTACGAGTGTTTTCAATCTGACAAGCCCTCTTAAAGCTCTCAAAGCTCTCCTTGCCTGAAACAAAAATTACACAGCAACATAGACAAATATTATGACTTATGCTGAAGTCATGAGGTTGCAATTTGCAACAAATAAATAAATTACAGATGCAGAACCTATAAAATAACCTTCCCCCTTGAACCTTATACCGTTTCTACAATCTTGTAATTCTCAATTGAAACTTTATGACACTGTTAACATTAATCTAAATGTCCCTCTATTGTCGGAAATAGTAGCATACCAAGTAACTGCGGAAAGCAGTTTGAATCTTTATTGCTGCCACTTCTTCCTTGGATTTTCCCGTGTATTGTGGCGCAGCAGTTAGTCTTACAATCTCAGCAGCTGCATGAGCAGCCGCAACAGCAGCTTCAGCAGCTGCAGCCGTTGCCACTGCAACTGAATAAGCATGTTTTGTCTGCTCATTTTCCATCTCTGTCAATTTCTCCTCTGGAACCGGAGAATGTGGTTGAGGATGACCTACTGCTTCAACATCTGAAGTTGATGGATCGAAAGCTAAGACTGTTCCTTTTGCAACATTTTTCTGATTTGACTTCCTTGCTTTCTGAAATTAAGTGCACAAACACATACGGAGTATAAGATACCAGTCTATATCACACAAACATGCCATCAAAGCATCTTCAATGCGACAAACACAAACCTTGTCTCTCTTCCCTTTCGAATCTGGACTGAGAGCCTTCTTCAATGACGAAAACCAATTTCCTTTTCTCCCCATCTTCACAAATTATGTAAATTGTTCTATATGAAGACAAAACAATATAAATGTATACAGTTTCAACCTTTACATTGAATATGAGATAATATTTGAAGATACAATTCATTAATCCAAAGATTCAGCTTACGTAACCGAGGACTTCAACCAAATTAGAAAGCATAGCCTCTTAGATATACAAACTGACCAGATCAGGTTCAATTAAGTAACAAATTCAATAGTGTATTGATCATAATCTAGTCAAATCTTACAATACTCAGTAATAAATTCATTTACCATTAGTAAAGCCTGCAAAATCATGTCAAACATTACAATTTGATCCCCTGTGTAAGTTTTTGTAACAAAAGACAACATAGGCACACAATGCAATACATTCAACTTCAACAATTTACTTCATTCACACCCTCAACTACATACATAATAAAAAAAATACCTTTTCATTAGCAATTGAAGAAAAACATAATATCTTATAATGGTTTCAAACAACTGAAATGTTGGAAATTACCTGAGAATGGAACAATCAGATCTCAAACAAAATACCCAATTCTTGATTCTATCTAAAGTGTATAAAAATACCAACTTTTCAGTATTCTATAGCTTCACATAAACAAAATACTCAATTCTTGTATCAAAATATCAACTTTTCATTATTCTGTAACTTATTCCATATAACAAAAAATACCCAATTCTTGACTTCAACTAATGTGTCTCAAAATACCAACTTTTCATTATTCTATAACTTGCTCCACATAAGCAAAATACCCAATTTGTGTCAAAAGTGAATAAAAATATGAACTTTTGGTATTCTACAAGTTGGTTTTTACAATTTGGACAGCTTATCAAGACCAGATCTGAGGGGGCAATAAGATAACAGCTGGATAGGGGTAATAAGGCCCCACAATTGCTGTGGGCTCCACATACTCAACAACATCATACTTCATTACCAGTAAAATACTTGTTAAATATGATTAGATTCTTGTTTTGTAATTAGATTCTTTGGATTTAAGCTTACGGATTCTTTGCCAAAATAGTTGGTCAAACTACATCATTAATGCGCATATTGAACAAGTCCAGATAAGTCATTCAAATAAAAACGAAAAAATTAATGTAGACGGATAAGTGAAACATGTCAACTAATAAAAATAAATCATTAAAATAACATATTAAATTGATTGTTATTTAATTATGTAGTCCAGAAAAGATAATGCAAGATATTGAGAAATAATATTGAACCAGCTAATATAGTGTTTTATTAGTTCAAGTTTTTTTCCATTGTAAAATAAGTCACTTTCATGCAATAAATGTAGCCATGCCGTCTGTTTAATTGGAAAATAGGTTTATTTAGATCCATTTGGAAGCTAATCACAGTTGGAATATTAATACTCCTTATTACTATTATCACTGGTGCTAAACAGTGTTCAAAATAGATGGAAAATTACTATTTTAGCCCCCCGTATTTGTAAGTGTAGTGTTTGAGGAAGTTCTATTAGGGGCCAAGTAGTCATTTCGAGGTATTATTATTGTTGGTATTACTGTTTAGACAGAGACAATATTTTATATGAATAAATACCTTGATATGAAGAGTCTACAAAAACTATATTTTGGAGGAAAACTAATCATCTATACAGCACTTTTTTTCAAATTGGCTACATTATATATATTTCCAAAAATTCTAATCCCTATATCAAGTACTAACTCAAACTCGAGACCTCATTGTTACAAGTAATATTTCGAGAAAATTAAATGATCTGCTTAACCAAGAGTGATTTGAATTAATAATTAGGTGCATTATATATCTAATAGTTAAGGCATTACCTATCACTATTCTAATCAAGAATCAACATGTCATTGAAACAATAAAAAAGAAAAAAGTCTGGGAATTTCCATGGTTGGTTCGAAATTAAAATAATCTTTTTTTGTAAGAACATTAAGCTACTGAACCAACTAGACAACAAACTCATTTGAGGTGTAACAGTAGCTGTTGAGAATTAATGAAGACAGTAGTGTTATTGGTGGGGAGACAATGTCTTTTTTTATTGTGTCTATAATTGTTTTTATACCCCAACATCAGAGATGAGTAGCTGGATTGGTTTTTATAATATTACATACAAAATTGACAAAATGACAAGAGTAACATATCAAAAGATTGGAAAAAAATTGTGTCATATTGGCTAGTCTGTAATTGCTTTATAACCATGTTGATGATACATTATATCTAACCACCATGTGATGATATTCCTCTAGAAATATCAAGATTCCATAGCAGAACTTTGGAGCAACTTTGAGATGGTATTCCTTTTAGCTTAGTTTCCTCTTCAAGAACCTCATTTCTCACGAATTTTAGCGAATCCTGCAAGAGATAGAACAATGAATATAAGCATTGGGGATTGTTTCATTGAATTTTAGTGAATCATGATACATTATCTAAGAGTTTGCATTGACTAGCTCAACTTATTTCACAAAGGGTAAGGTTGCATATTATGACTATTATCTGATCCCCCTACTCCTCTTAGACAAAGCCTATTCCGAAGCATTGGGCATGTTGATGAAAGTGATCAGAAGATAAATAACATGAGAATGGAGAGGGTGACAAGTGCTGAATGGCATATAAATGACCTGTGAAGTATCCTGAAGGGAAGATGTGCGCCCCCATCTTTCAGGGTCCCAAAGAATTGAACTGTTAAATGCAATGCTGGATAGGTGGATAGGAGGCCTTGAATCTGTCAAATTCTGCAATTTCTTCAAATGCCATCCTATCACTTCTGAAGAATCACATACAGGCCCCTCTATGATCAATCTTTTTCTGTTGGCTTTTAGTAATGCCAGGGGCCATGTTCCAAATACCCTGCGAAACAAGTAATCTTCAAATTGTTACAAGAAAACAAGGGAACATTATTAATCTAGGATAGGGTATCTCTATAGTTGAGTTTAAGGGTTCGAATCTTGTAAGAGTCGACCGTCGTCTCATCCATAAAGATTAAGTACTCAAAGGAGCTAATCAAAACTTACTCGATCCCTCTAATCTCATCAAAGAAACTGAGGTCATACACGTTAGAAAGCCCAGCAAAATGAACGATCCCACTTAGCTTATGGTGCTCGATATGATTAAGAGCGATATTCCTCTGGTAATCCAACTCGGTTCTAGTATCTGTGAAGTTTTCTTTGAACACCAGATGCCTGTACATGATACCTGTTTTCCTAAGCAACTCGGATACATCAGACGACTCGGTTTGTTGCTCCACGACAACCCACAACAGAGGAGAGGGTACCAATCTCAACGTGTTAGCCATTCTTGATAAAAGCACAAGCCGGAGTTTATCTTTCACGCTTGTTGGAGTCACAATTATAACAAGCCTGTTAGGTTTAACACTCGTGTCTCTCTTTTCGCCCAACTTCTTTGAGTGTGTCGTTGTTGTTGCTGAATGACTCGATTGAGTTGTTCTCATTGCTGAATGACTCGTTTGATTTGTTCTTGTTGCTGAATGATTCGATTGATTCGTATTGGATTGGTGCAGCATCTCCATGGATTGTGGTGAAAACGCCGAGCGATTAGATGAGATGGAGACTTGGTTGTTTGAAATAATGGTGTCCTTGGCTGTTGGGGCAAAGCCAGTGAAGAACCCCATAACAAAACACAAGGAAAAATGTACAATTGCTTTCTTCCATAACTGCACTCTTTTCTTAGATCTTTCAATAGACCCCATAGCTCAATCCCTGTGACACGAATTCTGAATTTCAGATAGCTTCAAGAAGCAATAAATTATTCATGCAAAGGGCATAAACAGTTAGGAATACCAGTAGTGATAACAGTGTTTGATGAGGTGGATTAAAATGTTCTTCCTTTAAGATACTGGAGAAGCAAATAAATTCAGATTTTTAAAAGGTTGAGAAAGTCATCCCTTCAAGTGAAAGTAATCCATAAAAGCAGCATGCAATGAGTTCTGCACCAGATAGTGGTTGAGAGATGCAAACTCATCACCTAAAACAATTGCTTCTCTTTCTTCTCCCATATTCTTTTCTTGAGAAAAAAATACTCAATCTTTATGAAGTTAACATGAACTAGGGATCATTAAATAAATGTTACTGGATTCATTTAGTACTTAAGAATGAAATAAAATGATGAATATATATGATAGAACAACGATCTCTTACCAGTGGTTGATAAGATTAAAGGACAATATAATGACTTTACATCCAAAATTCCAAAATCTAAACTAACAAGTTTCCTTTAAATGTAAGTACAACAAAAAAAAAGTACGATAAATCTGTTAGAAGCATAGCTTAAGCCCATGTCTGCTCGTCTTTGCATAGTTCTCTTTCTCTGGTCACTGAGAAGTGAAACTATCAACAAACAGCATGCACCTTGGATTAGAGGATTAATCCCAAACATTATGAAGAAGCTGGTCTGGATCTCAATTCATGATTGGTGTTTCTACCAAATACAATATGAATGAGAAGCTGTAATCCCTTCAAAAAAAAATATCACAGGGTTCTACCAACCAAATAGATTCACCTTCCAAAATCCAAAGTATTGAGCAATGGTGTCTCAAAGTTCTTAAAAGGCAAAAGGATTAATCTAAGTGCTCTTTTAGCAACGGAACAATGCTATATTCCCATATCATTTTCATTTTGTTTCATCTCCCTAATAAGCATGCAGTTTCCTTTCAAGTATGGTGCTCTTTCAGTTTTTTTTTTTTTTAAAAAAAAACCATTTACAGCCAACACAATGCAAATTTTACTGATCGAGCAAAAGAGTATAATTCAGAAGCCACAACACAACATTTCCACTCATTCATATCTTAAAAGAAGTAAATACCAAAAGCAAAAGATCATCTATACAACATAGAAACCTAAAAGCTTAAGTACTTAGCATGCTAGGCCGCGTAGGCTTTCTTGTTACCAGCAGCAACATCTTGCTCGTTTTTCAAAGGTGGCAACTGGGAAAATGCCCACTCTGGAGAACTATCTAGCCACAAGGCATCACCCGTTTCCTTATTTCTGAAGTCAGGTGCTCTAACATTAGTCTTTCTTGATCTATTATCCCACCATTTATCTGGGTTTTCGACTAAACTCCTCCAACTATCTTCGTTCTTTCCCTTTCCACCCTTTGCTAGCGTCAGCTTCTGAACCTGAACTTGAGCATCAACATCAAGTCCTTCCAGCCCGGGCAACACCCAGTTTGGAGCAGTGTTCAACCAAAGTGCAGTTCCATTAGTTTTATGCTTAAAATCAGGATATTTTACTTTCACCGATCCACTTGACTTCTTCTCACGATAATCTCTCCAATCCATAGGATTCTTCACAAGATCCCTCCAAGAATCGAGAACAGACTCTCCATCTTTTTTAATACCTCCGACATTGCTAGACCCCTTCTTCTCAGTTTTCATCACTCCAATTTCCTTCTCCTCAATCTTATTCTCAAATTCCAACTCCTCTAGCTTCTTATATACCCACACAGGAGTAGAGCTATCTAAGTCAACCCTTTTCCCATCAACCCTCCGCTCAAACCCTTCAATCGCACCCTTCAAACCATCATCTTGTGAGGTAATGACCCACCATTCATTCGGCTTCGCAAGTAATTCCTCCCATTCCTTCTTAATCTTAATATCCTCACTAACCTTAAAATCCTCATTAACCATAATATCCTCATCTACACTAACTTCCCTATTCCCTACAAGTTTTTCCCCAACATTCTCATTTTCAACACCTTTTTCGACGAAATTAGACTGTTTTATCTCCAAACCTTGCACAAAATTAAGCTCATTAACCTTAATATTCTCATCTACACTAACTTCCCTATTCCCAAATATTTCTTCCCCAACATTATCATTTTCAACACCCTTTTCGATGAAACTCGATCGTTTCATCTCCAAACCTTGCACAAACTTAAGCTCATCCCCAACTACATAAAACTTCCCTTGATTTTCACTCAAAGCAAAAGGCAAAGGGTCCAAACTCAACTTCCCACTAACATACACACAATCACCTTCTTTCACATGACATGCAACACTATGAGCTAAATCACCCTCAAACACAACATGAATAACCAAAGAATTAACAAAATTACCATTAAAGACTGCATTGTTATGAACAACAAATATACTAGCCATGTTTTTCCCATCTGGGGTTGCATGAAACTTAATGGGCATCTCTATTTTTCCAATTAAATTCACAAAATTCATTACTTTTGATTGAAATGGAATTTCACTTGGTCTAGGCCAAGTTGAACCTAAAGAAAAAGCTTTTTTTTTTACTGTTTTTGACCAATTTTGAGTGAGGTTTTTGGGTTTTGGGGATTTTAGGGTATGATTTGTTGAGGTATACTTTGGGGTTGTTGAAAATGGGGCAATTTCTTGAATTGTTATGGTACTTTGGAGTGGTAAAAAGAGGGATTTTTGTGATGAAATTGTTCTTCTGAGTATGAAATTCATGATGAAGATGTGGATTTTGTTGGTTTGAGATTACAAGTGGGAGAATTTGTAGGGATGAAATGGGGGATTAGGGTTTATGCAGAGTGAGGGGTTTAGGTTTGGGAAGGGAGAGAA
The DNA here is from genome assembly GCA_019722365.1 of Lithospermum erythrorhizon. Lineage (NCBI taxonomy): Eukaryota > Viridiplantae > Streptophyta > Magnoliopsida > Boraginales > Boraginaceae > Lithospermum > Lithospermum erythrorhizon. The sequence continues at coordinate 985,846 of JADFUC010001644.1, forward strand.
GAGGCAGACTGCAGGAAAGGAAACGAGTCGAGTTCGAACGGGTATTAGATAACACATAACTCACAATATTTTATTGAATAGAGAAATTATTCAAATATGACTTCAGTTTGAGAATTAAATCGAGATTTTCAGTTGAGTATTAAGAGCATGTATAAAATTATACTCTTCATATTATGAAAATAGTCCGGTTTTAAACTTTGAACTCATTAATTATACGTGGTATATAATATTTGACGAAAAACACATAAAATAATATAATTTTCAATGTAGGATACTATTAACATGGTAGTTTAGATTCAAACTAAAGAGTTACGAGGTTTGATAGGGTTGATCGTTAAAAATTAAACTAGAAGATCTTCATGTGAAGGAGATTGTAAGCAGATTAGCAAAAGAAAAGACCTCGAGCAAGTATATTAGCTTATACTCCTTCCAATCCAAAACAATTAAACTTTTTTCTACTCGGTGCATCTTTGTCTTTAATTACTCTTTAATTATATTATTTAAAAAATAAAATATTATGAAAGTATTTTTAAAGAATAAATACAATTATATAAATTTAATATTTTTTAAAATAATAAATAATTAATAATTGATGGTGAAGACCGATTCGAAAAAATTCAATGTCGAATTGTTTTGAATTGCGGTTCAGAAAAACACATTAATGATCTTCCTTGATTCACTATCAGTAAGAAATGTCATTAATCCTCCAGGTGAATTAAGATGGAAAATGTCTGAAATGAATGCAGCACGCCAGTAAGAAAAATGTCATATGTTTACAAACTACACATACATGATTACAAGTAATTTTTCAACCCATCTTTTACAGGAGAATATTTGTTACATATGCCATACAGCCCTCTACTTAGATTTGGCTTCATCTTGTTAAGACTACTCAGGTGCATAATACTTGAAAGAACCCTATTCGATGATCTCGATCTTCATGCAAGAAACGGTGTCTTTTAAAATTCATCAACCCCATAGTCCTCGCCAAAATACCTGTCGACTAGTTCATTCGCCATGCTTCTAAGCTCTTCATTCTCATGAAATTGGAATCTTTCCATAGCGTCGATGCCATCCTCTTTCTCAACAAGCTTTGGACCCTCGCCATTTGGCATTCCCCTCAGTACCTGTACATACGCATATTCAAAATAAGAGTAGAAATAAAGAAAACCAGAAGCAAGTTCAGTTGCATTCTTTGATCGAGATGGGGCTCGTTGGAGCCAAATAACCCCCTCAACTTTTAAAATCGATATATACTGAAGTAACATCACCATATATCTTATTTGTAGGGTGACATGTTAGTTTAATTCCCACCATTGAATGCATTTTTGTAGCATTATGTGTATTAAACTTCTAGTTTAAAATGAAGTAGGCAAACAGACTCTTACCAGCTCCATGAATTGAAGACCTAGTCTTGCAGCCTCGATATCAGCAGATCTCACCATATCGATAAATCCTGGAAGGGATCCACTGTGAACAAGAGAAACTAAATGGTCTAGGATCAAACTTGGCCTGCCAGAACCTACAGGTGGAGCAACACAAAGGTTGCCTAGAACATAAGCTACTTCCTTTCTTATATCAAATGGAGCTGTTAAAAGAAGCCGAAGTAACAATGGCAATGCTTCGCTTGAATATATCAACTTCTTGTGTTCAACAGAACCAGCAGCTATATTAGATAGCACCCAAGATGCTTCCTACAACATGATAGACCTTAGGGAGTGTGATCTACTATCATATCATAACTTAGAAGTTAGAAATTTACCTTCTTCAGGACACGGTGTTCACTTTTTAAACATTTAACAAGGGCTTGAATGACATTGTCTGCAAATGAGAGACTAATCGTCACAGACAAATTTACATCAAATATATATGCACAGAGAGATTTAAGAAAAGATGGGTTAAGGAGCAAAATAATGATGGACTTCTAGGCAAACAGGAAGAGTTGGAACTAGCCTGTAGCCACATCTCCAGCAACAAGCACTGCACTGGTTGCCTGAGCATCACCAGCTACTAGATTACCTAAACTCCTAAGCACCTGTAGAGAAACGAGGCATGAAATATGACTGACAACAAATCAAGAATGTGTAATAAAGACAAATGAATTGAGCCTCATCCATTTTATATCCCGTTATCAGATGTTCCCTCCCAATATCACAGGAATTTGGTCTGTGAAAATGCAAATATGTCTGTTTCTTCCTTACAACGGAAAGAAGTTCCAAATCATGTGAAGGAACAATGGAACAAAAAGTGATATATAACATGAATGCTATATCTCCAGATCATTGGAAAGCATGCCAGCATAAAGTGATAGAATGAATGCAATCTACATTTGATACACATCCACAGAAAATAATATTATATGCAATTTAAAATATCAGGAAAATCTTGAGCCAAAAGAAGCTCAACACCGTCTATTTATGTGTTTGTATATGGTATATACAAACTGAGCTTTAAAAAGGTATACAAATCCTGATTTAAGGAAAAAAATTTACCGGAATGAGTAGCTGCAAATTATTTGATACCATCAGTCTCTCCACAAGTAATTGAATTACACCGCCTTTAACCAGCATGCTAATAGCAACATTTGAGAGTGCAGATAGATACACAACCACCCATGCTACTTCTGTTGCCAACTCCTCATCCCTGATTAGGAAAAGTAAATAAGGGGCACGCTAGAATTTAAATGAAATACGTAGTATTTACATGGGAGCAAATATGAATTTCTAATCTGAACATATCAGTACTCCCCTTCAAGTTATTTCCACTCTATATAGGTTAAGTATAGAAGATCCCATCTCCATACATGTCCACCAAACTAATACGGAGTATTTGTGTTGGACATGAGATAGGAAACATGACTATCTGATACAGTGATAACTTCCATTGCATCCCTTAGTCCCTTACTGTCCCCACCAAGACCATGAAATGAGAATAACTTACGCTTTTCTTAAGTGCCGCAGGAACGCGTCAAGCACCCCCTGAGTTCTTATAAGTTCTGTTGCGGCTTTAGGATCAGGTCCCTATTTTTCAAGTATTAAGATTGAGGTAGTTAGACATGCATAAAGATCACAAGGCTTGATTATAAAACACATAACCGCATATCATCAACGTTATAGAATTAAACATGCAACGAAACAAGATTGTTTGTCAGTAAATACTTATTATAGTCAAAGGGGAATAAATCTTGGGATCAAACATTAGATTTTCTTCCATGTTTCATTATATTGCAATTATACTGTTTTGTCCATTGAGATAAATAATTGTGATTATCTGAACCTAAATTATGCTTTTATGATGGTTTCAAACCTTGATTAGGTTGGACAATGCCCAGGCAGCTGTTCTGACGGTTGAACCCTTGTCAGGTAGTATAATTCTTGCAAGAGCTTGTAGAGCTCCCTGGGACAGAAGAACATTTCTCAGCTCTTCTCCTTCACCAGCAACATTTCCAAGGGCCCAGGCACACTGTTCAGCAACAGGTGATGAACTCTTCTCTGCCCATCAGGTAATTAACAACTTCAGAGTCAGTTTTTTTCCTTTCTATTTGATAAACTGAAGACATTGATCCATGCATAAAGTGATACTGGAAAATGCTAACGGGAATGTAGTGGTAATAAAGTTGTGCATGAGATCACCATAAAGCAGCTTATGCTACCAGAACTTAAACAAAGTCTTACGATGGAACAAAAAGAAGAGGCTACTGGGAATTAGTGAATGCTGGCTAGTCTACAGACTATAATCTACAATCTATACTAGCCGAAAGAGGAGGCTTCTCATTTTAGTTCACCACAACATAGATAGAGCTTCAGGTAATGATAAATGTTCTCTCAACTTACAGAACTCAGCCACGTGGACAGAAGGAGAGCATGAAGATGAAGGCATGGAGCAGTATACCATATAGTTTACTATAATAAGACCATTACTAAGTAATAATAATGCATTATTTTCTCAAACACATTTGTGTTCACTTACACTATTCTCAACGTCAACTATTTTAGAGTACCATCGGGTTCCACATATATAATATTGGATCTAACAATACCAAATCTTTATCAATGCATCTTCTTAAATTAGACAGACATGATTTTTAGCCATCGGGGGAAGCCAAGATGCAGATGGGTAAAGATCTCAAACCTCCTAAATGAGCAACCAGTAATGGCAAAGCAGGCAATAAAGCTTTTGTTTCTTCTGGTTGCCCTGCTGCTATATTCGTGAGGCACCATGAAGCCTCAAGCAACTACAAAAAAGATTCAGTATAAGTCATAAAGAGAAACATATATATAATTCTTCTTTGATAAGGTACTAGCATTCTTTCTGTGAAAGATATTGAAGAAGTAATTTGCAATATACGGTTGACCCTTCCAACAAAAAGAATAACTAATCCTATTTCCACCTCCCGATACACTCGAGTACAAAACGAAAAAAGATAGAGGATTTTTAAAGTGAAGCAGTATTAAGGACCTGTTCATCAGCAGAGCCAAATGATAGGCATTGAACAAGGAGAGGCATCGCCCCAGCATTAAGGGCAGCTTCAACAGGTGGATACTCGGACTTGGACAGCAAGCGCCTCAGTTCACGAAGAGCAGATACCCTTTTCTGCATCACGCCCTTCCCTCTAGAAACGGTACATAGAACATAAATCATCCAATGGTGTTTTATCAGTAGTACCACAGCCACTATTAACATTTTTAAACAACTACTTAAATAATGTAACAACTGAATTGCCACAAATCCACAACAATATGTAACATAGTCATTTATGAGATATGAGCATGTATAATTTTATCGTGTTCCAAATTTACTGTGGCCGATGCTATTTGCTAAATCTCTGTTAGTTGGTAGATAAAAACTACAAAAATAATTTACTTACTCATAACTAACTGCAAGCTTTAACTCATCGACAGCTTTCAAAGTCTGAGCCTCCAAGATTGATTGTTCCTCATCGATCATCATATCACCATCATCAATAGGAACGTCAGAATCTCCACTGACTGGCACTCGACAAAGACGTTTTGCCCGAACCAATGATTCTCTCCTCTCTCTACCCACTGTGACAGCATGCTGCCTCCTCCGCTGTCCCGCAACAGCTCCAACTGATACCCAAATCGATATACATTCTTACTAATCAAACTTACAGTCCACAAAACATTAAAGACCGATTTGAATACTCCCTCCATTTCAAAAAGATTGTATACTGAACTCGTGTGCAATATTTGAAGAAAAACTCTAAAATATTGAATTTTTAATGTGTTCTACCAATAAAAATACAATCTTGATCCAAATAAAAAATATGTATATCAATTAAGTCAACAAAGTTTGTTAATATTGACCAATAATATCAATGAAGCCAATCTTTGGGATAAGTCTATGTTGACCAAATTCAAGGAATAACAACCTCATACAACAACCCACCAACAAGATAATCAACATGGTATGTACATTTTGTGTGTCTACCAACTACAAATGCTCTATTGTTCTGTATAAATTGACTGGCAGTAAAGTCAGCGTCAGCGTCTTATGATAACAGAAGGCGCCTGCTTAGTAAGGAGGTCAGATGAGTATCTTGGCTATTACTCTTTTGGTGCCATGATAATGGGGAGGTGTTCAGATTTGACCGAGTGAGCTCGCAAACGTATCCATTTCCTCGCAATATATCGATATATAAGAAGCGTGGTAGTGTCACTGATAATTTTAATGTATTTTATTATGTAGAGAGTCGAAAACAGGGGATAACATTTCCAAATTAACCGAACAATGAAGTGCAAACACTATCTACTACTTTATAAATAAATAATAAGCGTCATTTTAATATATTCCATTATAAAATTGAAAATCTGAAGTGAAAATAAAATGTTGGAGTTAAAATAAATACCAGATGATTTAATGGGTTCTCTTTTTTGAGGTGTTGAGCCTTCATCAGCCATAGCTAGTACCTTAAAACAGCGCAACCACAGAAGCTTTAATTTTTTTTCTTTAATACCCAAATTTTTTAGGCATCAATGGGGGTTTGTTTGATAGTTAACCTCTAAACGAGTCTAAGTCGAGTAGAGCTACTTCAGCTCGAATATTCGATTTGATTTGATGTGGTGTAAATTAATTTACGCATTTGGTTTAAGTCTGATTGCATTTGACTCGAATGATTGGCTTGATTCGATATATGTAAATAAAAATTAATAATGAGTAATATGTATTGACACTATGAATGGGATCATGAGACATTAACTTTTCTTAAAAAAATATTAGATTTAATATTCGCTATTTGTTGTCTAATTGAGTCGAATCGGCCAAGTGTAATTGGACCTCATTTTCATAATATTGCTTCAAGTAAAGTTGACCCAATTGATATTTGGAAGAAAGAAAAAAAATCAAATTGAAAGAGGATTCGCCTTGCACCGATAATAAAAAATTACATGGGATGATTTATATGATCGTGTACTTTATCCATCCAAAACAAATCGAGTTTAAATAAAATGTTTAAAACTTTGGATCCTATATGCATTCAAGACAATAACACAAATAGTTCGATAAACTTGTGATAAAATCGCTCTTCAAATGAGAATTATATACTCCCTCCAATCCAAATTGATTGTTGTTTTTTGGAAATCGAGGTAGAGTTTTGACAATGATTAATGGTATTCATTTATTAATAAATATAAAATTTATATAGTTAGATTCGTCTTTAAAAATAGTTTCATAATATTATTTTCTTATAATTTTTTGAAATTATTTTCTTAAAAATAGTTTCATAATATTTTAGCATAATTAATGGTCAAAGCCCCGCCTCAATTTTCCAAAGAGGTAGTGATGAGGAATTAATCTTGTAAAACTTATAAAATTTTGATAAATATAAAAATCAAATTAGATAATTTTCACGGAACTAAGTATTGCATTGTCAGTAAGACCAAACAATAGGAATGTTGAAAATTTTAGTTGTAGTAGTATTTGTTTCACCATTTTTTAAGAATTATTGAATAATTAAATTATTCTAAAAAGCGATCACAAATGATCGGCGAATTTCACGTCGTCCGGGCGCTTTATTGGACCGTTCAATTTTTGTGTTTATCTCCCTATTTAATTGACGTGCTTGACATATTATTTTATCGAATTTTTTTTTTCAATATCTATAAATAGAGATTAGGTTTGTTTAATTTGGACAACAACAAAATTCTAATTTTCTCTCTTTCTCATTAAAAAGATATGAAATAATATGTTAATGTCTGAGGAGGGAAGAAAATGATGTAGTTGATAAATAAAGTAAGAATAATTTTTAAAATATCTTGTCTAGAGTGTAAAATATTTATGAATATATTTGATGATACTCTCAAAAATCTGAAATAAGTTATCGTCTGTCCAAAAATTTTGTTTAAAGAAATAAGTGATTGTCGATTTTTTAATCTGTTTTATAATTAAAATTCTGAAGAATTAGATTATAAATGCATTCTTTATCTTTGTTTTTATTGGTTAATAATCTTCTGTCCAGCGTTGAAAATTATGAAACTTTCTTATTTTTTTCGTTGATTTGTAAACTCGTAATAAAGCGTTTTTGGGTACAGATAATTCTTATTTTGCAGCGGAGAAATATAAAATAGAATAATGTGATGTCAGAGCTTTTTCTTGGCTACATAATCAGGTGACATGAAATATTTGGTTTAGAAGATAAATTAACTCATAAAGGAATTTATGAAAAACAGACAGTTGACAATTGACCTCCAACTTGTCAACTTTCTCTTGGTCTGCAGAACCTCCATTCTCCACCTACCCTCCACAAAACCATCCAAAATCTCTCATTTCAATCATATTTTCTGTTTTTTCTCAATTGGGTATAGGAAAAATGGAAAATTTGGATGAATCAAACCCCCTTTTACCAAATCAAGAAACCCAAAATTTTGATGAAAAAAGTGAAAACAAGGCATTAACCAATGAAAAAAGCTTGAAAAATGAAGCTTCTGAGGCAGTTTCAATGGGGTGGACAGCTGAGGGGTTGCCTATGCCTATGGGGCCCACAAGGAATACCATGATGATGATGATGAGGTCTAATTGGGATACAGGACTTTGTGCTTGTCTTGGAAGGACTGATGAATTCTTTAGCAGTGATCTTGAAGTTTGTATGTTTTTTTTTGTTCTATTTAGTTAAAAAGTTGATGTCTTTTTGAATTATTATCATGAAAGATTAATATTTTGTGCCATGATTGATAAGTTATTGATGTGGTTATTTGATCATGAAGTTTGTATGTTTTTTTTGTTCAATTTAGTTAAAATGTTAATGTCTTTCGAGTTATTAGCATGAAAGATTAATATTTTGTGCCATAATTGATAAGTTATTGAGGTGGTAATTTATTTCAAAGTTTGATCTTGAAGTTTGTATGTTTTTTTGGTTCAATTTAGTTAAAAAGTTAATGTCGTTTTGAATTGTTAGCATGAAAGATTAACATAAGGTGCCATGATTGATAATATATTGATGTGGTTCTTTGATCATGAAGTTTGTATGTTTCTTTTGTTCAATTTAGTTAAAAAGTTAATGTCCTTTTGAATTGTTAGTATGAAAGATTAACATTTGGTGCCATGATTGATAAGATATTGAGGTGGTTGTTGATTTCAAAGCTTGATAGTTTGTATGTTGATCTGGTCTGTTTATTTCAAAAGTCAATGTCTTCTTGAATGATCTAGCTTGAAAATTTTATATGTGGTGCCATGATTGATAATATATTGATTTCAATGTTTAATTGATTGAAATAGTCTTTCCATCTCAAAAGAATTGTCTTAGTTTTGACTTGTGATGGTTGACTTTTAGTTATTTTTGTATTTGTTCTATACTATATCAAAGATTATATTTTTAACCTTATTTTACTATTAACATTATAAATTTATAATTTTGTATCAAATCAAAGTTGTCGGTGACATTCAAGGTTGCAAAGTTTGTTTATTTTGATCATTGCAAAATCAAACTGTGCTATCTTTTTGTAGTTTTCTTACTGTAATTAGTTCACCATCCTCGGTGTTGAAGCGTTCAACGTTTAAATGTGATAATCATTTGGTTTTGTTTGCAGGTTTGCTGGGATCTATTGCTCCTTGTGTTCTTTATGGATCCAATGCCGAAAGGCTTGGATCTAGTCCAGGGTCTTTTGTAAATCACTGTATGCCTTATACTGGTCTTTTTTTGATTGGGAATTCATGTTTTGGAGCGAATTGCCTGGCTCCTTTGCTTTCATACCGCAACCGTACAGCTCTGCGCCGGAAGTTTAACCTAGAGGTTGGTGTTATCTTCTTTAGACATCCTCGCTCTTTTTGCTGGATTAGCTTACTAGTCAAATTCATTAGGCATATAAACAAAAGAATCATCTGTGGACGAGGAACCTAACATATTGCATAAGTGATTATTATATCACATTCCTTGTGTAATTAACTTCCGTTAAAAACTTCGATGTTTTACACCTGAATATGTTGCACAGGTTAGGACTTTTCTATGCATAGAATTCATTCAACTTCAATTTATGCTTTATGGGACTTTTGTATTTAACAGGGTAGCTGTGAGGAAATGATCAAATCATGTGGGTGCTATGGAACCCTTTTGGAAAACGAGGCCCATCTCGAGCAGTGCGAGTCAGTTTGTGACCTCGCAACCCATGTCTTTTGCCACCCATGTGCCCTTTGCCAGGAAGGACGTGAAATACGCCGTAGGCTTCCTCATCCAGGGTTCAGTGCTCAACCTGTCTTGGTTATGATTCCTCCTACAGAGCAAACAATGGGTCGTTAACAATAGCTAGCGCCTAGCAGTCACTTAAATCTCTCATTGGTATCTTTACGTTGATATCCTGTATGAACATGAAAAAGATCCGTTTGCTTGTAATACACTGGTAATCATTTGTTATTGCTTTCCTGAATAAAAGAATGGAGAATATCCTGAACTCCAAGTAATAATTTGTGAATTTTTTAGTTTGTTGCCTTATGGTCGTGATGATCATTGTTCTGTAAATTGAACCAGTAATATATATTGTTCGATTTGTAGTATATGTGTGCCTGTAATAAGATTTAATACACATTGGTCTGAGAATTCTTCTGCATGTGTTACCCACAGTTAAATTTGTCTCTAAAAACAATACTCCCTCGTTCAAAATTAAAAAGGTCAATTATCAAAATTCTTAACTCCACAATCCTTTTGGGATAAAGGGAGTATCTTAGTTGCCCCACTCCCTATTATGATTATGTGGGCAAATGTGGGATGGTCGATGCTGATAGTTTATGAGCCATCAGTATAGGTTAATTGCAAATCATTCTGCTTAAAATCTGTAGGTTGGGATGTGAGCTTAGCATCCCCTCCGGAGCGCAGTGAGGGGAGGGTGGTTAAACGTAATCAATCTGGACACAATTTGTACCCTTCAGATGAGAGCTTATTGGCTAAAAGAACAAATTGTTCATTCACTAAAAGATCATACAACAAAAGTAACAGTTCAGCTAGAGGTAACAAAAAGTTCTAATTTAACTAAGAGAAAAGTTTCCTTGTTGAGTTTCTCATAAACTAGATTGCAAAACACAGGCAACTTAATGGCAGAAACATCTACCGGCAAGAACAAATTACTGGTCATCTCCAAACAGTAAACGGTAAATTAGGGCACGGCAACGTTGTGAATGTATCTGAACATCTATTCTCCTGGAGCTGCAACGCCTTGCTTCAGTCTTTCCTTCTTCATCTTCTTTTTGGAGATCGGCTTCTTTTTCTTCGGAGGAAGGGTTTTTTGTGCATAAACGTAGAGCACATAATTGCCAATAAGGAATGTTAATACCAGCCCACCAATAACAAGTAAGACAATCAACCCAGGATTGAATCCTTTGTCTTCAACATTGTTGCCAACATTTTTCTGTATATCAAAAGGAATTTGAAGATTAGATATGATTGGCATATGACGAATAAAGAAGACAAAGAGGGAGAATTAGCAATACCAAAGAACATATATAATTGCATGTTTCATTTAATAATTAGCATCTGTAGTCTATAGTAGTAACAGAAACCATCATGCTTCTTCAGGAAAGAAGTTATGTTGGCTATGTAAGTAACTACACATAATATTTTATGTTACGCCATAGCTGGCACTCAATTCTTGATCAAAGCAGCATAGCCACTGTATAGTTCCTTAATTAAAGCAAGTAAGCAACATAGTCACAGCATGTTAATATCTTTACTTCACAATAGATAATGTGTGCTCATTTAGGTATCCATCGACTATGTTCAACTTTTTCTCAGAGGAAAAACTAAAATGCTGGAGGGGGCACAATCCTCAAGTGTTTTGGACCTGCCAATAAGCGTTTGTTTTAGCACCTTTGGAACAGTAAACACATAAAGAGGTCACCACCTTTAAATCAAATTGCAGTTTGCTTCAAACATTATCATCTGATGTCAAAACCTATATATATCATGATCCTCCATTTTCCACTAGTTATCATGGTCCATTGGTCCTAACAAACAGGATACCTTAATACAACGGCGAAAGAGGGCCCCCAAGTCTGGATCCTCTGGCACACTCCATCAATATCGTGGCACGTGTTTTGTTTTTATATTAACTTTTAAAAACAACCACGACTCACGTCACAATATCAACATAGTCTAACTTAGATTGTCACACAAAGCGTAACCAACGATCTATTCCTCTACTTATATATGTCCCCCAAAATTTTGATGGTTCATTTGATTAATTTCTTAATTTCACACTACACCAGGGAGTGGGACTAAAAGCACACCCAAACAGTATTAAAATTTGTGAAAATGACTATTTTGCCCCTAATGGAACTTACTCAATTACTACAGTTACAAATAGGAGGGCTAAAATAGTAATTTCACACTTAATTTGTACACTGTTTGGGATGTGCTTATCTACACGAGGAAGTCCATTGATACAAATCATTCCGATATATTTCAAGCAACAATTAATATACATTCATATAAACCAAATACATAACTACAACTTACAAATGAGTGAATATAATAACACCCCACATATTATTATATTAAATTAACATAAAGTTGAGATCTTTGATACTTAATCACCCAAACAAACATTTAAAATCAAGAAATAATAACAGATCTGTTAACATCAAAAACAAAAATAAACCAATTAATTTCAACATTTAGGAGGAAGAGGGGGAGGGAGATGGTACCGTGCCATCACGATCCATTGAAGGAGGAAAAAGAAGACTTTTGGTCAAATTCTTCAAGATTCTGAGAGAAGAGGTTGAAATATAACAGGCAACAGTAATTTCATTGCTCCTGTTTTTAATATTAATTCACTACACTTTCTTTTAACTATGGAAATTATTTTAAATAGGTAACTAAATATTTCAATTTTTGACAACTAACTTTTGAAAAAAACTCTTTATGGCGCTAGCTACATACTTTAATAGGTAAATTTAAAAGGATTAGCTTGAGGAAAATATATATAATGCAACTTTTATATTATTTTTAAAATAACAAATATTTAGTTGAACCGATTTTTAATAAATAATTTTTATTAATTCAATTAAAAATAACACGTCATTTTCAACTTGTGATAGTCATTAATCATTTCATTTGATAAAGTATTCAATACAAATGTATCTACAAATATATATGCTACTACTTTATGAGAAAGATTCGTCGACCAGAGTCCGCCCCACTCCACCTAAATATTTTCATTTCTCTGGGGGCCTGGTAACCATAATAATCTCCCCCAATAATCTCCGTTGTAAATCAAGATCATCCATAAATGGAAGATGAGTCTGACCCTTCATAGTACCCCCAATAAATCTTTCCATTCATCACACCATTTTCTCATCTCATCACTTGAAAGATCACCCATTTTGTATATTTTTTCCCAAAACAATACTCCTGATAGAATAAATTCAAGCTCCATCAAGTGACATAATACAGAAGTACTATATATTCTCAGTACCATTACAGCATACGGACGGTTGGTTTGGAAGGGTAGGGGTAGGGATGGGAGTGGGGTAGGAGTGATTGAAGATGATGTAATTTTAATTCAATTAATTAAAATTGATTATTAAAAATTGATCATGTTGTGTTACAAAATGATATAAATTGTAATATATATATATATATATTTGTGTTTTACCCTTAGATTTTACAGTGTTCAAATTTTTAAAAAAAAAATTAAAAATTCGGTGTTAAAGTAGTTTGAAATGTTCGATTCTGCGCATTTTAAATGATTTATGCAATTGCCGTTTAATTGTCATTGTAGATTTTATCTTTTATTTCGAAATAGTTGTCGTTTTGATGTAATAAGTTGTGACTTTTACGTTTCAGCATCTGATTATCTTGTCTTTTCATCATCAACAAACTAATTATATTACCGAATAAACTAAAATGCTCACTCGGGAATCCAAAACCTATGACTTTTCACGTATCGAGGTAAATCTTTGTGCTGATTCTTTCTTTAATTATATTATTTAAAAATTAAAAATTAATATTATAGAAAAAATATTTTAAAAGGCGAATTCAATTATATAAATTTATATTTTTAAAACGATGAATTATTAATAATTGATGGTTAAAGTTAAATTTGAAAAAAGTTTGAAAGCGGATGCGATTAACATATAATATCATTTAAATTAATCAAAAATATTTTTTTTTCAAGTTGTTGTGATAAATTTATTACGAGAATGATATTTTAGCAATTGATAAGGAGAAGTAGTATGTCGAGATTTTGTAATTGAGGTCCAGTTGAAGGAGAATTACAAGATATGATTGATAAGTCAATATCAGATTCTTTTTATATATAAAGAATTGAAATCAAATTCGAAGACAAACAGCGTTTAAATGCGTCAAAGTTAATGCGAGGTAAAATCTTTTTACACATTTATATTGATGATAAAATATTGTTAAATTTAAAATATCAGCTCCACTGTACTTTGTTAATTCTATCTCATTAAACAAAACAAGCCCGAAGGCGTAAGCTTCCTTTTTTTACTCTTCAATCCACCAACTTTCTCCTTTTCGCCGCAGCTAGTGTTTGGCAAGTGACAATCGTTGGTTTATTCTCTCTTGCAACTTCTCTTTACTCTTATCCCTTTCATTGTCCAAAAATATAAACAATCGATAATTCCAAATGCGATGCCAACCTTCTCAACCTTATGATCATACACACCTTTTGAGGTTGTGATCACGATGATAAATTTATAAATATCTTGGCATACCTTGATACGTGTCCTATTTCCACTCGCTTATCACGTATATGACTTAACCTCTTTAAATGAATTTTTTATTTAGGATTTTTTTGTTCAAAAGTTGTTCAATTTTAGTTTTGCAACAATATTTAATGTAGATATATTGAAATATGTTTTTTGTTTAGATATTTTAATCAAATTTTGTTAAAGTATGATGGGTTTTTAAATGCATTTAAGCAGACACGTGAATTAGAGAAGAATTACGGGTTATGTTTATTTTAATCCGTTTTGGTTTGATTGTTGTTTGATTTGCTTTAGATTGGTTTGATAGTTGTTATTTAAGTTTTCATCTTTTTTTGCACTGTTATTTTTCATTTGCTTAATTCTTTCATGGTAGTCTGGAAATAGCCATGTGGTGAGGTTTAGGTTGTATTGTGATGTTTATCAAATGATAAGGTTTATTAGGTTTTATGCGAGGTGTGTCGGGGATAGAGTGCGTCTTTGAAGGTGTTTGATGAAATGTTGGTATGTTGTTTGTGAAGGCTCTTTAATGATTGTTTAGTCTTTAAGGTAGGAAACTTGATTTAGTAACTTGTTACTTTAAACACATATTTGATTAGATATCTGACTAAGACTACCATGACATTGTTTCAAAATTTTTAAAGGGAACACATCTAGGTGAAAATTTGAGCCAACTAACACAAATTGACCGTCAATTGAATGTTACTCCATATTAAAAATATCTAGGCGCGAGCGTACTTTCACGATCTTGGCAAAATAATATTTAAATCAACAACTTTGACACCGTAAGCCTTTGGAGTGATTATGCATTAATGAATTAGAACTCTGACTTGATAAATCAATCTAGAGATTTATCCTGCTTAAGGTTTAAAGATAGTACGATATGTATGTCATCTTTTGGTATGCTAGGTAATTACGACATGTAGGCTGTTTGGTGGTCACGTGAAAATACTGCATATGAATTATGACGCGCTAAATACATTGCCTTAAGTTTCCCAGTGTTGATATATTGTCTTCAACTATGAGGCAATATTAAGACTCGAACTTCGACTAGATCTACATATCAAATGTTAATTGCAATGGCTAACATTAGGGAATATAATTACATATGGATGCTTTTTAGTTTGGAATTTGTAGATGTCTTTATAACTACTAGTCACATTTGTAGAAAAAGTAAAAATCTTGTTATGCTGAGATGGATCATTCGGAGGGCTGCTACCCTCATCTACTATTTTGGCCTAAATGACCATCAGTCTAATCCCCTGAGCCTTTCCCTCAAGTATTCGCTTTTTTCGTTCAAAAATATTATTCAATAATTTACATGAATAACCTAATTAACCAATCCATTTCATGCGGGTTGGTTGTACTTGGAGGTTCTTTACTAAGGGATGTTCTTATCCGAGAAAGGTGCGATTATGATTTACTATTCCACAATAGACCTACTTACCGTTACTATAGTTTATGAATTTATGTTACACTAATAGTTGTGGTCTAATGGTTTTCTTCTTACATCCATGAAAGCAAAAGCTATACATGAGTAGTATTTATAAATGATAGACCTGATAATACGTATGTATGTATATATATAAGAATCTATATATTTCATTTATCTGTGGTTTACGTTTTGCTTTGGATGTGACCATGGGAGTATTCTTGTCCTGATGAAGATCGAATTTAGGATATGATTTAGTTTCCTGTTCTGATATGTGTTATGATCTTAGCTTGATTCCGCTTTATCCTGATTGATTGCCTACGTTGGTGGTACTCTCTTCACAGTGTTTGACATTGATTGAGATTGAATTAGTGGCGGTTCAGTTCCTCTTTTGTATACCTTTTCGAACCTTGATTATTAATACTCATTGGAATGGGAGATATATAGTCGATGTAATTTAGACGATAGAGTGTTTCATATATAGCTTTTTATTGAAATGCTCGAGTTTTTAACTTAAGCTTAATTCAGAAAAGATTGGACTTGAAGATTCTCTATCTATTTTATGTTTACTTACAAGTTGTAGGGAAAATTTGTAGTTGAACTCCTTATTGTATGATACATCAATTGTATTATTTTTCACTTCCTTAATTTATCTCTAGCGGTTCGGTGCATTAATAATCTGAGTTTATTAATATTTATTAATTTCCATATGTACCCAATTTCAATATAAAAATGGTACACGTTATTAAAATATATTATTCTAAGATGGTATAATTAAACAAATTCAAAAAAAATGTCCCAAAATTATTTTATGCACTTAATTTGAATGTGTACCAAAATTCGTTGAACAAATTGGTATAGATACCTAAAATTTAAAAATAAACTTATATAATTGACATTAATGGGGTTTTTTTTAGAAGAAATGAGTCGTATTACTAAATGTACCATATGAAAAATATATCATAAAATGGTATAATTTGTAATTTTATCATTAATAAACAAAAAAGCATGTGATAGTTTTTTCTTTCTTTCTTTCTATGGTCAATTGAATAGTTACAATTAAATTCTTCAAAATGGATTGTTTGAGAGGATATCTTTGTAGGAGTATACAGATAAAACACCCTTGTAAATAATAGCAGCTTCTTTAATTGTTGAAAATACTGAAGATATCTGATAAAAACATCCTTGTAAAGCTATGATTGACACCGATGCGATCTTCTTTAAATGCTTTAATTGTTGAAAATATCTTTTTATATTTGCTACGCGTTCTGAGTTAATTAAAATTAAGTGAACATATTTGTAGGCCGGGCCATGACAACTAGTTCAACATATATGAATTGAATACATAGTCATTTGATCCAATGTAATTGGATCAGACACTCGATTTAAATGTCATGAATCATGAACCCTTCCAGAAAAATATGTTTCCGAACATAATAAATTTCCCAAAAACAGTACCCTCTTCCATTCCATACTTTATATTTTGATTTATGTCAATTATACTAATCAACTTTACAATTTTTCATGCATCCCTCCATGGGAAAAATGAACTTTGAAGACTACCTCACATGTTCAGAATAATTTATTTTGAATTTGAATGACATACCTCCTAAAAAATTGTGTTTAGGTGACGGATTAATCTCTCAATTACATTAGAACGAACAACGTAAAGAAACCTATTCCGTATATTATTACTGATAATGAACCGTATCTATATATTTAGTTCCAGTAATTTCTGGATTTACATATTTACAAATTTAAATAATAAAATTACAGCATCTCTAGATAGCATCAATTATTTTTCATTTTTTCATCAAGAGCACAAGATTTGCAAATGGGACAAAGGTTCTTCACTGCCAACCATTTACGAATACATTGTACATGAAACTCATGCCCACATAGCTTTAAGCTCCCAACATCATCCATTTTCTTGTATTCTTCCTGCAAAATTAAGAAAGACTTATCTAATCGTATGAATATTTTGATAAAGACACGACGTTAGATGAACGAGCTGTTACTTCAAAAGTGAGTTAATTATTTTTTCGAAAATACTTGTTTGTATTGAATTGAGGGTGTATAATAAACAACTACGTCGAAAATACTATACTAATACCGAGGTGGAGATTTTCTTACTAGACAGATTACACATTTTCCCTCTTCTTGAGGTTGGTTTGATGAACATGATGTCGACTCTGTTAAACATTTGGAAATCATGTCGTCAGACACTCCAGTGTTCACAGTTCCAATCCTCTCTTCAAGCGCAAGAAGTTCCTGCAAAACGAGAACTCGTTAAAGATCAATGGATCTTCTCAACAGAACCCAAATATGTTTATCTCAACTGATCTTGAATTACCTCGTAGGACATGTTGTCAATGTCGAGCCTCATGTCCCTATGTTGATCAAAGAGAGTTCTGGATCCATAAAAGGCAGAACGATCTATAATTACAAGCCCCTGGAAGAGCCAAATGTTTGTTATATTTAAATTAAAATGCGATTAAGATAAAGCTGGAGGTAAAAAATCAGTATGGTTACACACAATGCACATAAAATGTACAATCAGAAAACAATAGTGGAAGATCAAATACTATACAGAACAACCAATGATGACAAGAAAACATCCACACAGGCCAATCTGAAAAAAAAAAGTGCATGACGAATCCAGTGAGTGCATGCTATCTACTTAACTAGTCTCAAGGTTAGGAACTCCAAACAAGACAAAGGGGGAGACAAACCTCGGGATTGAGATGATTACGGATAACCATGTCATCGGGAAGAGCTCTATGTCTGTCAACACTTGCTCTAGGACGCCCCCTGTCACGATGTACTGAAGTCGGATGTGACCTAGAGTGTCGACCAGAATATCCATGAGAAACCACTGGAAAACCTTCATTTGGTGCAACCACAGTTCCAGGATGTACGTTGCTTGATGAAGCCCTCATACCTGGGGCATATCTTTGATGATAACTGCTTCGGATTCCTCTGACTGACTGGCTTGGGTTAACTTGAACACTTTGGGGAACAGGGTTCTGGTGAAAGCTATAGTCACCATGATACCGCCCAATCTCCATAGCAGCACTATGATTACTGTTTTCCGCAATAATGTGGTTCTCCGGACCAAAGACTCCGGGATCTACAAGGAGGTTGATACAGCTCTCTCAGAAGTATTACTAAAGCAAAGGAGTACAGCGACCAAAAACACAATAGAGACTTACCAGACACAAAAGGCCTACCATGAGTAGGATTGACAAGGCCATGGTTCCGTTCCATTGTGAACATATTAGGAGCTTGACCCCATACATTTGACATGTTAGTGCGATTAATGGGTACACTAACCATAGAATTATGTGCAGGATTAGGGGAGAAATGTGTCCTTGCCGAGTTACTTTCCAAATCAAATGAAATTCTGCTTCTGACGTTTCTAGGAGTATCCTCACTATGAAAGGTGACACCATGACCACCATAACCGGAAGAGAAATCCCAAGAGGGTTGGTGTGCGTCTGCAACTTGTTTTTCCTGCCTTGAGTGAGTAGACATGGATACACTAGATGAACTCCCACTATCACCATATCTGCTTGTACTGCCTCTCTGGCAAACGCCAGAGAACCCCTGGCGCTTCCGCTTGTACGATCCCCTTCCGCTGCCAGGAAAATCCATAACCGCTCCATCAGTTCTTCCATGGAATGTTTGTCCCCCATGAATGGATGAAGAGGAAGAGCAAGCATAATTCTCTTGTGCCAAGTTATGACTTCCAGAGGTGGATGTATGCAAGAATGGGTCATAAGTGGGCCGAGGAGGCTGAGGCGGGTGCTGAAGTCGAAGTTGAGGTTGATATTGTGGGTATTCACTAGTTCGAACACCAGATAGGATTCCACCAGAGTTTGGAGGATGATTCAACTGTAGTGCTAGGTTTCTGCCATCAATCGCTGTATTTTGTGGAGGATGAACAAAACTACTGCCTTCAGAAGCTGTGACACAAAAAAAAGAAAAACAATCAACTCTATTAATGTCATATTTTAAATAAACTTGCCTAGCTTTGTTTACAAAACAATTTAGTATTCACTTAGAAGCCTAGGGGACCAAAATCAAGAGTTTAACACGCCAATTTTTGTAGTACTTGATCCCAACAAAATACGATAAATTTAACCACGTTACTCAATTGCAGGGAGACTTTTAGAAAGCACGGACCCAAAAGATGGAATTCCTAATAAATTAACCACAAAAAATAGGTGAAACTGGATCCTTGAGGAAGAGGAGGGGGTGGGGGGGGTGTAGCTGGCAAACTAAGAGTAGATTATAAAGACCAGGTGATTCAGTCTTACAAAAATGAACATATTCATGCTCTGATTGATTCCGCTCCTCATCATTATCTGTCTCCAGAATCTGAGATGGATTAAACAATTGTCTATGCCCCATAGGCGCACAACTGATGGCAAATAGTCCACAAAATTAAGATCTGCAAATTGAGAACAGAAATAGCTTATCAGCAAATAATCCTTACTAGAATTTATACTACTTCATAAGCTGAGGATAGACTATATACAGAAATGGTGATATACATATCAATCCAACTCTGCATAAAACAACTTGACTCTCAATTTTTTATCTTTTTACTTTAAAATTCACAGACCTTATAAATCATACTAAGAATATTGAAAGGATGGTAACGAAGTAGTCAATCATCGTGTTAACATAGCTGGCTAATGAATGTGGGTACTAAAGTGGTTTTAACATCGATATATAGTTAAGCCGATTCCTTGCTTGCAGAGTATGTTAACAAACAATGATCCACTTCTATCTAATTTGATACAGAATACATATTCCTTATCACTCACATGTTTCAGCAAATCAAGTGAAAAAAGGGCAAATATTTACTGAACATGCTCAGAATATTAGCTCTTTATTCTGATATTTCAAAAATCATACCAGAAGGAACAGTTGTGCACTAATATGTGGTCAGACATAATGTCAATAAATTACAATATTTATAGTATATTACAGACACAAGATCATCATTTGTCCTAACAAAGAAACTAGGGGTTTAGTTTCTCGCTTTGAGCTCGTAAGCATCATGTATAGATATCTTTTTCATGGGCTATCATCGTTGACGCCCGGGAATAAGTGTTTTTTAGATTCTTAGATAGCTATGGGAATTCATATGGAAATAAATCTCCATCAAGTTCTCAATGCTGTGATGAAGGCAAGGACGAATCCTACATATACAAAATACAGGATCCATAAGCATCAAACCATTAATTTTCTTACATCTGAAAAAAAGATCAACCAACTCCTATATTGGGTTCAAGTCATTTTATAACTGAGGCACAAGCACAACCGTCATAATTATTATTAAAAAAAAAACCATGTATCGGGCTCTAACGTTCTTGAAATTTCTGATGCTCTGAACCCGAAACTCAAGGGTGCCAAAAGGAACATATTTCCAACAATTAAATGGAGAGATCATCGAGAAACTTAAACAGCTGCTCAAGATTAAAGTCTTCTCAGGTGTATATGGCATCCTCATGGGGCACCCAGAATGCCTCTCTCCATTAGCTGTCTCATAGTCATAATGTGCTGCACTCCAGAAATAGTCCTCCTACTTTTGGCCTCAGAAATGAGATTGGGGTGAAAATTTGGGTAACTATGAACGAGGTAAAATGAAACTATTTCCTCGAGTGCTGAGGAGCCACATGCACCCTCAAACTATTTCCTTGAGTGGTAAGGTGCCACATGCCCCCCTCTTATCTGAAGTCCTTTCAGGGAATGACACACAAGCCACCATCCTTATAGAACAGAAGTCATCCAATGTAATGAGAGTGTCACATATAAATTATTAGAATAGCTTAGCTGGTAAAGCATAGGACTGACCATTCTCCAATAAACCATTATAAATCTGGTTCTTCATTGATTTGCCTGAGCTCCTAGTCTCCTACCAAGTTTTGAGAAAAAATGCCTCCAACCAACCAAATGTCATTGGATCTCCCATATGGCATCAATATGTTAGTGCCAACTAAAGTGTAAAGACTGGAACTGCAAGCAACAATGACTTATTTTCTATAGTGATTAAACAAGGAGATTCAAAGGAAGTTTTCTTATAGCTTATGGATACTCAGTGATCAGGGTTTTCTTAGAGTCACTCTTCCAGGTTCCAACTCAAAGGCTGGAAAAAGGAACTGTAAGTGCAGACATATAATGTCTCCTAGTCAGAACACCAGATTCCAATCTGTCCATCAGTCTTCGGTATTGATCATACATTCCTGCAACGCCAAGTCCCCAGCTGTGATTCAGATTCTGCAGATTAGTGAAGGCAACTAGCTTTACCAATTCTATAGCCCCCCGGGCCTATTGATTTAACTGTAGACAGGACAAACTCACAGCCTATAACTGTCTGGCGGATATGGAAAGGATGACCAAGGAGACACATGAACTGAGGAACCTAACGTTGTTGAAAACCATCAAAACTACAAACAAGATGACAAAGATCAAGGGTGGTAAATTTTGGAGAACAAGTTAGGGCAGTGAGGACTTCTCAAGTGATGAAAATAAAGCTCTAGGTAACTCACCTGCATATGTAAGCACATCTTCTAGGAGGAGCCTTCATGTTATCTCATATCATTAATAGTCAAGAAGTAGGGATGAACTCGTAGAATCCTAAATATGGACGATTAGGGCCTTAGGAATATTCCTAAAATTCTACAAAACCCGGTCGCCTTTACATGCCAGCAGCATCTCAGCCTGCAGAGTGAATATTATCTAAATCTAGTTCCATGATAATCAATTTACCAGTCCCACAGTTTAAAACTTGAATCGACTTAGAAAAAATAACATTTCAGGCACGATACAAATCGCCTTGTCCTATTAAATTTATATATGTATAAAGTTTCAACCTTTAACCTTAATCTTTATCCCACCCTGCTAATGAATACCCACTGATCATAACACAATAACCAAACATCACATTGATAACAATTGAAGTACTTAGCACAGAAACTTATTATTGAGGCCCCTTAAGTTATCAGTTACAATTCTCAGGATCATTGGAGAGATTATATCATTTTAAAAAAGTGTGAAACGGCCCCTGGACCCCTCGAGTTCCATGCCCTGGGATACCACGGAGGAACATTTAAAGAACCCATTAGATATCAACATATCAGCACAATAAGTTACAAACAAATCCCACTTCAGTTAAACCTTTACTTAATCTGGTATCTAATTGCAAATTAACCTCCATTCTATTGATGATCTTCAAACAAACATAATGTTAAGCACAAAAAACAAAGACACCCCACAAAAATACATCAAAGAAACATACACAAAACAAATAAAAAATCCCAAAAAGGGGTTAAAACAAAAGTGGAAAATGCCCAATTTGAAACAATTATAATAGTACCATCAACTCATACAACAATATAATAAAAACAATGATCTGATGATGAATTTCATGTAAAGTTTGAGTCTTTAACAACAATTCTGACAATAAACTATGATCAACAAAGCATTTGAGATTTTTGGAGCAAAAAAACGAACCTTTTTTATGTTGGGTTGATTGGATTCAAAAATCAAAGCAATGGGTATGATAAAAATGATCTGATGATGAATTTCTTGTAAAGTTTGAGTCTTTAATAACAATTCTGAAAATAAATAAAAACTATGATCAACAAAACATTTTACATGTATATTTTTTTTTATATAAATCGATTGATATTTATTCGTAAACTATAAAATTATAAATAAAAAAAACCAACCTTTTTTTATGGTTGATCGGATTGAAAACTGTGATTGAAAGATGAAAGCAATGAGTTGCTTATATATAGAAAAAATGAGATAAAGATAGTCCCACACACAAAGAGAATTGGGAGATAAAAAGAAGCATATAAAGACTTTTTGATCATATAATAAGATGGAAATGTCAAATGTGACATAAATTATATAGGCTATAGTGTCTGGATTAAATGCCTTTATAAGTTAGCAGTAAAAAAAATAGAGGATATCGAATAACCTAGTGGTTAGGAGGTCTTCCGGTAACTTAGAGGTCCTGTGTTCGATTCTCATTATAAGGGACGGTATAATTATATTATGATAATTATAATTGTATTGTAATGATTTTTTAAATATAAAGATTTTCTTTTATAACATAATGTCGATTATTCATGAGTCATTATTAATACATAATTGTTATGTATTGTATTTCATAAATTTTGTTTGAATTATATGACCTCATAACTCAACTCATGTGTATTGTGAAATTGTTGGCTCAAACTTGTAAAATGCTTCCCAAAATTCTTAAAGAAAGAAAAAAGAAGTATTTGATTATCTGTAGGGCAGGGGGCAAATCTAGGAACGGATGTATAATGTTATTAGATTTTATGTACTTCATACATAAAATAATAATATAAAAACTAGATTTAAAATTTCTTGTTTGTGTTTGTTTTATGCAGGATGATAAATTAGAACGAGTCAAATAATACCGAACTTCATTAGGGTTGGACTCGGCAAAAATTCATTGGAGTCGAATCAATCCTTCTACTCAAATTCAATCAAACTATAAAGGAGATTCAAACTCGACTCAAACAACATCGAATCGACCTTTTCCAATTCCAACTACCTGACAGCTCTACACAGGACATTCCTTTGACGAAAACCCCACACAACCACAATTCCTCCTTCAGACGACAACAAACGTTGAAGAACAATGACAGTGATCGATCTACTGACACGTGTCGATGCGATATGTCAGAAGTACGACAAATATGACGTGGCAAAACAGAAGGACTCCAATATCTCAGGCGATGATGCTTTTGCTCGACTTTATGCATCAGTTGAATCTGATATTCAAGCTGCTCTTGAGGTACAAATCATCATTTTTTCATTTATTATTAATTCTTTTAATTGAAAAAAACGTGATTTTTAATGTATTTTTTGGGTTTATATTGTTTTTGTAAACCACTTTATGAAGGGTTTTAATTGAAAAAATGTGATTTTTTTAATGTGTTTTTGGGTTTATATTGTTTTTGTAGTTTATTAAGGAATTTAATTGAAAAAAATGTGATTTGGTTTTGGATTTGGATTGGTTGGGTAAATCCTGTTTATGTAGTTTATTAAGGTTTTTTATTTTAAAAAATATGATTTTTATTTGGGCTTGGATTTGTATTGTTTTTGTAAACCTTGTTGATCTACTTTATTAGGTTTTTTATTTCAGAAAAATCTGGTTTTGAATTAGTTTCAAAACATCCTTTTAATTGTAAAATCTCATTTTGAAGAGGGTTTATTTCAAAATTTGATTTTGAAGTAATTTACAAGTACCCTTTTAGTTTAAAGATCTCATTTTTTGAAGAGGGTTAATTTCAAAATCTGATTTTGAAGTGATTTACAAGTACCCTTTTAGTTTAAAGATCTCATTTTTTAAGATGGTTAATTTCAAAATATGATTTTGATTTGATTTGATTTCGGATATATATTGTTGAATTCTTAGAAAGCGGAATCCGGAGCTAGTGAGAAGAGTAGGGCATCTGCTGTAGCGATCAATGCTGAGATCCGTAGAACGAAAGCGAGATTGCTTGAAGAGGTTCCCAAGTTGCAGAGATTGGCTGTTAAGAAGGTGTTTTCTCATTTTTCCGAACACCCGTTTAGCTTAATTTTACTTGTTTTACTATATTTGTTTGATTGTTAATTAATTTTTTACCGTTGGCGGAGTAATATATGTTATAGTAATGGCGAAAAGGAGAAATTATTCTACCTGCTCACTATTTATAGTAATGCTATGGTGTTCTAATACAAGAAACATTAAGCTTGAGGGTAACCGTTTAGCATTGGATGATTATTCTGTCATGTCAGGCAGGTCTCATCTTTCTTTCATTCGTTTCTTTTTTATTTATTTATTTGTAAAGAGACCCCACCTCGTTTTATTGGTAACCGTTGAAGCCAGGATCTGAGTCCAAGAAAGACATCAGTTCCTTCTGTTTCTATTATCTGTCTAGTATTTACCTGTCTTATTTTGTTTCTACATTTACTCTGCTTAGGTTAAAGGGATTTCATCTGAGGAATTCGCTGCCCGGAATGATTTGGTCCTTGCACTGCCTGATAGAATTCAAGCTATACCAGATGGTGCTCCAGCTCCGCCAAAACCATCTGTAGGCTGGGGATCTTCAGCCCCTCGTTCAGAAATTAAATTTGATTCAGGTGAGCAGCAGGCTTTGTAAGTCAAATCTGTTGATTGAGCCTACTTTTCTCTAAATAGTAGTATCATATTTATTTGATGTTAAATCTATTGTCAGATTTGTGGTTCTCTAATGCATTTTCTGGTCAACTTCAGATGGAAAATTTGATAATGAATATTTTCAACCAACCGAAGAATCAAGTCAATTCAGGCAGGAATATGAAATGAGGAAAATGAGACAGGTATGTGAATATGTGATATCTGGGAATTATCTATTTACTTTATATTGGTGAATTGCGTATTTCTTTGTTCCAAAAATAAAAATAAAGTAAAATACTTGTTTCTTTTTGTTGTTCTGTATCCTTCTCGATTATATGTTCATGGACTGCTTAAAATACAGGACCAAGGTCTGGATGTCATAGCAGAAGGTTTGGATACACTGAAAAACATGGCCAGTGATATGAACGAGGTTTGCTTCTCCCACTCTTGCTTTGTCCTCTACTTTGTATTCGATTGAGATTGGGGTTGGATGTTTTGTGGATGTGCAGGAAATGGATAGACAAGTGCCATTAATGGATGAGATCGACACTAAGGTTAGATATTTTTTATGGTCATGGTTTTGGAACCATCTGACACCAAACGTCTAATGATTGCTTAACTGATCCTCACAGGTAGACAAAGCCACATCCGACCTCAAGAATACTAATGTCAGGCTCAAGCACACTGTTAATCAGGTAACTGGATCTCCAATAGTGGATATCTGAATTTTCCTCTTTTTCCGTGTTCTCTATATATTGCAGTGAATCATCTTTGTTTCTGACCTTGTTGACAGCTGAGGTCTAGTCGAAATTTCTGCATTGACATAGTTCTATTGTGTATAATACTTGGAATTGCAGCTTACTTGTACAAGTGAGTTCTCTCTTATCTAACCTTCATATATATTATCAAACTAAACTGCTTTCTATGCTCCTGGATTTGGAGCAAATTGCTAAAAGACACAATTCCATTAGTTAATCTTATAACATTGTTGCGCTGCTTCAAGCTCAAACATGTACTTTAATTAACTTTCTGTCTATTGCAGTGTACTGAAGAAGTAAAAGTGATTCAGAAGGCAATGATTTGTGCTTATTGGTCCTATGTTAATCTCTTTTTAAGCCAGTTGAATTGATGAGGATTATCGGGGTGTTTGCTTTGTAGATTTCAGTGCTTTCTTTTTCCCGCGTTTATGTTGTACTTCGATGATATTTGGGAGTTTGTTAATATTTACTCATCCGTACTGTATTATATCTATTATTTTTACCTATACGATTCTTGTTCTAGTTTGAATGCAATGGTATATGCCTATTTGCTGTTTCTGGTTGTCGAATGTATTCCACAACCAAACAAACGTCATGTATGTCCACATACAAAATTCATTCATGGTGACAGGAGAATTATAGTACTGAAATACTTGACCTCAAACGAAATTAAAGTGGAGAAAAAAGAGCAATAGCAATGATAATGTTTCTGGTTAGACAAGGAAAATGCATGTAGGTTAGGTGAAGTAGTATCCATCCATGTCTTTCTGGTGAGGACAAAGACATAGTGTGCAATCCTGGCATCAATTGCCAAATGAAACTGATTTTGTTTCAAATGTTCATTAATATTAATATGCCCAATGCCTTTAAGAAAATCTCCTAAAGGGGAGGGGGGTGGCGGATAGTATGCAGCCTTACCCTGTAATAACAACAAGGATGCTTCCGAATTGGTTCAAGAATGGATTCCAAATGCTATATACTATTTCACAATGAATAAGAAACGTAAATAGTGTAAGGAGTATAAGTGTCAAGCCGTATACTGTTTGACAACATGAAATCAATAGATTATAGAGAAGGAGAAGCTCAGTAATATTGCTTTGCGAATTCATGGCATCTAATGACAACAATGCAATTCGCACCAAATTTAGGCATGAACTGACCCCTACTCGTTACAAGTTACAACACTTGGGGTCCAGGAATGAGCTCCTAGAGAAGATAGTGGTAACACACATGAAAAAGTAAGGCTGAACAAAATAGCAAATAGATTTACAGCATATATAGCGGCTGAAACTGTCGATCATTCACCCATTCCATTGTTCTTGCTGTTGTTGTTAACCTTGATCTCCAGAAGCCGCTCGACTGGCTGTCTGCATATTGGGCACCTGTTTGTTTGAAATCTCAAAACTCTTGCACACTCACTGCACATGCACTGCATCATCAAGAAGACAAACGATGCCATCATGTGATTAACTAAATATTTCCAGTAAATTCAAATTTCTATCAACACACACGGTTGTACTAGTTATATATATAACAATAAAAACTATAGATTTCACAAATGCAAAGTATACAGGAGGGAGAGGTAAAAGAGGAAGTGACAATTTCGGATACGTGATTAGTTGAAACCATCTTGCTCCAACACTTAAGAAAATTCTCCTTCCTATATAACCAACCCCTCCTTCTCACTTATACCAAGTAAACAATTGAGAACGACCATTCCTACCATCCCTCATTAACAAAAGGACTTCCCTTCCCAGACCACCTTGAATACATGATTTAGCTTAGGCATAGACCAAATGCAACTAAGCATTCAAGGTGAAAAGAGTACCTATCCACTTCCTGATTCCTACCATAAAAACCTACTTGATGATATCAATATATTTATAATAATTACAGGGAAAGTGTTAAAAAAAATAATGAAAGGAAGCAGATAACATCTGGGATGGGGATACTAAACCAAGAAAAGGCATAATTTCAATGAAAGGCAGATAAGGAATCATGGTTTTTGGCACAACCATCTCTCTGCATAACGAGGAAGCATTTTTTGCCAATATTTTCAGTAACATACTGATCCACAATGCATATATCAGTTATGTGGCACAACATGCGAGAAAGAGAAAACAACAAAAACTAGAGAGAAAAACAGTACCATATGCCGACAAGGAAGGACAGTGGTATCTCTCGGCTCGGACAAGCATATTACACATTCTTTTCCAGGATCAGTCGAATCAAAATCATCATCTACTGAATTTCCAATCCCATATATCTCTTGCAATTCATATCTCATGCCATTCACGAATAAGATTTGCTTCACCACCTTAACGTGATGAACACCTTTCTCTTTCTCCAATACAGCTTGAGTTATCTGAGAGTTTGTCGATCCTGTCTGCTGGTTGCCATCCCCTGATGAATCATCATTGTCGAGGGATGCCTCGGCCTTAACAGCCAGAGGATACACCCCTGTGTCCCCAACCTTTACTAATTCGGCCTCCTCAAACATTGAGGGATCTATACCTGTTCCAGAGGGTTGTTTAAACTTCTGCGCTAAGCCTTTTTGAAATTGAACAATTACTGGTGGAAGTATATTTTCCTTCATAGGGGTGAGGGAACAATCTTCACCTTCTTTAGCAAAGAAAATGATGCTAATTCTGCATACACCATGAATATAGAACATCAGATAAAAAGAAATCGACTCCATGAAAATGGAAAAAAGATCACGCGAGACAACAACATTGTGAAAGCTAATATGATGCAAGAAATCAACTGACACTCCAAGCAAAGAACAAAATAAATAGTTAATTAGCATGTATAGTACATACTACAGACTCAACCACTTCAAGGAGTATCAATTATATCATGTTCAACAAATAGAACTGTCTGACCAAAAAGTATTTTGGAAACCGAAATTTCCAAGTCCCCTGTACTATACAAGCTCAACTCTCAAATTGAAAGCTATTTAATGAGAATTTAACTGACACGGCTCAAAACAACCTCAATAATTTCCTTAACTAGACAATCACAACTGATCAAACAGAAACTTTACCGAAAAAGATGATCAAGTGAAACAAATACTTTCCATATCAGATATATAGTACTCCAACATAACAATTAAGCTCACAAAGAAAGAAAAAATCATTAAAACCCAATAATACAAAAATCCAATTAAAAAAAACCATAACCGAAATTCCTACAAATTGCAAAAAGAAAACCTTTTTACAACTAGTTGTGCTCACAAAGAAACAAAAGATCCATAAAAATCAACACAAAACCTCAATTTCCAAAAGACCAAAAATTCCTGTAAATTGCCAAGAGACAATATTTTTACAACTATTCCATACAAATAAATACCTTCTACGGCGAAGATTCTCTACATGTATTGGAATTGGAATGTTCAACATAACTAACTATGACCTCCACAATACATGGGTTACAATCTTATAAAGCATGGAGTCATCGGAGGAGATAGGAAGAGGAGGTAGAGGATCTTTTCCGCCTTTTAGCAACATTTGCATCAATTGTAACAAACACTTTGCATTTCAGATATATACTGCCCAACATAACAATTAAGCTCACAAAGAAACAAAAAATCCATAAAAACCAATAACACAAAACCCCAATTTCCAAAAAACCATAACCAAAATTCCTCTAAATTGCAAAAAGACATCTTTTTTCCCAACAATTCCATACAAATAAACACCTCCCAGCAACATTTTTACAACTAGTTAAGGTCACAAATAAACAAAAAACCCATACAAACCAACATCACAAAAGCCAAATCATAAAAACCATAAACAAAATTGCTCTAAATTGCAAAAAATGCATCCTTTTTCCAACAATTCCATTCAAATAAGTACCTCCCAGAAACATTTTTACAACTAGTTATGCTCACAAATAATTAATAAACCATACAAACCAACATCACAAAAGCCAAATCATAAAAAACCATATTCAAAATTGCTATAAATTGGAGATAATGGAACAGTCTAGCGGTTGAGCTAGCACCTTCAGCTCGGGGTTCGAATCTGGAAGGGGTTGATAATTGTGTAATTTTAACTATATATATATATATATATATATATATATTGCAAAAAGTGCATCTTTTTTCCAACAATTCAATAGAAATAAATATGAAATACCTTCCAGCAACAGTTGCATCAAACATGAATTCAACAAGAAACATCCCATGATGTTCCTCATCTTCCACAATAACCAAACTCTCCTTCTTGATATTCACATCATTCCTTATAGTCACAGCTTTTTGATGCTCAACATATGGAGGAAGATGAGGTGGCACCATATGGCCAAAAGGGTACCTCCCATTTCCCCAATCTTGGTGGTGCTGAGGTGGCATAGGTGGAGGAGGAGGGTAATAATTTGGGTATTGGTAGTAAGGCTGTTGAGGGAGGGTGGGGGTAGAATAGGGGGGTGGGGTGGGTAGGGTGTCGCTGCAGCGGAATATGTAGAGAGGGAGGTGATTTCGGGGTGGGGGTGGGGGAGGGTGGGGGTGGCGGCGGCTGGAGGTGCGGCGGTTGAGGGTGGTGGTGCTGCCCATGTTCCCCATATGATTAAGAATTTGGATTTTATTTTTTATTTTTGGAAAAATGGGAAAATGAATATATTCAAAATTAACAAAAACATGTGATTGTAAATTTGTAATGGATTAGAAAAAAATGGTGGGGTTTGATGGGAAACTTGCAACTTGTAATCACTTTTTGATATTTTTTATTTTTATATTAGTACAAATTATTAAAAAAGAAAACTATTAATTTTTCATATTTTGTGTTAAAAATTGACGAAAAAAGTAAATATGATGAAAAAATTAAAGATATATATTGAAACCAGATAAATTTAAAGATAATTTATTGAATGTTGAATAAAATAAAATATGTGTGATGACTAATGAGACGTGTCATTGATTCATAAAAATATATCGAAAATGTGTATTTAGATATGAATACATCGTAATTATACATATGAGTGATATGATTATATGGGTCCTTTTGTACAAAATCACGATCAATTTTGAAGTTCTTACCATTAGTATTAAAATTTAGAAAAAATATGAAAATATGTCAATCTTGCATTTTTTGTTTTTGTTTTGATTGTTATGGTGAGAAAATATGAAATAAAATTACCCGTTTATTGTTGAATTAGTTTGATAAATTTGCGTTCGTTGACAGGAAATGAGAAATTAGTAATGGTTTGGTTTGATAGATGTTGAATTTGTAAAGACAGAAATGAGACAGTGGAAGGAATGATGAATATGAGGATGGAAATTGTTAATTATTTGATTTTTTTTTTGTAATTGATAATTTATATTAATAATAAGGATGTGAATCTTATATAATTGTTCAACGTATATGTTTTGGAATCTTAAAATATAAATATTATAAGCAAAACTAATACTAGGCCTATAACAATTTTCTTTTTCGAAAATATTTTGAAAATTACTAGCATCCGAGATCCTTCATATCACGATCGTATTATTTAATTGATGTTATTCATCTACATATCAATTATTTGGTTTTGATGCTTAGCTAGTGATTACTTTGGTTTGAAGTGGGTTGGAATATTACAATGGTGGTGGTGGGGGCACAGAAATGACTAATATTAGTAGTTTTTGGTTTTTGGTTTTTGGCAATGACATGCCAATAATTATACCCCCTCCATTTTTTTTTCTTTTAATTGTACCCCCTCCATTAAACAAATAAGCATGGCAACAATTTAATTTCAGATAAGTGTTGTAGGTATAAAGTCAAATTTTAGGCTATTTTTATCTACAATGAAATTTTAAACCATATTTTATTTTAAGACTTTATAACACAATAACACATTAACACCTACTAAGAAGAGGGACTACCGATTAGTGTTATTAGGGGAGTTCGGTTGGACTTTCGGATAAAAATCAGATCAAATTAAGGTCGGCCAGGATTTTGGATAAAAAATTGTCCGGACGGGCCAAGTTTTTGAAATAGATTTTTTATGGCCGGACGGATCAAGTTGTCAGTGCGAGCGGACGGATTATAACCGATCAGGTCCGGTTCACTTTTAATTTTTTTTTTAAATAAAAATATAAAATGGGGCTAACTAGCGTCTGTCTGAAATTCTTTAAGCGTTAAGTGCCAATTGAGATTGCAATATTATGTCTTATTATTTTGAATGCAGTCAGCTACATTTAATTCTTTTAGATTTATTTTTTATTTTGTGTCCAAATATCTCTATTTCAGCCAGTTCAAATTATAACAAATTCGCATCCAGAATCCTTTGTATCATTATAACATTACACAATTGGGTGATTTATGGGGTTTCAGCAATCTCATGGCAATTTATTTTGAATCTTGAATCGGCTACATTTAATTCTTTAGTTGTTTTTTATTTTGACAATCCGATATCTATACTTTAGTTCAAATTATAACAATTCTTGTCATGTGGATCTTGTATCGTTATATAACATTACACGACATTGGGTGATGATCTAGGCTTGTATCGGATAACTTTGGTCAGTTTATCCACAAAAATATGTTGGTGAGTCAAATTTGAATCGGTGTCAGGTATATGTTCTTTATTGAATATTAGAAGCTAAATAGCAGTCTAATTAAGTTAACGGAGAGTTAAAAGCGAGTTCTTGAGGATTCTTAACGAATGGAATTTGGAACTTGGTATTTAAAGGGGATTAGGTTTTTAAATGCAGAATCATAAAAGCAGCCTCACTTCCCCCCTAAGAAAGCTACCCCATAAATAGAGAATTGGAAGAGTTTTTACTGTGATTTCATTCATCTTCAACTCATGATTGAGTCGTTTTTTCCTTTTGGTGTGTGTCCCCAGGGGGCGTCGTTTCGGTGTTGAACGAGCTTTGGAGAGGATTTTGAAGGGAGCTTTTCATGAGGTTGATTGTGAGGATTTGGGTTCGTTCGCTTCCGTTGCAATTAAAAAGGATTCTCGTAATCATACATTTATATTTTTTTGTGTTAAGATTAATACTAATTTGAGATCTGAGATCATGGTGGTGTTTATGAATAAATTAAAATCTTAGATTCTAACGATGGACTTAGAGGCCTACTCGAGTTTTGATGTATTTATATATTCAATTGATGATTTGTTAGTTAATTTGATTATTTCATGATTTATATATTCAATTGATGAATATATAATATGAAAAATCAATTTATATATTTCATGGCTGGAATCATTTTAATGTAGTTTGATGATTAGATTCTTATTTAATTGTTTCATGAATTGAAAGGATTAAAAAATTGATTAATTTGTATTTTAAATTTGAGGTAGAATAACATTTCGATTTTACGGAGGGTTAAATTTCGGAAAATTACAAAATTAAATCATTGTGTTCTTGACCGATGAGGAGTTCATCCAGTTTTTTACGGAATTTTGTTAAGTACTAAAACATTTGTTGAATTTTGGATGGTTTGGTTTCATCGAAAAACTAGAAGTGTTTTGATGAAATTCTCTTCAGGCATGTTGATAATGATATTGGTGATGCTCAAACTAAAATCGAGAATTTTTTGAATTCTTTAGAGAGCCTCCAAATCGTTTTTACAAAGATTCTGGTGTTGGAAAAGCGAAAGCTGAAATGAATTAAAATCGGTCAGCGAACTTGGGACATTCTCCGGGCGCGTCGGCGGAATTGCACTTTCCGGCCACGCACGTAGCTCACCGGCCGTACCTCGGCACGGTAGCGCGTCGATGGTGGGTGGCGGACGCCCGTCGTTTGGCGTTGAAGTTAAAGTAAATGTTGTTTTAAGAAAACCCTAAATGTATTTTTATGTAATTATTTTTATTTTAAAATTATTGGTAATAATTTTGTTTAAATGTTAAATGCGTAAATTTTGTCTGGTAAGATGATTGAATATATATCTTGAATAACATTAAATTTGATTTATATTTTTATTTCAAAATTATTTTCATTAATTGATAATTTTTGAAAATATTTTCATAATAACTTTTAAATTTTGAATTTTTGAGTTAGTACTTGTAGTAGTTACTCCATGATTTAAGAAGGTTGGTAATTATTGTAATAATTATCATTAATCATTTGTAAATATATTTAAATTTAAAATTTACATTAATTGATAATTAATTGTAAGTAGTGGAGTAATTAATTAGTCAATTATGAAATATTTATTTTCATTTCATTTAATATATCTGACAGTAAATTGGATTTATTTGTTTTATTTGCCCATATATATTATTATGGAATGGAATACAGTGTATGATATGACCCACGTTTTCGATTCGCGTGCGTATCGTTATAAATGACACCAGCGGAGTCATATTATATTTAATTAATTTTTCTTGTTTCTCATGTGAGCTTACATCTTTGTCTAGGTTGGGATTAATGTATTTGGTGTATTTCCAAGATGGAGCTTGGTGGACATTGCGGAAGCCGGAAGACAAGAAATTGTAATAGGAGTAGAATGTTAGTTTTCAAATTTTGAAAATATAATAGAGACCTAGAGATTAAATATTGTAACGATCCGCCCGGTCGGCCGCCCTGAGGTGAGAGTCGTAAAATCGAGGCCTTGAAATTCGCTAAGCAGATAGACGACTCGGGTTTAAAAACACAATTCGTTTCATCCAAAATGTGATCCTGATTAAGTTTCCCCAAAATCAGCAGGTTTTTAAAATTTATAATCCGTGGTGATATCGAGCGACTGACCCATAAATATATACCGCAACGTATCCCAAAATAAGTAATCTTTGGCGAGAGGCTACAAAAGAGGCAAATCTTGTCTTCGAGGAATATAAAATAATGATAGCCGACAAGGTTAAAGTTTCAAAATACAACAATCAAAAGCAGTTGACAACAGCATCAAAAATCAAGCGTGAGATCATATAGCGTGCTCACTGGCCACTCGGAACAAAACTCTCAAACGGCCTCTTGGCTGTTGCCGCTGTCAGCTTTGGCCTGATGAAATGCCGCCCCGTCACGAAAAAGGGGTGTAAGCCGCGAAGAGCAGTGAAACTGCGTAGGAGGGAACTTACGCTACGGGCAGTGATGATAATATAATAGTCAAATATGAATAAAATACATATATCGGGACTACCTAAAAAGGTCATACAACATAATTATGAGAAAATCTCAGACATAATACATGAAGATATAATAGAAGGTCTCGACAAACGCGATTGAAAAGAAATCACTTGATTCAGCTGTATTATTTCTGAGTCGTGAGCCTCTCTCTCGTATCACATTTAGTATCACCAGAAGCGCCAATGCGTATCTTGTCAGTGCACTCACGGGGAATGGGTAATCAATAATCACCCGGCTTATACCGCGGTATAAGGCCAAAACCCTGCCTCTGTAAAGTACCAAGGCACGCATATACACAAATGGATAACTACTTGTGGTTTCAATATTTACCTATGTATTTGGAGGAAGGAGGGAATTAAATGTTATTTTTGAAGCCGCATGATATTTCATAAATAATCCACACATGACACTTGTCCAAATTAAAGAATAACCGCTATGCGTTTTTTAACTTCTCACCATATATTATTTTAGATAAATTTAATTATTTCATTCTTAATACTATTGTCATGTATTTTCTTTATAGAGTTATTATCATCAAGATATGTTATATTATTGTATTTATAGCAAGTTTAATTTAATGAGTCATCCGTTTTTTAAATTAGCATCGATTGACTAAACACAAAAAATTGAATTAAATACGGGTAAATTGCGTAAGTGATAGCTAATTAAGCAATAATTTATACTTTATGAAGTTATATAATTAGTTGGTGGTGTTGGTGTTAAAAGAATAAATTGTATAAATTCAACTCGGTAATCAATCGGAGTCTTAGCAGTTGCATTTTCGGATCAAATACGGGCGTTACCCGATCGCCGACAAGCTCTACTAATGGAGCGAACTAGGGGTTCTAACGTTAGGATTCCGGTTCGGTTTGAGCCAAAATTAGAGCCAGAGCACCATTTCATCGGTTCTATAGTCGAGCACCAAATCGGTTGATTCCAGATTGATTCAATCACCATAAACTTCCCGTCGGTTTCGGTTCGGTTTGGTTAGAATTTGGTTTGATACATTTTTGAGCATATCGTCTTGAACTCCAAAATTAAGTCCATAAACTAGATTTAATCCATGCTAATTTCAATGAACTCCTTTTAAGATTAATTATTAATCTACGTGCATTAATCTGTAATCTGTATTTATTTTTACATCTTTGTATTCCTATATTATTAGTTTTAGAAAGATTTATATATATTTTATTCGTTATCACCAAATAATGAACAAAGAAGTTAAATCAATTCCCTTCTTAAAATTTACGCATCACGAAATCTTCTGAAATCTTTTGAAAAGTATAATAAATAAAAATTGAAAAATCTACACAAAACTCGGTTGGTTCGGTTATTTAATGCGACACAAGTGAATCGATTCACTCCGTATTGACACAATTCGGATTCGATTCCGTCGGTTAAAATTTTTAGTTATCTTTGGTTCGGTTGTCGGTTCGGTCGGTTTGAATTTTTGTTTCACCTATCTGAACTGACCATGGGTCGAACCCATTAAGCCCATATTAATTAAGCTGTTCTGTTGTGAAAATAAGCACCCCCTTCTTTTATCGTGAGGTAAGTATCTTGAGTTTAATCATTTGTGTTAAATTTATTTATTTTACATTTTTATGTTGAATTTGTGGCCTAAATTTAGTTTAATTTCTGACCTACTTTATATTTTTATGTCTAATTGATTAATTGATTTCTGACCTAGTTTGGCTAATTGATTAATAATTGCTTGGTTGATTGATTAATCGGGTAATTTATATGTTGGCTAATTGATTAATGCTATAATTGCTCAATTGATTGATTAATGGGATTATTGCTCAATGTTTTAATAGGATGAGCGTGTGAAAACAAATACGTGCAACACTTTAGTGTGGTGTATAAGATTGTGAAGTTAGTTTTGCTTTTTTCGGTAGCAATCATAGTGTTGAGCGATGTCTTTTCTCTTTATGAATCATGTGAAAAGTTGCAAATCCCCAGCGGACTAAGCGATCAAAGGTTAAATAGCAGGTCTAGCAATGAAGCGAGATGTGCTTGAAATGTATTAGTAATGATGTAGTTTTAGCATATTTTCAAGAAATTGATATAAGGTTTTCTTTGTAAACTAATGAGTACTTTCTGGTTAATGTAATTTTTTGTTAAACTAATTTTACGTTATTTTTTTAATATCATTTTTTTTTTGCAATTTGCACCACCGGAATTGTACTCAGTCTGGGTCTATGACTATAACATTTGGTGAAGATATATCGAAAGATAGTATTTTTAGTGTACTTAAAACAATCACATTTCTTTCAATTATTTGAAATTCTATTGCATTGTTTTAAGAATTTGTGCTTTTTCGTGCATCATATGGGGAACTTTTAGCAGAAAGCATGCTGAAACTAGCGCACCGGAAGTTAGTTGGGGAAGGAGTTAACAAAGTCAGACCTTTCTTGAGCTCACAGACTAGTGGATTTCACAGTGGTCAGGTATTTTTGTTAAAGAATTCTGAAATATGCTTAATGAGAAAGGTGTTGAAAGTTCTGAATGTTGTTCTCCATGAAATAAAGTAAATTGATAATTATATCGTGTGTTGATGCTTAGTCCACTTTTAGTGCCGTTGAAGTTCTCTTTGGATTCTAAAATTTCTGATTAACTTATACTGTCATATCACTTACGGACATATCGCAGTGAGATGTCTGTTAAGTTTATTTTTGCAGCATTGCCGATACAGATAAGTGTATACTCTCTCAGTTTTTTGTTTGAATGGCATTCAAGATTCTAAATTGTTCCAACTCATTGTGATCGTATATAAGTATTTTTCTTTGCCTATTTTAGCTCTTTTTTCTTATTCTTATTCTTATCGACTGGAGACATCGTATTCATATAAGTTAATTCCACTATGTGCGATAAGGCTTGGTTTGGTTTCTTCTTCTTATCGTTAGTCATTGAACTGTTTTGCCTTTTCCCTCTGCAGGCTAACCTTTCTCCAAGAAGTTTCTTTGGAGTAGAAGATTTCCTTGACGATGATAATAGTCGGCCTTATACATACCAAAAAGAGAAGAAATCAAAAAACCCAGACAAGCATGTATCTTTCAAGCAACGGACTGGAGCGTATATGGAGCCATTTACACTTGATGTCTTCATCTCAAAGCGCTTCGTCTCAGCTTCCATCACTCACAGGGTGACTAGTAAGCAGGTTGCTGTTGCAGGCACCAATTCGAAGGATATCAAAGCTGCATTGAAATCACGATGTGATATACCTGCATGCTTGGCCGTAGGCCAAATTTTAGCCGACAGGGCAAGAGAAGCCGACGTGTATACAGCTTCTTATACTCCACGAGAGAGGGACAAATTTGAGGGAAAAATTAGGGCAGTCGTGCAGTCCCTCATAGACAGTGGTATCGATGTCAAAGTGTACCTTGACTGACTTATATATCAGATAATTGATCCTGTTTCAAAGTGTCCCTTGATTAAAGATGGTTTGATGAATGTGCCATTTTAGCCCTTGTAAGCTATACATTTTTATTAGCTCATGTAGAATTGGAGTAGGGTTCCTGACCTCTTGTAGTAGTGATTGAAATGACCAAGTTTTATTCAAAACTACTATTACAACATGCATCCCCAGAAAGGAGAGAGTTAAGAAAGACATTTCATACATCTAAAGGAATTGAGTCACATAAACATGTAACTTGTTCAGTTTAGCAGCCATCTTAATGTAGAAAGATTAAGATTGCATTGAACTGGCCTTCTCAATCTTCTGGTCAAGACATGCATTGGATGATTACATATGGATTTTGTGGAAGATTCAAAGCCAAGAAATACTCTAGAAGCTGTTAAATTTGTTAAAAACCAGGGAAGTTACTTGAAAGAGATTTCACTGGAGGCCATGGATTGGAAAAGATGAATAGTCAGTTAATTAAACCCTTTATAATCTATTAGCTTCATTCCAAAACTAATTGACAATATAAAAATTTATTCAATATCTTATAAACTCACATGCAATTTATTTACTTTTTTGATGTCGTGATATTTTCACACTCTTCCCACCTGCAAATCTATTACGTTGTATGTGATAATTTTATTAATTTTTATGTTATTTTATTTAATAGATGGAATACTATAATATAATGTTAAGAGTTTATAATATCTCATTTAAAATCAATTGATAATATAATAGTTGTCCAATATTACTTATAAATTCATATGGAATCATGAAATTTTTTATGTTGGATTATTTCAACAATAATTATTACGGTCACAAAATCATAATATAATGATTTGGGTAGTTAGAAAGTGGAACCACATTAAGACCAATAGCACAATTATGTAACTTTTGTCAAAGTTAATACAGTAGTTTTATTATTATTATTATTATTTTGTTTAAATAGTCCGGTGTAAGATAATAAAAAAAATAGATACAAGGACTTGAAACACGTGTCTATTGTCCAATATCGGTGAAGCTTCATTACTTGAAAAAGCAATTAGGCAACCTGCCAATCATGACCAATAAAGAGGGTGATTATACAAGGTTAATGTACAATTAAACTTGTACTATGTAATGAGCTTACAGTTAGAAAAGTTGTCTTAATTAGAAAAGTTGTCTTAATTAGTCCACAAGCCAAAAACAAACGTGCGGTGCATAAGTTGTCTTAATTAGTACTACGTATATATACTTACGGTTAGAAAAGTTTATTGTAATAAGTATGAGTTCGGTCATGAAAAGTCGAAAGGTACGATTAATGCGGTGCATAAGTTGTCTTAATTAGTACTACGTATATATACTTAAAAAAATTGTGTAATAAGTATGGGTTGAGTCACAAAATAATCGAAAAGAATTTTGAGTTACGAAAGCGTCATGGGCCAATCGACTTACATAAAGTTTTCGATGCGGCTCATGATCGGCCTAGATTTGAAATGTTATCGGTTTACATGCATTTTGAATATGTGAAAGGTAGTTGTCGTATAACGATGGATAGCTTCGCATGGACATGTAGGCAATATGATGATGGCAATAGCGTATATTTGCATGTATGTGGGTGAGAATATTATTATGACACCTCACATT
Organism: Lithospermum erythrorhizon; assembly: GCA_019722365.1. Lineage (NCBI taxonomy): Eukaryota > Viridiplantae > Streptophyta > Magnoliopsida > Boraginales > Boraginaceae > Lithospermum > Lithospermum erythrorhizon. The sequence goes on from JADFUC010001644.1 coordinate 1,026,475, forward strand.
TATCAAGTGGGGATTTTATCTTTAGAAGATTGAGTTTGGTGGTTGTTAGGCTTAGAAAATTTGAAAACCTTAAAAGCTTCGTTTTTACTCTACCTGAAACTCATCACAAAATTAATCTTCACTTCAAATATAACATCTTTTAGCCTTGTCTTATCCACCAATACAACCTTTGTATATAGACAAAATATTGTATTTAGGAAAACATTCATTTGTGATTCAAGACTTGTAATTCTTAGTTTAGTTTAGAGTTCTATATTATTGTAAATCTTGTAGTAGTTGTTTAGTGAAATATAGTATTATTTTCTTCACTTGCTACTCTCTCGAACATTACACTCGACTAATATAAATATTATTTATCCATGACCAAGGCATAGCTCAGGCGGTAAAAGAGCCGGAGTCTTTAAAATAAAACGCGCAGCACCAACTGCCATGCGGTGTGGTTCGAGTCACACAAGTGAAAGAATCTCGTGTTAGTAGTTTTAAAGAGGCTCGAGTCGCGGCCAAGTAGGTTAAGACACATCCCACACGATTTATCCGGGGGCGAAGCTTAGGTGGATCGTTACAATGACGTTTTGATTAGTTATTCAACGAAATAATAATACTATGATTAATGCAAATATTATTCATGTACATATGCATCTTGCATTTAGTTTGGGGCTTAATAAATACAACACGTGCATGGTAATTGGTAAATACTCGTAGTATCATTAATCTTTGCTTATGTATAAATTTTGGGAAGTTTCCAAGAAAACAAAAACATACAAGCGATAAAGTTCCAACTTCTCCATATGATGGAATAATACATAAACATGATGAAGTTGTTGGGGTTACTAGCTAGCAAGTAGCCTAATAGATATAGTGATTCAATTCACCAGTGACCAGTGAGTGTGAAATTGTATGTTCACATCACTTTAAGTTGATCAAATTAGCTTTTCTCAACTTTATTCGACACCCATTAAATTCAAAGAGGTTATGGTGGAGAAATGATTTCCCCTACCAATTCATGAGACAAAGATTCCCTACTTTAAATTCATTATTATATATCATATCGACCACTATAAAATTGTGATAAAAAAATTTAACTTCTTTTCGTGACTTATTGTATGTTTCCTGTTTTAAGATACGAAATATTATATATTATGTATTTATGAAATTTGAGATAGTTATAATAAATATAATCACCCAATATATAATGTATAAATTTCAAATCAAGAATACATGAAGGTAGGAACCGGATTCTCCCAAAAAATTACATAATAATTTTGAATTTGATGATTGACTATCCAAATCGATAAGTGTAACAACTCGATTCTAACTTTCTAAACTCTAACTGTTTGTAGCATTAAAAGTATTTAGAAGTGCAAAACGTCAAACTAACTTGTTAGAAACTCGATACTTGATGACAAATTCAACTTGATTGCCTGTTCGACTTATATCCAAGTCGGATTTAAACATTCAATAATCACAAATTCTTGAAATATTGTAAAAATTACCCTAATCAACATGATATTTAAGCCCACCTGGATCTAAGTATCTATTTGTTCAATAAGTTGTATACTCATTAAAGTACAATGAATCTGATAAAATTTAAGACTCATTTTGGACTGTAGTCTTTTTCAGACTAACCAACCAACAAAGTACGTTAATATGAACATCTATTTAGGAAAATTATAATTTTTATATAACAAGACCTATGAATAAAAATATAAAAATTTAAAGAAAACGAACAACATAATTTTAAGAAAAATAATTATAATTTTTGAAAAGATAATTAATAAAAATATTTTTTTCGAAAAATTAGAGGAGACCACGACTGCTCGCATGCCCTGATTGAAGAATTGACTTTATGATTGAAGAACTTTTAGTTTTCTAGACGAACTTCAAAATGACCAACAAGTTCCAAAAGGAAAAATCCAAATTAGAACGACTCGTAATTTTATAAATATATACAAGTACCATAATCATCTCACTCATAATATCCATTTTCATGTTTTTTCTTAATCAGAATATTCAACTAATAATGTGGAATCTTTTCAAAGTCCTAGTGTAATAGTCTAAGTTAAGATAATTACTGATTCTTGATTTTGGGTTTTGAAAAAGATTGCATTTTTAACCAAGTATGAAGTTCTTGATCCCTTTTAAAAAGTGTTTTTGTGTTACATCAGAAAATATGATCACATCTCCAGGTAAGTTGAGTACTATAATTTGTTTATGAAGTAGTAAATATATTAAAGTTATAATCTCTTTTGCAAAAAATTGATTATTGTTTGTGACTCTGTGTTAGAACAGATGGAGGTAGTGGAAATCTGTTTAGAGTGTTCACTTTCAATGAATTGAAAACTGCAACCAAAGGATTTAGAGCTTCAAACAAGATTGGAGAAGGGGGTTTTGGTTCTGTTTACCAGGTATTTAATCTCCTCCACTTTTTGATTTACAGCTTCATAGTTTTTTTCAACTCCATAAAGATTATATCGTACAACTCTCGGATATAATGGAATAAATCGAAATGACTCATTATACTACCTATGTTTCTTATCTATTATGAAGTAGTCGATAGTATTCAAAAACAGCCTCCTTGTTATCACAGGGCTAAGGTTTTGTACTTTCCGCTCCCCCTCTTACATAAGCTTGCATTGGGAGCCTCTTCATAGACATTAAGGTTTTATCTTGTAGGCCCCTCCTTACATAAACTTGCGTGATAGGCGTTGAGCATCTTGATGTTGTTATTGCATCTTCACAGTAAAATGCTAAGTGTACAAGGATTTGTTCTGTTCTATGTTTATAGGGTCAGCTTAAAGATGGAAGTATTGTGGCTGTGAAAGTTCTTTCTGTTGAGCTTGAATCCCTGAGAGCTGAGAGGGAATTCGTGTCTGAGTTAGCTGCACTTTCAGACATTAAACATGAAAATCTTGTTAGGTTACTAGGATGTTGTGTTGATGGAAATAAGAGACTTCTTGTGTATGAATACTTGGAAAACAATAGCATTGTACACTCATTTCCTGGTAAGTTTCTGGAGACTACTTCAACTACGTTAGTGTGATTGTGTTGGTGCTCTTTATTGATGTTAGATGCAATACAATTTTCAGGTGGGGAGCAAAATAGGGTTGATTTTAGTTGGGAATTAAGAAGGAAGATATCTCTTGGTGTGGCTCGAGCACTTTCTTATCTACACGAAGAGATTAATCCTCATATTGTGCATAGAGATATCAAGGCGGGTAATATACTACTCGATCAAAATTTCACCCCTAAAGTTTCAGATTTTGGGTTGGCTCGGTTGTTCCGCGATGACATGTCTCATATCAGTACTCGTGTTGCCGGGACATTGTAAGTGTTCTTAAAACATTTTGGCTCGTTGGATTACTTTTGCTTATGAAGCATCTGTCTTGATACTTAGCTAACAAGGATATCGGCCAAAGGGGCTATCTTGCTCCAGAGTATGCTGTTAGCGGACACTTGACGAGAAAATCAGACGTTTACAGTTTTGGCGTATTGCTCTTGGCAATAGTTACTGGCCGCCGGGTTGCTCATTTTGACTTGGAGCTAGGAGAACAATTCCTTGTTGATAAGGTAACAAAATTTGACCAGACTTATTCGGAATAAATAAATTCCAATATAGCAATAAATAATGGAGTATTCCAAAGCATAATTTTAGCTTACTGTGACATTGTTTGGTATGCCTCAGAGGGAAGGGAAAGTTAAAAGAGAGGGTGAATTGTCTTTTGCGGCCCGGGGGGTGAGTGTTATGGAATGTGTTTGGTGAGAAGATAAATGGGGAGTGAAAGTTCAATGTGTTATATTACTTTCCATCTTTAAGATCAATCGAGGCAGGATAACATTTTCTCTTGATGCTTCTGAGCCACTTTGAATTGACCTGTTAACGAATCATCAATATACCGAGCCATCATATCAGCCGAGAGGCGAATATGTCTTATTACCTTCAATTACACACAAATATTTGTTACCTCCCCTCATCCTCTCCTTCCTATATAAAATCCATGCATGCTTTCCTTCCACATCTTCTCCCTTCTTTGTTATTTGAACCAGAAATAGATAAGTAAGTTTTGCTAGCATTACTCATATTATATCAACAATATTCAGAATCCATTTGAGCCTGATAAGAAAAAACTGAATAAATTGTGATTATGAAACACATAACAGAATTACATGTTTCTTGACATCCTATGGTCAGTTGAACTCTCATCAGGTTTTTAGATTCATATAAATTGAATAATGGCTTCTAATAAAGACTAATCCATCTTACAAAAAATTTGCAGGCATGGGAGATGTATAAAGCCAACAACCTTGTGAAGCTAGTTGATCCTGTCTTGAATGGAAAATTTCCCGATGAAGAAGCCATTATATATTTGAAGGTTGGCCTCCTCTGTGTTCAAGAAACTGCCAAGCTGCGTCCGAAAATGTCAAAAGCCATCCAGATGTTGATGAATGAAATTGACATCGAAGACATCAAGGTTTCAAATCCTGGGATTGTATCTGATCTCATGGACGTTAAGATAGGCCATCAGCACTCATCGCATGGCTTTTCCACTGGCTGAACGATGCTGTCATGCAGATATGTTCTCAATCACACAACTGATATCGTAGCCTGTTAGGACTGTAGCTTCTGCAAATACTCATCAAATTATTCCCCTTTTTTGTTTCACTAAGATTTGTTGTTGACACTGATGTCAATTGTACTTAGGAATGTAGTCATTCAATGTAAAGTACAAAACCTCGTCGTGATAATTGCAATAGAAATTCATTAATTTGTTTATATGGTAATCTAGTTGTTGATTTTACTTCTACCAAAACAATATATAGCAAAAGACAATAAATGCTCCTATTCTTTTCCTGATTTGTTCAGTTGTCTGCAGTATAAACTTTCTTTCCCTGCCTGCTCATCTGAAGTCTCAACAGCTATGTTATGGGAAAGCTACGAAACAGAATCAGTTCTTCAACTCAAAAGTCAAGTGTTGGATTAATATTAATAATAGGAAACCATTATATAAAGTAGATCAGCGTTAGCGAGACTCGGTCATAACTCTTAACATAAAGTAGGAACATTAAAATCTGAATATGCACTAAACAAATAACATAAAATTCACTCACAGTGAAGTAATGATCAGAGTCAAGATGTTAAAGTGCAACATGCTCGGCTCCTTGTACGCCATTCTTCAAGACCCCCTCTATGAGGGGTAATATTGTGAATGGCATACAGGGAGCCAGGCACGTATATAAACACACCTGCCTGTGACAAACTGCCCTCTTGTGGATTCAGAATTTGAACATTTCATGCCACCAACTCACTGCTAGAGCTAACAACTTCAATTGTCACTGTAACAGATGAAGACATTTTCATACCTGGAGGTTGTTATAGGATGAAAGTTGGGGGGGTGCAAATTTATAATTTATATTCAAAGGGAAGAAAAGGTAATGATAATTTATCTTCATACCAGTATCCTCTATTCATTTTCTTCATAAAATATCTAATTAGCTTTTGAGTTGGTTATTAGGTATAAAGCGAAAAATGATGCAGAAGCCACTTCACTTTGATTCACATTACAATCTTTTTTTTTTTGCAGTTTTATCATTTCGTGGTGGACAATAAACCAATGCAAAGCATTGTAAAAGCCGTCTCCACTCTGAGAAAGATGGGAGGTAATGCTTGAACCTTAGGCCTTAGTTCTTGTTAATTTTATTGATCTTATTTCTTTGGCTTTTTCTCTCTTTTGACCCCCTTTTCCAGAAAACTTGATAAAGCAATGATATTTTCTTGTTACATCCATCATTTTTTTGTCTGGAAACACACGTCCTGTACTCATCGTTAGAACTAAATTGCTAGCTTGTTTAAGAAGTATTTTTACAATTCGAGCTATGAACTTGACATTTACGATAAAACTTAATTATCTAGACGTCATTCAAGCCACAAATTCTTTAATTTTACACATTATAATTAAGAACCAAGATTATAAGGCTAACGGAACCAGTAGTGTTTCTGCTATTACTTTTAGTTCTAGACATTACTAGATTTTCCATGTTAATGCACAAAGTTATAATAGCTTGGAGACTAGATAAGACGACGGAGAAATTGAAAAAGAGAGTTTCTGCTGCAATATTCCCTCATCTTTTTCTCTTTCGGTTCTGCATTAGCACAGTAGCACTCCCTTTCCTTCTAAGGATTTAAAATCATTTTTGTCTGCAAAATTAGCCTGATTAGATCTACCTTAAAAGTTCCTCCATCTATATGTTTAAAATACTTGGTATACATTGCACCTCAATAAACTTGAAGATATCTGTAAAGCTTCAATCTTACCTTTTAAATATACATTGTTTTTGTCTTTTTGTCTTTTCATTACTTTCCGTATCTTCTCATAGGGGCAACTTATGAATCGTTAATGACGGGGCCATCTCACTTGATTTTTCTAGCAATCATAGTACTACATTCGTTGTAAGTGAGGTGAGCGGCGTGAGCCCTTCTCTCATTTCCCTTCTTTGCTTTTTGAGTTTCCATTTCTTGTGGTAGTTTCTTGACTTTGATCGTGGTAGCCAGGAATGCCATTATAACATGTTGAGATTATAAACTGAGATTTTCACTGCCAGTCACATAATAACCACACGAAACATATTACATCAGAGTTTCAAATAGGAGTCTCAGGTTTTGTTACAAGCAGGTAGGTATATTTTAGTTGTCTGCACAGTATAGATAATAGAATAATATACGTAGAAGAGAAATACTATCAACTAGGCAACTGTAACAGAATTAACAAGAGAGGGCGAGAACCATTTTATTAACGAACAATTGTGCTCATTTTAACCGACGGAAGATAAATGTGTTTTAGCAGAAATAATTTACAAAAAGCTCACAAGAAATGTACACTTGCAGAAGAGCATTACTCAATTGACCTCTACCTTATACTTTACTGTTTCAGAATGAAATCATTATACAAAGAATAGAAGAACGTATTAATTACTATAACACCAAGCCCTCTTTTACCAGTTGTTCCAATGAAAGTGCCAAATATGACATGTTTGGTCGTTCTCCCGGTTCTTCTCTCAAAGCAAGCTCTGCTAAATCAGCAAGTTTTAGCAAAGGTTCAACGTTCCTCGGCAAAGAAACATATCTGTCAATTAAAGCAGCAGCCTTTCCCTGTTTAATTATGGGTACTGCCCATTCCACTATGCTTGGAGGCGTGCAGTCGCTGTCATAAGGCTTTCTTCCACTAAGAATCTCAAGCAGCACTATGCCGAAGTTATAAACATCAGACTTCATGTCTCCATTGAGATCCTTCTCATTTGTGCTAAGAAGTCCGAAATCAGCTATCCTCGCTCCCCACTCAGCATCCAAAAGAATATTTGAACTCTTTACATCATGATGGACAATAGGAGGTGAAATATCCTTATGAAGGTATTCCAAACCCTTTGAAGCCTGCATTGCAATCTTCAGTCTGAGGCTCCAGTTCAAGGGAGAAAGACCTCCGTGAAGGTGGTCATGGAGGGTCCCGTGAGGCATGTACTCGTAAACTAGTATCCTCTCCCCCATCTCTGCACAGTAACCCAACAAGTTCACAATATTTCCATGCCGTGCATTACAAAGGATCTCCAATTCCATTTCAAATTCTCTACTATTTGTGTGGATTATAGTAGCAGCATTAGCCCTTTTAACAGCTACTTGCCTTCCATCAGGCAGAAGAGCTTTATAGACAAAACCATAGCTTCCCCGTCCAAGCTCGTTAAATTCCTTGAACCCATTGGTTGCATCCTTCAACTCTGAAAGTCGAAAGACTTGTGCAGCTTCAGGACATGGAGCTACACTTACTGAAGGATGTGGCTCACTATTGGCTTCTGTTTCTGGTTTAGGCTTGCGGGCAAAGAAGGCGAATTGTTTCTTGTCGCCTTCTTCATTTTTGGTGGACATCACTCGAGGCAAGACACAGCACCATCCAACCAAAAGCAATAAGATACCTAACACAGAAGGCCCTATTATAAGAGCCAAGTGGAGCAAGTGATCCCATTCTTTCTTCTTCTTTGGAGATGGAAGCTTGCAAACATATTGACAAGAGCTATTCTGGCAAAGCGAACAAGGTGTGCAGACTCTATCCGCGTTCTCAGAACATGAACTCGAAGGAAAGAATCCTTCGGAACAGTTCATCCCACAAGGAGAACAGATCTTTAGATCTTTTCTGACACACAAGCTGGTTAAATCTAGCTCATTTAGAAGGCTCGCATTGAAGGCGAACTTCCCATCACCACATGGACCAGGGGTACACAAACCTGGACTGCACAACTCCAATGGGGGCTCATAATCAACTGGAGCCGATGCATTAACATACCAGCAATCAAGCACTAAATCAGCTTCCCTAATACCGCACGTAAGAGAATCCGATGAGGCAATGGCTAGAAAACCAGATGCCTTTGGGATCAAAGATTGGTTAAAGTTACCCCAACACATAATGGCATGATTATCTTGTCTAATTCCACAGAAATGCTCAGCCCCTGCAGTTAGTGATACAAATTCTACTCCAATAGGAGAACTAATTGGATTAGAACCATTATTACTCCAGCATTTTACATCCCTAGACTCCTCTAAAATGCCACAAACAGATGATATTCCAGCAGTTAAACCAACAAACTTATCCGAAACGTCCGCTATGCCTAAGCTACCATAATTTGGACCCCAACAAGTAATCCCACTTTCTGTTGAAATCCCACAACTAAAACCATCACCAGAAACAATTTTCTTGAAAGAAAGAGTATTCACATACTGATCATAAAACAGAGTACTCTGTTTCGAGCTCAAAGTATTGTTACCTGTTTGAACAACATCCCAACAATCCACATTACCATAATCACTCTCAGAATAATAAGAGCCTCTAACACCACAAACATGACTTTTTCCAGCAGCAACTTGTGAATATGCAGTGGATTTAAAGATCTGAGGGACAAGATCAGAACTCGATTCCATCGGGTCCCAACAATAAGCCTGAGAAGTATTTACTAAGATACCACAAAGAAAACCAAATCCACCAGAAAGTGCAGCCATGGGAGGCAAATTTGAAGGGTACATTGAAGATGGTGTTTGAGACTGGGAAGAGTTATGCTTATGTCCCCAACAAATAACTTGTTGCTTGCCACTTGCATCAATGGCACAGAACAAAGAGTTGTCACCAAATGAAGCTGAGATTGGTCCCATTGAACCAAAACCAAGAATGCAAGGAATGAGAAAAATGAGGGAGACCAAGAAGGAGAAAAAGCAAGAAAAGGAAAGTGATCTCATGATAATGATGGTTCAATGTGGTGTTTGTGCAATAAAGAAATGTTACATAAGAAGACAGACATGGAGAGAAAGAGAGGGTTGTGTAGTATGATTATGAACTCAAGAGTGAAGATGAAAATATACCCCCCCCTCCATCCCAAAATGTTATCATATTTTACTGGTGAAATTTGAGAACATGTGCATGGTTGTTTTTTGAGTGGACATTTTTACAGTTTATGGTTGACAGTTTGAATCTGTTAATTTTAATGTCATTTTTTGGAACTTTTGGCATTTATTCCAATTGAAATTAGGATTAGATATAGGTTTTAATGAGGATTGAACACTCCAATTTAAAGTTACTCATTCCATCTGGTAAAATTGTCGAGTTTTGAATTTTAACAATTTATTTTTAAATTTTGAATTCAAATAATTTTGTATATGTCAAATAATGTATGGTGAATGATAGTAATGTCTGGAATAAAGGGAATATATAATTTATATGTTCCTTATCAACTATTTATATATTGGTTAATATTTAATGAAAATATTACTCCTTATTATTTATCAATGTTTTACTAACATACTACTACTTTCAAACAAAAGTTACTATTACGAATTAAAATCTTCATTTTTCTTTATTTAACTTTTAAAAGTCTAATAATAATAATAATAATAATAAATGTGGCAAACCTTTAATGATTGGACGATTATTGGTACCAACATATTACCATTTGTTGGTTAAATAAAAATAATGATTACTAGATAAATGTGCCTAGATTTTATTATAGAAATACCATTTTGAGATTAATTAATTAGAGGGTAATTCGACCACTTCACTAATTGTAGACAACAATTATAGAAATGCTAGTGAAGCATTTAGTCAAAATCAACTTTGTACAACCAATTCCTTCCGTTGACTAAAATTGCATCTATATAATACTAATTCTCAATCAGAGTATATATATATTGAAGTAGCTAGTATTTTTGAATGATAAAATGTACATAATTAAATGGATAAACAAAGGGCCACTTGGTTAATGTACCAACAAGCCTATATGAATATTTAAGTACAAGATATTAATTATGTGCTTAAAAGAGCTGGCCAATTTGATCTAAGTAATCCTATTGGCTGTCCCAATTCATAATGCAGTTTCATGCACAATCACAATTTTTGTCCGTACGTATTATTTAATCCATTTGTGTTGAGTGTTGAATTTAATTAATTATTGGAATAAAAGTTATATATGGGTGTGAAATAATGATGTTTCGTCCTCATGATAATGATTGTGATCATCAGCTTCTCATCAATACATATATAATCAAACAATATGGGCCGGGTATTAAGAGGAAACTAATAATTTATTTGATAGTATTATCAATATATTTTAATTCTTGAGGATCAACTTTTTCAGCTCAAAATTCATTGTACGTTCGGTTGATATGTATGTAGTCACATTATCATATAATACTCCGTATTAATTAGTTATTGGTATTATCTTCAATGAGATAACTTTATAATAAATAATTTTGTTCATACTAAAATATCAATTCATTTAATTATTAAAACTGATTAATTAGTTTGGAGAAAGTAACAAAGATTTACTGATGTTATTTAGCTTAAATAATGGGACATAGAAATAGAACCATGTATTGTATTTTAGTGCGACAACTAAGTTTAAATCGTCTGTTACACTTTGTATGACACATATTCTATGTGACACATGTTTAAAATTACGTGTATTATTTAAATTAATTTATAAACAAAAATAAAATATTAGTCATACGATTAAACATGTATGTAATAAATAGTGTCAAATAAAATATAACAGACGATCTGAACTCGTAATCGGTATGTAGAAATGCAGGTGTATATCTACTCAGCATGCAATGAAGGAAGATACGTAGTTGTGGAATGATGAGTTGAATGCGCTCCTTGTCCTTCGGCACAATACTCTTCAATTGCTTATTTGTTTGTTTATCTTCAGCACCTAGACCCAGAGCAGTTAGCAACACCCATGAATGATCTGTATTGATTGGCCTTTCATGTATTTGAATGTTAGAATAGGTAATGATGGAATTACACTCATCATGTACCAACCCCAACTCAGACCATTGGTCCGGTTGGCTCAACAAATTTTGAAGCTACTTCAACTTACTTGCACATACATATTATTATTGTTCATTTTTTTCTAGTATATAGATCAACTCCTCAAACAATTGAAGAGTAACAATAACTATATTATATGCAATCGTACCATACCTCAATATCTTTAAATAGGCTAATGCTTAACATACTTTAAAAAATTGCATTATATACACCCTTTTCATATGATAACAAATATGATGTTTTCATAGAAGACAAAGCATAAATGATATTCTTATTCATACGTATCGATTTAAGTGATTATGCTTAAATTTTTTCATTATAAGTGATCGTTTCATTTACTGTCTGACTTTTGCGTTGAAGTTTGTATTATACCACCAATATTAACTTACATTAGTTGATATCCTTTCTATCTCCTTGTCGTACAATTAATAATTTTTTAATAAAGTATTTTTTTCATATGATCGAAAATAAATTGAGGCGGAGAATCTTATGATATATATATTATCATATATTATTTAATATGAGAATGTATTTTGGACGATGTTTTTGAAATGAAAATAGTGTTCTATATATATTAGGAATATCTATAACTTAACTCCATACGTATTAAATTACTAGGACTACTAGAAGCATATGTAGAAGTAAATTTATTGAGAATGAGCACATGTTGTCCTACGGGCCAAGTGGAAGCTCCATCATGTAGAGCTATCACGTGGCTACTTGGTCAGCTGGTATAGCCTTTCATACTATTTATTTCATTTTGGAGTCTGCTCAACTAATAACACACTATAATATTCATGTTGTCCCTATTTAAAATGTATAACATACTTATTTTGTAGTAACATTTTAGCCTAATACTTAATTACTTGGGAGAAATATTATTTATTGATCCTATATGTATAAGATTGAAATGAACATAATAATATACCATTATAAATTTTGGCTAATGCAACGCCAAAAAACATCACATAAATGTCGTATTAGCTAAAATGCTACGTTTATGTGGCAAAATTAAAACGTCATCTATTAGATGTTGCATGAAAATCATAATGTCACAGACATGTCGTGCTAAAAATACTAAGATGATTATATGACATTACTAAACGTCACCAATTCTGGTCTGACCCGACTATAACCACCATATAAACATGACAATTTGACCTAAACACCCGATCTATAGCCCATCAATTAGAAGAAAAAGTACGAAATTTATTTTCTCTAATAAATTAGAAAAAATATCTATTCACAATAAAATTAGATAGAGCCTACATGCTACACCCCTAATTCCTCTGCTGCAACCCATATTATTAACCCATGACCTGAAAGTTCATTCGTTTGTTTTTTCTTGCAGTTCACAGATCATGGAGATCTGTTTGGCTAGGTTGGATTTTGAGTTTTGACCATGGAATTACTAGAAATACAAAGCTAGTGAGTAGTATTAGCACATATATTTTATTTTATATTTTATGCAGGGGAAGATCAAGATGGGACACCCCAAGATGAGCCGATTAAATCATATATATGCATTGAACTTTAATATGGGGGCAAAAAATGTTTGGTGTGCCCACTAAAATTGGATCATTGTAATATAGAGTATATGGGGGTGCACATGCCTCCAGGTTATACCCAGGACAATTAATCCTCACCATCCAACTTGTTTTCTCATGCAGCCGAACGTTGAACGTAAAATGTGTCTTATTATGCTCTAAAATACAACTAGTATAATCCATCTTTTTCGAGTTAATTATTAATTTAATTTCATATTTGTAGGTAAACTGCATTTTGATTATTAGTAATTGTAAATATTTGAAGGAATGCTCTCCAAGATGGAGATTGCTCTGTATTTATAATCAAGACAATTATAATGGACTGACATTCGGTTAGAGATTTGAAATCTGTAAAGCTTATCTCTAATTTGAATTTGAATACTATTACATCTGCCCGATGCTGACGGTTAAGATGTCGATCTTATTTCACCGATCTACCGACGAAACGTGATTAACATTGGGAGGGCGTGTGCGAGATATAGGTATGGTGATTAGAACTACGTCACGCCGATCAGGCGCAGTGAGGCGCAGGTGGATAGTCTACCTTTGAACTTGGAAGAGGGAAGTGCTTTGGTAAATATGTCCGCAAGTTGAGGCTGGGTTGGAACATGTCGAACTATAAGATCACCAAGTAACACCTTTTCTCTAACAAAGTGATAATGTGCTTGATATGCTTTAATCGAGAGTGAAACACACCGGATTGTAAGAAGCGAAGATATAAGCGAGGAAAATATTGTCATAAAAAAGTAAGCGGAACCGTGGATGAGAGATATAAGAAGTTCATGATAACATACGCAGCAGTGATTTTAGGCTCACAGGAGCAAATCTGCATATTAAAACCACGTGAGCGATCTATTTGTGGGTTGCTTTTTAGAGGACCAAGAGACTAGATTTCCACTAAACAACACACAATAGCCGGAAGTAGATCTCCTTGTTTGAGGACAACTTGCCCAGTCACTATCACTTGTGGCGAGATAGAGAAGGAGGAAGCGCTGAGATAGAAAGACCTTGATGCAATGTCCCTCGAATACCTCGGAGATTCTTTTTACGACCACGTAAAGTTAGCCGGTGGGATGATCGTAGGCTTTGTGAAGCACGATTCGCTGCGTATGTGGTGTCGGTGCAGTGAATTGTAAATACTGCAGGGAGCCAACTATACATCTGTATTCATGAGGATCGGGTAGAGAAGAAGTAGTGTATGAGATACGGGCTTCTAGGGTGATTGGGAGTGCGTGCGAGTCTGATTCAATAAGCCTTGTTTTTGTAACAGTTCCTTGATGTACTTTTGTTGTGATAGAAATAGACCATTGTTATCTTTGGACACTTCTATGCCAAGAAAGAACTTTAAGCTGCCTAAATCATTGAGAGAGAATTCAGCATTCAACACTGCAATAAAATGATTGAGTAGGGTAGAAGATGAACCTGTAATAATGATATCATCTACATAGAGCAAGAAATACATTATAGCATCATTGGACTTAAACACAAACAAACTTGAATCTGCATTGCTTTTTGTAAAACCTTGATTGAGTAGAAATGAGGAAACCTTTTGAAACCGAGCCATGGAGGCTGTTTAAGAATCCTCATGACTTTTAGAAGGCAATGATAATCAGGAAAGTCAGGATGAGAGAAACCTTGAGGTTGTTTCATGTAAACTATTTCTGTTAATGTACCATTTAAGAAGGCGTTCTTCACATCTAATTGTCTCAGTCCCATTTTTGATCTGCCGATTGTAAAAGAGCAGTTCGATGGTAACAAGTTTAGCAGGCGGTGAAAATGTTTGATCAAGTCTAATAATCCATGCATTGTTTGTAGCCTTGTGCTACAAGCCTCGCTTTGTATCTAGAAATAGAGCCATTAGCATTTAATTTCACCCTAAAAATCCATTTACAACCAATTAAGTTATGTGAAGGCAATGGTGGTACAAGTTCCCATGTATTATTTTGAGCTAAGGCCGTGTGATGCATTGACCGTTTCTTACCAGTCTTGGATATGTTTTGGCTTGATATTTGAGGTAGGGGCTTGTAATGAGATTCGAGTTATGAGTGACAGATAGAGAAGTGATTTTAAACGAGTTTTTCGATTTGAGACACGGTGACCATTCTAGTAGGAAGTGAGGATTGAATTAAGGGTTGTATTGCTGGAGAGAGGAGATGAAGAACAGGAGATAGATACATTATTGGAGCCATGTAAAGGGTTAGGAACATGAGTAGAGATGGGAGCGGAGCGGATGATGGTGAAAGTTGGGAGGTTAATTTATGGGACTGGGCAGGGTTAGGTGATGGAGTTGAAGAGGTAAGATGGACAGGAAGTCGAATAGAAAAGGGTGTACAGGAAGGATTAGATGATGAAGGTACGAGTGTTAGTATAAGAGAAAATTGAAGTTTGTGGGAAAAATGGAGGAGGAGGAAGATGGAAGCGAGTGAAGAATGAGGATATGGAAAAATGCTCAATAAAGGGAGACATGTCTAGACACAATGACCTTTTAGTTTGAAGTTGAAACATCGATATCCCTTTGTGTAGTGTTGAAACTCAAGAAAAATGTGGGAGTAGAAGAAACGAGGATCGAATGTTTAGTGCATTTTTACTAAGTTGGGATAATATAAATTTGAAACTTTAAGGAGATCATAGGAGAGTGTTTTGTGATATAGAAGTTGATGAGGGGGAGTTGTTATTTAATGATGGAGAAGGAAGTTTATTGATGATGTACACAGCATAGTTTAAAGCTTCTACCCAAAACACTGGAGGCAGCCTAGATTGAAAGAGTAAACATCGCATTTTATCAACAATATGTCGATGCTTTCTTTCGGCCGTGCCATTTTGTTGTGGTGTGTTTGGGCAGGAATAGCGATATAGAATGCCATGTTCTTTGAGAAAGGGTTCTAGCTTGTGAAACTCACCACCCTCATCGGCTTGAAAGGTGATAAGAGAGGTGTTGAACACATTTTTAATCATGGTGTGAAACTGTTTTAGGCTTAATAGAGTATCAGATTTTCGTTTTAAAGGATAGACCCATGTGTATTTTGTATGCGCATCAATGAATACAACATAATACTTAAAGTCAGAAGGAGATAAGATGGGAGATTCCCACACATCAGAAAAGACAAGAGCAAAAGGAAAATCAATTATGGTTATTAATGATTGAAATGGTCTCTTAACATGCTTTGCAAATTGGCCGATATTACAGTTGCCATGTGATATATAATTACATGAGATGAGTTTATTTTTCACTAGACTAGAGATAACAGTTGAATTGGGATGACCAAGTGGTCGGTTGTGCCATGCCATGAGTTTGGTGCGGCCGAAACAACGAGATGAAAATGCTTGAAAAATAGCGAGAATGAAATGATAAAAAGGGCCTTGACTATTATGAGTTGTGGTTGGTAGTCCTCGATCATAACAATAAGAGAAGAAGGTGAGAATTTAGCTAAGCAGTGATTATCATGACAAAGCTTATGAATAGAGATGAGATTTTTCTTAAGATGAGGAACAAGAAGTACATTGTTCAATTTCAGATTATGTATAGTTGTAGAACCAGTGTGAGTTATGGGAAGTTGATCACCATTACCAACCATTACCTTAGTTGAGCCATAATAAGGAGTTAAAGAGTGAAGAAGCATGGGATTACCAGTCATATGGGCCGAGATCTTTCCTTGTCCCGAGGATATCGAGTGGAACGGCATCCTCGTCAAACTGCATAGCTGCAAGAGACTTGTGCAAATTGGAGGAGGTGAATGAATGATTGAATCTGTTAGTGCAATTCAGAGCAGAATGATTGAAGGCATTGCATATCTGACATTGAGTTAAACTTTAAAATTTGAGAAGAAGCTGGTGCAACACCAAGAATACCATCATTTTACCTTGATTGTGAAGTTCTTGGTGATAAAATTTTCAAAGTTAGGATGAGGATTACGTGATACGTATGTGGGTGAAGAACCTCTGAATTTAGTGAATTTGCCTCGACCCCTTGCATTTAAGTTCAACTGGTGAAGTTTCTCGGAGATGAAGATGTAGATGAGTACAGAACCATTGGAGAAGAGATATTCTCCTTTTGTGTGAAATCTGTGTCTTAACCGCCCTAACAAGAAATTTGATATCGAGAGAATAGGGGCCTTACAAGTTGTTGTTTGAATACATGAGAGGGAAGGCCAGTATTGTTTGAGCCACAAATTTGAATCTTTAGAGGGGTTCACCCGGCCGGCGATAAGATTTACGTAGATTGAATGTAATTGTTCTGAAAGTAATCCGCCCATAGGAAGATCACCGCTAGCAAAGTGTTGGGAAACTTAATATTAAATGCTTGCGTTTGAGGTTGAGGCATGATCAAGGAATAGTTTCTGAAGTAGGAGCCAAGCTTCATGAGATGAATTACACTCATGATTAAGAGAAAAGTTCTAGGACTGGTGTCGAAAGTGTAGCAGTGAGCCAGCTTAAGGAGATATCATCACATTGCACCCATGTACTATATTGAGGATGATCCGAAGTTGGACATGGAAGAGTGCCATCAACCACTCCGAGTACTTTCTGACCACGCAAGAAGAAGATCATAAGCTTCTTCCATTGAGCGTAATTGGTAAAAGTGAGTTCTAGAGATACAACAGTTTTAGCATTGGTGGAAATGGGAACTTTAGAGGGAAGGTAAAGAGTGGGAGGAGGGGATCGATGTAATTTTGTTTGAGAGTACTTTCAGTTACCCCATTGATTGTAGCATCGATGCCGGTAGGATTCGACATGATACAGGAAAAAAATTACTCAGGATTGTATCCCAAAGCTCAGATACCATGTAAATATTTGAAGGAATGCTCTCAGTGGAATTGCTACGTATTTATAATTAAGGCAATTACAATGGATTGACATTCGATTACAAATTTGAAATATGTAAAGCTTATCTAATTTGAATTTGAATACTATTACATCTACTTGATATCTAACCGGTTAAGATATCGTCTTATTTCACCTAATCTCGACAACGACAATTAGCATTGGGAGGCTGGCGTGTTGCCTGATAGAGACCATAGTGATTAGGCTTACAATAATAATATGGTTGCACATTTAATCGTTGGTAGTAGATCAATTGTTATGTATTTTATTCCTAAATAACTGGGACGTTAATTGTTAAAGTGTTTGAAGTACAACCGATAAACTAATTAGTAGATCAATTGTTCAAACTTTACCCGTTAAACTAATTAGGCTAAATTTCATTAAAGCACGCGAGCTATTTTATGTCATTCGAATAGGCGCACAAAGATTTATTTTTAAATAAGCGGCTGGGAGGGATTATTTTGTACTGAAACGTTTGAAAAACGTCTTTTTGGCAGACTCCACTATAATAGATAAACATGAGGAAGCATACATTTTAAATATATTGTTAATTAAGTGTTGTTATTTAATAATGACCCGCAAAGTGTATATTTAAAATATACGTTTTGCCCATATATTACCTATTATGAGTGGGTTATCAATCAAAAACGTTTTAGTTAGGATCTTGGCATCTAGGATATACGAAAGGTTAATCTTTAAGATATCTATTTAAAATGATGAAAGTAGTTCACGTGCCAGAATGAAATTTAGCCAACTAATTAGTCGGTATTGAACTAATTAATAATAGAAGTCAATTTATTACTCCAGAGAGTATTGGTGTATAATTATGACTGTAACAAGTTTAATGCAAGCAAAGACATGCTCTCTGGAAAGAGTGGACTCTTCTAATAACAAATGCATTACATGCTAATTAAATTAATAGTGCATGCATGATACTCTGTATGATGCAACAAAATCCAGAAACCAGAAAGGAGACATTTAAGTGCAATTTTGACATAAAAGGACAGAGAATCAACAAATCTTATTGAGATTCGAAATGCTCAAGACATTGTCCTCTTCTCAATTTTTTCCACCATGTACTTATTCTATTACTAGCCTTCATTTCAATTTAATTAAAAAAATTAACTTGTCAATTATAAATATTCATCATTATTGATCACAAAACAATTCTATTTAAATAATTTGTGTTTAATACCTAATATTGTGACATACGAATATCTGATTGTATCCATTATTTGATATAAACTCTAAGTTAATTATGATTGAATTTTTAATCTAAAAAATCATTTGAGTATTTATTGTAAAAAACCTTTCAATTAAATTAGAATGTAGGGGGGGATTTTTCAACTATTTGGGAAGGATGACTGAGTATTTAATTTAACTAAATCATGCATCATCGTCATTTTATTTGGTACGGATTGCTTACCAGACAATCTGCCACAAATAAATGATAATTTGTGTGAATGGAACATATAATATGTTTACTCCAACTTCTGGGAAGCTCATATGACCAATTTGTCCAATCAATAATATTAGAGAACAGCTAAAGTTGTATTCAGAGCTGTATAGATTTCGCTTTCAAGTCAATTAACTTAATAAATTACTAAGAATCGTTGTTCAAGTTTTGAACACTCACACAAAGTTTGCAGCAATTTAATTTCTATTCGAATTCCAAATCCCAAATAAACACATTATAATTATTGTGGTGATGTTCGAGCGTCGATATTTGGTCATTAATAATCATGGCAACAATTTTATATTTGAAACTTATAATGGATTACCTACAATGAGTGAATGACAAATGGGTAACAATTCTATTGCCCCTTCCGAACACCTCGTACGAATCTGAGGTTCGGTTTTAGTTTCGCTCATAACACACTTACATGTGGTTTATTATTTTACTACAAATACTTCGGACTCGAGAAACTATAATGTTAACATTTTTTGCTGGTTTGGGTTTCCAGCCCACATATATGTTCAAAAGGAATGACCCATGAGCCTAATCATTAAAGAAAACGGAGTGTATGGCTCAAGGCCCTAAATAAGCACACTGGGCCACCTGCTGATTGGCCTACTGAATACTAGACACTTGTAGCCCAATCCTATAGTGCTAATAAGCTTTAAACACATAATTTTGAGCAACTCAAGACTCGGTAAGAGACTCAATAACATTTGATCAAGTTTTGACAAACGAGCCCGATATTGGTGTTTACCCATCTACTAGACAATGTGTTAGCGCACTGCGCTCAATTGGTTGAATTGTATTTTTAGTTGTCATGCTTTTTTTAAATGATGTAGTAAAACTTGCTCTTACATTTTATGTTCATCTATAACACACATATACATCGTTTTATTAGAAAAATGGTCTTGACTGGACCTCCTCCATTTTATGAGTCCACATATAAAAAAATTACACTTGGAATCATGATTGGTGCATCATGTAATAATGTACAATACTTGAGAATTGAGATAGAGGATCTACATCATGAGATAGGAGGAAGTATTAGCAATACTATATACTCATTAGAATATATACAGATAAAAATACGTAGAATTTTTTATCTTATTGAAAAATAGAGGAAAAATTAGGCATTAAGTGGATAAAGACTCACATGACAAGACAGCAACATTTGCACAACCGTTAAAAGAACATAGCAACATTGGCCATGTTGATCCTACATATATTAATTGTTGGAGGACATCATTTTGAATATATTTTAGAATGTAACTAATGAGTGCAATTTATAAGAAAATAATGTTGCAGAGAATAGCTGGATATATATTTATTAGTCCTTGACTTCCACAAACGATCGAACGGCAAGGATATTCATCGTAATGCTATTCTTAATTCTTCAAATATTTGTTCTTATTGCCCAGAGCGGCAGGAATGTTTCAAAGATCATCATATGAAGACAATCCAAAAGGCATAGAGATCGATGATTATTGTTTTTATACTAAGGAATGGTTTTTTCTTAATTTATGCTGAGAGTTGCATATATAAGACAATATCTCTTTTATATATAATGAACTCAGGAATATTCGGTTGTCCCAAATATTTGACTCTAAAAGAAGTAACATGGTCGCTAATAATTATATCGAACATCAGTTTGGCTTCTTAGAATGATTAAACTGACAAAAGATGCTGTCTAACAAATGAAGTTAGGCACAACATTAGCTAGGCATCTCTTGGTCTTTCTTTAATTTTATTTGATTTCTTCAAGTAAACAAAAGCTGCCATGTTGCTCAACCTTAGGAACTTTCGGTGACATGCACCATCTTCAACCTCAACACTATTAACATATACATTATATTTGCTTGTTTAATTTCTACAAAATATAATATATTCATATATTCCTACTTGGTACCTCATACGTTAGATATAATCTAACGAGTATAGCTTCCATGTAATTGGTGTGGGTACTACTGAAATTGTAAACGCGGCCCTTTTCAAAGTCAAATATGTTATAATACTCCGTATTAAAAAATACATAGTCCGTTTTCATAAATGTTATTGAAATGCAATTGTGTGAAAGCTCAGTACGAATTCTAAGGATATGTGTCGAAAATTGCATTCTTTCAAGTCTAAAGTGATTGTCAAGTTTATTAATTTTAAATTGTCAACATCCTTTATAGTTTTAACCGATATAAGTATATAATACAACTAACTTTCTGAATTAATATATCATATAGTGAAGATATTATTCAATATATATAAATATAATAAGTACTTCATTTCAAAATTGAAAAGGTAATTATCAAAACCGAATATTGGATAATCTCATTGATTGGATAGAAGGTATAAGAAAGAAAATTGCTTGAAATAAAAGGGAATTAATTACAAAGCGTCTAGAATTATACATGCAGGAAATTTTTGGCCAATGACGTGTCATGAAATGGACATTTTAATTTTTAATCTTGACCCAAATTGGGTGCCCACTAGAAAAACTTGAGAGGTATAATTGGTAACTTGTCATACATAAATCATGTTATTGGTATACATATAGAGATAAACATAACTCTTACGTGTCTACTTTGACAATTGAGGTATTTCCTATTTTACTTAGTAGCATGCGGTGTAGAAATTATATAAATAATTGGACGATTATGAATCTCAATTCATTATGGTGATTGTAGTTACGAACGTTTGGATAAAGGGTTAGGTATATTTAGTTAAGGATAGTATTTAAGTAATGTGCTTAAATTTGATGCTTTCATGCTTCCTTCCATTCATTTTAATCGACTTTTTTACATATCGATATAATATTTGATATTCAATTACTCTTTAATTATATTATTACAAAATTTAAAAAATTCATATTATGAAAGAATTTTAAAAAGACAAATCAATCATATAAATTTTATATTTGTTAAAATAATGAATAATTAATAATTGATGGTGAGTTGATTTCAAAAAATTAAAATCAAACGATAACTAAAATAAATTGAAGGGAGTATTTGATTTTGTATTATCTGGCACTTAATTTGAGGTCAACTGTTTAATATTTTATAATTGTAACTGAATACGGTACTTTTGGGCCAAAATAAATACTCCCTTCGATTCTTAATATTTGTCGTTTATGTTGTTTTTCTTGTTTTTAAGATAGTGAACATCTGACAATTTTAGACTTCATTTAATAATAATTAATGATCCAAATGTTCCTTTTTTATTTTTATAACTTACTATTCATTAATTTTTTCAGTTATTAATGCTATATTTGGTTTCATTAATTAAGGGTATATTTGCAAAATATGTTGTAAAATACTTTAAGCTACAAATAATCTGAATAAAATAAAAACTGATTAAGCGACAAACAATAAGGATTGGAGGTACATTACTTATCGATATCAAATATTGAAATAAAGTAAAATATGTTTCGTGAAAAGTGCTTCAGGAAACATGTGAAAACTTAGTGTCATTATATCAATATCAAAGTTATATATCTAATTTCACTCATATATCTAATCTGATGGCCAAGCTTACGTGTAGCATATTTAAAATGATTTTGGAAAAATGATTAGCACTAGTAAACTTATTGGATAAAAAATTTGATTAATTTCAAATCCCGATCAAAGAATTAATTAACTCTATTCATCATAAACTCATCACTACAATCTTAAGAAATTTGTTTTAAGTGTATGTAAATTCATTTGGAAATAAACAATTAATTCATATAAATAACTTTTACAAGAAAAAACTTTACTACAAACTTTACTAAAGTTTTTTCTTCAATATTCTCAATTATTGGTTCTATAGTAAGAAGTTGTAGTCAGACATCTTATCAATGTTACTCACAAATGATAACTTGATAAGATAACATTCTTTAATTATGTATAATAATTGTTTTATCTTTCAAGATTACTCAAAACTTTATTACAATTAACTTTTCTAGGTGGGAAAATTGAACCAAGAACAAGCCTTATCCACTTAACCCCCCATCCCCCACCACTATAAGAAGGCTCAACCAATCCATCATAAACCTTCCCCCTAGTATTATTAACTTCATCAAAATCAATCATTTCTCTAACACCCTCCTTAGAAAATATTAATTTTTTTTCTTGTTTAGCCCCCAAA
This sequence comes from Lithospermum erythrorhizon, assembly GCA_019722365.1. Lineage (NCBI taxonomy): Eukaryota > Viridiplantae > Streptophyta > Magnoliopsida > Boraginales > Boraginaceae > Lithospermum > Lithospermum erythrorhizon. Next base: position 1,049,772 of record JADFUC010001644.1, read on the forward strand.
ATATGTCTACCAAGAAAAGCTACCAATGGCTTGGTGGATCAGAGAGAGTGAATCCCATAAACTCAGCCTCTGAGTTTGAACTTGATGAAGCTGATATTTGGGGCACAAACAATACTGAAACTTTATCAGAAACCAAAAGGACAAGCAACAATATGAAGCCTTTGAAGAAACCAATCAAGAAAAGCAACAACAATCACATTGATCATGTTCATCAAAGGCCAAATGTTGCTACTTCTTTGCCAGTGAATGTTCCTGATTGGTCAAAGATACTAGGAAATGAGTACAAGGGTAGGGTAGTTGACGAGGATGAAGATGTCGGAATTGAGGTCAGTCCATCAAATCTAATAACGTATCAACCTCGAGGTTCCTGGGCAGGGCGTTACAACGATGAATATGAAGAGGATGATAAGGATCATAGAATCCCTCCTCATGTTTATCTTGCTAGAACAAGAGGGGCATCTTTTTCTGTGCATGAGGGGATAGGTAGGACTTTGAAAGGGAGAGATTTGAGTAGGGTGAGAAATGCAATTTGGAAGAAAACTGGGTTCGAAGATTAGTTAAATGTATCTTTGAGGAGGAACATTAGTCTTTTCTTTTTTGTTAATTTTTGTTCTGTGATATTGTCATAGGTTGATCCTCTATTTTGGGATGGAATGTTTTGGTTTTTTGATTATGGACACCATTAATTCCCTGGATCACTTTATCTCGAGTATTTTGTAATCTGACTTTGGAGATATGGAAATTTGATCTCTTTTTGTTTCAGTACTAAAATGAATTATCAATTCTCTTTCTCTTTATATAATCGATTAATCAGTTTGTAGGCTATTATATCAGTTCGAGATTTATTCAGTATGCATTTAAAGAATATCGAATGTAAATTCCCGTTAAAAAAATAAAAATTGCGCATGCATTAAAATAACATAGCCACTCGATTGAAACCATGATCGACCATTATTCACATTAATTTAAAATTTGGTTAGAATTAGAGGGCAGTGTTGAATGATAATTCAAAAGGTGATTTATATGATTATTGAATACTCTATTACAATCCACTTGAGTTCATAATTTTTTAACTTGTACATATGTGGACTAATATTATTGGGTGTTTGATTAAGTTGAGATGGTTGAGTAGTCAAATCTGGAATTAAACATTTATTGTGTTTTTTTTTAAATTTAGAAGAATAAAATTATTAAAAAATACTGTTGTAAAAGGCATACACATTTAATAAATTATACCAAGCTACATGGTGGTGATTTACTTAACAAAGAATACATCATCCAATAATTACTCACATATGTAACAATATGATTGGATTAACTATCAAGGTCCTCCCAATAATAAGAGTTGTTTATCTATTATTTTAGGTGTCCTATGAATATGATTGATTGATAATTGTAGTATAGTTTAAGATGGATCAATGTATGATTGGTAGTGTGCAGTAGGAAGAAAATGAAGCATTGGTTATAAACTAGTGGTGGTTGAAGAGTGGTAGGTAGGAAAGGGACAACCTAGCGATCATCAAGAGGAAGCTAAAAATCTCTTCCAATTAAAACATTGTACTATTTCTACCTCTCTTTATTATCTTCACATTGACTCCAAAATTGGGGTTTTTCTTGTGGATTGGTTTGTAATTTTGTGCCCAATTATTAGGGGTGTGTACGTTACTTATCTTGTTCTTGTTTTTCTAGGCTTCTAGATAAGGGTAAAGCTTGTACTTGGTGAAATTTGTCAAATAAATTGACCATTTATTATGATGAACACGGGGTCTTGAAAATGAAGTCGCATTGATACCAATTGTGTCCTTTTCATTCTAGTTTTTGTTTAATGTCTTTTTCTATCTATGGAGCATTATTTGAGTAGTTACATACTCCCTATTCGTTATTAACTATTCATGATATTAAAACTGTAATTTCTAGTACGGAAATAACTATGTTAACCTACCGTCTAATCACTAGTTTTATGCATGAGAAGCTAAAATACTATGTCTCCAAACAATAATAACATTATTAGTAAGATGTACGAGAATTACATAAGGGGATGTCTTCGATCTTGAGAGTATAGTAGTAAATGGGAAGGTACGAATGCGGCTTTGGCCCATTAGGCGTATCTCGCGATTTCTTCATAAAGTAATATGTAAAGGTTTCTAGCGGGCGGGATTCCAAGCGATGAGGAATTATCATTTTTTTTTATTATTAGTAAAGATGAGAATGATTATGTAATGTAAACGAAGTTGTAAGGAGCATGCATGCATGTTCTCTTCAAAAAAGGTATACATACATGTGGTTGAATTGTAATAACTGGCACAATCGATCTGTTATTGTATTTCTTCTTTCTTATAGAGTTGCCTACTTGCCTTATCAATTTGAATTTTTGTACATTGGACTCCCTCGGTTTATTAGTTGACGTTATCAAGGTGAAACTTTTTAATTATTCTTAAATTATATATTTAAAAATTATGAAAATAATATTAGAAAGTATTTTGAGCGAATCACAATAATATCGTTTATATTTATTAAAATAATGAGTAATTAATGATCAGTTATTTAAAAAAGCGGAGGTAGTAGTGAAGAGTGATCATCATAAAGATATGGGCTAATAGAGGTCTGCTATTATCGGGCTTGATAATGGGCCAAGACTTTTCATTTTGGACCCATACAAATCATTGTCGGGTAACGGGTTGTGATGATTCATGAATCATGTTGCAATTTGTAAATACTAGGTAGGTCTGCATGTCAGCATGTGTTGAACAATCTATTTCATTTCTTAAATGTCATAAGTTTAATTATGAAAGAAAATTACTCGTCCCCAACTAATAATAAGGGGGATTTAGTAATGGGTAAATTCGGTCCATTATATTGAGGTCGGCCTTAGTTAATTAAAATTCATATATAAACATTGTGGATAGAGGATTTTAAAGTAAAATATTTATTTTATATTGCTTTAAACTACAATAATACTGGAAGTTTTTTTTTCCTCATAAATTGATGTCGGATGATAATAAGTTGATTATCAATGACATTTCTTTCACAATTAAAAATCACCAAGCAATCATTATACAATCTATTCGTCCATCTCACAAGTTCTCGGGTCTAGGTAGTTTTTCAATGATCCTAGGTCGTGCATGTTTAAATTAAAATTAACAATTTCTATCATAATCCCGAGCTCGAGATTATTTCCCAAGCTATATTCTAATTTCCTGATATAGTAGCACGTGTCAAAATAAAATACCATATTAAGTTGCGGTAGAGTGAATTGACACAAGAAGTGAGATGAGAATATCCTCGTAGATTTACCCCTCCGAGTCTTACGTTTTGACTTTGGTTTGTAGATTCTGACCTCAGCCGTGGCGGCAACATTTATTAGTTACCTCGTAATCTCCGACATCATCCGCTGAATCTTGTTGTCCATGTAAGAGAGAGAGAGAGAGAGAGATGAGAAGAAGAGTAGCAGTAATATGCTTAGGTGCATTAATGCTAATGGGCACTGCTGTTTATTTGCGTCTTTGGACTATCGATTACAGCATCACCTCAGGTGAAGCTCAACTACTCAGGTACCAACTCTGTCCCAAAAAGATTGTCCAATTTTCAATTATCATGATTGGTTTTGTAAATTTTGGAGTCTTAAAGTAGTATTTGTCTATAGTATTATGTTAAAGATTTATCGAAAGACTTTTACTAATACGTGCATGTCCCAAATGAATTTCTAAGGGCTACCGCCTAAGAAGCATTTAGGGGTTGGAGTGCTAAGTCACTTAAGTCGTTTCGAATTGACTGAAAGAATGAGCTATGAGCAGTTTATCTCACAACATATAAGAATGGTAGGTGGTGTAATGCTTTGAAACAGTAACGTGTTAATTTTATTGAGAATCAAAGTCAGCTATGTCAATCAAGCTGCAAAGTTTGTTACTTTTTACTGTCAAACTAGACCATCTTCTTGAAATGGAAGGGAGTGTGTTTTTAATTCTTCAATTCATGATTTTTTATGTTTTTAAGAGGGTTTTTTAGGATGTTAATTGATGATGTTTGTTTGGAAATGATCTGGTTAGTTGTTTATCTTATTGGGGAAGATAATGTAAGGAGAACATTCATTTGTGTAGGAGACAGTTTGATCTTGCTAGCAGAGAAGCAATGGATGAATCTGCAGAATGGAGAAAGAGATACGATGAAGAGGCAGACAAAGCTCACACTTGCTCTAGTGAATTAGCTAAGGTGATCACTCTCGAATAGAATCTCGTGTCTTTTGAATTTCGTTTCAATGTGTTCTTCTGAGCGATAGACTAGTACATGATTAGTAAAGTGCAATGTAATTGCCAAATGGTTAATTACTTCTACAATTTGATTTGTTGATTGTTTTCTTTGAGTGAGATGGTGGAGTTAGTCGATCCAATGATAATTGAACTCAAGAATTATACCACTCGAGCAATTTCATGTTCTCTCAATTTGGGCATTTGACTAGTTTGTAAGAAAGTAGAAATCATTGGCAATGGTGAAATTGAATGATTGAAATGAATACGTGCATCCCCTTGTTAATTCTGGGATATTTGTTTGATTTCCTTTAGTTCTACACTTCTACCAATGTGTTAATTAGTCAGAGCCTCTAGTTGAGTACATATTGTTTAGATGCATGAAATGTTAGGAGGCTTCAACTTACAATGCTACGTTTTCTAGTAAACAACCTCTTGAATTGTTGTGTGCAATATAGACCAGAAAACTAGTCAGACCTAAGCTGTCATTTGACGAGTTTAACTTAAATTCCCCTTGCTCAATTAGTGCAAAAAGTCCTATCACTTCGAACTTTTTGTGTGTTATGTAATGAGAAAATTTTGCAGTTGAAGCCAGTTTCAACTCTTCTTTCTATTACCATCTATCAGTTGGTTATCAGCCACCAAGCTGTTCATCAGAGACACTTGGTGAAATCTATGCATGTTGGAGTTTGGTCACCGTTGTTTCTGGCTGATAGATCGATATGATACTGAGACACACCATGTGTTGTAATATAACCCATCATATACGATCCACATCATTATGCGGATATACAAAGATAGATCTCCTTCATTTTGGATTGCTTATGCTGATATACAATCATATCAAGTATTGTGTGCTTTTGGGTTGAATTGATGATCACTGTAATAGCTTTACCATGTTTTCTATTCAGATTAAGGCTTTGAATGGTGTTGGAAGTAAAAAGAAACTGGAAATGTTGCAAAAAGTAAGTTTTTACTAGTTATTTTTCATTAATTATCAGGTTAATGCTTTCAACTTGGTACTAAGAACAGTCTTAGCTGTCTAATGATGATTCTGATTTTGTTTTCGTATGGTTCACCAGGAAAATGCAGGCCTGATTGAAAGAATTGAAACTCTGAAACTAGAGCTTGAAGCCGAGAAACTAAGGTGCAGCATGCGGCAATCATAACAGTGAAATTTTGTTCTTCGAGTTACCATTTTTTGCTGACAATATCACAGCAGTCGTAGTTTTGTATTGGCGCTAGACGGTCTCAATTTGTTTTTAGCCACCAGTTGAAATCATTCCTCTTCAATTGACTTCCTGTCCTATGGGTTATCTATCTCGATCAAAGGAAAATTTCATCAAGAAGTCATAGGCTATGGAACTCTTTGTAATTTGTTATAGAAAACCCTGTAAATGTTCTGCTCATCTTGATGATAGATATAGAGGTTCCCATCCCTCCTCTATAATTTGTGTTTGCAAACATTTGAAATTGAATTCAACTTACCAGACATTTGCCACTCACAAGTATTTAACACGGTCTTAAGCCAAGAGTCAGGTTTGGGGCCATAAGCTACACAATTATTCAAAAGTCCACTCGTAACCTACCAGACACCGTCTACATAGTTTAACCGCTTAACAATTAAGATCATCATTTCAACGAGACTCCAGACATGTCAAAGTAGTTCACCTCATCACTAACAAAATTTATATTTCATGAATCATGATAGGTACATAATTTGTGCCTAGACATTGGATCTTTAAATGCTTAGAATTCGAAAACCACACAACTTTGCTGTGTCTTAGGGTTGTCGCACGAATTGAAAGAGACAAGTTACCCAACGTAGTGTTGAAGGAATGGAAATCCCAATAAGGAACGCATTTTGTTTGTATTTGTCACTTTGGTATAATTCATGCCATATATCCTGGGATGTTGCTACTGAAAACTATGTGCTTCTAGTCCCCTAATTAAACCGATACTTCCGGAATTCATTGACTGCAATAATAACACAGTATCTCATCTTTTTATTCTTTTAAGAATTAGTTTATTTTAAGATTTTCAAGGTAAAATAAACTAGATTAATGGTTTTTAAAATATGAATATTCTTTCTTCCTCAAAATGGTGAAATAATTGCACAAATAGTCCATGTAATTTAGAAAAAAATCAAGGTTTAGTATTCGGAGTTTGCATAAATTCAATAGTAGTCCTTAAATAAAATTACCGCTAATTGAGAAGAATAAATATTTACACAACATATTTGAAACTTGAGAACTATATTCTATCAATAAAAACTCTATGAACTAAGTTTTGATTTTTATTAAAGTTCAGAAATTATTTGTAATATGAAAATAATAATGTACAAATATACTCTTGTATTTTTTGTAGTTCTTAAATCTTAATTACGGTCTACGGAGTGTTGTTTTACTCTATATGTCTAGTTTTGAGTAGTATATACGGAGTACGTGACAATCAGAAAACAAAGAAGCCGTTGATCTGACGTTTTTGGACAATTCACGAGATAGCAGTTATATTACTTGTGCTTTGCTATCTCTTTTTTGTGTCTGAAATCTCAAGATTATGCATGTGACAGTGTATTTCTGTATTAATGAGTACTACGTATGAACACAACAAGCTACTGAAGCTAGAGTTGTTATTATTTTCTTGAATGGATAAATTGATCAGTATGTATTAAATCATGCATGGCAGTACTTGTTTGACTCTACTTTTTTTTGCTACTATTCTCACTCTAGAATTTTATGACCACTATTACAGGCACCGATCCCTATTATGAAGCTTCTATTCTTTTGTAATGAACTCTTTTAAAATATTAGGTCGTGTCGTGAATAATACTTGAAACAAAATATTCACAATATAATAATTCACATTACAATAATATAAATATTAAATCTTATTAATATAACAAATTAATCAAATATAAATATCAAACTATAATCAATATTTTTGTTTACTCTAAAATGTCTAATAGAACGATAACTGGTTGATAATATAATTTGATCAAGAACTAATCTAAAAAATAAAGGAACCGATATAAAAAATAGACATGATATTTAAGAAATTACCTAAAAATTATTAATGGTTAAAAATATACCAAGAGTTAAATTAGCAGAAATATCATTGAAAGTTTTCTTTGGGTATTTCTTACTCAACATAACAATATTATGAGCTTTCATAAATAGCCCAACAATATGTAAACATCCTAAGAAAACGAATAAAAGTTGATATAATTCTCTGGTGTTGAAATTGTGTAATACCTAATATAAAATAATTTGTTATTTATAGGAACAACCGAACAAATAATATGTAACTCTCAAATGGTGAAATAATGAGACTAATAATGTAACTTTCAAGCATTTTAATGAGTTATAATAACAATGATATAAACATAATTATTAATTTTAATTATTTAATTATCATTAATTTTTTTTAATTAGCTCAAAAGGTAGAATAGTGAGAGTCATGTAACTTTTAAGTATTTTAATGAGTTGTAATTACAATGAAGTAAATACATATATATATTATGTTCCACTACATCGACTCGGAAATGAACTTGTATGGATGTATTATATTATAAAAAATAAGTTTAGTCATATATTTTTGTTCTAATGTATATATATAATCAAACATGTATTGTTCAGCAATTAAAAGTTACAACATAATTTTTTTATTTTGCATGCTCGAATGTTCTATATTCATATGTGCTTCTAATATTTAGTTTACATAAAAATTAAAGAAATTATAAAATTCATGTGACTTCGATGATACCTTGTTAATTATACGTACATGGATTTTTATGTAATTTTTATTGGTACTAAAATATAATATTTTATTAAAATATTTAGTATCTTTTGGCATGGAGTAAAATATTTACATGCTCATATATCCTATATTCATATATTCTTCAATCTTTAATTTACATAAAAATTAAATAATGATAAAAGTAATGTAACTCCCATGATACCTTCTTTATTCGATTTAATCATTTACACAAAATTGAAGAAATGATAAAATTCATGTAACTCCCATGATACTTCTTAATTCTATTTAGTTCTTTACATAAAATTTGAAGAAATGTTAAAATTCATGTAACTTCTATGATACCTTCTTAATTTTATTTAATCATTTACATAAAAATTGAAGAAATTATCAAATTCATGTAACTCCGATGATACCTTCTTAATTTTATTTAATTATTATATAAAAATTCATGTGACTTCCACGTGATGCCTTAGCGAATTCACCATGATACCTTCTTAATTTTATTTATTTATTTTGCATAAATATTGAAGAAATTATAAAATTCATGAAACTCCCATAATACATTCTTAATTTTATTTAATCATTTACATAAAAATTCATGTAACTCCATGATACTTTCTTAATTCTATTTAATTTTTTACATAAAAATTGAAGAAATATTAAAATTGATGTAACTTCCATGATACCTTCTTAATTCTATTTAATCATTTACATAAAAATTGAAGAAATGATCAAATTCATGTTACTCCGATGATACCTTCTTAATTTTATTTAATTATTATATAAAAATTCATGTGACTCCCATGATACCTTAATTCTACCGCTGATACCTTTTTTAATTTTATTTATTTATACATCTTATATATATATATAATGTCTAAGGGTCACATTGAACAGTTCTAGTGAAGCCAGAAACGATATTACTATTTACCATACCCCAGTAGCTAATCAGCCAAAATTGAAACTTATTAATATTTTATTACATTATGAATAAACTCACAGGAAACAAAGAATAAAATAAAAGGATGTCGGTTATTTTTCTATGGTGGTATATTGTCGGGTTATTAGAACTCATGTATGTTGGTATGATATTTCTCATAACATATAGGTATGTTACTTAATTTTAATTCATTATTTGTATTATTAAAAAAGATATTATAAAATCAATGAATGAATATTTGCCTTGAGTTAAGCGTACACAAATAATAGTTTACATAAAAATTGAAGAAATGTTAAAATTCATGTAACTTCCATGATATCTTCTTAATTCTACTTAATCATTTACATAAAAATTGAAGAAATGATAAAATTCAAGTAACTCCATGATACCTTATTAATTCTATTTAATTCATCATCATTGCATGCCTTGAAATTATGTAAATTCATTTGTAACATAAAAATTAAAGAAATGATAAAATTTATGTAAATCCCGATATCATGCCCAATTACATTGTCGTTCACGTAAAAATTATTGTAACTCCCATAATACCTTCTCAATTCTATTTAATCATTTACATAAAAGTCATGTAACTCATGTCTGCTTAATTAATTAATTCTTTACATAAAATTGAAGAAATATTAAAATTCATGTAACTTCCGTGATACCTTAATCATATTTAATCATTTACATAAAAATTGATGAAATGATCAAATTAAGTAACTCATTGATACATTCTTAATTATGTTTATTCTTTTTACATAAAATTTAGAAGAAATGTTAAATTATTAACTTTCATAATAGTTTCTTAATTCTATTTAATCATTTTACATAAAAAAAAATTCATGTAACTTCCATTATAACTTCTTAATTCTATTTAATCATTTTACATAAAATTGAAGAAATGATAAAATTCAAGTACTCCCATTGATACCCTTATTAATTATGTTTAATTCATAAATGGAGTGCGTACCTTGAAATTATATAACTTCATTTGTAGGGGTATTTTAGTCTTCACAAAAATGGAAGAAACACCTTATTTGATTCACACTTTTAGAAGATATATAGATATAGATTATTCCGTAAATATAGTTGTGGCCGACTGGCCGTAATGTCGGATCCATGATTTTTATATAAAATGAGCGGATTATTTGATACTATACTTATGAGGAAAAATATAATTTTTTTTTAAATAACTATGGTTTTTAAAAAAATGCTTAATAGAATAAATTTTTTCGAAAAAATTACCCCACTACTTTAATTCCCACTAATAGTGGGACTATTAACAAAGTAATACTCCTTGGTTTTTAATCTTAATGAGAAAAAATAGTCAAAAATGTATTGAAAATGTAGAATGACTGTCAATTGAAACAATATCATTGGTTGATTTGTTTTATTTCAAGAGAGAAAAAATAGTCAAAAAGTATGAAAATATAAAAATCTTTATTATTATGTTAAAAGCGAAAACTATAGAAAAACAAATTTTCGAGCTAAATGACAATTATAAAAACAGGGAATGAAGTAGATAGAACAGGGAATTTTATTTTTCCAATATGGTATTTAATTACTAAGTCGAATACGAATATTGATTTATACCCAATGTGCACGTAGCTTAGTTACCATCTGTTTGAAAATTCAGTTTTGGTCCCAAACAATTAATTGTACCCAAAACTGACTGCATTATGGTTACGAGACCACTATAGGTACTCAAAATCGATGTTTTTTAATGGGCGCATGGTTATTTTTGAATGTCATAAATTTTGAAATAACGTAATAGCGCACTTAATTACGAGTCGGGTAAACCGCATTAAGTAATGCTGTGTGAGCTTAATTAAATATCAGTATTTAAAATATTATGCTCAATGCCATCAGCATACGTCGTAATATTTCATCGACAACTAGATGATATCACAATTGTTAATACTTTATGAATTTTAAGAAAGCTTAAACATGTCAATCATTATATGAACATATTAGTGTTTAGTAGGTTGAGTAGTTGCACGAATGGGTATTGTTTATTTGATCAAATTGTCTCATTCTAGCATTTTTTTTGTCAAAAGTCAAAACAATCTCAACTGTGCTAAGTTAGCATTATTATCGTAGTCAAATTTGTATACATTAGGCTAGATAACTGCTTTTTTGCCTAAAAGATACTTTCGTGTACGCAATTAAGCAACTTTAGAAAATATGTTTGATTTTTCCTTAATTTTCTTGACTTCAGCAATGTCATGGACAAAGATATTTTGGCATATCCGAAGATGTTTCATCCGTCCTCTTCTTTATGTAAGTTGTAAACGAGTCAAACTTTATCAAACTAACAGAGCGAGCTTTACTCAGCTCGATCTTGAATTAGATTTGAAGCATTTCGACCGAACAACATGAATCAAGCTCGACTCGAAACTAAAGAATCAATCAGGAATGATACCAGCAAGCAAAGAGATCTTATCACTTCAATCTTTGATCTATACAAAGAAACATCCAAAAATCGAAATAAATATAGCCAGAATCAAACAATCAGTTACAATGAGTAGTTGTCTAAGAACAATAATTATTAGCACTTAGTAGAAATCACCAAATCAAAATCTTGAACACTTAGAATCTTAGATCAAGTTTACATACTGCACCACCTTGAAATATCACATTCACTGAGTGGGAGATACATTCCACCACCAGATTCAAGAAATGCAGTTAGAACATAGTTATTGCGACCCGGCTACACTGCTGCAAGCCTGCAACAGTTCGAATGGAATATTTACTTATTTTCTTTAACTTCAACAATGGATGTCTTTACTCATCTCATCTATTCTCTCACCACCTACATTACAGCAGCATGAATCTGTAAAAATAGTCAATTTTTCGTGCACAAAATCACTACAGCATCACACGAAAGAATTGATCTTGTCAGGGCATGTAAGATGAGTAATGAGTTCCATGACGTCAGAACTTCACAGCATAAACAGAAATAGTAAACACGGTCTCAGATTTATGGTGCTTATTGATGTAGCATTACCATACCTGTGACATCTCAATATATCACAAGGTTTATCACCTTATGATAATGAAATCCAACATTAGTGGCCAATTTCATAAGACCTTGCATTCCTCAGTCTCCAAGTCAAATTAGGAATTAACCCTCTAAAGATATTTGTTCTGGTGCACAATTCGGATTATCTCCAGAAGAAGCAGAACCATCGGATGTGTTTCCCATTTTATCTGCATCCCCATCAGAAGAACTATTATTTGTATTGACTGGTGAAACATTATCTCTAGAGCTGTTAAGAGAAATCTGCTGCTCGATCATTATTGGTTGACCAAAGAGCACAAACTGTGCAGGTTTCTCATTCTCAGGTTTCTTTGATGATTCAGTAGAATTTCCCATGGTCAATAAGCAGCAAACGTTATCACTACTATGAATAGGCGTGTGAACCATTGGACTAGTGGTGGATCTTGAAGGTATGGTAGCTCGGTCAAGCGTTAGAAAATCTGTAGGTAACAGGCCTAATTGCACTCTGTTCATGTGGAGATTGGGTATCGGTAAACCATATTGAGCTTGCCTGGCTCCCTGCATGCCAGCAGGGGTGTCATCAGGAAGACAACGGAAGGGGTTGCTGGGCCCAAGGAAGTGATTGCTGGAAAATGTAGGGATTGAAAGTTGGCCATCGGGAGAAAAATCATGATGTAGTGGTAATCTCAACTTTTTCCGGGGAGGTCCAAAGTGGGGAAAATGAATTGCTGGCATACTTGCTACTAATTCAACCAGCCATGGGTTAACGCGTTTCACATTCTGAAGTAAGTCAGGTTCATCCCATGTGATCTGAAAAATGCACCAGATATGAGAGTCACAACTCACAACAGCATAAGTAGACTAATCCTGTTAGGCGTATTGTTTTGTTTCTGTTTAAGCATTTAACTACAAAGCGAACATTGAAAGAAATAATAAACTCAAACAGAAAAGATAAGAGTCAAGATTGCATTGAATGGTATGATACCTGAAGAAGTCTCCATGGTGAATCAGGCCAGCGAATTGCATCAGCAACCTGTACGGAGGAGATGGTACCCATGAACCAACTTATCCGTGATGAATCCTCAGTTTCGAAGGGCATCTTGAATCTCATCCCTGCACACCAACGTATCTGTAGTGCTGCCTTTATGAGTGGTGCTTTCACACAAAATTCTGGAGTGCTTGCTCGAGGATAGTATACTACCTCAAAGGGCTGTCCATTAGCCGCGAGTGTTGCAGCTTCAAGGACTGATTCTGGTTTGACACGTCCGGGTCTAATCGAACTCCCATTAGCGTTTCCATTGCCGATCAATCTATTTTCATCTTCCCTTAGGAAAACTGAGAAACCCCCATACGGAGCAACCCAATTCCCGCCAGCTGGATTCCATCCAGAAGATGTTTCAGGTCCACCACCAACCCCTCTTTTTGCCCGTCGTATTCCAACACAGAGATCCTCATTCTCTGCCCTTAAAAACACAACGGAATCCCCTGCAATAAGTTTCTTATGGTTCACGAAAGTACTCCATCCAGTTGTCAAAAGATGGCGCCTAGGGGTTCCTCGATAGATATGACGAAATTTCCACGATTCACCATGAACATCTTTTGCCAAGATGGTCTGAACAGGAGGATCAACAGAATAGTCCAATCGTGGAAATATCGTTTCTGCACAATACCTAGGAACTGAAAAACCACCACCATTGTTTGCATCGGATTGAGTTAAAGTCTTGGCAAATGAAGCTGGTTTTTCTTGATCATCCAACCGATCAATCCCAATAACCTCACCATTTCCTTCAAAACCAACATCGTTTCCATTCCTAGGGACCAATCGAATTTTAGCAAAAACCTCATCAGTTTCTCGTTCTGCTAGGAACTTTATAGCAGAGACTCTACAAGGAACATATGCGGGAATCCTAGGGCAACTTCGAAAATCAACATTCCCGGAAGCATGCTCAGCATGACCTTGAGGAAAATAATACACTGCATCATTTACCTTGGGCATCTGCACCATACCCCCAGCACAGGCATGCCACAATTGAGAATCTAAGCAATTCTCAGTTTCTTTCATTTTGGCTTTGGGTTCAATAAATGTCAACATCCCAAACAATACATTCAACTAATATCCCAACAAGCTGCAGTCAAATGAAACATGTAAGAATACATATGTTCATCAAATGAATTATACAAACCAATTCCAAAATCAACAAAACAACACCATCAAATGAAACATGTAAGCATACATATATTGCATACCATCAAATTAATATACAAACCAATTCCAAAATCCATAAAATACATTTAAAACAAATTGTGCATCCGAATCTCATGAAAAAATTCCATCTTTATTATAATTCTTGAATAACTCCTTCCACAACATGACACCAACAATCTACCAATCAAATTATCATTCCAAATGATTCAAACATCCATATAACATAACAAAAAACACAATTCAAAGTATAAAGAACTCTACTGGATAAAAACTGAAATACAAAATATCAAAATCAACAAAAAAGAGTAATCTTGGAATAAAAAAACAACCACCAAAACATTGAAATAACTCCTTCCCCAACATGCCACCAACAATCTACCAATCAAATCATTCAAACATCCATATAACATAACAAAAACCACAATTCAAAGTAAAAAAACATCTACTGGATAAAAACTGAAATACCAACATCAAAATCAACCAGAACAACCAATCTTGCAATAAAAAAAACAACAACCAAGATACAAAAAAGGTACTTACAACTAGTTGGTCTCACTTAAAACACTTTCTTGTTGAGACAAGAGTATTCGTAAGCACATAGTTGAGTGTGTGGTGTATATATATAATACGGAGTATATAGCAATTAAGCAAGAGTCTTTAAGTCTAAGTTAATATTGGTTTTTTCACACACAAGATTTTCTCTTACAGTTTTAGTTGATGTCACAAAGTAGTTAGTAGAAGTCGAAGTAGTGGTAGAAGCAGAGAACAAGTCGTATAAGAAGTACTCCCTAGTATTTGTGTACATTATAACACTTGCACTAAATTTGTTTAATATTTTTTCATGCCTTTTTCTTCGGATCTGAAGAAAACTATGGTTGAGTCTGGCTTTAGTAATAAACAATTATTTAGTACCCATCGTAGGGCAATAGCCATAAAAACTAAAAACCATATATATTATATATGTGACATAAAGTCTACATCAACAAATAAATGAATTAAAACTTCAAAAACATTTCAAATAAACCACAAAATTATATAATGATGACATAATTATTACAGAAAACCATAAAACGTCAATAAACTGAATTGCAACTATAAAAACATTACAAATAAACCACAAAGTCATATAATTGTCATCTATCAATATTATTTCAATCCCACCTATATCTATTAATCATCGTTTCTTCTCTTTTGGCGAGTATTCGTCATTATCGTTTTGACAAACGATAATCTTTCTCTAACCGTATTATTATTATCTAATAAAAGCTGGAATACAATTCCTAGAGGAATTTCCATGCATTTAATTGTTACCAAAATCATAATGCTTTCGGTTTACATCATGAGTTTGGAATTGAATTTGAGCCATTGAATTATTTATTTATTAATTCATGAGATCAATAGGATTATGAATTTAGTAACTTATAATCTTCTTAGTTCCTTTATATTTGTCTTTCCCAAAGTCGACACACATAAATTAAGAAAAATAAAAAATAGTCGAAAAATACATGAAAAATGTAAATGTTAATTAGTGAAAGCCTCCCAATTGGTTGGTTGATAATTTAATAAGAAAATAATCAAAAATTACGTTGATAATGTAAAAATATAATTTTACATATTAGAAAGATAAGTATTTTGGAAAAAAATTAAAAATTTAAAAATGCGAGTAAAGAAACGGAAGGAATAATACTAAGCACTATTAGTACTAGAATGCTGAGCTCATCTTTAGAAGCTAGCATACCAACGATCCCTTTTCTTTTTACCGATGCAAATTAGTTATCAAATTACATAAATATTGTTGATATGATTTCATTAGTATTCAATACTTTATTGACTATATGTAAATTGTTGATTGGAAAAGATCTATTATCGTATTTCGATATCTTTTATATGTTATATATTGTGATATTATGAGTAGTTATGATTAATTATCAAGTACATGATGTATACAAGATATAAAATGGGACGCTGATATAAGATAGAAGATCCTTTATGTTCAATTGCTTCGTACCAATACCAATTTTGAAGATTAAATCTTAAATTATGCAAACTCCAAAAATTATTTCACATGTCAGATAGAGTTGGAAACTTTTCAAAATAGCCAACTCGACATGTTTAGTTTTTGAACCCATTTATTGTTAATAAACCGATTGATCTGGTGAGCCAAGAATTAGAATAGGCACCATGCATGCAACTCATTAAATTGCTAGGTTAATAATGTACAAAGTAAGAAATAAATACCGGATTAATCTGCAATTATATCTCAACTAAATATAAACGTTTAAAATAATATGCCAATCATTGAAATCTTTCATAGTGGTTAGAACTCCAACCAAATTTGCCACTATAAATTCCCTAAATACATAAAGAAAAGCAAGAACAAGGCAAAATAAAACATCTTGAACTTTGAATAGAGCCAACCAGTACCAATATATTATAAATATAACCATAACTAAATGATGCAAGTTCATTATTAATGGCTTTCAGTAAATGAAGCTGCCGTTACGAATTGCAATCCTCTCTGTCTTGCTCTCTACCTAAGAACATGGTCCATTATTATTTTATGATAATTAATGCATATATTTCCTCCGAATTTTTTTTAATTTTCGTTTTAGCTATACGTAAATTAAGAAAAATAATAATCAAAAGTACATTGTTAATGTAGAATGACAATGAGTGAAATAATATCATTGTTTGGTTGTTTTATTTGAGAAAAAATAGTAAAAAGTCACGTTGAAATACAAATTGCTACTTATTTATTATGCTAAAACGACAACTATAAAAAACAAAAAATTTAGCTAAAACGACAACTATAAAAAAATGGAGGGAGTATTAAGTAAAAATCTCCAATACATTTATTCTTGCATTATTAGAAATGCTATTAAAACTAACTTTCGAAATATTACAATCCATAGCATTAAAAGAGTAAATTGAAATATCTAGCAAGTTTACAAAATAACCAATATCGATTGGAAATCAAAATAACTTGCTCCATTATTAATACTCATTTATCACACAATAATTATCTAATTTCATTTTCAATTATCAAAATGATCAAAGTTCATATATTTAGTTAAAACATTTACTCTATATGTCATTTGAATCTATGATATCATGTCAATATTACATACATCGAAATATTAATGCATTCGATATTTTTCATCAAATATCATCTTTATACATATGACAATATTTAATTGAGAATTTTTTAAAAAGCAACCGTACAATTTAAAATTAAACAATATTTTTTTAAAAATTAAACAATATTTTTGGGGATCGATTGTGTGCATTGAGCATAACTAGATCTTTTATCGGGCCTCGATAGGGTACCACTCGAATAACTTGACTCGAAAGCTCGAGTCGGTGGTTCAAATCGAATCTCAAACCTTAGTTTTAAGCTCAATCGATTTCGAGGCATGAACACAGCTTCACAAATATTATGTAGATATAATTATTAAATTAATAATGTGTATTGCTAATATGTCCGAACACTTTATATATATTAAATATAAGTATTAAATTAGTAATATATATTAACACATGAAAAATCTAATTTCCTTAACTGTAATGCTCAAATTAAGTCGATATCTAATAGAACCAACAAGGGTGTGCTCGGGCCGAGAAGGGTTGACTCGACTCGGCAAATATTTAACATGATGCGATGAGATGTGATTAGACATAAAACCCAAACAATATGATTCAATAACTCAACTTGATGATAATATATCAAACCGAATTCAAACCATATAAGATTGGATCCAGATAGACTCATTGAAAAGGCATAAAAGCTTCACAAGACAATGAAGCATGCCTCATAGAGTGGTTTAATTGTCTCATAAATAGAGAGGTTTGGTGCGTTAGGACCGCCGGAACCGCAGAGCTGGCACATATACTATCAGATGGTTTGCCGTCAAAACCATTTTATTTGATTTGAATATACCAACATGACCACTAGTACACTAGTGGTTACTCAGTCTACTCTTCTGACACGCCACAACATAATCACTCATAACTATTCCACTAAATGATTGTGGTTATTCATTTAATTAAGGAAGAGGGGACATGTTAACTAATTACCAATTATATACATGTCGGGGTGAATTTTCTTTGGAAGTGGATTGGGTAAAGGTTCGATCCGTGGAGGTACAATGATCCTTTTCATGGGATGATGGGTTAGAGAAGTTTAGTTTATTTAGTACATGTAGTCAAAGATTAGTAAAAATCTCCTTGAAGAAAGGGATAAGCGTAGCTAGGAGGATTATCACAAAAAATCTTGGAATGATGTCACAAATCACCATCGATTTTTTAACATATTTTCTACTCAATCACGTGTTCATTAGGAAACATTTATGTGGATTGTCCATCCCGAATTATTTCAGGTGTGTGTGACCTTGAAATTTTTATGGGATGTACTTTCGAAAAAAGATACATATTGATCGTATGAATAGTATCACTCAAATCATATCAATTTTATCTTATCATCCACTTTGAATCGGGGTTTACACTATATATGACACTTTATAAAAATACAATCACCTAAACGGGCAACAAAGTAGAATAAAGAAAGTTGATAAAAATAGATGGGCCAATATCAAAATATTCATTGTACAATGTAAGTGAAAATATGGTAGAATAGGCAACACGTGTACTCTTCAATTGTCCTATACAAGTTTCACATTTACCACGCAAGAGACAGAGATTCTAAATTATGATCGAGACTTGACCCAAATGCCATGACCAAATATTTATTATTGACATTGTAGATTGAAAAATTATTAAATAATAATTAAAATTATTAAGATGACTTAATTAAATTAATTAAAATTGAACCATTAAAAAAATGACAGGTGGATAGGGTTCTTAATCCGCTTCAATTTAATGTGAAACCACCAAATGCAGACAAAGTTTCGGAAAATAGCTCCGAATTAAATGTTCATTAAATTTAGGGTTCGAGGCTAAAAATTCCCAATTTTATTGGGTTAAAATCGGCCATAGGGGCTAAAATCGAAGCTTCAAAAGTTTTGGGGTTAATGGAACTCCCAAAGTTGTAAAGCCAAGGTAACAAAAGTCCCGAGGTTAAATATGAAAATGTATTTGGCGCAGAAAATATCAGGAGCGGCTTCTTATACCTCGAGAATAGGCGCCCTTTTCTTTTATTAAAATAAAATAAATTCTCAAATTTCAACCGGTTAATCTTGTGTCAATTCAGCAGTTCTTCGTGATGCTTTGAAATTCGCCGTCGTCCAGTAAGTATTAGCCCACTATATAACCCCATTATTTTTTGAAAAGACAACATTCTCATTTAAAAATAAAAAAACCTTTTGAGAAAATGGGGAGCTACAAATCTACAAGTTAAATATTTTATAATACCAAACGAAGCATCCTTTGGTGGGTGGAAAACATCTCAAGTAACCCTACAAAATAGGCCGGTTGAAATTAAGATTCTTGCACAAGCAGAAGTAGTGCTTGAGTTTGAAATAATCGATGAGAATATGATGATTTTTCATGAGCAACGAATATTCGGGGAATAAGCTAGAAAATAACGCTTGATTATTCATTAATCTTGCATAAGCCTCCCGAAAAAATAGCGAGGTTTGATTCATCGAGTTCCTTATATAAGGAATACACTTGAATATTATTAAGTCCTTATAGCGGAGTTCGGACGGCTCTGGCTGCTTAAGGCCGCATGCAGTGATCGGTATCATCGATAAAGGTTGGAACAACTCGACGCTTTATGCGATCATTACTCTGAGTAATAAAATTTCTTAAAAGGCATTTGTAATTACCAAAATTTAGAAGTGTCATTCTTGAAAGGCTTAAATCGAATCCCAGTGAGCCAAATCTGCTTTAAGTCATCTTTCTGACAAAAAAGATGCTAAGACCGTTTGAGTACCAAGCGAAGGCGTTCATTGCTTGATAACTAACTTTGTCGTCGCTCCATAGCATGAACACGAAGGCAGGAGTTATCCACGAATCAAGTCACAAAAACAAGTAGCCTGACTACTAAGTCCCACATGAGGTGAAGTCCACGCTTGATAGTGCTAAAACAAAATGCTGAGACAACTTTGCGGTAGGTCCGTCGTCCCCAACATAGGCCAGAATCCAAGTCCAAGCCCGAGATCAAGTCCGCTCTGATCGGTGCGGGATTCTGTTCTTAAGGCCTAGAACGGATAGTATCGAGTAGGACAGGTCTCGAGTCGATCGAGGCCAGGGCGTATATCCAGAATTTCATGGGCTTATCCCAAATCCAACTCAAATCAAGTCAAGTCGAGCTAATCGGCCCAGAGCTGTCTAGAAGCTCTGTCAGTCATTTCAAATCAAGTCGAGTTCAAATCAAACGAGCTCATGCAAACTCTATCGAAGCAAAGCAGGGAGCGTCTCGCGAATCGTCAGTGAGCCTTAAGGACTCATAGTTTGGATAGTCGATCATCTTCGTTTGATAAAGCGCATCACGTGAACAATTTCTCCTACAATAAATTTTATTTTATACCCATTTAAATAAATAATAAAAATTCTTCTTTACATTACAGACATTATTGTCATTATTGTCACTTACTAATAAACTATGACCACTCTCTGGCTGGGTTGTTAGCAAAACACTTCGAAAGGGACTATTCATTAACTTCTTTCACTTAACTTCAAAAGGACCTACCAAGAACAAGGTCAATTTGTGAATTTGATATTTTTGGTCCAAAATAAACTTGAGTTAAGTAGTTGGTTGGAATTTTATACGGTTATGCTTCAAAATCTAGGAAATAAATAACAATCTATCTTAGAATAATAATTCACCTTATTACTATTAATGATTTATTAGCACAAATTTGGTTTAGACTGAATAAACTAAGAAAAAGCAATATTTGGAAGGACTTCCTAAAGAATAAACTCGATGACGCTTGCAACATTTGTTGGCAAATCCATAAAATTGATTGCTTTGATGATAATGTTTATTGGGAACCAACCAAGTGGTGAACTCTTTTGACTAATTGTCATAGAGATATTAGAAGTTTAAAAGCTCACAAATTCGTTTTGGAGTTTAATGATCAAATAAGAGCGATAGAAATTTAAATACGAATAAGCGAGACCTGAAATTTTATACGGGTTCCACGATGTGAAAGGTACGTCCTGTTGTTCTTCGCGAGAATCATTAATAAGCAGGAAGATCGTTATAAGCCCCTACCATAGCTATAATCTATCGGTTGAGTATTTTCTTTATCGCAGAAAATACCGACGCCACTTTATCGAAACGAATAAAGCTTTTTAAGTTCTTGAGAACAAAGCATGTTAGCGAGAATATTATAGACTAATATTCTTTAGGATGATTTTTTGTGTGATGAATAAAGCTGTAGAAGCTTGTCGTATATTTATAAATTTAAACAAACCTACCAAGTTAGGCTTTTCCTTGGGCTCGAGTTGTCAAAATCGGCCTTAAAATGGAATGCCGAGCCGGGGTCGGGACTAAACATCGGTTTGCCCCCGAAAACCAGCTTTGGACTCAAAGCCATGAGGTCGGGACCTAGGTCGAGACGGAGCGTGTCGACACCATCGGCTTCTCTATTTACCGGCTCAAATTTTCTTCGCTTCGACAATCTACCGCTTGAAGACAAATTTCGGATCACCCGTCTTCAAACACCCATCTGGCGAGTCCTCGATTTCATCATCCACGAACTCCCTCTTTGAAGGCGATCCTGACTTGATTACCTTCACTTTCGATCCCAGAAACATCCTGAATGATACTGACTTGACTACGAGAGAGAATCTAGAATAGCCATTACACCACCCGTTGGACTTTTCCTCATTCAAGCAATCCAAGTACTGCGCCTTTGCGCTTTCTGTGCTTAATCTTCGTGATTTGACTTCGAGGCACCTTGAAAAATCTCCAAGCTTGATTGGTCATCAGCCAATTTCTACTCTTCTACCTTCCCGTTTCCACAGCCAGCGACTTTCTTTGATCTAATTCATTGACCTCGATTGTTTTGATTAGAGCTGTGACGATTAGTAGAAATAATCAGAGGTTGAGAATACCTCTCGCGCGACACTGGCTCGCACGCTAACTTTCGAATGATTCATGCAACACAAAATGAGTGTTGCATTACATCGATTAAGATGCATTTCGGACACTTGTCTGGCTTACGTTTGCGCATTTCTTGAGAACATCCGAGAACCTCTCGGCGCATCGGAAGCAGGGAATTTCTGACGACAATTCTATCTATTTTCATAGAAACTCCATGAATCTCACCTTTCTACGCACCAGATCCTTTCTTCAACCTCTTCTAGAACCGTCATTGAGTATAAGTACGACTTACACGCGCTTGCTTCAATACCGTGCTCCTCGAATAACCTTAGTTATCGTCTTCGAGAAAGTAGTTCGATAACCAAGCCATGTCAAGTAGACTCAGAAATTAAACTCTTCCCTAATTTGAATACACCTCACCTTTGTCGGTTTCGGAAGAACCGTTCGACAACCCTTGATTAGCATCTCACAATCTATACCCGTATCAGTGTAAATACATCGGCCAGATGAGCAGGTCATAATTCGAAACATAATTTATAATTCTTCATTTTTCCTCGCCCAATGCGGAATCCTTGGCCTTCACTACATGGAAGGTGACGTATCTCTTGAATGGGATACTTAAGTTCGACCTTGTTAGTACTACGGAATTACCCAACGTAGTCCTCATTGGCTCCCGACTTTCAGAGTATAGATGTCAACAAAATCGGGCTTGCATCTCATCATCAGCAGTGAAACATCTACCGTCGACAATTGATTAATAATGCTATTGAAATCGTTAAAGATTATCGTATGGGTGTATTATCGACGTCTTAGGTGAAATAGCTTTTTCATGAGAAGTACCTTATTGTTTGCAAAATTTTCTCATCTGAGTTACACAGCCTTGTTAGCCGCTTTGTGGTGGTACTCATATCGACAGTATAACAATGTTCCTCAACGAGTAGGCGTGATCGGCGCCCCGAGGCACACTTTGTCCTAATTCCCGTCGTTCATCTTCATCCATCGCTGCCGAGCTGCTCCACCGGTGGTTTTATGCAGCTTCTTTTATGCAAATAATCACCAAAATGCGCTCTTCCGATGTGAAAAATCAATTCTATCGAATTTCTCTACGGCCCAGTGTCCACAGTTCGCCATTTCCGGCTATTGATTCTTCAAACTCTCAACGAGCTGACCGAGCTACGCTACGATTGTTGGATTTAAGACCCACTAAATCCCTACGGGTTTAATGATCGATAAAAGCGACGAAAATTTAAATCACGGAAATAATAATGAGAATTTTACTCTGAGTTCCCCCTGATGTAAGAAGGTACGTCCATTCTTCATTGCGGAATCCACTAATACTTGAGGAAGATCGTTCTGAATCCTACCATAGCTATAATCTATCGGTTAATTATTTCTTATCACTTGAAAGAAAATCTACTGAAAATCATCGAGAACAAAGATATACTCTCTAGGATTCTTTAGAATATTATAGTCTAATATTATTCTTCTAGGATGATTTTATGTGATGAATAAAACACATAGAAACATCACATATTTATAAGAAGCTAAGCAAAGAAGCCTGCAAAGTTAGGTTTTGTGAGGCTCCAAGTTGTCAAATTGCACTTAAAATGGAGTCTTACCGAGCCGCGTCGGGAGGCGAGGGTCGGAATGAGCAAATCACGACACGCCCCAGAAACCAACTTGGACTCCAAAGGCTCCCCTAAGCTCGGGACCTAGGTACGGACCAGGCATCCCAACCTCCTCCGACTTCTCTATTTTGCCAGCTCAAATTTTCTTCTTTCAACATTTCTAGTATTGTTGTCATAGTAGATTAAGTAATTGTATGTTTACACTTTGCAACATTATTATCGATAGATAAAAGATTGAGAATTCATCCAGTTTTTATTTCACCTTCGAGTGAGCGATTTTAATAGAGTATGAACATGTTATAACATTAATTTCATTGATCAATTGAAGTTATTAGCTCCTCAAATTGTCAACATGTATTATATTTACATGTTATTATAACATCAATTTCATTGATCAATTGAAGACTCAAGTCATCATCAATATTTCTTTAAAAAAAGTTGCATAACATGGCATAGTTGTTGAGGAGTCACTTATCATTCGTGCCCATCGAATGAATGTACTTATAAAGGTGAATGTGTGATGCTCACAATAATAAGTCCGTGTTCTCAATTTAAACATGCAAATCAATACAATGGTGTGTATTATGTATGTATAGCTCACAATGTTGGCTTAGTTTACGATAAAATTATTTAAAGTCCTTTAATTAGGACAGCCACACTAGAGTGTAACCACGGCTGATTTGATGTATTGTCCTCATGTGCATTATTCTATTGAAATAACACTCGTTATTCCACATTTAATACCCAAAATAAATCATGAAAGTTAATTTATAATGATATTATCGTTTATTCATCTACGCAATCACCCGAAATCGAATTGTCGATTGTAAAAAGTTAATACGAGTATGTAAAATTAAATATGATTTTAGACTCTCGATTTACTACATTATTATTATCTTTGTACAAGATAGAGCACTCATTTGCTTGTAGAAACCAACTTGGATAGGATAGATTAACAAATTAAAAATATGACAATTATTTTGATAATGACATCTCTGAATAAATTAGGATAATGAGGTAATGAATATACTAATATTCACTCGAGCACACGTTATTTTGTTTGTTTGATGAATGAGGCTTGTCTAGATTTATACTTGGGATCCAACCAATCAGAAAATATTTTACTTAATTGAGTTGATGGGTTATTAATTAAAGAATCGTTTGGTGAGAATAAATGTAGTTGCAGCGAGAAGTGACTAATGATCAAGTCATTAACCAAGACATGTTTGCCAAAGTGCCAATTGACATGTAATATAATTTGATCCAAAAACTTAATCAGAAAAATCTGATCTCTCTTTATTTTCAATTATTTATTCTAAGTCGAAACTAAGAAAAGTTGTTGCATAAAAAATCGTAACAAGTTAATAAATGTGAAATACACCAAATCAAAGTGATTTTATTGTTTTGTAACCATAAATTCACACTTTAATGTATATATCTATGAGTAATCAAAAGAACGTAACATACGTCCTAATATGATAAGTAAATAGGCTAGTTTAATTTGTTAAGTCAATACACATGCAAATATGATAATTAGGTACTGAGTGAGACCAAATCCAAATATTATCGAGGAAATTAAGGAGAATAAGCACATATATTAACAGTATGAATGATTCTCTCATCTTGACTCATTCCACATACCAACTCTATATTATAATCACTTCATATCCATGTATAAGTTTTCAGCTACATGCATTAATTAACTACGTAAAACATTCTCATTTTCCCCTTGTTTTCTTCTAGTAAAAACTTCCATAAACATTGCATATAGCTAGCTAGTTAAATATGGCATGCATGAAAATTGGCTCCAAATCTGAAGCATTTCATCTTGATGAAGGCCACTCTTGGTAATTAATATTATCAGCTCCTCTTAATATTATTCTGTCTTTAGTTTCTTAAGTATGAACTCTTACAAGATTAATTGATCATTTTGTTGGTAACTTGCATTTAGGCGTTGCGTCTCTGGGCTTCCAAGTGATATTACAATAGAAATTGGTGAAATGTTCTTTCATCTTCACAAGGTGAGTTCATAACCATTTTATAACTACCTCAATTTCGATTTAATTTGATGGTTTGACTTATCGTTCATTTAAAAAATCACCTTTGATTATATATTAATCTTACGTAAATACTATTGTCAATATTTCAAAGTTGACATATATAAGGACTTCGTGCATATTATCTGATTATAAGAATCTTTTGATGAAACTAAAAATTATGTAGATAAATTATTGCTTCAAAAGTACGATTACTATTTTTTTTGAAATAAACGGCTCACCAACCAAATCCCCGTTCTTGGTCACCCTTGTTTGAATAATGGATTTATATTTGTCAATTTTGTAATTGACATTTTTGTATTTTTTTGATAGTTCCCATTGCTATCAAGAAGTGGACTATTAGAGACACTAATTGGAGAATTAAAGTATGATGATGTATCAGCAAGTGTTTTGCAACTTGATGATATTCCAGGAGGGGCTAAAGCATTTGAGCTAATAGCAAAATTTTGTTACAATGTCAGAATTGAGCTAACTGCTGTAAATATAGTATCTATCAGATGTGCTGCAGAATACCTCCAAATGACTGAAGACTATGAAGAGAGAAATCTAATTAATCTAACAGAACTTTTCCTCAATGAGGTTTTCAATAATTGGACTGACACAATTAAAGCTTTAGAAACTTGTGATGAAGTTCTAAAACAAGCAGAAGAGTTGAACATTGTGTCAAGATGTATCAATTCTCTGGCAATTAAGGCGTGTAGTGACCCGAAATTGTTCAACTGGCCAATGGATTCATCTGTCAGTGGAAACGAGAATGCAAAAAATGGAATGCCCGGTACAAGTAGGTCTCGGCCTAGTGGCGAGGATTGGTGGTATGAGGATGTTTCTTTCCTCAGTTTAAATCTTTATA
Organism: Lithospermum erythrorhizon; assembly: GCA_019722365.1. NCBI lineage: Eukaryota > Viridiplantae > Streptophyta > Magnoliopsida > Boraginales > Boraginaceae > Lithospermum > Lithospermum erythrorhizon. The sequence goes on from JADFUC010001644.1 coordinate 1,076,465, forward strand.
AACGTTTGATTCAAGCCGTTGAAGTTGCTGGTGCAGAACCTGAGAATGTTGCAGGAGCTTTAGTGCATTATGCTAAAAGATTTATACCTATAATGCATAGGCAATCAAGCTTTAAAGAAGGTACTAATCTTGTAAAACCAGGGATGGTTTCTACGCCTTCTGAGGCTGATCAGAGGGCACTGCTTGAAGAAATAGTTGAATTGCTTCCGAGTAAAAAAGGGGTCACAGGGACTAAGTTCCTTCTCAGGTTGCTGAAAACAGCTATGACGTTGCAGGCAAGTCCGTCTTGCAGGGAGAAGTTGGAGAAAAGGGTAGGGATACAATTGGATCAGGCTACGTTGGAGGATGTTATGATCCCAAATATGGGATATGCTGTTGAGACATTGTATGATATAGATTGTTTCCAGAGGATTGTTGATCACTTTATTGGAATAGACCAGGCGTCTTCAAGTGCTACAACGCCTTGTATTATGGAAGAGGGACAAATGACGGATACTACTCATACGTTGATGGAGATGACAAATGTAGCAAATTTAGTGGATGCATTTCTTGCAGATGTAGGTGCTGATGTTAATCTGAAGCTGCCAAAGTTTCAGGCAATTGCTGCAGCCATCCCTGATTATGCCAGGCCAAATTTCGACAGCCTTTATCGTGCCATTGATATCTATCTCAAGGTAAACAATCCTGAATTTTATATTTCGTTCGTTTTTATCTGAATGACTTATTTTGTCACTATAGTAGTACTTAAATGAATCGAGTCCTTATACAACATCCAAACCAGTGGTCTAATTCGATGTTTGAAAATATTTCAGGCACATCCTTGGCTCACAGAGGCAGAGAGGGAGCAGATATGTAGACTCATGAACAGTCAGAAACTATCACTGGAAGCTAGCACTCATGCAGCACAAAATGAAAGGCTACCTCTTAGGGTGATTGTTCAAGTTCTGTTTTTCGAACAGCTTCGGTTAAGAACATCGATTACCAGTTGGTTGTTCGTTGCAGATGATTCAGACAACGGGTCTAATCGTGGTCCAAAAGGTATGAGAGATCGCGTGAGGGAGCTAGAAAAGGAATGCCAGAGCATGAAGCATGAGTTCCAGAAGTTAGGGAAGAGTAAGAGGGGTTGGAGCTTATTTTTCAGAAGAAAACCATGTATCTTGAGCACTATGGCATGTTCAGAAAATTCAAATGCAACACCAAGAAATGGGGATAATGTTCAAGAACATGCTCATGTTACCACCTGATCATTCAACCTAACAATAAACTTTCTGAATAATTCCTATGTTTCTATGGTTCATGTTTAGGCACTTTCAGATTACACTTGGTGTAATACTAGTCCAGTAAATTTGAATGTTTAGTATGATTTAATTTGTGCTTGAGACTCTTTGCATTTCTATAAATCTTTCCTTAATCCAATTTCTCTATGTGGTCAATTACTATTGCATTTTCTTTTATGACAAAGATCTTATAGTTATATCTTAAGGTCTTCATGACTACATGTCTACATCACCATCAATATATCCAAGAAGTCAAATTACCTTACATTCCTTCACAATATCAGTATTCATGGATTCTATTAATATCACTTATAATGCTAATATGATTGTATTATCATATTTAGAGAGTAAAATCAAACTCAGAATACTAAAATTATTGAATAGTGTCTTTTAGATGCTCTAGAATTGCCTCTATTCATTTTGGTGTGGTTGCATAAATACTAATTGCGCTTCTTATCTATTGTGAAATAGTGAATAGTCTTTATACTTTATTTTGGATCAATTCGGAAACATCCTTTATGTTGATGCATAAAACATAAGAACTCCATTACATACATAGTTGGTATGGTCAATGTTGTCTGCTCTCTATCCAATACTGAGCGATTATTTTGAAACCTTAACCACATACAGGTTTCCTACAATTCTGTAGAAACATGTCTGAAAAACCTGGTCCCTCTATCTCTCAATTCTTGATATAGTTCTCTCCATTGTAATCATAGCCACTGACTAGCCAGCTACTTGTGCACCAACCAAAAAAGAAAAAAAGATGTTTGCAAATTTGCAATTACTATCTACATGCAGAATGCTTTTTTACCACATAGATAGTGCCATTTTCTATTGTAGAAGAAGACATGCCTTTCTGCTGTTGATGCCAGAATGATCATAATTACATGCACAATTGGAGCCCAATGGGGTCTAATTTTTTATGTATGTAGTCGTCATTTTGCAAAATAGGGGACCAAATAGAGTTAATGAGATAGTGGAAGACCCTACAATGATGAGTCTGTTCTCAGCTTTATGAATGGTATGTCTTGTAGGATTTGTTTTCTTTGAGTTGGAATGGTAGTCTTTTTTGTGAAGACGGTCAAATATTCGTCTCAAAATTCGAAAACATCGATTAAAAAGAACTCGAGGGATTACTTGGTGATACATTGGGGGTGGAAAGACAACAGTTCCTCTTCCAGATTTGTTTGCATAAATACCAAATGAAGCCCAAAGAGATGGCTTCAATTACTAAAAGGCAAATTGTAATGGCAAGAAATTTGAGAGTTTACAAGGATAAATATAAACTCCATATCCAACTAGTACTACTTAGTACTTACAACTTCTAAGGAAATTAGCAACATGTGAGGGAATGTACATATATAAAAGGATTGCATCCATTACAGAAAGTATCCCCTCACACCAAAAATCTGAAGTTTAAGTTAGATTCCTCTAATTTGCCATACTTCAATGACTTAGTTCAGTAAGCCTTCTTTTACTTCTTTTTTCATCTGGAAATATCATAATCTTGGTTGGACAAGCCAAGCTGCTCCATCTCCCAGCTAGACTTTGAAGCTACCCGTTCATGCCTCGGCTCATACTCCTGTTGTTTAAACCAAAAGATAATTAAACTAACAAGAATTTTCTAAAATCTCTGAGAATGATCATTTAAATATTGGATCTTTAGACTTGGCATAGTTGGTTCCTGAAGAATTAGTACCTCCAATTTCTTGACTAGCTCTTTTGCTGTAGGAGCAGATATAATGATGTGCCTAGCCTTTGGACATATGAAGCCTTCTTCAACAGCTTGATCAATGAAAGACAACAATGAATTATAGTATCCATCCACATTTAACAAGCCTACCTGCATTTTTCACCCAACAGAAGATAATGTTAACAGATTACATAACTTCATGCAATTTCCAAACAGATTTTCAATTTTCTCGGATTATATTTTAGTACCGGCTTATCATGAATGCCAAGTTGAGCCCAAGTTATGACTTCAAGCAACTCCTCCAGAGTTCCATATCCACCTGCATGTGTACAACACCACTTGGTCAATGATTATCCAACATTCTTATTTTCTTGTTGCATAATGTATGGCAAGGCCTTTCCAAATGCAACCCAACATTCTTATTCATAGTGTGATAGGTATTGGACTTTCCATATTAGATAACTGTCCTCTGTATAACCTTAGCACCTTACCAATGTTGTAAATTTATGCAAAATTTTCTGAAGGCAAATACCATTTTTTCTTCTTTTATTAGGACACAAAATAGGCCAACATCAACATGGTCCAATGCCTCGGAAGAGGCTCCCGCCTAATCGGGATAAGAGGGGTCAGATAGTGAGCAAACTTGTATGAGAGTGGAATATCAAAACATTATCCCTATTTCATGAGAGTGGTATACATCTAAGTACAATACTACATGTTAGGAATTTTCTCCAGATGAAAAAAATATAGATGCAAAACCATTCCTTCTTTTTCTCTAGCAAGGAAAGGGGAACATTGCAGCATCACCAACAGAAGGGATGATAACTACATAAAGGAAAAGTCTTCAACCATAGTAGGTGTTAGTCAGGATGAATACTCTAATTTTCTGTGCTAGATGTGGACTGGTCAACAGCTAGGGGTGAAGGGTTGCTACCTAATGATGAACCTAGGGGTTTGAGTGATCCATAGGCTTCAGACTTTTGATTTCATAACTCTTCCTAGCTTTACCATTTCTGTTATAGTAACCAAAATCCTGAAACTGAAAGCATGTTGTTCTTATTTCCTTTTATTATGCAAGATTATATCTTCCTTTCATGCTTCACAATGCACATAATTTCTTGGAAGTACTTCTGTTTCTTTACTGTAAAGTTATCTTAAGTGCAACAGAAAGATCATTCAAGTAACACTGTAATGCAACAGTCATAAGACATCTAAAAAAGAATGCCTTTTTACCACTTCTAGCAAGGAACTTCTCATAAAACCAAACATTGTAAGATCTCTAATTAACAACACAAACCCATATTGGCTAATTAAAAGCACCTGGATTCTATAATGTGGTAATTTGCTTTGAATATTTTGTGGAAAAGTGAGTATTATTTAGAGCTTATAATATAATAACCTGGTAAGGCAATGAAAGCATCTGAATGCTTAGCCATCTCTGCTTTTCTTTGATGCATATCTGCAACAGCCTTTACTTCCCCTACTGTTACACCAGTTAACTGCAGAAAGGGCCCAAACCAAGTTGATAAATGAACATCATAATTTGAATATTGAACACAATATCTTGAAATCATATTAATTAATAACCATTTAGATATTTCAACATAGCCACAAGAGAGAGGGGAGGGGAGGAGTGGGGTGTTATTAGACATAAAAGGAAACAAACAAAGAACATTTGAAAGCTAAAAAGATAAACTCCTAAGACACAGGACAACCACTTAATAAGTACTTTGATAATATGGATAAGACTATCAAGGACCATCAGAGTGATGAAACCTTCTTAGCCAAAAAAGTCTAAACAGAAACAAACATAGAACTACTAGCCTACCATCAGAACAACAAACAAATATGCAATGTCAATCGACAAGTACATGCTTCATAATTTTAGAGTCTACTAAAAAATTTATTTGAAATACAAATGAGAGTCTGATACTGTTGCAGAACAGTGGCCATCCTTAATTTTTAGATGTTATAATGAACCATTAATCCAGCCTAGAAGACACATAATATTACTTGCTATAAGAAGGTCTCGGGTTTGAATGATGGCAATAACAAATATCTCGAGTTCGAATGATTACAATAACAAAGATAGATTTTTTTTTTTAAAGATGTTGTAATCATAATGAAACAAGATAAAGGCACAAAACTTTGTTAACCATCAGACATACCTCTCGAGGCATAAGTGTCTTGGGAATAACTCTGAAGAGAGACAATAATATGACAAAATGTAGTATTAGGAAACAGAATAACAATGATAAAGAGACATTACATATGATTATGCTGGTTAAACTTTGACAATATTAAAAATTGAATTTGAGAGTTTTGGGGCAAAAAAAAAAAAAATCTAGATTTGAGTAGAAAGAAAGTTACCCAATAACATGCCGACCCCCATCATGAACAGCCTGGGAAACCAATCCCATTAGGCCTATGCTTCCTCCTCCATAGACTAAATCAATGTTCCTGGAGACCTGCAAGGCACATTTCTCTCTTTATATCACTCCAAATAACACTAAAATATGGCATTTATTGCAAGAAAGCAGAGTGATTATATTGCAAATGGCTAAATTTTAATTATGATTTGTGATTCATGTTGTAGCAGATAGTATTTGCATTTCACTCTTGGGTTAATTCGGAAACACCTTCCTCTTAATACATGGACCCCTTACCCCGTCTAAACGGGAATCTTCAAAGTCATTCGTACATGTTAATAATAATATTTTTTTTTTATTCATGCTGTCACCATGAACCTATTCTGGAGCTTGCATGCATACATTTCTAAATCTTGCCATTGGAGCTAATATACCAATGAACCATAACCAATAATTCTTAAGCAAGAGCACTTGATATTAATTCACAAATCATCTGCTTTTTGAGAATGAATTAGGCACAAGTTCAAAGAATGCTAGTGATTTTAACTGTAGTTGAAAGCAACAAAGCAGGAACATATGAAAAAAGAGTTCATATATTATGGTAACTTTCATATCCCCAGAAACCAAAAATGACAAGATACCATATTAAATATTTCAAGAATGAATTATTATGAACTTTATTAAAATGAAATAGTCTTAAATCACACATGCAAAACTTTGCTTTAACAACCCATCAGAAAGTGCTCATATGCATGAAAATTTAAGGGCATATATACATAAAAATATCACATTATATGCCCCAACTAACACAAATTCTTGCTACAAAATGGTGATTAAAACAGAGAAAGATTCAATTTTTACCAACTTTTCATTGATCTAGAGCAAAACCCTTTATTTGCTTAACTAAAGGAAACATTCCAAGAACACTTTTTTATCACAACCATATTTGGAAAATGCCCTTTTTTCAAGAACCAATATCCAAATAAAAACAAACATATGAAACTCCTCCAATACTTACAATGACAAAAACCGAATAAAAAAAACGAAAAGTACAAAGCATATAGCAAGATGTATACCAATTCTTTACCAAGCTCAATAGCAGCATCTTGATAGCTAGGTTTCTTGCCTTGACTACTTCCACAAAACACACAAATCCTCTTAAATTTTGATAGTTTATTTTCACTCTGTAACTCCATTTTCCCTCTTTTCGCAATTTTTCCCTCCTTATTTTGTACTAATTGTTCAACTAGTATTTGTCACTAAAGCTTTATGTATATTTCTTCCTATTGGCTAAATAAGAAACCAATTAATTTTTTCTCACTAGACTAAAACATGAAGGTAATAATAATAATATATATAGAGCCAATAAAGTAAAGAATTCAAAGAGCAACACAAGTGTTGATGACCAATAAGTGGCTTGTCCCCTCTTGGTCTTTCTTGTGATTGCTCATATCTATATATAAGAGTCTTGGCACGTGACAAAACATTTGGCACGCTTAGGCTATGGCTATGGTAGATTAGGTGGGGCATAACATTTCTTCATTTTTATTTTGTCTTTTTTGTATAAGCATTATTTTATTTATCCAAATAAATTTAGGTCAACTATTTTTACATTCTATTTTAGTGTAAAAAATTGTGAAAAATAACAAAAAAGTGATGTGTTATAATTAAGTTTTGAAATGTAAAAATTATTAATCTTAATTCAAGTAAAAAGGAAAATAAATTGATGTGTCCTTTATAATTTATAGCGAATATTTTATTTCATTTAATATCGAAATTGAATAGAGATGTAGGGTGAAGATGAATAATCAATTAGGCTATCGACAAAACTTTTTATTACAATAAATATGAAATGAATTTAGATCTTAATCTTAACAATCTAGTTTGCACACGAATTTAGACATTATGGACATCTACTTATTACGAGTATGAGCATATAAAAAGCTAAACTATCTACAGTTTCATCTTCAAATTGTTACGCAATATCTGAAATCGTATATTTTGAGTGTCGAATTTAATGCTCCAGAGTATATGGAGTATACATCAATATTCTATATCAATTGTCATATATCTTCTGTGTCACGAATTGATACATAACTAAGATATGATATTGTATCGTGAAGAAAGATTTTATTATTTATGTGTCTTCTGAATAACTAATAAAATCAGATTTGGAAAAATAAGCCGCAATTTATAAAGAATATTTATGTGAAGCAGTTGGGGGTTTGACTATCGATTTATACTACTTCATTATCTTGGCGTCTAATATGGCTTGGGTTGATATGGACTCGAGTTGGCGGAGGCTAGGGGCTTGAGTTGGATATGTGTCACTGGGCCGGAGGAACTTGGGGCCGAGGATTTGGTCTTCGACTTTAGATATGGTCGAACCGAGTGCTTGAGCATCAGGTGGTTGTATGGACTTGATCGTTATCTTAGACTTGGATCTTTGAGATGTGGGCGGATGGAGGGACTTGGGCGTCTCCGGCTTGATTGGATAGGTAAATTTGGGCGGGTGAAATTTGGACACTTCGACTTGAATATGTGGAAAGTTGGATCTTGACCGCTTATTGGATATGGATATGTCGTTGTGGTGGGGCTTGGATGAGCGCGCCAAACTTCGGGGTTGAACTTCTTGACAGGGCACTTGCAACTTAATGTATCTGATCTTGGATGTAAAGTAGGGGCTTCGGCCAGCATCTTCCTATCCTTTGATTTGACTTGGGGGTTGAATGGGCAATTTCTGACTTATCGTGACTTGTGGGATGAATGCCTTTCTTCTCTGGTATACTCAGCCTTTGTATGGTGTAAGAGTAGAAGCTTGGCTGACTTGATCCTCTCCTGAATTTGATCTAGTGTAGAACTCAATGACGTGTTTCACTGCGGCTTGGTGGGGATAGACGGCTCGGCTTGTCGGGGATTCCGGATTGTCCGGCTTCTTTGAGGAGGGTTGGACGCCTATTTGGATGTAGGAGGTAAGGGCTTGGCGGCTTGATCGCTCTCTGGATTTGATGTAATGTAGGGGCCTCGGCAGTGTTTCATAGCGACTTGGTATATGAGAGGGGAGGCAGCTTTATCTATTGGAGACTCCGGGTTGTCCGCCTTCGCCAGGTGGCTTTAAGCTGGTTGGTGCCGGGTGTCTGGAGTGCTTCTTCCCTTTGAATCTTCAAGTTGGGTGTAATGACCACTTGGTCGCCCGCCTGCGGTTAGAATCGTCCATCCGGACACCATAGTCGCCAAATCGATGGATGGCTGATTTGAAAGACTGTTTTATTAATAAATAATCCAATAAATTAAAATACATCGAAAAGAAGCAGTTTTAAAGAAAATAATCAGCCATTAGTATTTCCCCAACCACACAAAAACACCATATATACAACAAAGCTGTCGGAGTACAAAATCATGAACAATATACAATCGATATCCTAAAATAACCACAATACAAACATCGGCGCTCTGACCAAAACAACAAGAAATTTGTGAGGATCTACGGTCGCCCCGTCTACCGCTTTAAGCCTTTCAGTCCGATCCGCGGCCGAATCATGGCAGTGATCGCCTGTCGGCACAAATAAAATGTTGTGCTTAGCGAATAGGGTGTAGGCTGCGAAGCTTGAGTGATCTTATCTCGAAAGTGGAAGTATAGCGCCAGCTCGTAGGAGTAAATAAGAATAGTTAATTCGCGTAACATAGATAGATTTTCGAGAATACTACATAATTAGGTCCGTTTATAACACAAAATATCATCTCTGAGCTCCTAAATGCATTACTTCGTCATAAAAATATACGATACCCAGTATACTTGATTATCGTAATTTCGTAGGCTATCAACTAAACATGGACATAGTAGTAAAGACATGACTATAATCATCGTCTCAGAAAACAATGACAACTATGCCCCAAATAAGTCCACAACTTTACTACAACATAGTACCTCTGAACACCACTGACTAAACAACTCGAAGCGACTCCCGACATAATTCAACTCGACTCAACTCAACTCCCGACTCAATCGCCTTATTTCAATGATGATTCAACTTCAAAACTCGTCAGCCTTGACACAACTCAGCTCAACTCGTCTGCCTTGTATGACTCGACATAAACCCAGTTTCAACAACTAAAGGCGCGTAATCAGCCTCGACTGCGAGAGAGAAACATGTCCGTCGACGCAAGCTAAACATCACGCTCGTAGCGAAGTGCAGAGGCAAATACATCAGCTATTTCATTACCCGAAGTACAAGGCAAATACGGATAATAAAACTTCCCGACATCGTCGACAACCACTAAGCAATAGCTCGTAGCAATGCGAGACAAAGACTTATCAGCGCTCATGCAGTATAAGGTAGTACGGATAATACAGCTCAACATCAGCAACCCCGCCATGACTCATCAATGCTCCAGTCAACTAAACGAGAACATCTGACTACTCAAAATGATCAAAATAGCCACGGAAATCAACTTCATTCCCTAATCATTCGATCTAACCTCGAAGCATACATATAAATCCACAAAAATACCACGCACGACCCAACTTCTCAACCAACTAATCTTACACGAACAATCAACATAAAATATATGTCGATACTTGTGCTGCTTAATTATCGCTTTCAAATTGACACATTTACGAGAAAGTAAAATTAATCTACTGTATGAGTTAAATGCTACTTTCATTGTAATAATAAGCGCCTCGCCTAAGCTGAATTCAAATGCCGTTTCCGGCTCAGCTAATCACAACGTCATAAAAATACAATTACTACTTCTCTGATCTTAACCCCGTTTTAGAGGTTTAGGTAAGTAGTACTTTCAGCTTAAAGTTTTAACTATCCAACTTAACAAATTTTAATTAATTGACAACAGCTTTGGGTGGAAAAAGATTCTTCTGGCGCGTTTAGCAGGCTAAAAACAGAAAAAAGATTACTACGCGTTTAACCGACTAAAAAAACAACGAAATTTCAACCACCTCAGCCAGCCCAACCATGTCGGCCCCTTACCCAAACACTAACACTTTAAACAATTTCTAATCAGTCAAAAATTAATTTCCCAAGCTAATTTACCCATTTATATGATCTTTAATTCCAAAAACTCAATTATCTCAATTTCACAACCCTAACTTCAGCCATCTCTCTTCCAATGACATAAAACATCAAACTTACTCAGAAAATAACTATATTAAAGGTTCAATAACATCGTATTATAATTTAAAGGTAATTTGTGAAATAGTCAACAAAGTCAACTCTTAATCTTGTAAAATCTCAAGAAAAATTTAAGCTTTCTTACCTTAAAGTGTAGAGAATGATGAGGGGAAGATGTCGAGCAACAAAGGAAGAGAAGAAAATGGTGGAGAATTTTTCTTTTTTTTCGTTGCTAGGGGTTCGTAGCGAAAGGAAAGGGGATGGGTTTTGTGATGAAGAAGAGAAGTGAGTGGGGGTAGGTGAGATATTTTGAGGAAAAGTTAAGTTCCGTTTGGTTGCGGTGTTATTTCTCCACTTTTTGGCATAAAACTTTAATGAAAACGATTTCAAATGTATTATTTTCCGTGACATAAACTTCTTCTTCGTTTAATCTTAGTCTCGTTATATCGATTTTAGTTCGAAAGTATTAATACTATCTTGGGATCAGCGCTTTGAGAAGCGATATATAAAATATAATTTAATCATTTAGGCGTAACGGGTTATTTAAATTTAGGGGATGCCTTAGGTGCTCTGTTGAGTGCTTCTTCTTGAGATCTTTTTCTGACTTTACTTGCTTTTTCTCAGGCTTATGATACTATTTTCAAAAATATGGGATGTTTATAGGCTTTGAACTTGATTCGATTGATCGGTTCATTTCGGGTGAATCGTGATGCTTGTGTAGTTGATTTTGGCGTAATCCCATCGGATATTTGCATGACTTATTCTCCAAGAATAGGAGTTGGGCGCCTATTATAGGGTTTTTTAGGTCAAGAATTAATTTATTTATTGACCCCGACATTCCCTTGCTTCTTTAATTTAAGCCCCGCATCTTTCGGAAACCCTATTCTAGGTTTAAAATTAGGTTTATTTAATGTAAAACCCTAATTTTAACCTAAAATTAATATCAGGTCCTTGAATCCCAGGAACCCTATTATTTTCTCCTGACTTGAATTTAATTCAGGAGCCACGAATAAACCCTAATCAACACGTATAATCGTGTAATCGATTGAAAATTAATTCAATTAATAAATCCATAAAATATATTTTATTAATTAAAATTCGACTATCTACATATATCAAGGGATAAAACAAGGTTAACTTTGACTCAATGGAGCTAAACCACCTGTCAATTTTTGTTGAAAACGTTTTTTTTCTTTCTTTTAGAAAGTGCAAACATTGAGAATCCACTATTTAATTTCATATAGAACCGGAAAGCCAACAACCACTTTTCAATGAACGATAAACTTAGACGTGGCAATAAATGATGATCACATTTATGATGTTCTTCAAATAAATTAAAATATACTATAGTCTTGACACATTAATATTACGTTCAACTACGCAACATGCTATTTTCTGATGCAAATTTGTTTAATGCAATGACCTGAATGAGTTAGCAACAACTGTCGACTAGAATCGTTGTAGTGGAAGTAGACCAACTAATTAATTAAGGCCTATAACCACAATTTGAAGCTCTTCTTAGCTCACAAAAAGGTAGGAGTATTGCTTAAGAAACAAACTCTGTAAAGATGGGAAAGTACTTGTCCAGATTAACTAATTTGACTTGGAAATTATAATCAGAAGTCTTGTGGACCCATGTAATTGAGATAATTTATATATATGGTACGTGTGAGAATTAAATTGTAATGGTGATTACGAGCACTACCATACTATGATATAGTATCTATAAAATGATTTGTGATCTTATTAATGTGCAAAAACAATTAATTATTAGCATCATGCGATCATAGATGGAGTTATAGGTGTACCGTATATGGTTGCCATGAACCACAAAGATTTGAGATTTTTAAAATTTTCTATTTGTTAAATTTTTTTCATTTCATATTGTTAATAGTTTTAGCACATTATAGTATTAAAATCCTGACTATATTAACGTCGACACTTATAGAGTTCAGATCATGACTCCGCTTTAATTTGTAGCACTCCAGATATAGAAATGGCAACAATTTCTAAATCGGATTAAATGAAAATATAGTTTCCTTGTTTACTACCACTATATTAGTATTTGAACTAAATTATTGTTTTGCCCTTTCTGCTCTGCAACTTGAAAAGATGACCACCTTTTGAACTTGGAAAGTCTTAAAATGGACATAACAACATTGATGTACGTAGTTTTTAGTATTCTATGTTTGCATGCCTATTGGAGGCAGTGATCCACAAAACCAAGTTATGAATAAAAGAATGTGAAGGCCAGTAGTGTATGGGCATTATATGGGTGAAATTGGGGTTTCTGATGATGTCTTAGAGAAGCTATATATACTTGATTGCGTGCCATATTACATGATGACTACTGTAATATTTTAAGAGTAGTAAGATAAAATATACTTGGATGTAATGAGAAAATACATGTAAGTAATGGCCTATCACCTCTGTTCTATTCATAGGAAACATTTCGTCTTAATTTCGCAACCTCCATTACCTTTCCCATATCACTTCACTTGGCATGCTGTCTCCTACCCATCCTTCCCCTCTCCCACTGTTTCCCTAATTCTATCACACATCATTTATTTTCTCTAGGTATGTGGTATTCATATTTGCATTTTCTAGAGTGCTTATCATTACACGTCAATTTTATATATATGAGAATGCCAATTAATTGAAAAGTAGATTAAAAATATAAAATATTAATTTAATGTGTAACGAGTCATATTGATTAGCACCACATAGATTAAGCTCTTCCGATGAATTAATAATTCCTTTGACTAATCCTCTATTACCATTTGGTTTTATATCTGATTTTAACTATATCGTATACTAGTTACTATATACTATTCCCTCCATTCCCTTTTAATTATCTTTCTAATTATTTGCACATAAATTAAAAAAAAAATAGTGGTCAAAAAATACATTAAAAATATAAAATGTCAATTAATTAAAATTATATAATTAGTTGGTTAATAATTTAATAACAAAAAAGTAGTCAAAAATTATATTGAAAATGTAAAAATACAATTTTCTATGTTAGAAGAACAAGTATTTTGAAATAAAAAATTAACATTAGAAAGACAAGTAAAGAGGAACGAATGGAGTAGTATTCTATGTACCGTTTGAGCTATATGTGGCATTCCCTTGATCTCTAAAAGATCGTCTGATTTATTTAATATTGAAAATTCATGTCCATATAGATTAAATTTTTTGGATAAATTAATGATGCATTGGACTAATAATAATCCTCTATTATCGATTAGTTTTTAGGCCAGAATGATGCCAACTGATTTAAAGGGACCATATGACCATGTTCTTATTATATAACTACGTTGTATAATGGTTCTGTATTAACGTGCTATATATAGTAATATTAATATGTCGCATGATGTATTATACTCGTTCACTTTGTGATAATCGCAATTTGTTAGATTATTTGGATTATCAACTACAACCGTACTATTTGTTAGAGACTTTTAACTACAACTAGACTTTCTATGATTTGGTCAGTCTTGTGGAAATAGTTTTCTTGGATAAAGCTTGTCAAAAGCGCTCCCTCTTGGAATCGCTAGAAGGTGTTGGTGTTATAAATTTTGTTGACCACAAGCCAGACAATGTTGCTGATAGTAGGTGGCACACAAAATGGTGTTTCCTGAAGGAGGGTATGAGTGATGCGGTTCCCAAGAGGTGGACCTCCTTGGGGGAAGCATTGTGCCCCAAGTTTAAGAAAACCGCTCTGATCAAAGCCCAAATCGCCACGCTGAAGTGGCTTTTTGTGAATCCCTACCACTATAAGGTATTTTGTGAAGAGGGAATGTTAATCCAAACGGATGTGATTTGTTCCAAGGAGTTTGACCCAACCGTGACGCCTCCTGTTAGTTAGGGTATAGCCTTTTCTATTTTAGTTTGTCATAGCTTTTTCTCTTTTAATGACCTAACTTTAATTTTTCCAAAATGAGGTTGTAACTGTGGCCGCTAGAAGCGTCGAGCCTAATCAAGTCTTCTTTTCCATGATGAGTGGCGACAGGGTTCCACTCTTTCGGCGAGCTAGAGTGGTAAAGAAATCTTCCAATGAACCTGGGGTTTCCGCTAGGAGTGTGCTTCAACCAGCGGCCGCTCAGACTTCTTCTATATCAAAAAAGAGACCTGCTCCGAATGAAACACGCCCCAAGTTATTCTCGAAGAGGCAAAAATCCAATGCTCACAAACTGTCGAGATCTGACATTTTGGACTTGATAGAAGACATTCCTTCCTCTACTCTCCTTGACAAGGAGGTGCCTATAGAGACTCATGTCTACGACCCTTCTGCATCAGATTCGCTTCCTGAGGAGTGATCTGATTCCGCTCCTAATGCCAAGACAGGATATTCGGCGAATTACCTTGACTTGCCTTACACTTTCCCCGGCGTTTCAAGATTATTGAGGATTCCAATCTGTGGAAGAAATCAGATGCCTTCCACGCTGCACGTCCACTGTTATTGGAGCGGATTGGGAAGGAGTATGCATCAATCAAGGATCCTTTACAGGTTCATGGTGCTCTGACCCGCCATCTGATCAAGGTAACTCATTTCCCCTTCTTTCTGTCTTTCTCCTTGGGTATATATATTTGTATCCCATATTTATCTTCATAGGCATTGAATGCAAGTTATGAGATAGCTCGCAGAGCGGATCTTTTGGACGATGCGCATGAGGAGTCATGTGAGAAAGAAAGAGCCTTACAGCTCCAAGTCAAAGAGCTAAAAGAGGAAAATGAAAGGCTCAAGGTCGCTTCCATTATAGCTATCAAGGAGAAGAAAGAAGCGACTTCTCAAGCCCTGGCTGAAATCAAGAAACACGATGCTCTTCAAGCTCGGTTTGCCAGGTTAGAGGGTGATCACTTTGACATCTCTCAAAAGTTAGAGCGCCTCTAACTGGTCCACAATCACATGACTAAGAAGGTGGGCGAGCTTGAGCAAAGAGCCAAGGTTGCTGAAGAGGTTCTCCCTTAGCGGGTTCAAGATGCAATAATTGAGTATCAGCGGTCTGAGGAGTGTCGCCTAGAAGCTGGTAAAGAAGCGGCTTATTGCCTTTGCCGCTTTACAAAGACCTGTAAGGATGTCAATTCTTCTATTGTGGCGAATTACCAAGATTTCATCCAGGTATGTCCTAAAAAATGGTTTGCCCCTCTGGACCTTTCCGCTGCTCTTACTCCCATCTCGGAAGAAGAAGAAGGAGAGGATCCCTCTGCACCCGCTGATGCCTCCGCCTCTTGAATGCTTATCTTTGTATTTTATTGTTAAGACTTTTGAGAACCTCTACTCACGAATAATTTATTTTCGTCTTTTGAGCTCGTGTTTGTAATACAAGCTCTTTTTATGTCTAATTACCTTTTATTTAGTTGTTTGTGCATTTATTTACACATTTTTCATGCTAATAATTGCTTATGTTTTTATGCTTATGGCTTCTTGATTCCCTTACCCCTTGTGTCAACTGCCTTAACTGTTAAAGTCGAGAGGGTTGGCACACTTATAAGGCGCCGCTGGTTGTATGATTAACCCGCGGTTACGTCTTATAAAAGCTTGTTTTCCCTGTTTGTAACTGCTGGAAGAGCGATTACGGGGCTTTGATTTTATGACCGACGAATGATCAGTTCGTCTTTTGGTCTAAGTGCACAAGAATGCATATAATTATACTTATGGATTTGCATGCCAGCGGGTTGCTGTCGCGTTTTTCCCATAATTTTAACAAATCATAAAGAAAATCCACCTTTTATTAATGGTTCACTTTTGTAAAGAGTGGATTCCCTTCTTTGGGTGGTTACATACCCTATTGGGTGATTACACATAATACTTGCATAATTTAGATGCATGCCAGGTCCGTGGGATAACTTTATCATCTAAGTCTTCTAGCTCATACGTGCTTAGACCCACAACCTTTTTCACCCGATACGGGCCCTTCCATTTGGGACTCAACTTGCTCTGTTTTTGGCTGGCTCTCTGAGCATAATCGCAATACCAGTTCCCCTGAGTGAAATTGACTGTTTTTAACCCTTCGGTTGTATGACCGAGCCATAAGTTGTTTGTACTTGAGGGTTTTGTACAAAGCTTCTTCTCTTAACTCATCAACAAAGTTGAGATATTCCCTCAAGCGCTGGTCATTCCTCTCTTCTTCAAATCCGATCTGCCTGTATGTGGGTAGGCCAACTTCTGCAGGTAAAACCGCTTCTGTTCCATAGACTAGGCTAAAATGAGCCTCGCCTGTTGCTTGATTTGGTGTAGAACGAAGGGACAAATAGTACTTTGGGAAGTTCCTCTATCCAACTTCCCCCTCATTTGCCACTATAGAGTATGTTTTTTCTTGATACCTTTGAAGATGATGCGGTTCATGACCTCAACCTGCCCATTCGCTTGGGGATAATATACTGGAGCGAAACGATGCTCAATCCCAAATTTTCTACAGAAACCGGCTAGCCTTTGTCCCTCAAACTGAGGACTGTTATCAGATACCAGTATTTTTGGGATTCCAAACCGCCTGAGGATTTTTCCATAAGAATTGAATAACACCCACGCTTTTAGTCTTCTTAAGAGGCGCTGCTTTTAACCATTTGCTAAAGTAATCCACAGCCACAATAGCAAATTCGGATCCTCCTTTGACTTTTGGTAACTTTCCTACAAGGTCAATTCTCCATATAGCGAATAGGATTGGACTTACTACTGGTGTCAGGGCCGAAGCAGGTAGTTGTGGGGCATTTCCCATCCGCTAACATGCATCACACTTCTCACATAAGAGGTTGCATATTTTACCAAAGTTGGCCAATAGTATCCAGCTCTAGTGATCTTGATAGCCAAAGATCGTGCCCCAATGTGACTTCCATACCACCCTTCATGTACTTCCGCTAACAGCTTGGGAACATCCTTCGTTGATACATAGGATAACATGCGTCCATCCCAAGATTTCCTATACAGTTCCCCTTGGTATATTTGGTATTTGAAACTGCGGTTCTATACCTTCTTGGCCTCGAGGCTGTCGCTGGGAAGTTTTCCCTGTGCTAGGTACTCAACTATGGGAACCCTCCGATCCATCTGATTTGAACCTTTTATACCTCTTCCTTGTAAGTGGTTGGTCATAGACTTCGATGTATACTCTTTCTAGTAACTCACTGTAATAGGTTGTAGCAAGTTTGGACACTCGATCTGCCCTTTCATTCTCAATCCTTGGGATATGTTCGAATATGATCTACTTAAACCCTTGAGATATTTCCACCGCCTTGGCATGGTATCTCATTAGAGTTTTCTTTTTTACTCCACAACATCCTCTAATCTGATCTATCACCAACTTTGAATATCGTCTAACCACAAGCTTTTCTACCCCCATGGATTTGACCAGCTTTAGTCCGAGTATCATAGCTTCATATTCGGCTTCATTATTTGTAGCAGGAAAGCTAAACAACAAGGCGTATTCCATTGTCTCCTCTTGGGGCCCTAGAATTAGTACTCATGCCCCAGCTCCTTGATCATTGCGAGCTCCACCTATAAACAATATCCAATCGGGTTTAGTAAGGTTCGGATCGCTAGCCTCTAGTCCTTGTATAACTGGGGGGCGCTCGAGCTGTGCATTCGGTCACACAATCCGCCAACGCTTAACTCTATTGCCCACGTGGTTAACCGCCCTGTCAAGGCGGGACTGGATAACACCTGCTTTAAAGGCTAATCGGTTACCACTTGTATTGGACGTGACTCGAAATATGCCTTCAACTTCCTAGCTGAGATCACCACAGTAAAAGTGGCTTTATCTATTCTGGGATATCTCTCTTCTGCGTCTCTCAACACATGACTAACATAGTATATCGGTTTCTGCACTCATTGCACCTCTCGAAGTAACACGCTACTTACTGCTACATCAGAGATGGCTATATATAACTGCAACCGCTCTCCAGGTTCAGGTCGAGAAAGTAATTGAGGGGACCCCAAATATTTTTTCAATTCCTCAAATGCTTCACTGCATTCTTCATCCCAGCTAAACTTTTCTTTTGACATACCTCTCAAATTTTTGAAGAATGGTAGATTCATTTCGCCAGATTTGGATATAAAGCGATTGAGAGCCGTGAGACATCCTGTTAATTTTTGCACTTCCTTGTAACTATTGGGTGGTTTCATCCCCAATAGCGCCTCTATTTTGTCAAGATTGGGCTCAATTCCTCTAGCGCTAATCATATACCCCAAAATTTTTCCTGACACCACTCCAAATGAGCACTTCTCGGGGTTCACCTTTAATCTGCTTTTACGTAGCTGGTTAAAGGTTTTCTTGAAATTCCCTAAGTGATCCGCCCGTGCCTTGCTTTTAACCAGCCTCCATATTGCGCCCTATTTGGGAAGCGAATATGGAGTTTACCATTCGCTGGTAAGTGGCTCTTGCATTCTTTAATCCAAACGGCATTACCTTCCAACAATATAACCTGTATTCAGTGATGAATGTGGTTTTCTCCTCATCCTCAGGTGCCATGCGAATTTGATGATATCCTCGAGAAGCATCCATAAAGTCAAAGACCTCATGGTTTGCGCTTCCATCTACCAGGCGCCCCAAGCAAGGCAGCAGACAAAAGTCTTTAGGACATGCTTTGTTCAGATTGGTAAAATCAGTGTACATCCACCATTTATTATTAGGCTTCTTAACCAATACTACATTTGCAATCCACATGGAGAACTTCAATTCGCGGATTGCGTGCTCTTTTAACAAAGCCATTACCTCCTCCCTAATGGCTGTGTTTTTTTCATCATTGAACAACCTTTTCTTTTGCTTGATGGGTGAGAAGGTTGGGCCGATATACAACCGGTGTATTGCGACCTCTCGGTCTATGCTTGGCATATCCTCCGGTCCCCAAGCAAATACATCTTCAAATTCTCTTATCAGGACTATTAACCGCTACTTGAGATTTTCTCCCAACTTTGTACCGATTCTAAAAGTTTTTTCCTTATTCTCTGGCTTAAAAGGGACGATTAGAACTTCCTCATGTGGCCTGGCTCTCTTCTCATTCTCCCTTTCTTTCGAAGAATTGTGTTCGTCAGCTTTGCTCTTCTCCCTGTTTATCTCCATATGACTTTCCCTGCTCAACTTTCTTTCCCGTTCGCTGGGCCCTTTGTTCAATGGTAGCACAGATGTTTGATAGCATCTTCTTGCCTTCTTTTGATCGCCACACACCTCCCCTATGCCCCCTGGAGTAGGAAATTTCATTTTGAGGTGAACATATGACACTATTGCCCTTAAAGCGGTTAATATGGGACGTCCTATTATCCCATTGTATGAAGAATCTGTTATATCCACCACTGGGAATTAAGCTATGATCGTTGACATCTTTGTATCCATTCCTATAGTAAAATCCAAGGTGATCCCTCCCATGGCATTTATGGAATGGCCTGTGAATCCGGTTAACGGTGTATGGAGCGGTTGTAGCAGGCTACGCGGGAGCTGTAATTTGTCAAAGGTGCTCAAATAGAGTATATCCGCTGAACTTCCCGTGTCCACTAACATGCGCTATACAGTATAATTGACAATTATGGGAGCTATAACCATAGTGACATCATGTTGTAGTTCAATCCCTATTAACTCCTTATCCAAGAAGCTGATTATTTCACTTTTAAGGCTAGAGGCTTGATTGATTAAATACACCTCTCTTCGAGCATAATTCTTTCTAGAGTTCCGTGAATCGCCCACTCTTGCAATATCGCCAGAAATGGTATTATTCGTCTAGTGAGTCTAGGCACCTCTTGTGGCTCTAGCTTGATTCGGGGTAGGGGTGGGCTCCTGCGGCTTTGACGATTGACGTCCCACTGAGTTCCCTTCTCCGTAAACTCCTTTATATATACCCCCTTTATTAACTTCTCAATTTCTGCATTGAGAACTCTACACTCGTTTTTATCATGCCCATGCTCGCGATGATATTCGCAGTAGCAGGTCGTATCCCTTCAACCTGGTGCACTCCTCATCCACACTGGCTTGAGTAGCAAATTCTTACCCTCAATTTGGGAATAAATCTCCACTATAGACACCCTTAATGGGGTTAATCTATCCGCTTGAGGTTGCCTTGTACATTGGACTAACCTTTTTTGTTGCAAAGGTTAATGTCATCTCTTAGAGCTTTGCCCTCTATCTCTCTGAATTGTTTCCCACACCGGCGCTTTCCTGGACGATTTTGATCGCCCTCTTTTCCTAAGTGTTTCCTAAGGTTAATGTCATCTCTTAGAGCTTTGCCTTCTTTATTCTTCAACTACTCCAGTTTTACATACTGTCTAACCCTCGCTGTGAGCTAATATTTAGACAAGGGATTTTCCAGAACCAAGGCCTTCTTCAATTTCCTATACGTTAACCCATGATAAAATGCCATATATGTTACCTTGTTATTAACTTCTGGTATGCTTAGCAAAATGTCATTATAGCACTTCTGGTAACTCTTAAGGGTTTCGTTGGGGCCCTGTCGGATATCCATTAATGCCCTCTCATCCTGGTATTTTTGTATGGCGGATCCAAATTTTGCAATGAATGCATCCGCCGTCTGTTGGTATGAATCTATGGATTTAAGGGGCAAGGCCATGTACTAATCCAATGCGTGATCCGTTAAGGTGTTGGAAAAGGCCTTCGCGTAAATGTCCGGATCATTGGATGTGATTGTCATTTTGGCCAGGAACCCTTGCAGATGCTTTATAGGGTCGCCCGTTCCATTAAATTGGGTGAATTGAGGCTAAATGAAACCCTTTGGCAGCAGTACCCCATCCAACCTATCCATGGATGGCATCTTTATTTTAACTCCTTTTCTGAATAGCGGTTGACATGAATGCTTTCATCTTTTCCTTGATATCCGCTAATTCTTGTTGTAATTTTTGAGTAGCTTGATCAACCTGAGTTGCAGGTACCTGTGAAGGTACTGTACGCGCCTCTCATGTTGACTTGAGTTCTCCGACGGGCTTCACTACTCCCTGAAGATGCATCATGGACGGTGTTATGGGTATAGCGAGATGATTGTACTATCATTCCCCGCTCTCTCTTTAATTGCTCATTGACCCGTCATTGTATTTCGGCCTCGATATCCGTTGGATATAGAGGATGCGGTTGCTCATTGGGCAGGTTGTTTTGTTGTGAATTGTGAACATATATGTTTCTATTATTCATATTTATTTTTTCAATCCTTTTAGATGGCGCCACTTGATAATCGCAATCCGCTAGATTATTTGGATTACCAACGACAACTGGACTCTCTATAACAGGACTTTCAACTACAACTAGACTTTCTATGATCTTGGTCAGTCTTGTGGAAATAGTTCTCTTAGGTAAAACTTGTGAAAACCGTTCCCCCTTGGAACCGCTGGAAGGTGTTGGTGTTGTAAATCCTTGAAGGTCCTACGGGTCTCATCTTTGATCCGTCGTAGTACCTGAAAGCGTGACCGCGTGTAGCGATCACAGACATTCCGACGATCAAGTTAGTATTTGTCTTTTAGTGAATGTACTATAGAGTAGTAAGCTGCAATTAAAGAATGAATGTACTATGAGTAAGGTATTTATAGACAAATACAAGAGAATCATGATACCATATTTCTCATTGATTGTAACACTTGTCATCATCTTAAAATTCAATGCTTCGTGAAGACGTTATCCATTTGCAAGCCCAATATATATCTTGACCCCATCCTCAATCCCCATGTAGGCCTGAAAGCTCTTCAACTTTACTCACGTTATGTCTTCTACTGCACACATACTTTGTCTCTACATACAGTACGTTTTCGAGATTATAAACTTATAATTACCGGCAACTTCATCACTTATAGTACATTATTATTAATTAATGCTCAACATAGACATACATTATTCCAAATACTAGAAAATAGGAGCCAGCCAGCTCTGTCTCTCTGCATGCTTGCACGCTACTCTCATCCCTCTCTCATGTTTTTATGCTAGGGATAAACTGCTGACCTATACTAGTTTGTGTAACTTCATCATAAGTAAAACATTAGGTTTTTAACATGGTTAAACTTCATAATAGTTGCTTCCTAACTACATTCTCTTATCCTAATCCTTGTGGATTTAGTAAATCTTCTATTTTAAGATGTTTGAGAAGACTCCCTAGGTTCATATATATATATATATATATATATCTTACGGCTTGATTCGTTACAATTGATGTTTTCATTTTTTAGTTTAATTACTTTTGAGCATAGGCTATTTTTTATTCCTTATACTAATGAAAAAGTCAATTACAATAAAATAAATTGAAAAGAGTACTTTTCATCTCCTAAAAAATTACCTCTTTCATCATTAATTGTTTTGAATGTTTTTCATTTTTAGAAATCTCATATTTTCGTTTTGACCAAATTATTATATAGAGTAGTGTGTGAAAAAATGTAATGGACACTTTACCCAGTCTAATAACTACCCAATTAATTATTTTACATATCGGGTAAAAACATGGACTCGTGTTCGGTCCAATGGTCGATTTGAAGGATGCGGACTCGACCTCATCGAGCTATCAACTCTTGTTTTACTTGACTCGGTGAGAAGAACGAGTACTAAATTAATATTTTTAACCAGCGAGTAAGTCTCTATTAGAGGGTATTTTCACATACTTTTTGTCAATAAAAAAGTATTTGAGTAACCTAAATAAGTTAAATTTAGGAAAATTAAAAAAACAGTCTGGTTTTCCACGTCCAGGATAATTAGTTTATTGAAAAAGGTAAGTAATACCAGATTTTTCAAATTTCTACTTTCTTACATTTCCCAAAGGTAAAAGTTTAATGAATTAATTTAATTTAAGTGTTTAATAGGTTTAACAAATGTCCACCAAAATTGTATTAGGCTTCTAGCAGTGGTCGAGGTAGGACATGTCAAGTCAGGTGTCATGAATGTTGAGTTACCCAATATGTTGATATGACTATTTATTTGATTTTTAAACAATCAAATATTTCGAGACCTGAGAAATATATAAGTAGAGAAAAGAAGAAATATATCACTTCCACATTGGCCATTAGTTTTGGGATTATAATATTCCATGATCATCAAGTACGTTGCACCAATCACTCGTTAGGTGCATGCAATCGTACCTTCAAATTGAAGCTCCAATAGGATTGGCATGCAATGCATATACATCACTTCACTTTATTACACTTCAAAGTCTTTGATCAACTTTTATTATTCATTCGCTCTCGGTCTCGTCTATACTGTCTCACAAAGTGGAAGCACTACATACAAAACATTGTTTGTCATCGTTACACTATTAACAAAGGTTAAAACTCATCTTCTTTTCTAACATAAAATAAAGTAAAGCATATACATCTATTCTATTTTTGCAAATGCCAATTTTTTTTTTCTTTTTTTGGAAATAAATCAGCTAGCTAGTTTAATTCCGCAAAGATATAACGGTGTTTCTTGAATACGCCCTTAAAACATATGGTAATAATAAACAAAACATGTAAGTTTAGAGTTTCAGATTCCTAAAATTATGCTCCATTAGACCAGTATTAGGTAAAATAAAACTTCACATACATCTTTTACATGATTGTCTTCCTTTTTAGCCTCACATGAGTACTCATACGAAGAAAATAACTTATATCCTTAGAAAGTAATGTTTAAATGTTTATCTCTTGATTGTAAGTATGGTGCTTATAAGGATAATATGATAATTGTCGTTATTAGTAGTTTCATTTTTGTAATGAGATCTTTCATTAAATACTAATGACCAATCCTCCTATTAATTAATTTCCTTTTTGTAATAAATATATTTCATTAAATACTAATACCAACATTAAAACTTCTTAAACCCAAAAAACTCTCACAAATTTTCAGAAAATATCTAAGAATAAAACTCCATTGAAGCAAATTCAAAGTTAAAAGAGCAATAATCAAACCCAAAAATTGAAACAAATTGAATAAAAATGGTGAAAAATAGAAAAATAGAAGCAATTACTTTTTTTGAACCATTAGAGTACTAATTCAGTTGATTTTTTTTTCAATTTAAAGTAAAATACCATGTTGAAATTGACAAAACATATAGTTAGATTACTTTGGATTATGTAAGCATTTAGATTTGATGCATTATTAGATGTGTGATATTATTATTGTTACTGTAATTATTTTTTGGCTAACTTGTTTGTTAAATCAATTTATTGCCAATTTTTGTATGATGATACTTGAAACCTAGGGTGTGAATTAAGTGAATCAAATTGTTATGATTTTATAATATAGGGGTGTTGTAGATTTGGAGATCGCTTGATTTGATTATTCTAAGAATTGCTTAATGGCTAGTATGTTGATATGACTTCTTGAATGTAATGGTATCGATTTGATGAATATAATACAATGTGACTATACATTGGTATTAATGTCTTGCTAGAAATACGTACCATGCGCCAACATGATTGTATAGCATACATATTCTCATATAAAATAAAAATTACTTTGAAATTATATTATCGATACATATCGATACATATAATAATTTTATTATGTCACAAAAATAGCATATGTATCCTTACAAATTGGTATACCATATTCTTGTGAATATAATTGTATTTGTTTGATGAATATAATACCATGTATGACTATTTGATATAGTATTAATATACGTAATTTAATTATTTAGTTTGAGTGTTATATAATGCATTTGAATTCCGCAACAATTAATATAATATCATATATAAAAATATGATTGTATTTATGTAGTCTAAAATGCCCATCTGATTGAGTGTAATGATATTTGGTTTATTTTATAAAATATCATATACATGTATCTGATGGTATCTTAGCATAATCGTTATACATGACAATGTTATTGACGTATGTGTTTGTGTTTTGGATACCTTAGCTAATGAGCAGCACAACCGTACGTCCAATATCCCATCCTTGGAATTGAGATGCTTCAAAGATGAGAGTATGTGGTAGAAGATCGGAAGAAGGCGAAGAACAAGAAGTTGAAAAATAAACAGAAAATTAATGTGTTGAATTTTTAAATTTTCTTTAATAAAATTTAATAATACAATATGTTATTTTTTATTCTATTTATAACATTCTACGATATAGATCTATTTGGTATAATTAATAAAACTAGTGTATACCATTATTAAAAATATGGTATTTCAATACTACTACGTACCATACCCACATAATAGAAATGGTATTTCAAAACATAATGCATATAATTTTCCACGTCGTCTTATATACTTGACACCGTCGTATTATAATGATGTTTTTAGTGATAGTGTTACATACCATACTTAGATATCAATATGATATTAGTATATTCAAGTATAAAAAATATTATTAGTTGCAATCAAATTAATAAAGGGATTTTCTAAATGCAGTGCGTATCATTGGTGAAAATATAATGGTATTTTGAAATGCTGGCGATGCATACTATACCCAAAACACAAATGGTATACCCAATATGATATTATTAGCATATTCAAGTATAAAAAATATTGTGGTTACAATCAAATTAATAAGTTTTCACAAATATGAATTGCATATCATTGGGTAAGAAAATATAATGGTATTTTAATGCTAGCAGTGCATACTATACCCAAAACACAAATGGTATACCATACAATTAAAATAAAATTAAGTGGTATGAAAATTAGCAGTATTTTCATATTTATTTGAAAGGTTGAGAGGATTTTGATTGATTTTAATGCCCAAAAATGGCATTTTTTATATAGATTGATTGATTACAAAATCTAAGCAATTTCAAATTAAATAGATCAATGCAAGTTTAAAATAAAATAAAATAAAAAAAGAAAAAAGGAGGAACTAAATAAGGCACGAGATATGCAATCTGATCTTGCCTATTTTATAATAAAAAAATTAAAAATCCGAATTCCCAAACTGATCTTATTGCATATTAGTCACTGGATGTCCCTGAGCCACGTCTCAGCCGGACATCGAATTAAGCCCCACCCCTGCGGTGCGCCTGCGGATCAGCGTGGGTTCGATCCTGGCCCCGGACAAGTAATTATTCTTTGAATCGAGAGTCGTGCCTCGTGTTCTTGAGATTCTTGCTATGTTGGTGTGTATGGGGTGGTTACGGACCCGTGCAGAGCATCTCGGATAACACCTCCCGCGTGGTGATGGACTAAGCCGTGCGGGCGGTCGTTGGCGTATCAACTTATATTAGTCATTGGATCGAAAGATAAGTGATCCGTGGTGGTCAAGTTACTTGACGTTTAAACGTATAAAAGTAAGTATCTAATAAAAAGTCATATTTATTACTCCTAATTTTGATGTAAATTTACTCCTTAATGATTATGTAAAACAATGAACTTTAATTTCATTCCTGTGAATGCATGTCATGTAAATTATCAAAGCCTGAATTTCAGGGATTCGTCTGCAAATTAGAGGGGATGAGAATATGAGATGATACACTTCATGCGCTTTTTGACCCAATTAAAGTCACTATATATACTCTTGTCAAATTTTCATGATTTCAGTTTTTACATTGTGAAATTAGTATGTAGTATTGACTAATTATACGTATATATATTTCTTGGGAATCCCAATAACAAGCACAATCATAAATGGCATGTGCCATAATATGACGTGGTGAACATATTTGGTCATTGAATCCTTTTGACCCTTTTCCTCTCTTAACAAATTAAAGATCAATTAATCATATGCATGATACATCCAATAAAACAGTACGATATATAGGATATAGGAGCTTCATAAACGCCAATAAAATTGAATACTAAATGAATATGCAATTATTTCAATGTTTTAATTATCACCCAAGTCATTAGTAATTTCTACTTTTTGGTCTTGATGGTGGATTTCCCTTAGGTTTTAATTTTTGCATGGACCATGGGGCTGGTTTCAGATTCTTCAAAGATTAATGACATGAGTTAAAGTCTAAATAAATAAACCACCAAATATTGGCAATAAAATTTAACTATTCAAGAAATTCAATGGTGTCTTCAAATATATATATACAAACACATAAATAAGAATGTCATCTTATTTTATCTCTACTTCCCCTTATACATCACCCCGACAAATATTCATGCATGTTCTCACAGATGCAACATGGTCATAAAACAGTTTATTAGTTAAAGAGTCAATATCAACCATTCTACAAATTTGTCACTCCGACAAATATTCATGCATGTTTAATGTCTGATATTTATATGAATTTGATGTTTAATATATTTGATTTTTTTTATGTTATCTTTGTATTATATTTGTTATATGAATTGTAGGTTTTTGTAATATGAATTGGATCTTTGATGTTTTTATATTTGTTTGTGTAATTTGGATGAATTGAAAATAAATACAATGCAGCCCCGTTCCTCCTTATATTATTGCAGCAACCGAGCTATTAGCCTTTTTTTTTTTCAAAAATTGTAGAAATGGCGTCGGGGGCGGTAGTATGGCGTCGGCATTTGCTAACTAAAAAAAGAAATTATTTATTCATTAGAGTCGATTTGGCGTCGAGGTGAAAAATATATTTATATAATATTAGAGTCGGTTTGGCGTCAAGGTGAAAAAGTTCTTTACATAGTGTTAGAGGCGGTATGGAGTCGGAACAAAATAAATCAAAAAAAAATTAATTAAAATGTTGACGTCGGTGTGGAGTCAGTTTTAATTAAATCAAAAGGATATTAATAAGGTTTTAGGCGATTTGCATAGATTTGTAATTAACGTTTGGCCAAAGATGTGAGCGATAAAGCGATAGGTAAGCCGAGAAATTTTCACGGGGGCCTAATATGAAGATGGCATGGCGGCGGTGTGGAGATGCGGCTAACGCGGCGTCGGTGGATTGCAATCATCAGGCTTCGAAGTTAAATGGAGAATAACATCAGTATGGCGACGGAATCAGGCATCCTGGGGAGAAAACACAAAGGCAGTTGGTTGATGTAGCTCTTTTTCATTTTAGTCAAAAAAGGCCTTAAAGTGCCAAAGCATGACAAAGTATCAACTTTAATTACAAAATATATCCTTTTTAAAAGATGCATTCAATTTATCTTGATAAAAAACTTCTTCTATCCCAATATACTGTAATTGAAAGATTTTCTTCAAAAAAAAAAAATTCAAGTTACTTTTGGATGGATAATTTATCCAAATAAGATTGTGTTTTAATCAAAAGATTCATATAAACCATATAGTAATATTCGCACCAAACACTTATTACAAGCCAAAAAATTGACAATAAGAAATATTTGAATAAAATTAACCATAAAAATATGTTATGTTCATTCACTATATACTAATGCTTCCAATGCATGTCTTAATCTTGATAAACCCAATAAAAAAATCTCTTATTTTAAGTGAATAAAAAGGAGTAGTAGTACTTATGCTAATATGTTACACTATTTAATCATATTTCAAAACTATAATATTGTTTGAATAAAAACAAATATAACGATACCATAGGCAAATGCATATAACTGATATAAGTACAAAGCAAACCGTGAAGTGGGCCTATTTTTGTTGACCATATACCATAAAAGTAAATTTAGCACCGAAAGATCTGCTTCCCTCAGAGCCAAGTATGGTATATGACAAAGAGTTAAAAGGCCTCCCATGCATACCACAGAAGAAAAAAAATTGAAATGATGTAGCCATTCATATAATATCATAAACATATAATACACATACGGTGATATGGATGTCACTAGAAAATGAGTTTGGATAAAGAGGGAGATGTATGACTGTATGACTAGGCCTTTTGTAGGTCATAGTGCTTATTACTTCTTGGTATTTTCACTAAATCTTGTCTAACTTTTAGTAGTAATATAGTCCAATTCATGTCAACCCATTTAGTTTGTTTAAGTAAAATAAAATCAAGATGTGAAGAGTTGAATTGAATTAAAGTCGATTAGGTCTGGTTTTGAAATATTATAATAATCTAGGGGTAAATTGAAAAGTTCAAAAATTTGGGAAATAATTGAAACTTTGATATTAGTTCAAGGAGACATATCAAAAAAGGTATAAAAATAGGCTATTGATCTTTACACTCGATTTGGTGATTATGACGATACTTCACTTCTTTGTTATTTTTAATTTACTTTTATATTAAAAATGAAGTATCAATTATCATTATCATTGAAATGTATGTAAAAATCATTGACGTAAAAATATTGAGCATTCAACTTTTGAATATAATAAAGATGCGTATTAAATGAAAACCGTCACTCCAATTCATTTTAAGCTAAAAGCAAAACAAAATTATGGAGGAAAGCTTTCATTTATTAGAAGTCAGGGGAGGGGAAATGAGTAACATACAATGAGGAAAACCAATGAGAACATTTGCATCCCCATTATGGTATGACTGTTTTATCAAAATGTTTACCTTTAATCTTGCAAGTTGATCATGCATTCATTTCATGTTTTTCTTACTATGGTTGGTGCTTTATAATTCCTAAACTAAGGGGGAGTTGTTTTTCTTTGTCATGCAAGATTCTTTCCTTTCTTGACCACATTCAAATTTCCATGACAAAAAGATTAAAGATGAAAGAAATGTGTTGATTTTGTAACAACTAAACTGGACGAATTGAAACTAAAGCTTAAAGCATAGAATCTTTTTAAGTCGACAGTAGTACGACAATATATTACTTCCAATCAACAAGGGCTCCATGCGTATGTAGCTATCATATTTTATTTTAACCATATTTCATCTACAAAGGCTTTATTAATCTTGCAAGCTGCAACCAATCGGTATTGAATCGAGAAATTTTTGTAAAGTAAATTGTATAGTTTGAGAGAATATATCGATGTCATTAGATTTTTTTAAAATGAACAATATCCCATTGATGGGATAGTCGTTTGGTCTGACTATCCTTTAAGTTAATTATTGTGGATTGGGATAGTTTTCGGTTTGGTTCGGTCGGTTTTTTCAATTTTTTTTGTGTGAAATCGATTCTATTGGTTTTCTAAATATACAAACTATTTCGGTACTAAATTAATTTGGTTTGAGTCGGTTCTGTTTATGTCGGTTTCATAGTTAGTCGGTTCGGTTCGGTCGGTTTTTCAGTTTTAGTAACAACGGTATAATATAAAAAGTTCATGATTTCAAATTAAAATAAAATACACATAAATCTCAACCACATACACCAAATGAATGACATTAATGTAGATAGTTGTTCCAAATAGATTGTTTACTAGCATATTACTAATAGACGGTATTCAAACACATGCACACAAAAAGATATAGCTCCAAAACATATTAGTAACAGATGCTTCCAAACATTCACCAAATGCACGATTTCAAATTAAAACAAAGTACTAATAATTTCAAATTAAAATAGTTTCAAACATGTCACTAAACAAATTGCAGGATGTGGTTGTGGGTGTAGAATTATTGTTTGATGTCTTAATGTAGTGAAATTAGGGTCATTAGATTATTAGATGTATTCAAGTAATTAGGTTATCCATTATCATTTTGGACTTTTGGACCTTGCATTTTGAGTTGTACTTTAGATTAGATATTTAGGTATTTGGACTTTGGACTTAAAAGTATTAAGTATTTAAGTATAGTAATCTTTTTTAAAAGCATAAAATTTAAATGAAAAATTTAAAAATATCATAAATATAAATATTTTAAACAAAATATATATATTTGGTTCGGTTCGGTCGGTTTCGGTTCGGTTTATGCTAAAACCGAAACCGATAAATTTTTGTCGGTATGATTTTTTTTTTACCATTTCGGTTCGGTATCATTTTTTCCAACCAAATCGGTAAAAATTCGAGTTCGGTTCGATCGGTTTTTCCGATTTAAACCGAACCGACAACATTCCTAATTGTGGATAATATGTATGTTCGATGGTATCTGAGCTGACTTTGTTGAGGCTTCTTTGGGCTCTTGAACGCTCCCTCCTGATGTACAGATTCAGCAGATCCATTGCAATTTGCAAACTCTTTTTTATTTCTTCGATCACTTCCAGTTCCAACTTCCAGGCAAACCTACCTAGTTGTCTCTGCAAACGTTGTCCAGTATTATGAGCATGGGTGCCCGATGATTCTTGGACTTATTTTTTGGCCCCTTCAGGCCTTCACCTCTCTTAGTGACCAACTCACCATTGACCAACATGCTCCCAAATCCCAATGGAGATGTCAGATGAGTGTGGGCTATGTTCCAAAATAGTTTTATGTTTTTAAGGTGAATATATTTTTGGAATATTATACTCCGTATTATTCAGAAAAAAGAATTTCGGCCTACAACATCAAGATCTAAAAATAGATTAAAAGGGTGTTTGGCTAAAATTTATAAATTATTAAATTTGTTTTGACTTGTTTAACTAACATAACTTATAATAACAAGTTTAGATAACAATAACTTATAAATTTTAGAAAGTGTGAAATAATTTATAAGAACGTACTTTTTTTTATTTTTATGATATAAATAAATTAATAATTTAATATTTAAAATAAAAAATAATTGTAACTAAATTAATATTTTATGATATTAATAATAATATAAATTGTAAATTTTTCTTTCATATTGAAAGAACAAAATACATTAAGAACTTTTCATTCAAAAAAAATATCTAATGAAAAATGATGACTTGAATGAAGAATTGTGAGGGTAATCAAATATTTTGCTTGGTCAAACTATTAAAATAAATTGGTAAAAGAAAATTAAAAATTAAATTTTTTTTTAAAACAACTTATAAGTTGATTTACAATTTATAAATTGAATGCTAAATTTTTTGCCAAACACATCATTTTATCAAAATCAACTTATACAAAAAAAAAAACTTACCCAAACATCCTCTAAGTAATGTCTAACGAGGAATGAGAATTCAACCATTCCAATTTAGTTAACTTCAAATTAAAAATGGTTTAACTAATTACTTAAAATTGTTTATTACTGCATCAATATACTTGACGAAAATATTGCTTAATAATTAAAATTAAATTACTTACTGAACTAAGATATCAAACACCCATAAACTCAGTTTCAAACGGAAACCTGATTTTAATGCAAGCCAAACTAAAAGAAACATGATTACCAGCAACAATGTTTCTTGAAATATCATACCACCTCCATTCAAATTAATTAGCTTTCTCGACACTGACGTGTCGCTTGTCGTAATTCTTTTTTATATACATTATAAAAAATTATAAAAAGTAATATTGTAAAAATATTTTTAAAAACAAATTCAATAATATCAATTTTACATTTTTAGAATTAGTGAATAAAAATAATTTAATGATAGCCTTATAATAATCTCAACGTCAATTAATTTGAAATAAAAAAAGTATATCACTAGTGCTTAGATCCTAAAGGTAGTCATTGAGTAGGGCGGAAGAAGATTTGCACGACCATCATTAAACACTCATAAGTTTCACAAATTCATCAAAACGCCAATCGATCCACCCATCCAAAGCACTAAGCTACATACAATCCGGTGAAGCATTAGACAAAACATACATTGTAACTAAATTGCCAGTTTAAGTCGTCATCGGTTGGAGCTCGACTCTGGAAGAAGACTGATGAGCAGACGCTGGAGATGGCCAGATGAGAAGTTGGTCAGCAATCGGAGCTTGTTCGATTCCTTCAAAATTTCAGCATCTCTTGAGGCCTATTACAGATTGTGGAGATTTTTCAGGCCAAACTTAAAACACTACTACTACGCTAGTGAGTAGTGATAGATAAAGTTATGAAAAGAGTCCCTTAACCACATATGGGAAGACGAGGATGGCATTATATGTGAAAGACTAATGTAATTTAATCAAGAAAATGGCATTTCGAGGCATTCACCACCCTATTTTTTTTGAAGTTTGGACAACCAAATGTGCAGCATTTTGAGGGCTAATATGTATGATAAAGGTGGGAAGCCGTTCATAATTGAAGGAATTGTTTACCTAAGCAAGTCAGTATTGACGCCTTTGGCGTTCCTCAGCAGGGCTTACTCGAATTGACCTCCCATCTAGGTCCTGCACCATATGCACAACATTATGAGACATAATGAAATTCACCTACACATTAATAGCCTTACAAGAAAAGTAGAGAAAGTAATATCTATATGCACATAGAAACTGAGTACATTAGACATAAGTGTACTCACAGCGCCATCCAAAGCTTCAATAGCACTATTGACCTCTTGAGCTGAACTGAATGTAACGAATCCAAAACCTCTTGATCTACCGCTCTCTCTGTCATAAACGACCCTGGCCTCCTTGACATTTCCTTGGCCACGGAATAAGTTTTGGAGCGCAAGATCGTCAACACCCCAAGAAAGGTTTCCTACATAGACACGGTTGCCACCACCACTGTTGAAGTCTCGGCTGGAATTATTGAAGCCTGAGGACCCCCTTGGACCTCCTCTGGAAGAGAATTCTCTTGAAGAGAAATTATCCCTCTTAGGAGGTGCTGGTCCCGAATTTACCCTCAATTCCCTGCCATCAAGTTCCTAACAAAGAGACCAACATATTTAGTAAATCTTATTCAAACGCCTCGTCCTTTGATATAAGACAGACCAATCAAAATATTAATATTGCCATAGATGTAAAGTTGCACGCAAAAGATGGGCAAACTTGAAAAATATAAGCAAGTCCGTCTATATGGCTCATATTAGCAAAAAAGAACTATCTAACAGCAAAACATTCAAGTTCTTTCTTCCTTCGAAACGGAAGTATAGAATTCAAACAGGTCCCAATCCTAAAGCAATATATGTTAGTAGTGTATGAAAACCACATTCGGCACAATCCATAGTTTCAAAGATAACCATTACTATTGTACGAATAGAGCCGAAAGAAGCATCCACATTCACCGAAATATATCTTACTGATAAAGAATAAAACAGTCATATAAGATACATTGACAACTTAACTTTCGGAAGGACTCGAACTTACATATCCATTAAATTGTCTGACAGCTGCATCAACTTCCTTAGCAGAAGACATTGTAACAAACCCAAAACCTCTGCTTCTTCCAGAATCCCTGTCATATATCACCTACAATACAAGTTCAAATAAAAATTCAACCTTTTGTATGTCTAAGGATTAAGACTAAATATAGTGTTCCTTCTTGCAACCACTAAATACATACAGATAAGTAAACCCAACAAAACACTCCATCCATTTAAAAAACATGGTCTATTTTGATTTCTAATACTCAAAATTAACAAACTTGTAGTCCTAATTGACACACAAATACATTAAAAAAAACTTTAAAAAGGACAATTTTTTTCACAATGTTATTTTAATTGATAAATTGTAGCCTTGATTTACATGTTAATTGTAAATAGTTGAAAATACAACCTTTTCATATATTCTTCACTAAATAATACACAAATGCAATGGACAACCTTCTTGAATGGATAGAACATAACTTTAAAAATTCACCATGCTAATTGTAATAATTAAAAATACAATCTTTTGACATATTTTTCACTAAATATTATACACAACAAACACAAGAATACATCAAAATTCAAAAATGGACAACCTCTTTTAAATGGATAGAGCATAATTTCACAAAAAATACTTAAAAATTAAGCCCACGTGTTATCCTAATGTCTAGGATATTAAGGTCTCGGTTCGAATACTTACAACGACAAAACCCGAGTACAAATAATAAAAACACCCTTAAAATTAGGTCCAGCAATATTACTCGCAATAACAAGTTGTTGTTTCGAGTTCTTACAATGACAAAACTCGAATACAAAAAATAAAAACAGGCTTTAAAAATTACCTCAGCCATTTCAACATTTCCAGCCCTCCCAAAAAGTCCAGCAAGAGTACTACTATCAGAAGTAAACGGCAAATTCCCGACAAAAACCTTAAGGTCAGCTGAAAATGTCCGTTGTTGAACATCCTCATCAAACACGTCATCACTCAAAAATCTCTCTTCTTCCTCCTCAGCATCTTCCTCCACAAGGTTGAACTCAGAAGCTGCAACTTTAGTTACCAAACGTGACCCAACAAAATGCCTAATGGAACAATGGGTTGTTGAGATTTTAGTGAGTTTTAGAGGGGGGGAAGAGAAGGGAGGGAAGAGGGGGGTTAAGGGTGTGTTTGGTTTGGAGGGAAAAAGGGTTTGAGAGGTTAAAGAGAGGAAATGAAGTGAAGAAGTTGAAGAGGCCATTGAGGAATAAGATGAAATGTAGGGTTTGAAGATAAGGTTTTAGGTGAGGATGTTTATATAGGGAGGGGTCAAGATATTATATCATTACATCAATTATCTATATAATTTTGCAATTTTGTTGAAAATGATGTTTTATATGTAAATATATAATGGTTTGTTTGGGTTGAGGTGAATTAATGAGTAAGGTAAAAATTAACATGTGAAATGAAAATATAAGTGAATGTTTTAGAATGTTGGTTGGAAATTTTTTATGTTTTCGTGAATAACTTTGTTTAGAATCATAGTGAAATATATTTAAAGATTATTTACATCGATTATCGCAATAATTAGAGGGTAAATGAAGGATAAGGTTATTTTATTAGATAAAATTATTTTTAAATCTCAAACAAGATGCATTATGAGATTCATCTCGATTATCCTAGATTTATCTCAAAACAAAGCCAACAAACGACAATAAATAATTAAAAGCATGAATGCTTTTTCTGGGGCTAAAGAAAAACTATAACCATGAATCTATGCATAGAAACAATGAATAATTCCGAGAGTAGTCTTTGAAAAAATTATTAAAAAAAAGCTAATCGAATTGAATTTATTGTGTATTGAAGAATTGGAAAAGAGCAATCCATGTAGAATAATGGGAGAAAAATAGAATAGAATTTTCTATTATAAAATCTATTTTAACTATCTCATTCACTTTTCCTTAATTACTAATTACAAAGGATTTTCTATTTATACAAAGAGAAGTTAATCCTATTAAACTAAACAAAAATGATGTGGTCGAATCGTGATCACTTGTCAACAAACACAAGTGTATTTTTTTCTCTCCTAATGAATTAACACACTTGTATTTCTTTCTTCAATATATTCTTTCAGTCTTTAATAATGTTCCAAAACTTCCAAAGCTTGGAGTTGGCCTTAGATTAAGATGTTGTTGATGAATCCAGTGAGAAAAGGATTGACAGGTGCATCTTGGTCTATACTACTCCAAAATTGACTGTTATTTTTCAGAGATTGGTAGCCTGCTATCAATTTAACAAACTGTCAACCAATGATTGATTTGATAAAGATGTTAACATGTTCCTCTGTGTAAGATTAGATCTAGTTTATAGTTTGCAATTTAAGCACAAAAATAAAATGCCAGCGTCTATAGCAAGAAAATAAGATGACAGCATTTATAGAGACTGGCGAGCCGAGGGTAGCCAATCTTTCCTGCACCAAGCAGGGACAGTATAAGAGGTGACTGGTGAGGTTCTTGGGTAGCCTAAAATCTCAGATACCAAGTTGTAGTTACCAGGAGGATAACATTCTAGTTGCATCCTTGTTCTTGGCCTGCAGAAGCAGTGCACTTGCAGATAATTGATAACCACATTCCGGAACAGTAAATCCAGAATGAAATACCACTTGTACACTTGCCCCATTCACTTGCCTAATGACTTTGTGGTTTTTTATCTTATTCATATATACAGGGGCAACTAGCTGTTTAAAAGGACATTATAAAAACAACTCCGACAATGAGGATTTTCATTTGAATTTATAACTTTGCCAGACTCAAACAGAAAAACTGAATGCTCAAAGACCGAAACCCAGCAGCTCAAGCTGAAATTTCATTCGGGGAAACTTATTATTAAAGGTAAAATCTAATCACCTGATAAAGGTAGCATTCAAGTAATTCAACCAAATAAATAATTAGATTGAATTGCACTCTTATTATAAACTGCAAAATGTACCGAAAGAAAAATAAGCTGGAAAGGAAATACCTTCTTCAAACTTGGAAGAAGTAAAGATACAGTTAAAACTACAAAATCCGTTCTCCAACTATCAAAATCCATCATTGCATAAGATTCTAAAAAGCTTTGCCACAAGTTCTCACCTGAGCTTTCAAAATAAAACACAAGAGAATTACGCAGCAACTGTTGCCTTCTTCTTCCCATGTTTGCTATCAATGGGTTTATCTTTGCTTAGGATCATCCTTGAGAGAATATCAGCTTGTCTAGTGTTTCCTTCTTCGTTAAGATTCTTGATTAGTTGCTTAGACCTGTTCTTATCTGCAATTCCTCCCTTCTCCAATATCTTGCACAAAATGGAATATGCATTAAGAGTTCTTCCGGCAGCTAGTAGAGCATCTAACACCTTGTCATAGCTCGAGAAGTCTATGTCACAGTCCCTCTCCAAACCAAAATCTAATAGCTTGAGGGCCGCATTTGATTTACCTTTCTCACATAACACAGATGAGAGACTATCAAAATCAGGTGACAGTCCGCTTTGCATAAGCAGTTCAATTCTTCCTATGGCTTCTTCCACATGACCTCTCATCAAGAGAGCCTCCACGATCTTAGACATTAAATCCATGTGCTCTTTCACCCCCTTCTCCAACATAGTTTTCATAACGCGACTTGCTGTTTGTATCCTGCCATCTTCGTACAAGCTGTCCATCAATGATCTATATAGTGATGAATCTGGAGAATGTCCATTTTCAATCATACTATCCAGAGCTATTTTCGCATCAGCAGGCTCCCCTTTGTTCAAGTAGCACATAATGAGAGACTTGTAGGCATGTGCTTCTGTTGGAACTTTTCTCCTAACCATAATCTTCAACAGCTCATAGGCTGAATCGGGTGCTCCTTCTTTGGCATGACCAGCAATCAGATTATTAAATGCAACTGAATCTTGGATTCCTATTTTCAATAACTGCCGCAGAAGAGTTTCAGCTTTTTCTGCCTGACCATTGTTACATAGATAATCAATTATCGCATTGTAAGCAGTAGGCTCCATCTTGAAGCTGTCTTGAGGCCTCAAGACAATTTCCTTCTCTATTAGCTTGTCTAAGAGGTTAACAGCTTGATCATACAAACCTGCCTTGCAAAAGTTCTCAATTAAGACACCATAGTGCCCAGCCTCTGTTGGAATACTCAATCTAACCATAGCCTTGAGAACATCAGCAGCAGCATTCACATCACCTGCCTTGCACTGTTCAGTAATCAATCTCATGAAGATCGAGTTTTCTTTGGGCTCGATATGCTTCTCAACCATCTCTTTCAATGTAGTCTGAGCATCAGACATCATCTCAGCGTCACACAAGCCAGGCAACAAGGTTGAGTACGTTATAGCATTTGGCTTAATCCCGTAGCCCTTCATCTCCTCGAACAATTTCAGTGCATCATCAACCTTCCCAACGGAGACATAACCTTTTATCAAAGTGGTATATGTAATGACTGTCGGCTCTAAATTCCTCCCCTTCATCTCCACGAAGAACTTCTCCGCCTCTTCCATTTTCTTGACCCTATGAAACCCATTGATCATAGTGTTATAAGTAACCACATCAGGTGAAAGCCCCCTACTCTTCATATCCTCAAAGAACCTAACAGCAGTGTCCACCTTAGTCGACAAAAAGAACCCCCAAATCATCAGATTATATGTATGCACAGTTGGCTCAATCCCCTCAGCTAACATCTTATTAAAATACCTCTTACCCATCATAGTTCTCCCTTTCCTCATTATCACCTTAAACAACATATTATACGACTTAATCGTCCTCTCCACACCCAACTCCTTCATCTTCTGAAACAACTTCACACTCTCCTGAACGATCCCCGCCTTTCCATAACTCTCGATCATTTCAACCCACATTTCCTCATCCCAATCAACCCCATTTTTCGGCATATCAAGCAATATACACCGAGCATGATTCAGCTTCGACGCCCGTCCCAAAATCTGAATAATCTTTAAATGACTATCCCTATCATGCCTAACTAACCCGGATCGCTCGGTCCAACGAAAGAACTGAAGGGCATGTTCTGAATTCTTGGAACTATGCAAAACATTATACACTAACTCACAATCAAACTTAGGCACTAAATTACGAATCGAGTTTTGTAAACGAGTAGTCCAAGCTCTATTAGCCATCATTTTACAAATAATATCTTCAATTTTTTCAGGGTTTCTTGAAAACTTACCTTTTTGTGGTGCAGATGAAATGGGTTCAGATAACGTTGAATCAGCAATCTGGGCATTAAAAAGATTCGATTTTTCGATGATTGGAGTTGAACAAAAGAAGAAATATGATTGAAGTGAAGCTGAGGAAGAAAATGAGGATATTCTTGGGTTCAAAAGAGGTGATTTTGATGCAGCAAAAAATGCCATTTTTGAATAAAGATTTGGGGTTTTGAGAAAAGGGAAATGGGAGTGAAATTTTGAGGTTTAGGTGGTAGAGATCATGGGGTGGAGGAGACAGTGGGCAGTGGTAGTGGGGAAGAGTTAGGGTTTAGGGAATTTGGAGGTTTTAGCTAGTCCGAATTGAATCAAAATCTGGATTCGAAAGTTTGGTCTCAACATCTTAATTTTAATTTTAAGCTTGATCGATTTTAAATATAGACTTGATTCGACTTCATAAATATCATGTAGTATAATTATTATTAAATATTTTAAAAATAAACCAAAGAGTCGGGTTGTTTGAATCCTCGACATCTACCCTTATAAGTAAGTGTTTAACTAATAACTACGGAGACTAAACAAAATTCCCCACTCCTTATAATTATTAAATTAAAAATGTTTATTATTATAAGTTTGAACACTGGAAAGTTTGACTTGGTGATTTAAATTGAATATCAAACCTTACTTTTAACCTCCATCATTTTTTAGATATATAATTGGGTCGACTCGACGAATATTATGTGTAATTATTAAATTGATAAGATGTATTAATAATATGTTTGAACACTCTATATATAATACTACATACAAGCATTAGATTAGCAACACGTGATTAACACATGAAAAATCGAATTTTGTTAACGAAAATGTTCAAATTGAGTAGACATTGAGCGAACCATGCAAGGTTCTACTAGATTCGAGAAGGGTTCGACTTAACTTGATAAATAGGGTTAGAAATCCGAAGTAATATTCGACTGGACTTGATAATTGTTAAACATATAATTAAAACCAAATAGAATTTGATCCGATTCTACTCTTCAAATGTTTTTATCACCAACCATGAGATTACTCATATTATCAAAGTAACTAATACATAAATATTGAAATATTATCTCGGTATTTTAACCAAAAGATAGTTCTTACTCCGAACTACATTTTTTAATTTTATTTGGAAAATCTTAATTCTCTTATTGTTTATATCAAACCTGTATTGTTATATCAAACCTGTATTGTTATATCGTTCAATTTAAATTAATATATTTATTCCCTACATCACCATATCGTTTAAATTATATACTTGGCTTAAATGGATATACTATGAGTACTAATGAATCGTCCGTATGTGATAAAAGAAGGGGTATTAGTATCAATTATGAAAAGTCAATATAGAAAATTTGTTAAAAATAGTTGGAAGTCCACAGCCACATACATAGACTCTGTCTATTAGACTATTACTACTGATTTATATATATATATTCAACCTCATCAGTTAACTTAAACTACCATTGCATTTCGATTCAGTTTCTTAAGGTATGTTTTCCGATCTGCTTAAGATAGATATCTCATACTTGTTTTTTTTCTTTTTTTACTTCTTCTTAATTCGTTTGTTGTGGAAAATTGTAGGATCATATTGGTGACGACATAAAAGAATTAGGGGACTATAGGACTGCAAATAAAAGTTTGTGTCATTTCAAAGGAAATTTTAAGAATTAGCAGAAGTAAGCATGGGGTTAGTAATTGTGATATCACTGCCTATTCTTTTGATCTCTGTGATCACAGGCATAGCTTGTTGCTTATTCGCTAGGTCCCGACGGATACGAGCAACCGATGGCTGAGGGTGCTGCTGAATGAAGGTGTTGCTATTGGTAATGGTGGTGATTATCTTGATTGTCAATTTCCATTTGTACAGTAATTTTCAAGAAAGTGTATGATAAGGCAAATCAAAAGAGTAGCATGCTATTGTATGTCCGGCCTGGTGATCATCATTTGTGGTTGTAGTACATAATAATACTCGATTACATAGTGTGTATGTCTACCCGATCAAGCTATATGATGATTCACGACTGAACTTCTTGAGTCGTTAACAATGGCAAGCTTTCTCTTATACCAATGACCACTGCTTATGTTTATGTTTAACTTGTAAATTTCCCGAATTACGTAAAAATCGCATAATAACACCAAAGCATTTTAACTTAAGATCTCTAACAACGCTGTTGTGACTAATCCACCAAAATGTGATTTCACTATATTTAAGAATAGACATGATGAAAGAATACGCTTCTCGACAAGGTAGACATTATACCGTATTTAATATGAAGGCTAAACTTATTTTACAACCCTAAATCAAAGAAAGATATACCCCCTCCTATATTGGGGATGCTTAGGTTACATAGACTCAAACGCTTTTTATATTTATAACAAAAAACGACTTACAACCCGCCTCGAAAATCTCTCGAGATCAGACTTGAACCGCCTCCCGAACTAAGTCCCCGAACTATCTCTAGACCTGGCCTCTCTTAGATCTCAGACTGACATGGTAGTCCCATCTTCTCTCCCAAACTTCGACTGCATTTCTAGGGCGTGATTGGTCTTAATTTCGAGTCCGAATTGCAACTCCCAATCCCAAGTCCCGATCTTCCGTGTTCAACAACGATGGCCGAGTCTGGGCCGCATATCAATAGTTTATACCAATACTAAGCTTGCTTCATACCAATGAGGCAATAATCAGTGTTTATACTAATATTAGTTTGCTTCATACCTGGCGAACCTAAATTATTAATAAAGATTGAATAATTCACTATACATGTCAAACACATTCAATTTAACGACATAAGATAAATGACCAAACATGTTATCAAAGCAAGAAGCTCGCCCTTTAAACAAAATTGACATTGTATTTTCTAGTTAAATTATATTCATGTATTATCTAAATTAAAATACAATACATCGACATATCATTTTGTATATACAATTGTTTATGCAAATATAGTGATTTTAATGTCATAAATTGAAGTCTCTCCAAAGATTAGACTCAATTAACGTGACATTATCACTAGCCTATCCAAAACAAAGCATATAGAATTCATAATTTTCCGTTATCTGTCCTAATAAATTATGTGCCCTGCAGTGTATAACCTCCAAAGGCTTAGTCAAACACTCGATATATACACTATGGCAACCTTAATTATTTGCAGTTAATTTGTGCCCTACTTGACCTAATTTTAGAGAGATGCTAACTTAGCAGGTGGTCCTAAAATAGTTGTGCTTGTCCATGGTCCATAGACTACATTATCACAATTCACCAAACAAAATTCCTAAGTTCAAATTGGAACACGCGAAGTAACCATTATTGTCCAAAGAAGAATATTAAGGTGGGTCAAGTTAGTGGCTTCGCCTTATTTTCCCTAAATAAACGAAGAATTTCAAAGGAAAATGAGCCGATTATCCTATTGTTTGCACGTTGCTCACCAAACAAAATAGTCCAAACTGTAGGTATAGCCAGATTTTTTTTCAAGTTGGGGTCAAGAAAATTCTGAAAGTTTAAATAATTAAGTTCTATACGTAATTATATTGTAATTAATAATATGGTCGGAAATAGTTATTGAGTAACTCAGTCATACATTCATAAATTAAAACAACTAATAAGCTATTGGGATGTTATTCATATCACCAATTGGTTTAGAATGTATAACATGAATTATTAATATAGGATAGTATTAGTATCATGAGTTATCCCTGGGCCAGTGATCTACAAGATTAAACATGATATTCATAACAATGATAACATCATTCAAAATATAAAAACTACATATATTTAGAAAGAACAGTTAAAACAAAGGCAAAAAAAATTATAACAATATTATTTCAACATCGACTTTATATAAGTTTACCAAAGACTTATTCATTTGAGCAATTGTTTTCATGCGAGGCTCCACAATCTTCCTGTTCCTAAGCTCATTTATGTCTCGTCGTTACACTTTCCTTCATCTTTTTCTACTCTACAAATTAATTCCCCGAAAGCTAAAACTATTTTTTTTAAATGAGTTGTCCTGCTTAAGATTAAAATAAACCCATCGATGGACCAATACGCTTTTGGAAAGATATTAATTGAAAATTCAATATTATATTGGTTAATTGAATCTTTCTGAATATATTAATTATCAGTTGTATTGAAACTGCTCATTTATAAATAATCGATTTTAACTTTTTAACAACACTAAAATAATAGGATGTCATACTAGGCCTACCCCAACTATACTCCGCAGTGCGCCCCATCAAAAATTTATCTGAACATTAAGGCAGCGGAACTGTAGTGTGGAACAAAGGTCAAAAAATATTTTGAAACTCGTTATATCAAAATTATTTTGGAACTGTAGTTATATCAATTACTTGTATGTTCTCCATATATGCTCCTTATTACGGAGTATTAATTAAGCTTGGCAATTTCATGGACCTAATATTGCATCCGATCAACATTACTAGCTAGTTTACTACGGAGTACATAGACAATGAAATTAAATTAAAGCTTAAGAGTAGGACACTTTATTTGAATTGAATCATCACGCACGATAATAAGTGAAACCGAAATTGATTTTTTTTAATACACACCATTTCGATATCATTTTCTAATTTTTATACGTAATTATATATCCTGTTAGTCTATCTTGAGCTAGATTTTGTAGACTTTATTTGGTTTATTATTATTACTTGAATTGACAAGGCCAGCACAAGGCAGTAGAGATAGTGACCAGTACGGCAGTACTGGATATAACGCACACATAATTAATTAATTAATTAATGCAATATATTAGTTAGTTCATTAACAGTATAGTTAATTAATTAATGCTTTATAGCTAGATAGGAAAAGATCTATTTTCACATTAATTAGTGCATGTTTTGCCTAACATAAGGTAATAATAAAATAACACCCACCAAAGAGGCCAACAATATTGACTCTCATGCAAATTATGCAAGCAGTCAACCGGTGAGTATATCATCTATTTTTATATATAAAAATTGATTGTGATCATCTACTCATTCTTTAGCCACCAAAAAGGAACAACCAAAGGAGATGATCTTCATGGATCCGATGG
The DNA here is from genome assembly GCA_019722365.1 of Lithospermum erythrorhizon. Classification (NCBI taxonomy): domain Eukaryota; kingdom Viridiplantae; phylum Streptophyta; class Magnoliopsida; order Boraginales; family Boraginaceae; genus Lithospermum; species Lithospermum erythrorhizon. Next base: position 1,120,979 of record JADFUC010001644.1, read on the forward strand.
TATTTTTTATTTGATCAAAGTTTATTCTATTATTATTACTACAATTTGTGTAGTCGAAATTGAAGTTAAATTGCATTATGCTAGTCTACATATGAAGTTTTAAAAAAGGCTCAACAGTATATATATATCTGGACTATATCATAAGTCAAATACTTATATGAGACAAAATTGGCACTCGTGCAAAATAAAGAAGATAATTGTTCATTTGAATTGGTTCCAACAGTGTGATTAGGTTTTCATTTTATCTTCCATAGTTGAAGAATGGCATATTGATGCACAATATTATCCACATAGTTGTTAAGCAAGTTACTTGTACTATATTAGATAAAAGTTAATTGTACTGTATTAGATAAAATTGGCACTCATCATGCACTTCTCCAAAATAAAAAAGATGTACGTAATTATTAATTTGGTCTCAAATAGTATAATCATGTTACCATTTGATCTCGAATTTCATAATTTGAGATTTTATGTACATCACATAAAATACTAGTATGAACCTAGCCTAAACAACCTCCGCTTTGGGTCATAATCCTAGAATCCACGCGAAATTCACTGATCATTGTAAAACTACATACCGAAAGCTTTCTATAGACATCAAGATCATAAATCGGATAAAGATCAGTTAAGATACGGCTCAAAAGACGGCGACTACTACGACCAAATCATCTCAAATAACAAGAGGAAAATGTATAGTTTTCTCTTACTGTCCACATCGCTTCACAACACGGGCTGAGATCACACTTCACTCTATAAAATGGCCCTCAAGTATAAAGATACGGTTCAATCTATATTATACTTTTACATGTCTATCACACATTATACTATTAATGCTGAAGATTTGAACAGAATCTGAGGGGTGCACAATCATGTGGGCGCGCCTTTGTTTTGTAGACCGAGCAAGTTCCCAAGACCTCATTAAAGGCCACGCTTATCAACGGGTAAATCTAAAAAGTTTCATGCTTTCATCATTGGTGCCGTGATGTGGGATCGTTATGCGCTTTACCACCCAATTTTAAAAATATGAATGAAATACTAGTTAAACGTGAGTATCAACCCCTTCTTCTAGATCGATTCAAAAAAGGATTGCAAAGGGCAATCATATATGGACGCCACCATGTGGATCAAGTTAGAAGCCGACCAGAAACCATACGTGGAGGAATGTATTGATTGGTAATCATATTTGGATTCATATTAGTCATGGATTCAGCCCTATACAATTCCGACAACTAATGAACATAAAGTTGTCATGTTAGCTGCTATCAGCGTAGCAAGCTAAATCAGCTTTAGTAATACCCGCATCCGTAAAAGTTCGCTTTTATTGGAAAGCGTACACGAAGTTAAACCGGGGAATCGATCCACCGAAATTGGTTGGTGGTCAATCAAATTAAAAAGAGTTTACTCCATCTATCATGTGATTTAACCATTCTCCGAACCCCAAAACTCCTCAAAGAGCTAACCGAAAATATGAACTCGTGATTAATATTAATTTTTGCCCAAATGTTAAATAAACGCTGCACAAGATCACGCGTGTAGTTTGAAAAAATAAAAGTAACTAAACGATAACCGATTTTGACATTTAGCATCTAGATGAAAATCTTTCCTCGTGGCTTGCATTACAACTAATCCAATAAATTTTTAACTTGTCACAATCAAGTTCGACTGACAGAAAATTCTTAGTTTTGATTTTATTTCAAGAAAAAATCAACCACCATGTGGCTCACATTAAAACATTTATCAAAAACTTAAACACCAAAGAATACCAACATAGTTAATATTTTCATTAGATCAAGAGTTTCAAGTGGTAATCGACTTGTTGAAATTCTTGAGAGGATTCTCTGTTTGAGCCAAGCCTTCGTTGTCCGCCTTCAGCGATCTACTCCTTGTTCTGCACTTTTTTGAATCGATTGTTCGCTTCCAAACATCAAGACTTCATCTTCCCGAGGCCTTTTCCTATTCCTATCGAGCATAACCGGCTCCATAAGATCAACCATACCCATAACTCGAACTCCGGTATGACCATCTATCATATCAAGATCGTGAGCTGAGTTTCTTTTTCTTCGTTTATTTGATCCATACCCTTTAAATTGAGAATCAAAATCCAAATAATCAATAATCAAACCCCGTTTTTTTTAAACTGGAGGCGGCGATTATTAACAAAGCATCGGGCGGTGACATGGATTCATATAACGGCGACTACAAGGACGCAGTCCCAAATTGAGGTCGAGGACCTAAAAACGACGCTGGTAATTGAAGATCGACAAATTTGGACCCAAGATAGATAGGCAAGGGCCGAGTATAGATGGGTGGGCCCTATAATTGAAGGTTGAAGTGTACGGAGAAATTTTAGGGTTAGGGTTATAATTTGGGGAATTTATTTTTAAAAAGAAAAATTATATTTTAGGAGGATGATTGTTTTTAATTTAGGAAAATGAAGAGAAAACTAGAAGAATCGTAACCGGAGGGAATTAAGAATCAAGGATGAAGCTCTGATAAATTTGACATTTTGGGTTTTAAATTTTTGATTTAGGATTTTGAAATTGTTATTTAGGATGGAAAGGAAATATATTGTGTTTGTAGATGATTGGTGTTCATTGATAGAAGGGAATTGTAGATTTACGGAAAGCGAAATAATAAGTGTGAAGAAAGAGAGAGCACAAGCTTTGATTGCTAGTTTTTATAAATGTCAATATTCGAACAATTTAATAAATACGGCTGGCTACGATTAAAGGAGCAAAAAGAGAATAAAAAAGAAGGTCAAGAAGAAGATAAAAAAGAAAGAGGTTATATAGTAGGTGAAAAAAAAGTGTTTGTAAATTGAAGAGAAAAAAAAAACTTTGATTTTTTAGAGAGAGTTTTTCAAGGCCTCTTGCCAATATTGTTTTCAAAATAAAATAATTGATAAATTGGAGGGAACAATCTAAAATTTATATTCGAAAAATTTGTATATGGACGAATACATAAAAGAGCACATGGGGAACGCACGTGAATTATGTTTTAATCTGGCTCACAATAATTTTATCAAACTGGCATATTTTTCAGCTCTTAGTAAAATATGAACCTGTAAGAGACTTTTAGATGCACATTGCAGACCAGCTTCTCATTCATGATGCATTTAATTATTCCGAAGGAGTAGATAAATTATTACTTGTCATACATGTAGCATAGAAATTTCATAACAAATTATATATTAATCCAAATTACTTTACTTATGCGGTAATATGCATCAATTTAACCCCACGTGTCGAGTAGTATATATATTTAACAATCAATTATGTATATCCATCCAAATTATGTTAGTTATAGGTGCCCTATTTAAACCAAACATGTCGAGTAGTACATAATTCCGTAATCAATTACGTAGTATATTAATCCAAATTAAGGTAGTTATCTATGGATTAAATTATTATCTCAACTCCCAATGCCTACCTACAATTGATATAGTTACTATGGATTAAATCTATCTTAACGCAAACTTGAAAGAATTGTAGAAAATTAAACTTAACACGATCTTAACCTAGTTAAATATACCCTCTTTAATCCTACCTACCACTACGTTTCACCACAAAGTTTAGTGTTGTAATTGTAGTAAGGATATCTACTTATGTTTTGATTCCTCATAATTTTCTAAAATTGTGGAATAAAAAATGATATATATACTCTAAAAAATATTATATTTTCAAATTAATGAATGTGATCGAAATTTAAAATCTCAATGATAAGTAATATTAAAGCTTGTAAGAATTATAAAAATTATAAATTAAGATTATCCAAACTATGATAATTGACTTTTGTTGTGCCTGCATGACCACAATAATCCATCTCAGCCGTCCAAAGTATCCCAAATCAATGATCCACAATAATATTCAACAAACCCCCATTTCCTCGTCCGTTACCACCATCCCCCACATTATTTCCTTATTCCCACCTACCAATATATTTTAATATCATCATTATCAATCAACTTTACTACACAAATAAAACTAAAAATAATAAAATCACTCAAACTCAACCTACCCCCTCCCCCTCCCTATAAAACCTTCCATGTTTTCAATATCACACCTCAAGAACTTGCCATTACTTCCATACACATATTCCCTTCTACATTTTAATTGTCTCACTTTAGTTGTCACTTTTCTAAGCTACCATTTATTCAAGACTTCAACTACCATATTTGGTTACCATATATATACATATATTTTTCTTGGATCAAGAAAAGGTTGTATAAACAAATAAATAAATACCAAAATGGAAAATGGAAATGGGAAAATGGAGTTTTGCATGAAAGATCCATTGAACTGGGGAATGGCAGCTGAGTCAATGAAGGGGAGCCACCTTGATGAAGTGAAGAAAATGGTGGCTGAGTTCAGGAAACCGGTGGTGCAACTTGCTGGTAAGACATTGACTATTGCTCAGGTGGCGGCGATCGCCGCACGTGACGACGGAGTCACGGTGGAGCTGTCGGAAGCTGCTAGGGAAGGTGTCAAGGCTAGTAGTGATTGGGTTATGGAGAGTATGAATAAGGGGACGGATAGTTACGGTGTAACCACTGGATTTGGCGCTACTTCTCATAGGAGGACTAAACAAGGGGGTGCTCTTCAAAAAGAACTCATTAGGTAAACGTCGATAAAAGATATTTGAATAAGATTAATTTTAATATAAAATTTCATATTTTTATCAATTAGTCAAAACTATAAGTTAAAGTTAGATTGGAAGGAGTATTATTTAATTATTGTAAAATAAGCTATGCATGCGGCATGCCCCACATCTTTACAAATTTTAAGAACTCAAAATATTCCATTTTTAATCTCCTTGGTAATAAATTTATGTAATTGGTCTTATATGTGACATTTGTTGGTCATTATAAATCTATAGGTACGTGTATTTGGAAATTGTAGGTGGAACCGTGGAAGTGATTCACTTTTTAATTAATGTTTATATAATAAGTCCAAAGTAGGGTTCTGTACTTGCTTATCTAGTTATCTACTGTTGTCTTGATAATATTTCCATAAGTAGAATTCGAACAAATACAACTTGGGTTTTTGTAGTTGAGTGGAGGGTGGATGATTGATTTAACATGATTTCTAGATCTAAAAGGAAAAATTAAAACTTCTTTAAATGATATTTTGATTGTATTTGTTTTCTTGATTTAGGAAATCTAGTTTTCAAATTAATGCAACAAACTGGTTAATTATATTTAATCAATAAAAGCAAAGTCTGAAAAACAAAGTGACCATGAAAAGAAACAATTGAATGTAAGTATCAATAATGGCCATATCAATAACTGTTTGTAGGCACCAGTCTATAAATACTTTTGTATCAGTTGTAATATCTCATTTGTTGTTCAAATAAAGATGCAATTTTCTGTTTTTGGCGTTTTAAATAAAGATACTAATGTGCTAAAGATTTCATTTTTTCCAGATTCTTGAATGCTGGAATCTTTGGCAATGGAACAGAAACTAGCCACACATTACCCCACTCAGCGACAAGGGCAGCCATGCTTGTTAGGATTAATACTCTGCTTCAAGGATATTCAGGCATCAGGTTTGAGATCCTGGAAGCTATCACAAAGTTCCTCAACACCAACATCACTCCATGCTTACCCCTCCGTGGCACGATCACTGCCTCGGGTGATCTAGTCCCCCTCTCCTACATTGCCGGGCTACTAACTGGTCGCCCCAATTCCAAGGCTGTTGGACCTACCGGAGAGAAGCTCAATGCTGAAGAAGCCTTCCGCCTTGCTGGGATCAGCAGCGGGTTCTTTGAGTTACAGCCGAAGGAAGGTCTTGCCCTTGTCAATGGAACAGCTGTTGGTTCTGGAATGGCTTCAATGGTTCTTTATGAAGCCAACATTTTGGGTGTGATGTCTGAAGTGCTTTCAGCTGTTTTCGCTGAAGTGATGAATGGAAAGCCTGAGTTCACTGATCATTTGACACACAAATTGAAGCACCATCCTGGTCAGATTGAGGCTGCTGCTATAATGGAACACATTCTGGATGGTAGTGGATATGTTAAGGCTGCTGAATTGTTACATAAAATGGATCCTCTGCAGAAGCCTAAGCAAGACCGTTATGCCCTCCGTACATCGCCTCAATGGCTCGGCCCTCAGATTGAAGTGATCCGTTCTGCTACAAAGATGATTGAGAGGGAGATCAACTCTGTTAACGACAACCCATTGATTGATGTTTCAAGGAACAAAGCCTTACATGGAGGGAACTTCCAGGGCACGCCTATTGGCGTGGCCATGGACAACACTCGTCTTGCCATTGCCGCAATTGGAAAGCTTCTATTTGCTCAATTTTCTGAATTGGTTAATGATTACTACAACAATGGGTTGCCATCAAATTTGACAGGCAGCAGAGATCCAAGCTTGGATTATGGTTTCAAGGGAGCTGAAATCGCCATGGCTTCATATTGTTCAGAACTTCAATTCTTGGCTAATCCTGTCACCAACCATGTCCAGAGTGCAGAACAACATAACCAAGATGTCAACTCTTTGGGCTTAATCTCATCAAGAAAGACTTCTGAGGCTGTCGAAATCTTGAAGCTCATGTCTTCATCGTTCTTAGTAGCACTCTGCCAAGCTGTTGATTTGAGGCATATTGAGGAGAATGTGAGACTTGCAGTGAAGAACACAGTCAGCCAGGTCGCTAAGAAGACATTAAACATAGGCGTTGATGGAGTACTCCACCCATCAAGATTCAGCGAAAAGGAGTTGCTTCGTGTGGTTGATCGCGAGTATGTCTTTGCCTACGCAGATGACCCTTGCAGCGCCACCTACCCGTTGATGCAGAAGTTAAGAGAAGTTCTTGTTAGTCATGCCTTAGCAAACAGTGGCAATGAGAAGGATGCCAGCACTTCAATCTTCCACAAAATTGGCGTTTTCGAAGAAGAGTTGAAGGGCATTCTGCCTAAAGAGGTGGAGAATGCACGAGCCTCGGTCGAAAATGGAACTCCTGCAATCCCTAACAAGATTGAGGAATGCAGATCATACCCATTGTACAAGTTTGTGAGGGGAGAATTGGGAACTGAATTGCTTACAGGTGAGAAAGTGAGATCACCAGGTGAGGAATTGGACAAAGTGTTCAATGCATTGTGTGAAGGGAAACTTGTTGATCCACTTTTGGCTTGTTTGGAGGCTTGGAATGGTGCTCCTCTTCCAATATGTTAGTTTACATTTATGGGTTGATTTGTTTGTAAAGTGTTGTTTTATTATCTAATGGAACAACCAATAACTTGTTGGCAAATAGTATGGTCTCAAAGTAATGTTCATAAATTTGCTTTTATTTTATGATTTTTATCTAGGTTAATAATGCAAAGCATAAGTTAATTTTATTAATTAACGTGTATTTAATGTGTAGATAACAATTTTACTTCCACCATAAAACAATACAACAATATTGGATGGCTCCTAAACCGAACATGAAAAAATAATCCATCGATAGTAATGTAAATACTATAATATTAATTTTTTATTTATTTAAATTAACATTTAAAAGTAATGTATAAATTGCTCCGAACCTTTAACAAAGAACCATTTTTAGATTAATTTGTTCATATAAACCTAGATCCACGATATATAATACACTAATACACCGACAATAAGAATCTAAGATCTCATTCATACAATTATACAAATGCACACAACAAATAGAGATCTTATGGAGGAAATTGTTTTGTTTTGGGTTGGTAAGACCCACACAACTCGAGGATTAAAATACTCGAAACAAGAATCGTGGCCCATGAGCCAATGCTAACAAGCAACAAATATCATATGATCACCAAACATGTATCTAGCCGGGTCAGAACGAGTCGAGTTAATGAATCAAGTTAGAATGAAAATCGGATTACATGGTTTGGTAGTCACATTATCGATAACATGAGGACAGTCAATTGTCCCAGAACATGACACGGCAGTTAACTGTAATGGCTAATAAAGATCGCGAATCTCGCTCTTTTACGCGACGCGATTCGAATTTCAAGGCGAGAAAATCTCAAGGCTGCCGACAAAAAAGCCGCTAAGAGATTCCGATCAAATTGATGACATCCCACAATTTAACTCATTTATAAGATTCGAAAGTTACATTACGACGATTTCACGAAAGCTTATTAGTATGTTTTAGCTTTCTAATCTTGAATGGTGCACCAAAATGACAACATATCTAAACACTAAAAAATCAACCCTGTCGGCTAACCAACCACTTCAGACAATGAGTGATTCAACACACTATATAACCAACCCTCTATCTCACTCTTCTCAATCTTGTAGCTTCTCATTTCTCCATTTATCTTGAGTTCTAAACTTACAAAAAAATATGGCAAATTTTGATGGCGTTTTGTTGGGAATGGGAAACCCATTATTGGACATTTCTTCTGTTGTTGACCAAGAATTCTTGGACAAGTATGATAATTAATTAATTATATTACCATTTTTGTGTTTGTTGGATTTAATGATGTTTTTTAAGCAACCCCATCTTATAATAAGGTTATGTAGATTGATCTTTTGATAATTATATTACCATTTTGTGTTTGTTGGATTTAATGATGTTTTTTAACCAGCCCCATTTTATAATATATTAATATGGTTTTGTAGATTGATCTTTTGTTAAAATTATATTACCATTGTTGTTTTTTGGATTTAATGATGTTTTTTAAGCAATTCCATCTTAGAATGTGGTTATGCAGATTGATATTTTGATAATTCTATTACCATTTTGTGTTTTTTTGGATTTAATGATGTTTTTTAACCAACCCCATCTTATAATATGGTTATGTAGATTGATCTTTTGATGATTATATTACCATTATTCTTGGACAAGTCTGATGATTATATTACCATTGTTGTTTCATGGATTTAATGATGTTTCTTTAGCATCCTCATATTATAATATTGTTATGTAGATTGGTTTTTTGTTTAGCTCAATGTGATTAGATCTTTGGATTTGGATTGAGTATATCATGTAGATCTATGAAAATTTAGTGCTGAAGTTTGATTTTAATGCTTTTTTCTAAAATGTTGTGTTTTTTATGTTTGGAACATATGAAATAACATATCTTTTTTCAATGGAAAAGCTGCATTTGACATTGTAGATCTATGAATATTTAGTTCTGATTTAATGTTTTTTCTATAAAAGATTGTGTTTTTATGTTTAGAATTTATGAAAGAACATAACTTAACTCAATGGGAAGCCTGCATTTAACATTGTAGATGTTAGATCTCATTATACTTGTATTTGTGGGTTGTTTGATTTTTTTTTGTTGTGAAGTTGGTATTTTTATTGAATCTTTTGGAACAAAATTTGTCGGTCTTGTTCTTTGGACATACATCAGTTGTTGATGTTGGATGAATTGGTGTAGGATTTGATCTGTTGTTTGTTTTGTGACAGATATGATATCAAGTTGAACAATGCGATTCTTGCTGAGGAGAAACATGTGCCCATGTAAGTAGATTTGTTTTTCACATTTGGATTATTTTTAGCTAAAAGTATGATTTTGATTGATTTAATTTAACTCGTAAATTATTATTTTTGTGATCTATGTACAAGATTCAATAGTAGATTTGTTTATGATCTTGTTGATGCATCTCATTGTTGCTAAATTTTAGTGTGCTATATATAGATACAAGTTTATTTGATTTGGGAAGCTATACGATATTACTACAAAAAGTTGTTTCTTTAGATTTCGTATTATTTAAATGTCACTCTCTAATAATGATGTGAGTTTAACATCTTATAGGTATTTAATTTAAATGGCATCTAAATTCAAGGTCGAGTTCATTGCTGGAGGTATGCCTCGACTCGATGCACGCATAAAATTTGAGAAGGCTTTATTCAGTAATTTATAACTTGTTAATTGAGCATTTTATTTATGAATATCAATGTCTAAAATATTGCAGGTGCCACTCAGAACTCAATCAAAGTTGCACAGGTATACCTTGATTCTTTCTCTAGAAATCATAATGTTATACCTACTTATTGCAGACGAGTCAAGTGACCTGACATTTTTTATTTATAGTGGATGCTTCAAATTCCCCGCGAACCGTTATATCGGATTTATCGAAAGGATAAGTTTCGAGGAAACGAAGAAAGATTCAATCGGCAAATGTTAATGTAAGTATTTCCCCTGTTTCACAATATGCTGGTCAGTTCATGATGACTATGATTATCATTCTCAAAATGATTTCTGTTTTATTAGTTGGGCAAGACCGGGGCTATGTTTCCATTATAAAATTATACGGATATTAATGGTTATTCAGAAGTTTGTAATATCTAGCATATACCTTATCGACTTTAGTACTTTGCTCGCTATCGCCACAAACTTGTTTTCAGTTCATTACTATGAAGACGGTACCACTCCCACCGGGTACTTCGCGCTGCCTCGTGTCGTCATGAGAAGGTTAGTCTATAATTCCCGCCTATTATATCAACATCGATTTAGGAACATTATTTGTTCTTCATGAGAGTATTGATTCCACGATAGAGGTCATTGACCTGCATCCTGTTTCTTATTTGAGGGTGACTTGTCTCTAACGGGTCTCCAACATCCCCATGGTATATGCATTTATGAGGAAAATATGAAATCCCCTCTAATTCTCTCTCTCAGTATGCTCCATATGCCTATTCCATACTTTAGATGGATCCAACAAATTAATATGTGCAAGTTTTCCCTTGTCCGAAAAGATTGCCATTAATCAATTATCTCTCTTTTTTTTCCCATTCATTGTCCTCTTATTTGAGTTATAACTTGGGAATGTAATATTTTGGTGTCTCTTTTGTTGTTAAATCACATTTAAAGAAACCTGAGAATTGGGCATTGCACAGTACCTTTACATCTTAAGCTCCGCACTAATGCTATTTCTTGTGACACCTTCAATGTTTGTGAACAGTTGAAAAGGCCAAGTACTACTACATTGCTGGATTTTTCCTCACTGTTTCCCCAGATTCTATTCAGCTTGTTGCTGAGCATGCAGCTGCAAATAATAAGGTATGATCTCCTATAAAGTTTTCTCATGCAAATTGTTTACCTTATATTATATCGGAAGATAACACCAGCTAATATCGGTTTCTCGTGCAGATTTTCACTATGAATCTTTCGGCTCCATTTATCTGTGAATTCTTTAGGGAACCACAGGAGAAAGCTCTGCCGTAAGCTTCATATCCCATTATAAGTGGCATACTGTAAACGGATAATGAATTTATTTATCCAATACTTACTTGTCCTCAGGTTCGTTGACTTTGTCTTTGGAAATGAAACAGAAGCGATAACTTTTGCGAAAGTTCATGGGTGGGAGGTAATGATGATATAATACCGAGTTTACTTTGTATTGTTATCTTGAATGTGTACCTAATTGCAATTTATTGGATCTCCACTCCGTTGCAGACTGACAACGTTGAAGAAATTGCTGTGAAAATATCCCAGTGGCCAAAGGCATCTGGAACACACAAAAGGATTACTGTAATTACCCAGGGTCACGATCCCGTTGTTGTTGCTGAGGCTGATGGGAAGGTGAAATTGTTCCCTGTCATCCCTCTGCCTAAAGAAAAACTTGTTGATACTAACGGTGCAGGTATATATATGATTCTCCCTTCTATTTTCTTGCATCTGTATACAATTTATAATGAAAAGAGTAAGGATGGAGAAACAAGTCGTATGATAAGTTAGGTAGTTCACGACAACTCTCTATCGTAGTATTTCATCTCTTTAGCTTAGTAAATTTTTCGCTCTTTAACCTGCCTTGGATTGCACTGGGATTAGAGTTGGTGTGGGCTGTCTGCTTAACCATGTGTGCACTTAGGTTTTCGTGAGCATTAAGAAATAAATATAAAAAACCTCTTTATCAAAAGATATATTCATCCATAAAGTATTTTAAGAGGAAATAAGAATCCAAACTCAGTTCTGCTAGATATCTATCAATTTGAACTATGTTTAGTTCATTATTTTATTTTGTAAGCTTGAAATCTTGAACAATGAATTTAAATTGATTAGGACCACCCTCTTGATAGTTGATATGTTAGTATCAATTCAGGCTTCAGTTTAGCCAACTAGTAAGTCTGATATTTCGAATTTTATCGTATTTCTCTAGGTGATGCTTTCGTTGGAGGATTTCTGTCTCAATTGGTTCAAGAGAAGCCTATCGAGAATTGTGTCAAAGCAGGTTGTTATGCAGCAAATGTAGTCATCCAGAGGTCTGGGTGCACATATCCAGAGAAGCCAGACTTCAAATAAGGGATAGGTTTACTATTATTCCCACTTGAACAATAATCTTGGATTTGTTTGAACAACATATTACTGGCAACTATAAATGTGTTAGGTCTATGTATTTTAGTCTGAAAAGGCGGGCGATATATGTCCCCATAAGTTTTCCTATTGGTTTGAGGGGATTCTGTGCCCTTCTTCATTTTGTTGAGAATAACATTGTTGAGGTTGCTTGCTTGATTGCTTTTATCTATAAAAGTTTGCTATTACATTTGGAGTTTGTTCATTATAGTAGTGTATAAATTGTTAGAAATAGGCAGCTTCTCTGGTGGATAAGTTGTTACCCCCAAAACATCCTCAGTCTTGACCAAAAGAGCCTATCTTGGATGATCATTTCCTGGACCATAGTATTCACATTCTACTAATGCATATGGACCAAACTGATGATCACCGGCATCATCCTCAACCAGCATTTCCGCCCTTCAATTATCGAATGACTACCCAAATCTTCCGCTAGAGCACGCCAAGGTTGTACTCTTCCATCTCCATCTTCTTAGTATTCTTTCTGTTAATCCTCTCCTTTCACTTCAACGTCCAACATGAGGCTCGCTACTTCTCCTCCTACGTCGATGATGACCCTTCTCCCAATTCTTATAATCCCCTCTTTTTGTTGAAATTTTTTTTCCCTGATATTTGCTTCTAATGGCTGGTATGTGACATCTACAATTAGCTACTTAAGGTGTATTGAGAGTGCAGAGGCCTAAACACTAAATGCTTCAGACTTGCATTTCTAAGTTGGATCGGGTACAAGTATTGCAAAGACCATGGAGCTTCATACTAAATTATATGGCAACTTTAGTTCCCATTACTAGCTATATGCAACAATTACGTTGATATTGTCTTCTTTCAAGAATTTTTATTTCCACTTCTCTAAATTCAAACTTGATAGAATTTACAAGTTACAATCAATATGTACTGCCAAGTTACCAAGCAATGTTGTTGGTGCGGAATCATAATAAACATCTTTGACCATCTCAAGTTGCAATTATCTCATGAAATGGCTAAAATGTAATTGACTCGTATAGGAAAGAGAGGTAGAGATCACCCGACGCATTCTTTATCTCAATTCTTGACATATCATTATCAACTCAGATGGGGTTGTATGATTGATTTTAAAGAACGTTTATGTGAAAAAGCTTTTATATTGGGCCATACCAATCGAGATATCAATATCAATACGCATATTAACTGGACTACAAGTTGCACATCCTTGTCTACCACGAGAGTTTCCGTTATGTTTCATCACAAGCTTAAAACGTCTCATGATTCATGAATAATGCAGAGGGTTGGCTAGCTCTTTCCATGTCCCAAAAAGGGTGACTTATAACTTCAACCATTCATAACATTGAACGGGCTTTAGGTATATCTATATCTATCTATATACCTTTTAAAAGTCATTAATCAAATTATTTCATTTCTTATGTACTAAATACCCTTTACAAATACATAATTTCAAGATGAACATGATGACTAAATAAAATTAATAAGGATTTCATGTGAGCTTTTTATTTCAATTTTATCATTTCTTCAATTTTTATGAAAGTAATTAAATATAATTAAGAAAGCATTTGAGAGTTACATAAATTTTACGTGAAATGATTAAATAAAATTGCCATGTATTATGAGAGTTATACTTTATTTTATGTAAATGATTAAATAGAATTTAGCAAGGTTATCGAGTTACATAAATTTTACTATTTCTTTTGAATTTCTTTTTATGTTACAAAAGAAATTTACATAATTTTAAGGTACGCAATTAATAATTAAATAGAATTAATAAGGTACATGAGTTACTTGAATTTTATAATTTTCAATTTTATGTAAATGATTAAGTAGAATTAAGAAGCTATCATGGAAGCTATACAAATTTTAAACATTTCTTCAATTTTATGAAAAAATAAATAAATAAAATTTAGAAGGTATCATGATAGAATTGGGCATGATTACGAAGTATACTTAATTCTTTTATATAATACTCAAATAAAATTAAGAAGTTATCATCGGAGTAACATGAATTTGACTATTTCTTCAATTTTTATATAAACAGATTAAATAGAATTAAGGTACTAATGAAGTTAAGCATCAATTTTAATATTTCTTCACTTCTTATAAATAATTAAATGACCAAGAAAGATTAAAGGAGTTACATGAATTTTTATGTAAATAATAAATAGAATTAAGACCCAGACATGGGAGCTTCATGAATTTTATAATTTCTTCAATATTTATGTAGAAAATAAATAGAATTAATAATGCACATGATTTAACAATGAATTTTATAATTAAATAATTAATAAGTATCATCTAAGCTATACGAATTGATCATTTATTCAATTTTGTAAATGATTAAATTGAATTAAGAAGGTATCAGAGAAGCATGAATTTTAACATTTCTTCAATTTTTATGTAAATAAATAAATAATTGGCATTTATCACGAAGAAACGTAATTTTTACGTAAACGACAAATATAATTAAGAAAGCATTCGTGGAAAGGCAATTAATTTATCATTTCTTCAATTTCACAGAAATGATTTAAATCTAATTCCAAGAAAGTATCATGAGTTATATTACTTTTATCATTATTTAATTTTTATGCAAATTAAAGATCAAGAAGGCAATACGTGACATTCGAAGATGTAAATATTTACCAGAGCAAAAGATAATAAATATTTTAATAAAATAAATAAATATTATATTTTACCACCAATAAAAATTCACGCACGTATAATTAACAAGGTATCACCTAAGTCATACGAATTTTATAATTTTTAATTTTTATGTAAATTAAATATTAGAACCACATACGAATATAGAACATTCGAAAGCATGTAAAATAAAAAATTATATTGTAACTTTTAATTGTTGAACAATACATGTTTGATTATATATACATTAGAACAAAAACATACGACTAAATATATTTTTATAATATAATACATCCATATGAAGTTCGATTTTGAAGCCGATGAAGAAATATAACATGTAATCTCGACCGCAAAAATGTATGGCAGGCGCTGGGCACAAGGAGCATGCTTCGATAAGATTACTTCCAGATTACTATATCACCAAGATGCATCTTCTTTTCTTGCCTCATCTCATGCTAACTCCAATGCTGCCGCTTCGACCTGCAATTCGACGGGCGACCCTTCGAAAGTTTTCACCGAAGACGCGGAAGGAGGACAAACTTCTGAAAAGACTCACACAATTATGAGGCTACTCCATCAAATCTAATAACGCATTCCATTACTAATTTAAGTGGCGTTACATATATATATATATATATATATATATATATATATATATATATATATATATATATATATATATATTTGGTTCATTGTAATTACAACTCATTAAAATGGTTAAAAGTTACATGACTCTCACTATTCCACATTTGAGCTAATTACAAAAAATTAATGATAATTAAATAATTAAAATTAATAATTATTTATGTATTTACATCATTGTTATTATAACTCATTAAATGCTTGCTTACATTAATGTCATTATTTCAATTATCTGGTAGTTACATATTATTCGTGTTCATAAATAAATAAAATTATTTTATATTGCAGATACACAATTTCAAATTCATACCCCAATACTAGAACGATCAACTTTTTATTCATTTTCTGTGATGCTATATTATCAGTTTGGCTATTTATGAAACCTCATAATACGTTATGTTGAAAGAAGAACACCTGCA
The DNA here is from genome assembly GCA_019722365.1 of Lithospermum erythrorhizon. Lineage (NCBI taxonomy): Eukaryota > Viridiplantae > Streptophyta > Magnoliopsida > Boraginales > Boraginaceae > Lithospermum > Lithospermum erythrorhizon. Next base: position 1,136,941 of record JADFUC010001644.1, read on the forward strand.
GTAAAACTTCCAACGATATTTCTCGCTAATTTAACTCTTTGCATATATTTTCAACTATTAATAATTTTGCTAATTTCCTCAAATATCATGCCTATTTTTTGATTGGTTCCTTTATTTTTTTGGACATTAGCTTCATCAAATTATATTATCAACTAGTTATCGCTCTATTTACATTTTAGAGTAAACAAAATATTGATTATAGTTTGATATTTATATTTAATTAATTTGTTATATTAATAGCATTTAACATTTACGTTATCAGACGTGATTGCTATATGGGCAAATATTTTCAAGTAAGATTGCTCACGCAAGAATGCAATTAATATTTTAGTATTTTGAAATGTTAGATTCATTCATAAGTCAAAATCCAAATATACAATATGACTAGGACCCTTAAGCAGTCTAGTTTCTACATAAAAGTCAGCTTGGGTGATGAAAGCAGTCAATCATTTAATGGATGACAACAACAACAGGATTATAATTGTTGACCATGGTTAATTAAAGAGTCTGAGACCAGGACCATTGTTGATCAAACACACTAGTCACCTGAACCAAATCTTTAATTTCATAAGGTACTACGTACGTATTAGTGATATTGTTCATGAGTATTAGGTGGGTCATTATAATTAATGAATTCGGATCCTATATTACAATGGTGCATCTAAGTCAAAAGTGTATACATGATGCATAAGTCTCCATGAATAACATTTGTATTGGTCACGAGTAAAATTTATATTGGTCATGAGTAATATTACATTGTTAAATGAGTAACATATGTATTACTAGTGAATAATTTTTTAATGTTAAAATGAGTAACATGTGTATTAATCCCAAGTAATGTGCACTTAAGCATTGAGTAATGTACTCAGTATATACTAACATTGAGTTATTATATGTACCGTGCATAAGGATTTGGACTAGTGCACCATAATCATTCCCGTTACAATTCATGTGACAATGTATTGCAATTTTTTAAAATCATGAACTTTAATTTGAAACAATAAATAGTATATTTGTCATGATGTTAAAGTATAAAATATAAAGTGATACGTAAATTTTAAAAAGTGGTCTAACTTTATAATTAATAACACATTTAATAGCATTGTGTTTATAAAAATTTTATAATCAGTCAAGTCGGACTCAACACCAATCATATTATGTGATTATTAAAACTTTTTTGTCAAATGAACCTTACCAATTAACACTAGTATATACACCCTACATCATTAAAATATTGTCCACCTACTTTTGATTTATTAATATTTTAAACTTTTTAACCTTAAATATTTTATAATATGTTGATATCTTTTCTGAAAAATAAATCAAAATATAATATTTTCATCCTACTTATTAACATCATAATTTTGATTAAAATCAAAATTATATTACCTCCATTTTTTTATTTGTCGTTTTAGCCTAAATTTTTTGTTTCAAAATAATTGTCGTTTTAGTATAATAAATTGTATTTTTACATTTCCAGTTAAATTATCAATCAACCAATGATATAGTTTCAATCGATTGTTATTGCACATTTTCAATGTACTTTTTGACTACCTTTTATTTTTCTTAATTTATGTGCAAATTGTTAAAACGACAAATAAAAAAACGAAGGGAGTATAAATCGGTTAAGACATCAATATTTATTAATTTTGATAATTGAAAAATCAAATTAAACGAACTTTTAAAATGAAGTGAGCATCTTATATCCGCAAGGATGTCCAAGTTTGTGGAGTTGGTGAGTTGGTGACTTTGATTTCCCCTATTAACATTTTCTTGGTCGAGTCTGTCACACGGGGCTTCCCGGCTTGCCTAAGATGACATAGTTTACATGCTATTACCTCAATTCGAGGTACATTATTAGCGGTTGGGGATCCCATTACAAAAATTACCATCTTATAAAAATGAATCATAAAATATAAATTCATGGGACTAAACGACAATTATAAAAATGAAAAAAATTCAGTAAAAAGCTAACTTCCATGCCACCCAATGACCCAAACAAGAAAAAAGCATTGCAAATCTTTCCGTGCATCAATATCTCGTTTTAGTATGAAAGGTATCAAACTTTTTTAATTAATTGAAGGAATTCTTGAAAAAAAAAGGAGCTTAAAACGTGTACTCAAACTATATATAAACCCAATATAGTTTCTTTTGTACAAATATAATCATAAATGGTATTATATTCAATTGTGAATTTTAAGGTGAGTTGAGTTCTTGAATTGTGTAATGATCTAATTTAGTTGGTATTTTTTATTTTTTTAATTGGGAATGAGTTTGATTTATGATTATTTGTTTGTTAAGTTTGGAACTTTTTGGTGCAATTGTAATGTTTCTTGATTTTATTTTGGTGGTATTTGCATATGAATGGTTTTATGGTTGATGTTAGTTTGATGTCATTGATTTGTATACAAACATTAATGATGCTAGTATATTGAATTGTGAATTTAAATGTGAGTCGTGTTCTTGAATGTTTTAGCGTTGTAATTTAGTTGTGTCATTTTTTATTGGGAATGAGTTTGATCTAGTATTATTACTTGTTTGTAAAGTTTGGAACTTGTTGCTGCAACTGTAATGTTTCTTGATTTCATTTTAGTGGAATCATTGAATTACATATGAATGTTATGATGATCGATGTTATATTGATGTCATTGGTTTGTTGGTTTTGGTTTGCTGAATTCGTCATTTTTAATTTGTTGGGTATATATGTTGGATAACTATATGAATTTGTATGTTGGAAAACTATATAAATTTGTATTTGCAGAGAGAAATGAAGTGGGTGGAAGGGGATCTTTTGAATTCTATTGTTATGTTCGATGTGTGGTCGGATACAAGTGTTGTTGATTGATATGGAGTGTATTTGATCCACTATAAATAAGGAGAGGAAGAGTAAAGATTAAGGTGTTCTTGAGATAATTTTAATGCTGAAAAGGTCGAACATGGAAATTTTTTTAACTTCAATTAGTGCAGTAAAGGTTGGCTCTTTTTTGGGCAAGAAGATGAAATGTATTGAAATTTGTTTCAATGTGAAAAGTATGTAGTTTAAGTGTACAAAACCTTTGTGGAAATAATAAGTTCAGTTTGGCATTGATTATTGGTGCATCTATCTCAGGAGTGTAGTGTTAATGACGTGCTTCATGTAAGCTTCCTGAAATTGAAGTTTGTATTTTTATACTTTTTCTGGCAACAATCTTGTGTTTGACGCATTATATGGATTCTAGAATAACCATTCTAATGGTGGAATGAGAAGAACCCAGTGTGATGTATTTCCCTTCACGTAGAAATGCAAAGAGTTTAAAGTGAAGAATTATGATTTCTCAGGGATGCTAATGTGCCCATGGAAAATCTCACTCACATCATCAATGCATAAAGTTACGATAGTGAATAGTCATATCCAATCTTCTATAAACACAATCTAAAATATTTGCGTGCCTTTGTTTCAGGTCTTTTAAGTTTGGACGCTTTGACGGAAGCTCACTAATTCAATACATTTCGAGGGAAAACTGTGTGGATCAAGCTGACATTAGTCTTTCGCATAAATTAATTGGAACTATTATGTCAGGGTCCTTGATGTAGCAATGAGTAGATCCGAACCGGAAAATGATGCTCGTCATTGGGTATCCAATTTGCTTGATGTAGACCATTTATTCAGTTCTAACTACTATGGTGACAATGAACAGCATGATGTGAAGATAAGTCATGAACAATATGCCGAAGATAGAAATTTTGACTATAGATATGACAATGGCGAAATGGGTTCATATGCTCTCCAAGAAGAATTAAGACAACTATCACTTGCGGGAACACCTGAATTATCACTTCCAAGGGAATACTTTCCAAATACAGACGTAGCTCAAGCTCAAGCTCAAGATTGGCATAGCCCAGAGGCAAACTATTATGCAGGTATGCTAACTTCCTTCATTATTTATGATTCATGCTCTTCCTCATTTGATACATCTGATGATTCCACCATAGAGTTCACAAGCCATGAGGCTGGCCAAGAAGAGTTAGATAATGTCGAGGTCTCAAGTTCATGCTCTAGTCGTGGTTGTAGATCAAATGATGGTGAAGAATATTATAATTTGGATTTAACAGATGAATCCGATCTTGATGGTGAAGTAGGGAAAAGGTTGAACCAAATGGTTTCTGTTCCTGTAAGTGAAGCTTTTGTAAAAAGTGTTACCCTTTAAAATTTTGTTCAGTATACTTTCTAATTCATATATAGATATTCTATATTTTACCCCTTAAGCCTTAACCCTTTGACCTTTTATTCTCTGTTCATGTTGAAGGCTTTATTTCATTAGTTCTCATTTCTGTCTCAAATTCATAATTGTCACTGCAGCATATTCCGAGAATCAATGGTGACATACCTTCGGTTGATGAAGCAACGTCTGATCACCAAAGGCTACTGGATAGGTATGTGCAAAACCTATGGATCTCTCATTCATCTTCATATCAGAGATATATATCAGTGCATCATGTCAAATCCTTGCTAACTTTCCTGAGAATGACGTGTCTCTCAGCTAAATCATCTTTTTTATCCATGTTATTTGATCTTGATATGTTTTACATCAAAGGTTTATTCTAAGGACTTACATTACAGATTTTTTTTTTTAATCATGATGACGAAGCATGGTTTTAATAATTGAGGTTTCTCTTAAGTTACGCAGTGTTTTCGCGCTTAATGTTAACCTCTAATCTGGTGTTCTATCAAATAAAGCCCCTAATTGAATGTAACTAGCCAGCAACTTTTTTCAGATTGAAGTTATACGATTTGATCGAGAACAAAGTCCAAGGAGATGGGAATTGTCAGGTTAGTTGGTGGCAATAATGTTTACTTATCCTGTTCAGACCTGTTGTTTATTCTACGTAAATCTTATCTTTCATTTCATCTCCAGTTCCGTGCATTATCAGATCAATTCTATCGTTCTCCAGAACACCACAAGTTTGTAAGAAAGCAAGTTGTAAATCAGGTTCTCATCTTGAAAGAAGATTTAGTTATCATACATGAGTGAATTCATTCTTACTCCGGAAACTGATTTTTTTTTCTCAAATTGTTGTTATTATCAGCTCAAATCTCATCCAGATATGTATGAGGATTATGTTCCAATGGCATATGGTGAATACTTGAAGCGGATCTCCAAGTAATGATAGTTATCTGCATTTTTCCATGACATTAATGCTAATTTACCACCCTTTTGCCCACTATGTTTCTTACCATATTCATTCTCAGAAGTGGAGAATGGGGCGATCATGTCACCTTGCAGGCTGCAGCAGATTCGGTACTGATTTCTGGCTAAAAAGTCTTTTGTTTATTCCCTTCATCCCTAAAAGAACATCAGTAGTATCGATTGACACATATAACTTTGATTTGAATAAAAAAATTTAAGCTAACAGTAATATGTTGAAAATACTACATTTTGATATATTTTTTGGAAAAAATATACAACACGTTAAAAATATTTGAGTTGAAAATTTAAAAAGTCAACTCATCAAAATTTAAGATGTGACAATCTTTAAGGGATGCAGGGAGTATATTTAGAGAATGTTTTAAAATCAATTCTATAGATGTGTATATAATTATGAACTAATCAGGTTGACTTTTTGACAGTATGGCATAAAAATTCTTGTCATAACTTCATTTAAAGACACATGCTACATAGAGATCCTCCCGAAGATCCAGAAATCAAAAAGAGGTAGGCATGTATGTTACTTAAGCGTAGTGGCTTACCATATTAGCTAATATAGACTTGGAGATATATGTAGCTTCCATTTTGGTAGGGAGTTTGTAATTACGAGAGTGCATCACCGGAAGTTTTGCCAATTACATGAGGCGACTGCTGAAAGGTTTCCTGACAACAGCACACATTACATACCCTTCAAATTAAACAATGAAGGGAAAAGGGGAAAATCTTCAATAAGATCTATTCCTCCACATTAGAGGTGGCATGATGTCACTTATTGAAGATATATTATATATCCCTGGGAGGGTTATACATATGAAGGTTCATTAACTTTGTCATTTTCTTGTGAAATGATTATATAATTTTTCTTGTTGTGCAGTCATATACTTGAGCTTTTGGGCAGAGGTCCACTACAACTCAATATATCCTCAAGTAGGTAATGTGCTTATCTGGCCTTAATTTATATTCAGGACTGGTTCATCAGAGATTCTTTATCTTGACAGACTGCTCATACGCAACATTTTGGTGGAATTTGAGACAAACTAAATGCTACATTGTTCTTCAGATTTGCCGCTTTCTGCCTTCAAGAAAAAGAAGAAATGGTGGATGTTTCGAAACAAGCAGAAGGAATTCTGAGATTGAGGGAAGTGAGGAACTCGCGACTCATTCTGAGATTGCGGGAAGTGAGGAACTCACGACTGTTATGGCGTTCGCTCATTTCAGTCGACTGTTATGGCCTTCTCTCATCATTTCAGTCGTGTAGCCACCAGTGGTGACCGATGCAGCATATTTTTGCTCTGCTGATCCAGTTTCTTAGACATGGCTTACTTTATAGATACATGAAACCATAAAGTAAGCTTCGCTTGACATAGCTGAACGTTAAATGTTAATCGTTTTCGAAACATTATGATATATTTAAATAAAACATCAGAAAATATCGAAATTCAAGATAAGATATACTAAAATATATATGTATAAATATAGGTATTATAACAAATATAAATACCTAATCTGACATAAATTAAAAGCAAAGAAAACATTTTGAAATCAATGTTACCCAATAAAATGTTTGATATACACCCTCGCCAATAACAATAGCCATCATTTTTTGTAATCGAATTGTTTCGGGCGGATTACTGCATGATTAGATTGCATTTCGAATCCACTGTGAACCTATCCTATTGATCAACATGCATCATGTAGAAATAGGAAAGTGTTATTGAAGAAGTCGCTATCGTTAACAAGAACACCACTAAGATTATCAGTGTTGAATTGTTTGACGAAGTCATCCTTATGACTATAATACTTATCAAACATTATAATATTTAATTCCTCATTTATTTTTAGACATCGATGCTTTTTATTACTCAGTTTGATAAAGAAATTTGACAAAAATACCGTAGGTCAATGCCCATATTGGCCTATACACATAATCTTTTTTATTTGATGACGACCACAATTTTTACATGACTATTTTACCCCTCTTATTAATTAACACACATATCTTTCCTTTCTTATTCATTCTTTATTTTTTCATACACTTTTTTCAATACAAAATAAAAAATATTTCTCTTACTAAAAACTCATCTTATAAATCCTCAATTATTAGTTTAAAATATATGAAAGCGTAATCATTGTTCTGTATATGGTTAGAACCAAAATAAAAATAATTTTGCAAAGATTTTTCTCATATTTGGGAGAAACTTCTAATTTTTATAGATTTCTAAACTTGGTTTGTTGTTTTGTTGTCTTTTAATTTTTTTTAATTTTTTCTGTTTTTTGTTGATATCTTGAAGATTTTAATCTGTTTGAATATGCATTTGTTGAGAACTTACGAATTTTTTCATGTGTGTCTAGCCAAATACCATGGGTTGACTATGGTATTTTGTCAAATTTCTCCATGTTTGGTATATGTATTTTCACAAGATTTAGAGAAGCAAAGGATGACAAAGAATGAAGAACGAAGAATTGATGCATATTTACAAGTTATTTTGGTTCCCAACCAATGTTGGTGGTTTTGTTAATTTGCTTGATGTATCAATTAGTACTTTTAATTTTTTCGATTGTAATTTTATGAATTATAGCTCATATGGAGCCATAACTAATGTAATTAATTAATGTATTATATATCAAAAAAATAAAATGTTTGAAATAAAATTTTAATAAAATTTGGACTTTTAAATAAAATATTTTCATAATCAGTATTATTTGAAAAAATATTTAAAAGTTAACTTTAAACATAGGTTAATAGACATTTGTAATTATTTTACACATTGGAGAATTTTTAAAAATTACAATATAAGAAGACTTCTATCTAGTAGGAAATATATTGACAAAACAACAAATTCTAATATACTTAATCTCAAAATGATGTTCAACAATATCTATAATATTTATCTCCTAATTTCAGAATTACATAACGTTTCATTTCTATTAATTCAGAATTATAAATATTTCAGATGTTTCGTTGGAAATATTTAGAAATTTTAATCCATGCATAAAACTGTTATGTGTCATATGATGTATAATCCACATAATAAACAAATTCTCTATGACTTTTTTTTATATACATAATGATATAGTTATACTTGAGCAAGTTTATACTTGCTAGAAACTATAGCAGCTATGAATGAAAAGTGTTGAGGTCAAGAATGTTCTTGACAATGAGGATGGTGACTTGGGTCGACTCAACATGCTCCAATAGGCCAATATCATGCAAAATACCAAATAACTCGACACTGATGGTGAAAGGCTCAAAGTAACAGAAGTTATAGAACTAATGATGTTACTGGACCGGATAACCCGGGACTCGGTCCGTTATACTTGATCGGATAATCCATCCGATACCTTGTCGGGTCAGTTCTGGTTTTGAAATTGGAGATCCGATAGATGGGGTATAAAACTGTAACTTATAACCTAGGTTCATTTTACCCATTCCTCACAAATCCATCAGCCTCCCCGCCCCCCCCTCCGCGGCGATCTTCCCATTCTCCCCCATCTATGCTCTATTGCTCTTCACTCTTTAATCTCCATCCTTCAATTATTTGTGATATTTAAACATTTTATAAATATTTTTGCTCGATTAATTTTATGATTTTGTATATATTCCAATCCTATTGATCTATTATCATTTGTTAAATAGGGATTTAAGGTTTTTTTTTTATTATGATTGATATTCTGACTTTTGTTGACTTTGACTTTTTTTAATTTGACTTTAATACTTCAATTACAACATGGGTTTATTAATTAGAGTTTGGATTAAGGATACTAAGACTACTAGTACTCAAGGTCACACTGTCTTTGTACCAGGCTCCTTTTTCTAAAGCTGCTATTTCTAACTTCCTCATGCAAAACATTTTGTCGCCATTATCATGTTGTTGTTTATTCCGACATTAAATTGTTGCCTATTCTAAATTTGTCACCCATGTAATTAATCGAGGCTATATTTATTGTTGCCTTTGGCATTAAATTGTCAGCTTATTCAAAGACGTTTCATTCATCGATAACATTTTGTCAGCTTATTGACGGTTGTTAAGCTATTTTCGACATTGTTGTTCTTTATTTTGTTGTTTGATGCTTATTATTATGTTGCCTACTATTGACGTTGCCTACCGACGTCATTGGTTTATCGGTATTGCTATTAACGATGCAGATTACTATGTTGATGCTTATTATTCTAGATTTATATGAGATTTCTGAGGCTATCTATTATTTTCTATTATTCTGATTTGTGTTTACCTTCTATCTATTATTGCCTATTATTCTATAGTCAATGATGTCATAAATTGATGTTTATATTATGATTTGTAAATTTGAAGATCCGTAAGAACTCAAGAATATCATTTTGGTGAAGAATATGTGGGGCCGGGGCTTTCAACCACCTAAATACGCTTCTATTTGAGTACCTAACTACATAGCCAGTGATGAAATTGTTCTAAGGCTTTATTTTATTGTAATAGTTTTTTGAATGTTTGTTAGATGTTACTTTAGCTTTTGCCATTTTCTATGAACTTGAGTACTTGTATTATTTGAAGTGTTAAGAGGATTATTTCTCAATTTAGCCCTTGGAGTATTTTTTAATATTATAATTTCAAGCCTAATTTTTTTGCCTTTAAAAAACAGTAATTTGATACTTTCGATCAAAATCGATCTCGTAACCCACCGAAACAGTAATGGATACAAATTGAGTACTTGTATTATTAGAATTTTTGCTTTTTTATCCGCAAGATTTAACCGATGGACCGGTAACTACCCGAAACTGCTCCGATCCAATTTTTCGGACCGAAACTCTACCGTCGCTGGATTATCCGCCGATAGTCTTATCGGGCTTCAAGTCTCGATCTATTATATCCTGCATCTCGAACTGCACAGATAAGAGACTAACAGAACTATGACATTGTTCTTGGTTTATGACTTATGTGATGTATATTATCAAGTTCAAAAAATCTATCACTTTGTTACATGACATTTATCAGACATTGTAAACAGTAAACAATAAATACAAATACGACATCATATATAACCAAATTACACTAAACAAAATCTAATGGCATTATGGTCCACACAAGTACTTATCATACATTATGGTCTTCAATGTAAACACTAAGTAAAAATCTAATGGATTAAAATCTAAGTAAAATCTAATGCATTAAAATATATTTCCTCTACATGATCTTCAATGTAAAACACTAGTAATAAAAGAAAGACATTATGGTCCACACAACTACTTATCATTAACTAGCACTAACACTAATTTATTTAAACTGATATAGAAATAAAGTTTGATCTCACTAGACTAATGGATGTAACCATTGCTTGAAGGCTGATTGCCATTTATAGTGTTCATCATCCTCTTATGTGATTTGGCCTTCACATCTTCGATAAACTGTCGAAAATTATTCTCAGAAGATCCATCTTTTTCCAACGCATTCGCCATTTTTCGACTCACCATCTTCATTGAACTACTCAACTTACTCAAATTCTCCCCATTCATCATCAAATACTTCAACTTCTCACACACTTCCTGTCTAGTAATTGATGACTCATCACACAAATTAATCCCTATCTTCCAGTCATTAACAACTAATTTCCTATTTGAAAACTGATCAGTCAATAATGGAAAGCAAATCAAAGGTACCCCACACCAAATACTTTCCAGAGTTGAGTTCCAACCACAATGACTCAAGAACCCCCCAATTGCCTGATGTGAAACAACAGCAATCTGACAACACCAATTGACAATTAAGCCCCTATCTTTAACCCCATCTAAAAAATCTTGAGGCAAAAAATTTGTAACATCAGAACTAACAATATCAGGCCTAAGAACCCACAAAAAATTGACCCCACTAAGCATAAGTCCATAAGCAATTTCAAGAAGGTCATTTTTGTCAAGATGAGCATAACTACCAAATGACACATATAAAACTGAGCCATGAGGCTTCTTGTTAAGCCATTGAGTGCAATCTGACTCAGACCATAGACTAGTTGGTACCTCTCTCTTGTTGAATCCAGCTGGGACAATTGGTCCAATTGCATATGTTGGTTGCTTTTCATTTAAAGCTGATAAAGTTTGGAGCTCCAATTCTTGAACTGTATTGCAGATTATCATGTCTGCTTTTTTTACATCCTCAAATGCTTTGTATATAATCCTGTGCACAGGAGACCATATGTCGGTTGCTTGCAGGTAGGACATTAAATCTCTTGGCTCAATTCCATCTACTCCTGGTATGTAATTTATGATGTCCTTTCGATTATCTGAGGAGGGCCATTATCAAGGTTATTAACAAAACATGACAATAAAGCATATAAAAATATTAACATTACATGTAATAATACTTTTAAAGAGGCTTCCATCTAAACAAGATAAAGGGAGTCGGATATTACGTAAACTTATTCTTATGATAATAACGAATTGACTATAGAATAAAGTGCAAACAACTATTTATTACTTTAAGAAAGATGATAAGCGTAGCTAACATCATGAGCGATTATGATTCATTTCATTATATTTAAGAGTCGGATAATATAAAATCGTTGTATGAAAAGCTTAATAACAAAACATTACAATAAATAATACTCCATGAAACATGAGAAAAGGGAGCTTAAACTTACCATTAGAGCCAAAATGACCATTTTTCCTCAACAAATCCAGGTGATAATACAATGTCAAAACAAGGGCAGGCTCAGTCCAGAAAGAAACATGAACAAGATTATATTTTCTTGCAACCATTGATCCCCAAACAAAGAAAGTATCAGCAATCAAACATGTAATAGGAGGATCAGATTTCTCAACTAAATTCTCAACAAGATCATCAACATGAGATGACAACACATGCAACACCCCCTCCATGAATTGATCATGGTTCAATGACCTATCAAATTTCAATGGAAACCCATCATTCACAGTTGCATAACGAATGTCTAGACCAAGTTCCCTAGCCTTTGCAAAAATATCAGCACTACCATTTTCTTGATCAACAACTGCTTTTGCTTGTGCATTTGTGATATGGTAATGAACAGAATGTGTATTGATGAAAGTTATTGTGAAACCATTTGATGCAAGCTTCATTGCAAGATACACAAAGGGTGTTATGTGACCTTGATATGGATATGGAATCATAATGGCATGAGGCTTTTGATGTTCCCCTGCCATTTTTATTATTTTCTTTGAAAAAAAAATCCTCTGTTTTGTTAGATTTTTTGAATTTGCTAGGACTTAGTTTTGAAACATTATGATCCTTTAAGATTGTTAAGGCGAATATATAGGATCTAATTTGGAATCTATACCTCTCTCTTTTCTTTAAATTATAATTTATGAAATTGAATTATGTTTTTAGTATATTTGTGGAATTTGCAAAGACGTGAGTCGTGAGGCATCCACTTGATATTGTTTTTTCTTGTATAATGAGTAATGACAACTTGGATTTAGCATCTCAATTATCTCAGACTAAATAATTGGCTAAGGTGTGGAGGGGCAGACTAGAGTGGACCATGGCATGTTTTTTTCTTCAATTGGGGTGGAATAATTTTTTTATTTTTATAAAGGGATGTATGTTATGCTCATAGTTGAAAATTATATAGCACATTTTAATACACATGTTTGTATAATGAGTTGAAAATCACATCTATGCATAAAAATATATTGCTCATGAGTTTCGAGGAAACCTCAATCGATGGATATTATACATTAACACTTTGATCTACATTACTACATCTCAATGTTACTAACGGTTCAATTTGGATTCAATAGTTAATATCTTTAATCATGGCTTCAACTTAATATTACTATAATCAAATAATTCAATATTCAATCTTTTTAGTCATATAAGAATTAGTCATATCTAATTGAATGTTTTTATTTATTTATATAAAAAAATACTTTTAATTGAGTTAATTACTTATAAAAGACATCCCTAAATTTGAATGATGGGGGTATAATAAATAATAATTCCAGTATCAACCAGTACTGGTCAAAACTATTTGTTGAGATAATGAGTATGATCCAACAAATTTGTACCATGATTTGGGATTGGGACAATTCTTAGCTTGAAGCCACGCACTGAGCTTTCAGGGAACAGGAGAGGTCAAAGTAATAAGAGTGTGACTAAAACACACCAAAACAATATCAAAATGGCGTGAAATGACTATTTTGATAAGAGGGCGACTGTAGATCCACTTTAGTCTTCAGATACCGTTGACAAAGGCTTTACTTTATAGTGTTAAGATTAGTTAAAAATTTACTAACGACGATAAAAGACATTATCTTATTTAATAGCTTTTATCTAATTATTTTACAAAAATTAAACGCTCATCGTGCTCGGAGACAAAATTGTAAGCTCAACAACTGCACACAACTTAAAAAGTCACAAATGATACTTCTAATTACGCTAAATAAATTTAAAAAGAACGAAAAGAAATAATTAATTTAAAGACTCCTATCTCCTAGCCGACGCAACCAAAATATTATCTTAAAGTTTATTATTAAATAATCGAGTATTAGTTTATCGAATTTCAACAATGAAAAAGAACTTAAAAAAAGTATTTAATTATTAATTTATCAGCTTTCACTTAGCTGATGATTAAAAATGACAATTGAAAAAAAAACCCAAAAATCTAAAAAAGGAAAAGGAAAAAAACAAAAAAAAGCTCCACGTGCGGCAAATCCCACAACCATTTGCGTGGGGAGCGGTAGTTTGAAGTCGAGAAAAAAATCGTCTCTTGCTTAATCGCAAATAATTTAAAAATAACCGAAAAAGCACTAGTTATTAATTTAACACCATGTTCACGAGTGGGACGGGCCGAAATATTAACCAAGCAGTAGCTTATTAAATAAAGAAGATAAATTTATCGGCTTTATCAGAATTAATAATTAAAAATGATACTTGAAACCAAAAAAAGAAAAACAAAAATAAAGAAGGGGTGCCCGGCCAAACGACGTTAGCATTTATCTTTATTCAATACCGTCAAAATGTTAATAGTTGGCTCGAATCAATTCTGTATAGCTTATTAAATAATCGAAGCCACCAGAATAGTATTGATAATTGAAATAAAAATCGTTAAAAAGAAAAATATTCACGAAAAGTAATCTAAAAAACACTTAACTCTAGTCAGCGTAGCCAAAAATATTATCTTACAAAGTTATTATTAAATAATCGAGTATTAATTTATTTGAAGTCATCAGAATGATAATTAAAAAAAATGATAATTGAAAAAAACCCAAAATCGACAAAGTGAAAAAAATCACGGCGTGCTCACAAACGACCTATTTACTGGTATTCAATATTCTTTGCTGAACTACTACAAAAAGAAAAGCAAGTGTCGTATATGATCAAGTAAATAATGGAACTAAAAGAGCACGAATTATTAATTTAAGACCCTATTCTCGAAGTTTTGCGGCCAAAATATTATCTTGTAGAAGCCATTAAATAATCGATTATTAATTTATCAATTTTCTATTGTAGTTCATAATCAAAATAAAGTTAAAAAAAGGCAACAAAGTCTTATATTTTAATGCCAGACAAAAATAATGAAAAAATGATTTAATTATTAATTTAGCCTATCCTCTAGAAGTTGTGACTTTAATAAAAAAATATGATTTTAGAGAGTTTATTAATAATCGAAGATAATTTATCAATTTCTATCATGAATATAATTGAAAAAATGATAGTTGAAAAACCAAAAAAAAAAGGAAAAAAAACAAACAAAGCAATCACACTCAAAGAATCCCAAGACTATGTTGTTCACAAACGACGCATGGCATTTATATTCTATTCTAATAGACGAAAAGGAAACTAAAAGCACTAATTATTAATTTAACACTCTATCCCCAAATCTGGGAAGGACAAAAAATATTATTTTGTTTTATTAAAATGACGAAGATTTATTTATGTAATTTCACCGTAGCTTGATAATTAAAAATAACTAAAAAGAAAAAGAAAAATATTTAATTCAAAATGAACAACAAAAAAAACACAATGGGATATAACCCAAGTATTTAAATAACGAAAAACGAAAAGAAAAGCAATCAATTTTAATTATTAATTTAGCACCCTATGTCTCGAAATGAATCCGACAAAAAATATTATCTTTGTGAGTCAGCTTTTTATTAAATAATCGAAGATATTTATCAAATTTCTATTTAAATAGAAAACGTTTAAAGAAAAGGAAAAAAAAGGTCAGAACTATCGCGTATGACCGATCCTATTTATGCATCGCTGCAGTTTCTTTATATACTACTATCGATTTTACCAAGAAAGATATTTCAAATTATTTTGATTATTAAATAACTATTTTTGTCAGTCAATGTTATATCTTTAATCGGGGTGAATCACAGAAAAATATTTAAAATCATCCTGCGAAAAGAATCAAAAGCAACTGTATCAAATTAAATTATTATTTATAATAATTTTATGTAGGGAGAAATGGCTTATAATATAAATCATATTGGTATTTATCGCCTCCCTTATCGGGGTAATAATTTTAGGGGATAAGAGCAAACGAGGGTGAATTCAATGGATAAAACATTCTTATGAACTGTCAGCTGCATCTAACTTGTTAAATTTTAAATTCATCCAAATTGGGGTTCTATTTCATGCTCACTCTGTGCTTAATTTTGTTAAAATGACCACCTCCATTTATCTAGATTCACCTCATTTTCATGAACCCCAAAATCGGACGAATGGCAGCACGAGCTGTACTATATTTCACCAACTTTACCTAGACCACCTCACAAATAAAAATATTATCTGTGTCTAATATTTTAAAGATTCACCTGATTAACTCACCCAGAAACTTTTTAAGCTTTTACTCACCTAGCCCACCCTAACTAAACGAACTCTGTGAAAACTCATATTTAAGTTCCCAAACAAGAAAAATTATTTAATTCCCCTTAATCCTCCCCAAAACAAACAAATTAACAAACCATAAAAGTATTTTGATGGTTCATTTTTAATAGGGTCAATTTTGTCAACTTAATGGTGATTATTTATAATCACCGTACCAAGAATTATGGCAACGAAATCTAGCCCGTGATTTTATCTATGCCATGGGATCCTATTTCAGATATTGCTTTTTCCATAAAATACTGTTCATTGGGAATCGCTTTCGTGAGCAAAATATGGCTTATTTTAGAATAGTCGGGTATACTATTTCAGGCGCTTCACTCTTAATTTTATTTTGTCTTTATTTAATCATGACACGACATATTTACATTATTGGAATTTTTTCCTTTTTATCTGTCAATTTCTGTTTACGTCATAACTACTATCATGATAATTATATCGATACTCATAACCCATTAATGTTACTATCTGCGAGAATTATATTGGATACTCATAACCCATCAATTGCATATGTAGTAAATTATATCGATACCTCATAACCCGCAAAGTCATTTAATCGAGATAAAAACATTAATAACTCATAACCAACGAGTCTCGATAATCAAGGTACTATACTGAAATCTCATACCCATCAATATTATTTTCGTGATAATTAAATTAATAACCCCATAACCCATCAATGTTATATCATAGTAATTATATTAATACCTCGTAACCCATCATAACTATAATTGAGGTAACGATATTAATACCTAATAACACATCATAAACATATTTTGGAGTAACATGTCAGGAACATATTTTTCATCTATAACCCAATTCATATATAATTAAACAATGTAAACAAAGACAATAACCCAATGTAAACAAATCTTGGGTAAACAATATTTTCTACATCAATAAATCGATAAATCTATAATTTAACACAAAATATAAGTAATAACCCAATATAAACTAAATGTATCCATAGTGCTACTCTCTTCCATTAAGGGAGGATGCAGAGGACCCGCTGGGTTGAACATAGTGGGACCAATGTACCGGACCACCAAACAATGTTAGACGGTCTATTATCATTGACTGTGGCTCCTAGACTTATGCACGATCTGCCCTTGGCCCAATATTTGTTACTTTTGGCCTTTTCGATATACCAATAATAAAATAAATAATTACCTTATTATATACCACATATATATAAATAAATTCTCACAAGTTCGAAGAATCTATCAAATGTAATGGTATATAACAAATATTTAAGCAAAACACGCAAACTTCCAGCTTACCCTTCCCTAAAGTAGAACTAACAACATTAACGAAAGTTCAAGTCGAAGCATAAGAAAAATTCCGACTACAATAATTAATTAAAAAGAAGATATCCACCATATTATATATTAAATTACAATTAATTTATTTTCAAAAATCTTAAACTTCAATTTCCAACATATTTTCACCAAACAAGAATATCAAATTTTATAAAAAATTATTTACTAAACTATTATTAACATTGAATCCTAGTAAACGCAAAAGAAATATTTCGTCGAAATAAGGTTAAAAATTGGAACACTATTTTATCCTCCCATTCGTAAAGATAATGCTCAAGTAAGCTACAGCGACAAACAGTTTATTTCAATATTTTTTAACAATGCTCGGTGTGAATATAGTCGGACTCTATTTGGAGTCCCAATAAACCTAGTATATTTATGAGTGTATATAAAAGCCTAAATCAGATAAGAAAAGGTCCACATAAAAAGTCTTGAAAATGGAGAAGTACTTTGGTAACGCATATAGAGGTGACCCAGGTGTTCCACACACCGACCCTGATCGGTTTGTTAATATATGGATTGGCTCTGTTGCTTTCTCAGCAATGACCTTTATCAACCCCTACATGTGGCAACTCTCTAACCAATTCAAGTATGTTTTGGTTTTTTTTTGTTTAATTTGGTTTTATGGGTTTTTTGTTGTTGTTGGTTTTGTGTGAAGTTGGATTTGTATGTGTCTTTTTGGAATTTGGGTTGTGACATTGAAAAAGAAGGGAGTTTATAGTGTTTGATAAGGTTTTATAGCAAGAATAATTGAATTATGTTATACTCCTTCGGTTTCTGATTGTTTACAATTTCAATATAATTTTTATTTTATTTTCAATGTCGCTTTTAACAATTCATTAGAAACACTTGTTATCTAAACAATATTTATTATGAAACGAAAGGAGTAATTTTGTGTAGTGTCAATCCCTCAAACCAATTCAAGTATGTTTTAGTGTTTTTTTAGTTTAGTTTTGTGGGGTTTTTTTTGTTGTTGGTTTTGTTTGAAGTTGAATTTGTATGTGTTTTTTTGGAATTTGGGTTGTGTTGTATATGTTTTTTAGAGTGTTTGATATGGTTTTTTTTTCTAGAATCATTGAATTATGTTTTGTTGTTAGCCCAAAAGGAGAAAGAAGTGAACTTTATATTGTTTGATGAGGTATCATATCAAGATGGTCGAATTATGTAGTGTTGATCCCTACATGTGGCAGCTCTCGAACCAATTTATGTTTTGTTTTTGGTTTTATGTGTTTTTTTTGTTGTTGGTTTTGTGTGGAGTGGAATTTTTATGGTTGTTGTTTGTGATTTGGGTTGTGTTTTATGTGTAATTGAGAAGCAAAACTAATAAAGAAAGGAACTTTAGTCTTTAAAGTGTTTGATAAGGTTTTTGTGAGCAATAATCATTGAATTATGTTCTAATTTTGTATGGAAGTGAAATTTATAGTTGTTTGTTTTGGATTTGGGTTGCGTCGTATACTTGTATCTGTTATTGAGAAGCAAAAGTCAAAGAAGTGAAGTCTATAGTGTTTGATAAGGTTTTTTTAAGCAAGAACGATGGAATTACCTCTTATTGTTAGCCCAAAATGCTAAAGAAGTGAAATTTATAATGTTCGGTAAGGTATTATAGCTAGAATGATCGAATTGTGTTTTAGTGTTTGCCCAAAGGGAGAAAGAAGTGAACTTTATAATGTTTGATAAGATATCATAGCTAGAATTATTAAATTGTGTTTGGTTGTCAGCCAAAAGTTAGATTTTTTAACCCAATTGGCGAATGTTTACCAATTAGCTATGGTTATGTTTTTATTGGAAGGTGATTACTGTTGAAGTTTGATTCATAGTTATACTGGTTAATATATCTATGATAAGGATGGTTTTTCATTGACTGTTTGTTTGGGCGGGCAGGGGGGTAAGTAATGAACGGAACAGGTGTCTGGGTCAAGAATTGCGTGAATAAGAGATCTAATCCAGGCTGTTGTTTGCAAGCTGGCTTTAGTGATCCATGCAACTCCGTTGTATGTACAGACACTGAACGGATTCTGGCCAAATACTCTGACACTTAAGTTAGTCGGAGGTCTGATTTGGAAAGTGTGACAGGAGTATTTATTGGCATGAATTAAGCCTTGAGTATCTCGTGGAGGATTTAGTATTTGTGAAATCTTGAGCATTTAGTTGTTGTGTTGACATAGAAAATGCCACTCTGTATCCTGTTTGAACTATGCTAGAGAAGCTGCAACAAAGCTGTTAAGGTTGCTCTTGAGTGGATTCTCTATTGATCAGCTAGTACTTAATTAGGATGATGTTTAGGATAATTTGTTGAGTGCCTTCTCCTCTTTGCTGCAACATAACTATATAAGTAGCCACCTTGAGAATTCTTGGCTAAAAAGATTAGGGGAATTAGTTTCATCAGCTATGCTGAGATTTATTATTTAGATCGTAATTATCTTATATCCACTCCCCCATTAGCTTAGGAGCTCTCTAGAGGCATTGGGGCATGTAGTTTTATAGATTTATCTTTTACTGTAATATCGCGATACTGATCTTTGTTTGCTTGGCTTTTACCATTGTTGTCAAAATAAGTTATTTGTCATTGTTCTGCATTCAACATATCCAGCTTTTAAATGTGCAGCTGGCATGACAAAGCTATGCTATTTGAGCAATATCATTGGAAAAGGGCACTTAAGAAAGGGGAACCTTACAAATTTAAGGTACTTCTGCTGTGCTTTAAACTCTGAATCTGTGGTCACTTTCCAATTTCATTTCCCTTCCCTCTTTTATCAAATGAAACGATACTTGTGACATATTATTATAACTTTTGTAGAGAGGTTTTGTTCTACAATGCTCATGTTTTTATGCCTTTGTAGTGGAATCAATACAATGACAAAGAGACTCGAGACTCGTATTACTTCAACTGGCCAACCTTCTTCCCCTAGATGCATGTCTCTGGTCTGCTAGCTGGGGTGCTGCAGACAACAGTTTGGACGATTCTTGGCTCTCGTTATGTACTTTCTTGAGGGGTTTACTCCATTTTCTAAGCTTGCATGTTCTCCTATTTCAAGTTTATCAAACTGATACAACTGGATGTCAAGTAATGGATGATTATTGTTAATACTCTATTTTGCACCTTGGTTTTGAGATTTTTTACATATAAACAAAGGCTCTTCTAATAGTATGGTTAGACTAACACTCATACTATATTAACGAATAAAGATGTCCTGTGACATTAGACCATGATAGTTACAAAGAGGAACTTCTATCTGATGGAGAAATGCCTAGGATGTTCGAAATCTCATGTATTCATATAAAAATTACATCCAAGAACGAAAATGTAAACCCCAGCTTGAGCTACTGCTGGGGGAAATGAAACCCAACCATCTTATCAAGCAGTTCGTCCGCCCTCAACCCCGGCCCCCGGATCCTCATCAGAAGGGAAGACCTCAAATCCGATAATCATAGCATCAGGTTGCCCTTCTTGCACCTTCTCCTGTGGCCCTGGAAAACAATGCTTCATCTGACCAATCTCTTCCGATTCACTTTTAAGATGCCTTGGTGGTGAAATGGTAGACACGCAAGACTCTAAATCTCGTGCAACAACAGTTCTTGTTTTTGTTGTTTTTTCAGATACTATGTTCGGTTACTGAGGACATAACAGGTGAAAGATAAGGTGTACGAGGTCGAAGCAGAAGAGGTAGAGGAGTATAAGGAAGAAGATTACAATGGCGAAACGAAGTAGAACTCGTACAAAGATGAAGATGAGAAGAATGTAGAAGAAGAGGAAGACTGGGGAGTTTTCGTTTACTACAAAGACTAACATGTTTGTGCAATTTCCATGTTCTTTGGTACCAAAGAATATGGGATTTGTTGCTGAGAAGTAATGGAATTGTTATTCCAATCCCTTTCAAACTAGGAGAAATTCTTGCTCCATTTTGATAGAAGGGTGTGGATTTTACTAATCATCTACCACTAA
The DNA here is from genome assembly GCA_019722365.1 of Lithospermum erythrorhizon. Lineage (NCBI taxonomy): Eukaryota > Viridiplantae > Streptophyta > Magnoliopsida > Boraginales > Boraginaceae > Lithospermum > Lithospermum erythrorhizon. Next base: position 1,158,224 of record JADFUC010001644.1, read on the forward strand.
ACTGCTTCCACCAATTTTGGATAGGATAACTGAAAAAGTCATTGTCAATGGCAATTTTTTTTGATAATACATAGTTAGTATGTGGAAAATGAAGTATTCAAATATTTGAGTTCGATGATTATGAATGATGATAAGATCAACTATGTTATATAATCAAAGTGTTGGTCAGTGAAACATGATCCTCTACATAATATATTTAGCAAATATGAGAATATTGATAATTGAGATGCACTAATAAGGAAATATGAAGTTATGGTAACCATAATAAACGTACAATAAAGATGAACATCGAAGAAAAGTTTGACATATACTATAACAAAATACTTGAAATTTATAATTTAATAAATGAATAGATCCAAAATAAAACTGAATAGAAATATGTTATATATAATAACATAGAATACAGATTCAGGTTTATGAGCCAATAATCGAGTAATTTAATATCAAGTTTTTTACCATTCATTGCTTTTTAATGATATTATTACAAAAAATTATTAAAAAATAATACTATCAAAATAATTTTAAAAACCAATACAATCACATCAAAATTATATTTTTAACCAATGCATAAAAATCAAGCACACCAAAACAGTGTTAAATAAGGAGGCTAAAATAGTTATTCCACCATTATGTTTGACACTATTTGAAGTGTACTTATAACATTAGTGATAAAAATCAATCAATGTTCGAAAGTTAATAGTGTATAAAAAAATAAAAACGTCAATTAAAACGAATGGAAGAGACAAAAACAAGTGATCGGATATTCGGAATTTGGGACACGCTACAGTCCACGTGAGCTTCTCTATCTACGCATCTTCTTCTTCTTCGGGTCGGGTTGTTGAAGTTTGAATAATGAGTAAAATGAATACATCAAGCTCCGAATTGGATTTGGATCGACCCAATCTGGAAGATTACCTCCCATCCGGATCCATTCCTGAACCTCACACCCAGCTCAAATTGTATTCTTATTATTTAACCTCTTTAATTCATTCTAATTTATGTATTTATTTATTTATTTGCATAAGCTTGTATTTTATCATTCTTATTAATATAATATCCCGTGGCCAGTGGCTAATGCTAGCGGTTTGCTATTTATCTATTAGTTCATTTGCATAAGCGTGTAATTTTGATTAAATATTTACATAAACTTGTAATTTATGCATTAGTTGATGTGCATAAGCTTGTAAATGTCATTTAATTATCTGCATAAATTTGTAATTTATGTATACATTGATTTTTCTTAAGTTTGTAATTATCAAAAGTTTGAAACCCTCGGGTGCTACGCTACCCATGCCCTTGAGCTACACGTAGGATACAAATTGCGCGATGTGCCTCAATTGGTCAAGGACTTGAGCTTCCCTTTAAACCACTTCAATACGAGATTCTGCCACTTGCGTCACTCGAACCCACACCGCATGATGTGATTGTAATTATCATTTTTATATCTGCATAAGCTTGTAATTTATGTATTTATTTATTTTGCATAAGCTTGTAATTATCATTTTTTTTATATTTGCACAAGCTTGTAATTATCATATTATTATTTACATAAACTTGTGATTTATGTATTTATTGATTATGCATAAGCTTGTAAGTATCATTTTATTATATACACAAACATGAAATGTATGTACTCGTTGATGCTCATAAGCTTGTAATTATCATTTATATCTACAACTTGTAAGTTGTAATTTATGTATTGATTGTTTTGCATGTGGAAATAGGTGCGATTTGCTTGATATTTCGCCCACGCTCACTGAGGCCGCCGGTGCTATCATTGATGTGAGTCAGATTTCTCTTTTGCTCTAACTTAACGAGTTTTTGTAACTAGACAACAAACCCCAGTTTGATGTCTACCTTAGTACATAAATTGTCACAGAACGGCACACGTTTTAGCTGTTTCTCATAAAGTCCAAATTTTGCTTTTCAAAAGTACTTCCGACTTTTTTCAGATGCAATAACCAGTTCAGCTACATACATTCCTTCTGAGAATATAATAAATGATCGCATATTCATTTCTTATGCATGGTGCACAACAGGATACTTTCACTCGATGCTTCAAGTCAAATCCTCCAGAGCCTTGGAACTTTAATATCTATTTGTTTCCTCTGTGGTGTATGGGAGTTGTTGTAAGATATGGATTCCTCTTCCCGTTAAGGTTAGATTTTTTAAGCATCCATTGTTCTATTTGGTGATCACCTAAATTCATTATCTTTTGTTGCATATTACTCCTAGTCTCATATGATATCATTTGCTTCAACACACGAATATACCAATAGCCAATACAGTTTTCAATCATTCAAAATAATATAGTTTATTTATTCTTATGTCCACATTGCCAATAGACGCTACACGTAAATAAATAGTATAACAGCTGATGGATTTCGAGAAAGTGTGTCTTGTAATTTTTTCTACCGGCACAATAGCAACAACATTCTACCATATCAGCCAGTAGTGTATCGGTGTTTTACATTGATGGATTGTCTAAATGAGCTGAAAATATTGTATGATGATTGATGAAATACCGTTATTTAAAATGTAAATCTAGTTTGACATGGATGATTTTATTTTATTTTTTGGATGTTTCCGGCCCTTTGAAGTTATGCAGTGCTTCTGGCAAGCCATTGATCTAAACATCTCATTGGAGAGCTTTAGTGGCCTTCTGAACTGAAATCTTGCTTTTACTCCCCTTATGGACATGCAAATGTATCTCTTTTACGTATAGTGCACATATTTAATGGGACATACATCAATCTAGCATAATAATATGCACTCAGTAATTTTGCTCTTATGATTCTTCAACTGATCTTCCATCATAGAGGATAATATTGGAGCCATGTGTTTTCAATGACTGCATGGATGATGATGAGCATCTTAAGTGAAACATATAGTCATTTGGTATACTTCTTATTTGATCCACAGGGTTATGGTATTGGCGATAGGGTGGATAATATTTCTCTCCTGTTACATGCCTGTGCATTTTTTATTGAAAGGCCATGATAAGTTGAGGAAGAAAATAGAGGTATGAGTTCCTTTTTTATTCATTGGATTTTCATGTTTTCAGTTCCTGCATTTATTATTTCACCAAAGATCATTGTCTCTGTTATTCACTGGTTATACTTACATCTTCAAGCTCAATATATAATCTTGGAAGCAATTGAGAAGTCTGCATGTATTAGCTAATCTGAAATTTTAAAGAACCCCCTTAAGTATGCAACCTTTAGATTTTTTGTTCCATGCCTGCCACATTTCATGGATAATCTAAAAACATATCGTGTTCTCTTTTACTCTTAGAGGTGTCTGGTGGAGTTGATCTGCTGCTTCTTCGTAGCATCATGGACTGGGGTTGTCAAGTATCATGGGCCAAGACCTAGTATTCGCCCTAAGCAGGTCTTGTCTGCCCTATTTCTTAATTTCTCATATTCGATGTGCGATTTACATTTTGTATTTAGTCTTGAATGTTCATATGGTCCTTGTGAATGACGAGCAGGTTTTTGTAGCTAATCACACGTCAATGATTGATTTCATCATTTTGGAGCAAATGACTGCATTTGCTGTGATTATGCAGAAACATCCTGGATGGGTTGGTAGGTGATTTGGTTATTGTTGTTGATGTTATGATATTGAGACACATTAAGTGTGCTTTCTTCCATCCCTTGCTGCAAAATATTAATGGTTTTCAATGTGATGTATATATTTGAACCTTGAGTTGAGGTTCTCTTATACTATATTTTGGAATATATCTAGATTGGAATTTTAAGTCATATAAATCTCTCTTATTTAGAACCTTCCGTGAGATGAAATTGTTTGAGAGATTATTGAACATCTTACGACTTTCTTGCTGCAGTAATATTAGCGTCTTGTTATTTGCTTCAATTATGTTATAGGAGGAGGGAAATGTGTTCGTCAACTGACTCTCCTGTTCCGTTGAAGTGTTCTCTAGAACAGGAATAGGGTAGAAGTAGTGCTTCTATTGCTTTGGACTTTGTGTTATTATATATATGCTCTGTGTATTGTAACAGCAATGAAAGGGTCTAAATTTATTTTATTATGCTACTTTGGGCAGGATTATTGCAAAGTACCATTCTGGAGAGTCTAGGATGTATCTGGTTCAACCGTACTGAGGCCAAAGACCGAGAAGTTGTTGCTAAGAAGTATGTCTTAGATGAAATACATAACTAATGGATCTCTTACATTATGCCAGATTATAACTCAAACTTATGTTAATTTCAGGCTAAGGGATCATGTAGAGGGACCTGATAACAATCCTCTTTTGATATTCCCCGAGGGAACTTGTGTGAATAACCATTACACTGTTATGTTCAAGAAGGTAAGTGTAATAATTTCTGTTGCACTTTGTTCACTTTATTTTAGCTAAATAGTGTGGCACGGCATCTCCCGTTAACTCCTTTCCCTAATTGTTTAAATATAACTTATTTAAGCATTACTAAAGGTTGAAGGTAAAAAATCCTAAATTTGGTGTGCTTTGTTGTTCCTTCAGTTCAGTAGGTTCATGAACTAGAAAATAAATTGTCAATTACTGCAAGTTTATTTTGAGTATTAGTGAAACACATTTTATTGTTTCTTGCATATATTCTTTAACAAGGAGTGAAAATAAATTGTCAATCACTGCAAGTTTATTTTAAGTGACCACTCATCTTCGACATAATTCCCAATACAGAGGTTCATATGTTTCATTTAGTGACAATATTAACAAGGAGTGAAAATGAGATTTTTCCAAAATCATTTTTATCTAAGAAGTTTACTAGTGCTAACCATTTTTCCAAAATCATTTTAAATCTGCTAGTTATCACAGTTACAGAGTTTTTAATATTGTCAGGGTGCCTTTGAACTCGGCTGCACCGTTTGTCCAGTTGCAGTCAAGTACAACAAGATTTTTGTTGATGCCTTCTGGAATAGTAGAAAGTAAGATTTTCCCAACTAATGGTTTATATACTCTCTCGAAGCCAGTTTTTAGTGGTTGGTGAAGCCCTTCTTTGACGTTCTTACTCCCGTATCATACTTGTGGACCATCCTTCACCCCACATCTGTTGTTTTAAGCCAGTTTTTAGGTGTCGATTAATTTGCTTCCAAGTCTTTTACTCACATTCTATTTGCAGGCAATCTTTCACCACTCATCTGTTGCAGCTTATGACATCATGGGCTGTTGTCTGTGACGTTTGGTATTTGGAACCCCAAAAAATAAAACCTGGGGAAACACCTATTGCATTTGCAGAGAGGTAATTAATTATCTTTTCATATAGGTTGATATTTAATATCAGCGTAATGAGCGTATATAACAGAAATCATCTGGTAATAACTTGCATACCACTTTCATTACGAAATTTGGATATATTTTTCAGGGTGAGGGACATAATTTCTGTGAGAGCTGGTCTAAAGAAGGTTCCATGGGATGGTTATCTAAAATATTCTCGTCCCAGTCCCAAGCATCGTGAGCGAAAGTAAGAACTGTAGTTATTACATATTAATACTGTAATATCATATGAAGTATCCATCTAATGATCCTTCTCTTGTTCATTCTATATTTGCAGGCAACAGATCTTTGCAGAGGCCATGCTACGGCGGTTAGAAGATAAGTAATAGGATTAGGTTCTGCAATGTTGGTCTCTTAACTCTACAATCTTGGTAGCTATATACTACGGAATCTCCGGTATGATTTCATTTATCATCTTGTATGTACTGTCCCTTAGTTTTACACAGTGATAGGGTGGAAGTTAATTAAAATTTGGTCTTGCTTTTATAAATGTTCAATAAGTTTTGTAATGTTTTCTTTTATTTCTACGGGTGCCATTGAGGACGATGTGTAATATTGATGATATGCAATTTCTCAAAATTTGAGGATGCAACTGCATGTATTGTCCTCTCCTTTCTTTGATATGATAATATCACTATATCAGTCTCAATTGCTGGTATGTGAAACGATTGCATACATACATATATGAAGTCTAATATTGTCGCATAAGTAATAGCTTGGAGAAATATGGGAAGATGATAAGGCATTTCCTTCTCGCTCCCCTGGTTAGTATTTAGATTAAGGTTCTTTTGTCATGGTAAAACTTTATTTTTCATATTTCGATTCTAGCCAACTACTCTAGCTTACATATCATCCATTCTGACCTCCATGGGGCTCTGGGACTGTTAAACATTAGGAGCACCCTGTCACGGGACATATCTTTTCAATAGTCGAAGCCGTGTGCCACTTAGCTTGCTCAAGGTTAAGTGACAACCAACCCCCACAGCTCTGAATGGTAAGACATACTATTGTTTATAGCTTTGGTGTGTGAAAGACTCAGTTTTAGGTTCAGGTACAGGTAATGAGGACTTGTCCAAAACTACCAACATGCTTCATGTTCATCACTAGCAGAATGAATTGGTAGTTGATATGTTAATCCAGAAGGGAACATAAAATAATATTGTAGCTGACTTTTATGCCTTTCTGATGAGCCCACCTTTTCAGCATACCTTTCAAATGTCTACTTGTTTGAATATATCATCCTTATCTTAAATCGAAACAAAAAAAGTCAAGAAAAGGCCTACAATAAATCCCATCATTTGACCTTTGTTGCTGTCTTATGTTGCCTTCTAGTGCAGTCAAAAGTCAAAATCAGGAATTTTATTTTACCAAACGTCCAAAACTGACTGCTAAACGTGCAACCATTTTTGTGTAGCTTAATTGGCTGCTGCTTATGTGGATTATTATGATGACTTATTATAACCGATTACTACTACTTGATTGAGGGACGGATGGAGAACTTTCTTAATATGAATAGAAGAGTGGATTAGTACTGAAACAATAAACTCTTATTCCTTTAAAACTGAAGAATAATCTCGGTTTTCGCTCAAAGATTCTTCAAAATGATGAAAAAACTAAAAGGAAAAAGCTTCAATTATTCACATTTGAAATTAATTTAGGTGCTTACACAAAATTAGTAAGTAAAATATTTATATAAGGGTAAATGTGTAAAATCGCCCAAATTTGGAAAGCAATGCCTCTCGCTCCCGCCCCATATATTTTGGTAAAAGAAATCACCATTTAATTACATTAATTGAAACAACAAACAAAAATAAAATTTGAAATCAAATTTCCTTTCCACAATTTAATTATTACTTCGTGTTAAAATTTTAATCTTTTTCGCTTATAAAATTATATTCTTTATCAAATGCTACATTAAATTGTGTTTATATTTAGTGGTGTTGCTCTGTTCTTGAATCTCTAAGTGGAATGATCATAAATTTGCAGTTAAAATTTCCAACTTTTTGTTAAAGTTTCAATATTTTTCACAATAAAGATGTACTCTGTATTCTTGCTATGCTGAATAGTGCTTATATTTATTGGTCTTGCTTTGTTATTGAATCTTTAAGTGAATTGATAAAATTTGCGAGGTGGTTGATTGAAAATCGATTTGGATTAATGGTGAGCATGGATTCGTCCATGGACGAAAATTTGAGTAAATTACTAGAATATCCTTAATTTATGTTGGTGAAAAGATAAATCTATCCCTGTTTTATCAGAACTGTTAGATTAAAATTTCCACTTAAATATACTGATCTAATGATGTTTACATATATAAGCTTATTGCTTACATTTAAAGTGTAATCTTCTAAAAGAGGACTCTTCATATTTGAATGACAGTACAAAACCGGTCATTTAAATAAGAAATGAGTATGTAATCATGAAATCAGAATTTTTATGTAAGGGTAGCATATGATTTGATACCATTCAGGGAAAAATTATATATATAAACGTAGATAGGTGAATGACATAATTTTTTATGAATAATATATTTATGTTTTTGAAAAAAAAAAGAATAAAGGGGAGGGGCTAGGGGGTGACTGCTTCTATGCCACTCCTAGTTCGATTCTTATATTTAAGTGATACGGAGTACTATATATACATTACAATATTATATGGTAAAATATATATATATATATATATATGTTTTTTTTAATAATAAAACAAACAAAACCATTGCGTAGTTTTTCTTAGAACTATTTCTTATAGATAAAGATATGAAGCGTGTGGCGAACACTCTTTGAAAAAATAATAATACCTCAAATAAAACAAATCACATTAAAAAAAGAAACTTTGAGTTGAAGGGTCATTTTTTATTTATAATTCTTGCCTCCTTGACTTATAAGTTATAACCTTTGGGAGAATGGCTTAGACAAAAACCCTCTCGAATTACTATAGTGGTACACAAAATTAAAGATTCTTTATGTGGCTTGAGTGAAAAATAAAGGCCAAGTATGCTAAGTTGTCAAAAATCAATCAATAAATGATACTGATGATTTATTGTGAACCAAGGGCAGATGAAGATGTGATTTCATTAAATTAAATTAACCGATTCAACCTTCCAGTAGATGAATGGGTATCGCCACATATGACTGACATGGAAGTTGAAATCTCCACATTTATATTCGTATCTGGAGTCCTATTTATTTATTTCATTTGCCATTTCTTTTTATGCATCCAAATAAAGTCAAAACATATAATCACTAGTTTTAATATAGATTCCTAAACCAAACCGGGTTCACACATCATAGTATGGATGTACGTATTAGTCTTTACATGCACCCATCATACATACATGCCATATACTCATAGCATCATGCATTCAAGTTATTGAAAACACAATCTTACATACATTGGAAAGTCTGTCTATCAATAATATGCGACCGAATTCTCAATAATGGCCTCTTCATTTTATTATTATTAGAATATCTCTTATTCATTCATAAAACTAAGGAAATAAATTAAGTTAATGTAGTAATGTGTTACACCATATTACATATGCCGTTTTTATAGTCAAATACAGAGTATTATGAAAAAAAATATTAAAATAAAAGCTAGGAGGAAAATATATATGTAATGTTTCAACATAATGAAATTGTAATTATGAAAAATGTTGTTATAAATAAGGAAGTGGGTCATAATTGTTGCACATATTTTTTACAAAGAAGGTCGTTTAAATTTAAAATAGAGAAATTATTAAGAGATGGAAGATATAAATACTCTACTTATTATTGTATTCCATTTAATGGTGTATGAGTGTGTAAAGCACATATATAGAAGAGGAAAACGATAAAAAATAAATTTGGTGAACAAGTCATAGTCATCAGCCGAGTCAGAACAAATACAAGGTCAATCTCATGAGTCATATTTCTGCAATTCCATTTATGCTTATTAATCAGTCATTATATATGATAATGCTGACTTAGTAAAACAAATTACAGTGTCTATTATATTGATGACAAATGAGGCTAGCTTATTAGATCCTAACCCTTCTTTGTTTTTTATAAATGACCACAGCATTTATCCCTTTTCCTTTTGGCATATTTTGCTTTTTGGTGCAATCATATAGTAAATGGAATTCCACCAAATTAGATCTCTTCTTGACTTGTATGAAATTTATAAAATATTTATATTTAATCTAACTAATGAAAATGTGGTTGTATGTGCATTTGTCTTGGTCTCTTGGGGAAAAAGTTTCATGCATGCATGAATGGGATACACTTGTAAATCAGTAAATGTTTCTAATATGTGCCACAACTACTCCCAAAAGTTAATAATTGTGGTCATAAAATCTCATTAGGTAGTGTCTGTCTCTCTTCGTTAATCTTTTGCAAAGATTTTAATCTCCAAAGTGAGATGTAGGCTGTGAAACCAAAACCAATTATTATACAAAAGTTAAATGCACATTTGCACCCCTCCAAATAATATTCCAATTGAGTCGAAGCTGAATGAATGAACCAACGTTAGCAGATTTGTGATCAATATTTTGTCTCATCTATGTGTATATAGTATATACACACCTTTCCCTGAAGGCACTGCCATGTGGCCTAAATCTACCTAATTAAAGTAGAAAAGGAAAGAAACATTTATGACATATGTATAACACTTGATGATATTTTCATGAAGGTTTAATTTATTTATCAGATCTGGTGGATTTAATTTATGGGACATCTTTGCCAGCTATTTGCCTAAAGATGTGATTCATATATATTGCCGTCTAAGCTTTTCAATCGTGATAATGTAAGTGGGATGAAGCTTGGGACCAAACTCATCACCCACCTCACTAATTGAGCTAGATTAATTAAGTTCGAATAATTTCACTAATTGGGATTAAAGTTCACCTGAATGACGTACAATTTCACAAATTGAGGTTAAAGTTGAATCGAGTTACAATTACATGAATAATTTCGACAATTATTAGTCATGTTTGATACATGCTTCAGCCCGATTAAAAAAGCCTTAGAAGTATTAGTATCGTGCGCCATAAACTTTATATATATATGTAATGTGGGTTTGGCTAAATTTAAGGCAGAAATGGTTAGGAAAGGCTACATCTAGTCGCCGATCGATATAAGTCGCGTCCGCGATTAAGCTTCTTTGTAGTATTTGTCTAATCTTAAAGGAAGGCCGTTTGTGTGGCCGGTTTGTAGCGGACTCTTAATATTATTATATTGTGCTTTAGGTAAGATAGGACCGAGATATATTAGAACATAAAATGGTTGATGAACATTATCCATGACCTAATAAACTAAAGAGGACAAATTAATAAATAATAAACTCGGTCATAAAATAGAAGATGACGTTTAATTGCATGAGTGCACTGCTAAAAATGGACCGGAACAGCATGGATCAACCACCCATCCAAAACCAACCACAAAAAATTTATAATATATATCATCATATTACTTCACCAGATTTGACTTGGTGTCATTCATGCTGTATTTTACGTAAGAAATATGTATTATTGAACTATATTATTACTAGTAAGTTAAATAATGTTGATAATAGAGGATTGATCAGTATTCGAGTATTTAAAGATTTTATGAACTAACTTATAATAATAAGTCATCTTGTTTTATTAATATAGAATAGGAGGGGCGATTCTTTTATCATTACCCATCCGCATGGTGCAAATTTGATTCCTTTGAAGCTAGCACACAAGCAACCTAATGCATGATTTTGTACTACTTTAATAGAATTGACTAATTTACTCCGATACCATGTTAGATAATTTATGATTTTATCCATCGATCAACTAGTATTGCAGAGTAACAACTCATGATTTTGTAATTGCTCACATTATTATTATATAGAATTGTTGGAGATTCAAACTTGTCTCTTGGATTCAAGCTTGTTACTTAGCTTTTGTGAATGTAAATGTATTGAAAGATATAAAAGGATGCCTTTGAGGATCGGAAAAGGTTGTTTTAGGATCCCACATAGATGTCTACTACATGTTATGTTTCTTTATAAACTAAGACACTTCAGTGATAAATAAATATTTACTTATGACTATGTTAAAGTTTGCTCCTGGAGGTGCAAATCTGGAAAAAATGGTTCATTCAATTTTTTTGAATCCATATATGTAGACACAATGTGATGACACTAAAATCAGGAAAGCCACCCCCGTTTTTTGTTATTTAATCAAAATTGAATGAGAATCCTCAAATTTTCACACTCCACACCATGTTATTGCCACAACAAATGAATCGTGATAATTGAACAATTAATCATTTCCTTACTCCAAATCCATATTCTTTAAAACAAAAATGTGACACATCAAGTTAGTGACATTAGCTAAACAATGAATTATAGATTGATATAATCATTAAGTCATTGTTTAGCTAAACATCAAGTTAGTGACACATCAAGGCTGATGGCTTCTGTGTTGGCAGCACTTAGATGTATGGTGCTCCATTGGTAAGCTTTTATGCCCAATTTCTCAGCCATACACATAAATCTATTACTATAATAAATCCATTAAAAATAAAATAAAAGTCATGTGATGATGATGATTAATTTGGAATTCTTGCCAACTAAAAAGAAATATTGTCGTTTGTATTGCAATTTTTCTAGCTAAAAGAATCTTCATGTTTACGCAAATATGGTATTATTATAGCAACTCCAATAATATTAAAGTGTAAAGCAATTAGAAAAGGCAAGTTGTTATATTTATTACATACTCTCACAATCGGAAGTTAAGAAGATAATGAAGATGACCGTACATCGCTATTGGACTTGATGGCCATTGATAAATGCATTTGCATAATTCTTTCATTTGTTTCATATATTTGCAATGATTGGTGGTTCATCTTTTGTCTCATTCCAATTGATAATTTAGAATTTTAAGCCATGTAAATAGGTCACCATTGATTCTTGTAATTGGGCACAATTTTCAAATTAAGATATGACTAATTAATTCTTAACAATTAATGTATGGTGAAACTTTATATTCTTACCATTATTATAAAAGAAAATAATATCAGAATCCACAAATTAAGAAGAATTTTTTATTTTATTTAAACGGGTAGTGTTTTTCTTTTGACATAAATAATACTCCATTGATGGTAATTAAATTAAGAACAACATTATGTTATCATAATGGCAAGAATTTACGTAATGAAAGTCATTTAATTAGTTTTATTTTTACCATTCTTATTACGGAGTATAATTCATTTTAAAATTCGTTCTTACCATGGCTTTTAACAAATGGTTTAGGCCATTTATTAATATTGGCGCATCCTCACTTTTTGTGCCTCTTTTGATTTTGCCTTCTCGATCAAGAGGTTGGTTGCATGCTACTATTTAATGCAAGTTTAAGTTGTTAGTCCACTAGATGCTGATGATTTGCTACATAAATACCTTAAAACGTTAACTTATGAGAACTGATTTTGACATTGTCTTGTTGAAAATGGCATTGGGAAACGAATGATAACGATTTTTACTCTCTAAACAAGAAAGCTTTTAATGGTTTTACATGACAAAATTGCTTGGATCACCAAATAAAAGTTATTTGAGTTTTGTTAAAAAACAAAAGTTACTTGAGTTTTAATTTGTTAAAAGTGTGTACCCTTACTATATTATTCTATATATATTTGATCATGTAAAATACTCCTAATAACTTCTATACATGTGATATATATATATATATATATATATATATATATATATATATATATATATATTAATATAATATAATATTAGAATGAAGTCAGAAAAAAATAACTATTGGTTCCATTCCTAAAAGATTATCAAATTTATTTTTTTCGTGGTCAAAAGATGAGTAAAACTTTCTTGTTTTGATTATTAATGTCTGTCAAAGCTTTAATTTGAACCAAAATGATCAAGTTAATACTAAAGTATATTAAAATTACTTTATTTTGATATAAAACACATTAAAATTATTTAAATTCAAAATTTAAAAAATTAACTTATCAAATAAAATTCTAAATGTATCGATCTCTTAGAGACTGAGCAAATATATTTGAAAAGTTGTATTAGTTCAAAACTTTGTAAAGGTGTTATGATCAACTACCATCTTTGTGTCTAGCCAGCATCGCTTCTTCCAATATTAATTGTACCATGAGATGATATAATATTGTACAAAATTATTATTGCTATTTCCAATTTTCATTAAGAGTTGCATAAATATAATTCGATTTTCCAATGAATCCTTTTTAATTTGAAGCAGAAACAAGCATACAAACTAGCTGCTATCATCCTTTCATTGTCATTATATATTTATGATAATGTAAAGAAACAACATTTTCATATACGAACAATTCCTCAAAATTGATATATAACCAACTAATAATAAATGACTCTTAAAATCTACTAATAATAAACACCCTCATTGGATGGCCATGTAGCAGGCCGTTCCATAGGTGACATTCATATATACTGCCTCTCATTTTCAATATTTCGATTTTGTTTCCGTAGTAGTTAACTAATTATATATTTACAATTTCATCTAATTTTTCCTGGCCGGCACATATTGAGGAAATTAATTATGTCACATTAGTCACATAATTGAGCAAGCATTAGGATTTTCATCACTGAACATCTGAGGAGCATGTAAGTAAGATGGCATCGGCGGTGGCATATGCGAGTAGCTGGAGGCGTAACCAGAAGTTTCCGGCATATGCGAGTAGGGATAGTTGGCGGCGTATCCAGAGGTTTCCGGCATTTGCGCGTAATTGGCGACGTATCTGGAAGTTTCCGGCATGTGGGGATATTCTACCACGTGATGACTAGTGCTAGGATGACTTTGATTATGATACATTGACATACCATAATCTTGATTGGAATAATTGTGATTGTACATGGGTGGATTTGCATAATATGTGTATGGATTGTACCCATTGTACTCATATTTATTGGCTTCCACTTTAGGTGCCTCATTTTTGCCCCCCTCGCCGCCTCCACCAGCACCTTTAGCTCCACCTTCTTTCTTGTCACCGCCTCCCCCGCCTTCTTTCTTATCGCCGCCACCACCACCTTCCTTCTCCTTCTTGTCACCACCATCCTCTTTTTTTGGAGGAACAATTTCTACTCCCCTCTTCAATTTTTCTTTCAAGTAATGTGTTAGCTCTTTGACATCCATTGTTCCTTTAACCGTGACCAAATCCTTTTGATGATCTATAGATACGTGGTCTACTCCTGTTTGAAGATAATGACAAAACATTAGAAAAATGCTACACCAAAGGACAAGTAAAGTCTAAGTATTTAATTAAATTTGACTTAAGTAAATAAAAATAAGATGCTTCTTATATTGTACCATAATTCAAAATAATAAAACCAAGTCTATTTGCTTACCATCAAATTTGGATATGATTCGTTTAATCTTGTGTGCGCATCCATCACAGTGTAGCTGAATTTTTAAAACCACCGTACTCTACACCCACCAAAACACAAATAAACAAATAAAATCGGTTAGTTGTGATTAATTACAGAAGTTAGGCCAACCTAATTTGACAAAAGGAAAAAAACTATACTCCTCATCATATTTTCCTCTTCATTTCCTAATTCCTACCCATAACATGCATTACTACATCCATGCAAGAATTGAAACATTTAAAATATAACTAGTTATTTTTTAGTAGCCATAGCGGAGGTTATCACCTAATAAGCTTCCCCTGTTTTCTATTTCAACAGTAACTGAATCGAGAAGATTTTTATATAGACAAAGCAGATGACTTGATACAATATAAATAAGAAAAAATATAAAAATTTAGGAGGGAGACGAATGTCATAATTACAAGAAATTGAATAAGAGTTATATTTTTCAAAAATTTACGAGAGTAGATTATCAATATGTCATCCCTAGTTCCACCACTGCTACTATCATCTAGAAAAACTAGAGAACTTTTGAAAAAAAGAATGTAATGCATACCTCTTTAGGCTTATTATCTTCAGGTTTCTTCTCCTCTTTTTTCTTCTCTACTTTGTTATCAACAGGTTTCTTATCATCACCACCACCGCCGCCACCAGCAGCCGCTCCTCCTCCATCCTTTTTAGGCTGAGGAGAGACAAGCTCCACCTTCTTCTTAGTCTTGGTTGCGACTTTGTCTCGAAGCCAAATTGGGTCAACATTTCCTTTCACTGTCAACTTGTTGCTGCTTGCGTCTGCCTTCACATCTTCCACACCTTCACCAACCAATAATAAAAATAATAACTAAACCATCCAATAGTTATCAAGTTTAGTGCACCTATTATATATTACAAGTACGTAATCCAGATTATGTAACAATCAAAATAATAAACATATGAGACAAGTTGTGTTTTATTGTATTTTACTTAGATAATTTCATATAAACATAAGACAAGTTGTGTTTTATTATACTCTAGCTACTGACATAATTACATACCAGAATATTATCTAAGTATGATTTTCAATAGTAAAAATTAACAATATATATTACCATTGTTATTTTCATCAATATTATAAAATATATATATAATATTTGAGTTCAAAATATTAAAAATATAATTATATTAAAATTCAAAATTGAATAATAATTTTCAGAAATGAAAGCGAACTCTCGCTTGTCGTATATTAATTGCGTTGTGAGATGCGATTTCAATCCTTTCAATAACAATAATCGATTTTTGAAAAAACATTGGATAAAAAAATAGAAATCGGTTAAAGGTGACCTTTAAAATCGGATCTAACTATAGTGACTAGGTTTCTTGGAAGCATCCAAAACATAGAGACGGCAATTACAAGGAAACTAAGATTGACATAATCGTCAATTTCCAATTTTTTCAACTTCCTTTTTCAATGTTGTGATGAATTGATTTTTTGTAATAAATATCAATTAAATACTCCGTAATTAGTAAGTATAGAAATTAAACGTTTGAAAGTGGAAACAAACCTTCATAGTGGCGAACAGCACGTTTGACTTTCTTGGCACAACCTTCACAATGAAGATCAAGCTTTAGAACAATGGGGGCAGGGGCATTATCATCTTTCTTAGGGGCTTCAGCAACCTTCTTTTCTCCTTCACCCTTCTTGTGTTCCTCCACTTTCTGATCAAATAACCAAAAAAACTTTAAATCATTGACATAAACATGACATGTTTTAACTAATAAACGTAATAAAAACCAAACAGATTTAGCATCGAATTGTCTTAGTGGTTAGAATATCGTATGTTACCTCTCCCATTTTGGAGCTTAGGTTGACTTTGATATTCAGTAGTCTCAGTATAAACGAAAGAAAAAAGAAAGAATTCTTAGGATACACGAGAGATGAAAAATGGTTTGAAGATTGGAATGGAGGCAAACGTGTGGATACTTATAGAAGAATTGGTGAGGTCACCCCTTACAATATAAAATTCCGTGAAAAAACAACCCCACCTAATACAATACAAAAATAATAACGGTAAATTTTAGTGTTGTTTTTCTTGAAATATGAGAAATGACTATCATTTTTATGCCTTTCTTTTCACGGTTCATGTTTTGACCTATTATATAACATATGTTATGAACATAAAAATAGTTATAATATAATTCCTAAACAAATTATATACATTTACATAAAAATATTGTATAGGTCATTGCATGAGACATGGGATATCATTTTTATATTTAGCAATCACTAATTCACTACTCAACAACCAACAATTGCAACGAGTAAAAATTGAAATTGATGAAGTGTGATTATATATTTTTTTCCATTTGGTAACATATTATTGATGTGTAAGTTATTTAGCAAGTCACTTAAACAGTTAACACAACATATAAAATAGACGATCTTTTCTAATTAAGTAAAGGCACAAAAGGATATAAATCATCATTTAAGGAAAATTAGATGAGTATATAGGCTTGGCTGCTAATGATGACTAGAAAAAGCATATACATGTATGAATTATGATGTATGTATCAATCATCAATGTATGTAAATGATGAAAATTATGGCATGGGCCATGGCATGTTGGACAATCGAATACGCCGGCCGAGTTGGACCATCACTAGATAAACCGGCACAATGCAAATGAAATAAATGAGACAAATATCAAACCAGCTAATTTTGACTAAGACCTGACTTTATTAGTTTGATCCAATGCCTACGTCTCTTTTATCCACTTTCAAATTTGTTTTCTTAACTAGTTAATTAAAGAAGAAGAAGAAAAACTTGTGCAACTTGTGGAGAACGAGGAGGTTACTTATATTTACTCTTTATACTTTACCATATGCAATGTACTTCATCATAGTCTTGGGTTGTGCATTCCCATATGCATTGTTTCTCTTCAATCACGTTTGTATTTCCATTGTGTTGCCAAGAAATCAACTAATGTTTTTAGTCCACATGGTCGGGATAAATTGAAATTCAGATTATATACGTCGATGAAAAGTGAGAATACATTATATTTCTGAATAGTTGTGGAGGTGGAATGAGAGCGAATAAGAGACGGATGAGGTATTCACAAATAGTTGTAGAGACGGGGAGGAATGAAAGCAGTAGGCTGGGACAAAAAAGCTTCTTTCACATCCCTAATTGATATCTACGTTTCATGTTGCTTAAAAATTTAGGATAAATTTAAATTATTCACGTCATTCGATTTTAAACAAAAGATTTATATGCTTTAATTTTTGGTAAAGATAACCTAAAACGAGATTTGTAAATTGAAAAAATGAAACTAAAAAATAGGGATGGAAGGAGTATATCAAGTTGCTAAAATTTATAATTTTAACAAAATAGATGACCCAACATAAAATCTTATATGTGAAAATGCAGATATTGTCTATATATGCGACTCCACTTAACATTTAGCAAGGCACGACTTAGAATCGTAGATCAATTTTAATTTACTCCGTAGACCGTAGTCCGTATAATATTAAGGCCCGAACGACATACAAAAGGGCTCTGGCCCATTAAACACGTCTATACATATACTGAGAGTATGAGACATACAATATGAGACATACAGTATACACTTATACAAGTATACGTGGTAATAGTGGGTCGGGCGGCAGCATCTTTGCGTAATTAGGACGTGAGCAGCCCGTAGTGTTCAAATCAGCGTGGAGCAGGTGTGTCTTGGCAGTGTTAGAACTTGGCATGTCAAGTTGTTTAATTTATAATTCCTGAAGTTCAATATATATTAATTGTTAGACAATTAGTATTTAAGATTGATCGGTATCGACATTATGGATTATGATGAGCTACTTAAAGGTTATATATATATTAAGATGATAATCGGTTAATATTGTCTATGTTGGAAATATTAGATGTTATATCTCATAAATATGTGCCCGTTGAACAATTAGATTATACAACCATTTATTACATTTAAATAATAATAATAAGTTCGGATATGTGTTAATTGTTGGACAATTAATATGTTAGGATTAACTCGATTGACATTAGGAGTTATGATGGAACTGCCCAGAGGTAAAACAATACATATATTAATACGATGTTAGGTTAAACATAAATTAATATATTTCTAATTTCGATTAGAGCTGAAGGTCGTACCTGACAACTAAAGCGAGCTATAATACGATTATAAGCTTGGGGTTTAAAAAATATAGCTGTGAGAATATTGTGAGAAATTTCAATAGTTGGAATATACCCATAATTCGACCCAGATGGGTAGGGGATAAGGTTTGGAAATCTTCTTTTGTAGAATCGTTATTGAATATTAAGCGGCTATGTCTTTATTTTAAGGGATAAGAAGTGAGAAGATTACAAACCTTGCATTACGCGCTTTGGTCGACTAAATGGAGGAAAAAGAGGGAGAGATTTTTGCCTTAAAATCTAATATTCTAGCATATTCTTTATGGAGGGAAGAGTTTATTCACGTCTTAAAATACTTAAAGGGATTTTGAGCCACTAATATAAATGCCACTTTGGGTAACATACAGTGCTTCCAAATTTTGAAGTTAAGAATTTTCTCTACCTCTATACCACACGTCCTAATTCATTGTGGTCTTCGGCCGCCATTTCTGATTTAATATTTTTAAAGAGCTCACAGTAAAAATCTGAGAGTTCGTTCATCGTTGGTGTGGTGATGCTTGAGGCAATATAGGTTGATTGTTAGAGTCTTCAGAAATATTCATTTGCAAATCTCTAAAGAAAGGTACACACTTGTATGTTATTATTTTTTTTATTATATTCGTAGAGAATCACAGTTCGACTTTTTTCATAATTGTTATTTTATTCCGTAAAACCCGATAGAGGCATCATGAGCCCTTCACAATTGTAATTACATAATTAAATGCAAAATCGTTTATCTATTGATGAATACGAATTTTATGTGTTAAATTGCAATTAGATAATTTTTAATTCAAATTGAAAATTATGTGCTAATTAATTAACATATTAATTATTTAATTTTAGAAAACTATTGTAGTTAAATCATAAATAATTTTCCGAATTTTTATGAATTTTTCCCGAAATTTTTGAGCAAAAATTTATATCAGTTTTGAGTTTGAATCGATATAAACTGATCGTTTCATTAAGTGAATAGAAATACATCAGCTTCTGTGACACCGCGTGTTGACGTTAGCGACTACGTGGTGATCGCGTGGGCGGCTCGATCGACCCGTGCCGTGTCATTTTGTTGTCGTGGAACCCCGTGTCATGCAGCGTCGACGATGATGTGGTGGCCAATGCCATCTCGCGTGCATATCGTCATTGCCGCGTCACGCGCTTAACGTCGTCAGCGACATAAATGATGGCGCGTCGGCTTTTGTCGTTTAGTGTGGGCATCCGTTTGGTGATGGGCGTCTGGTCAATTTGTCTTAGACGTCAGGTTGGGCGTTCTTGTGGACAGGCTTGGTGGGCTCGATAATACGAGCTGTGATTAGACCTGGTTTGAAACATATTTATTCAGAGAGCTGACCTTATTAAATTTGGTTAGTGTTTGGGGTTTAAAATTGTTTAAATCCTATTTTGCTCAAAATTAATATTTGATGTCGATTAAAATTATTTTAAAATTAATTTCAAGTTGGAAATTAGTTTAATTAATTTAATTTAACTACTTTTAATAGTTCAAAGAATTTCATTAGAGTTTTAGTTTAATTGGTATTTGATGTCATTTAAAATAAAAACATTAATTAATGAATTCTAATTTGATTAGATTTAATAATTTAAATTGATTTAATTAAATTAGAAATACATAATTATTTGATAATTGAACTTTCTTAATAACATATTATCTGAAATTAAATTTTATTAAAGGTGTAAATTAAATAAATAGTATTTTAAGAAATACTTATTATTTAATATTAATTGTTAAAACGCTTAAAATAGTTTAAGTGAATATTTTACACTTATGCAATTAAATTGTATATTTCATTTGATGAATATACAATGACATATATTTGTTTAGATTATTTGTGTGCCTTTAAAATATGGTTCTTATCTATTATTTATGATATGCTTTAATTTCATTATATGCATCACATAATAATTTGATAATGGATAAGAAGGAGATTGGTGATATGACTTAGATGTATTTTTGGAAAATAGGGCCTGATTAATCTTTGCCTAAGATGAATGAGTAGAGAGATTTTAATTTATTATTATTTAACGTAAATATAATTAATTAAACATTGAAGACCCACCTAAGGAGTCAGACAGATGGTAGAGATCATTAGTAGACTAGGTGTAGTTTAGAACTAGTCTAGATTTTATAGGTCATATCACGAGTCTTTATTAGTGTTATATTTTATGTTTGTAATATATATTATATATAACTGCTTGTGTGTATATGTAATACCCGACCCCATGAAAAATGTGTGTGTGTGTGATGTTTGATATGATTTGATTGGTCTTATAAATGCAGCGAGATCACGTGCTAACTAGGAGCTGTCATAAGAAGCTCGATGTTAAGTGTGCGACTGGGGCCAATTACGGGATGGGTGACCAGCCCAGGAAGTTTCTCCCGATGAGCACGTGGTGAGACCAACGTCTTCTGAATATGCAAGTGATGGTTTGTGAGGCCGGTCCGTGAAATGTAATAACGTGCCGACCCGGTGGGCGGGCCGAGGATTACGGTATATATGTTTAACTTAATTGCAAGACTGATTTAAAGCCATAACTAATCCCGCGTAAATTAAGTAGTGACCCATGCATCTATACAAGTTCGATTTGAGTCTCGTTTATGTGCGGACTACCGGGTTGGTAAACGTATCATGCAGAGACTCTTTTCCCAATAGAGGTGTTTATCGTTTCCAAAGTGCGAGGACTTGGTACATAAGCATTCAACCCGGCTACATGTCGGTAGACTTGAATTATAGCGTGATTTCAGTCTGGCGGGACTTTGGCCCGATATTATTTATCTGATCTAAGATGAACTTTAATTGGCCTTGAGAGTCATGATGAGTCATGATTGGTGATGGTGCGCTTTACCTATGTAATTAAGAATTGAAATGTATCGCGTGTTGCCATTCGATTAGTCGTAGGATCTTGGTATCTTAGTGCGTTCGGTGGGATTGTAAGCCTGGTATTAAATATATTATATGATTTTTAGATTTACTTATTATGACATGAATAACTAAAGTTATATTATTTTTACATATCTTCTGTTATAGTCTAATAGCCCCTATGAATAATAATTGTAATATACTCCGGCTACACTTTCAATCGTATGCATGACACTTCTTCCGTTCGATGATGAGAACAAATCATGAAATGGTAATAAATACGTAGCAAATGAGGTGAGTAGTCATTCTGCAGCTTTCGAATCGCGAATATTTATGTTGTTGGACGATAAGTTCATCACTACGACACATGAACTTCCAAGGCATGGGTAACCTTCGCATTTGCAAAAAATGTGTGTGATACATAATAGAAGAAAGGTAGTAGAGATGAGATGAACTTCTTGGTGGCGATGGCGCCAAAGGATTCTGATGGGTGTTGCGGAATCGGTTGTTTAAGTTTGCCCAGGAATGGTACTTAAACTAAACAATGTCTGACGTCTTTGCTACAGCGAAACGTCATTTCGGTTTCTGGCCCCGGAAAATGATGGCTATTACTTCGATTAATGAAAGTGGTTTTCTTCAGAAATAGTATAGTTGTGAAATGCGGCATCTCGTCGAGAATGGTCTATGTATTAGATACAAATCTTGGAACCTCTGACATAAACAACTAAGAGAGCAAGCGAATGACTTGAATCCGCTTATGCGTGGAATTGGAACTTGGTCGCATAAGTGATAAATGCATTAAGAAATTACGTCTTGATAGAATTTTGAAATCATCCGGTTTGAACCATATGATCAATCACAGTCATCTTTGCTAGGCGAATGACCAAATCATCTTTCAACTGGAGCAGTGAGAGAGAGCGGCAATTTGTGGGTATAAATACATCTTGATGTGTGTGGACGATAGATACTCTGCTGGGAGGTTAGTCATGCTTCATTACGTTCGCGTGACTACGGTAGATATGGTTACATATATCTGTTGAAGCATAAGAATGAAGTTTTGAAAAGTTGAAGAGTTTGAAAGAGTTGAGAACCCATTCCGATAAAAGCAAATTAAGGTTCTCCCGTGCATTAAATTTGAGAATACTTAAGTATGTATTTGAAGCACGTCTTAAGGAGTGTGATATTGTATCACAACTTCGCTCCCATTTAGAACAAACATGTAGTGTATCCGAAAAGAGAAATAAAACTAGTAGATATGGTTCGATCCATGATGAGCACGTCAGTGTAAGTCGGTTTTTGGGGATATGCATTACAAGCTACCATCGCACACTAAACAAATGTCAGTAATCGACTACTAAGACCCCATGAGATGTGGTTGGAAGCAAATCTGAAGATAGGTCATAGAGAGGATTTGGGTAGTGAAGCCTATGTTAGAAATTGAATAAGAATGACTTGGACCCCGAATCTCGATATTATTTAGATTTGGTTATCCAGAAAGATACCATAGGGTATTATTTCTACCTCGAAGCATGAGAACAAGATTTTCATTGCAAGAGATGGCGTTTTATTGAGAATGAATCTTAGACAGAGATATAGAAGAGTGAAAATCTTAAAGTTGTTCAAAAAGTGAGGAAGTCTGACATTGAGAGCGTGGTGATTCACCTTTGGAGGAAAGCCCCTCTTATATAGGAAGTTCAACTTGATCCACGGAAACCGTGATCGAGTCAAGCCCAGGCTTCATACCCTTAGGAGGTGGATAGAACTTCGTCGAGGAGCAGATAGATGGTTTGAGGCTTTCTTAATTGAAAATGGCTTGAGGCCTTGCCATATGAATAAGCCATGAAAGCTTGAAGATGATGAATGGCTTATGGCCATTAAATCGAGAAATAGATTAAATGTACCAAAATAATATTTGAACATTGGTAGATACACCAAATGTGCTAAACTATCGATTACCAAATGGATTTTTAAACATGGCCCGGATAAAGATGGAAATGTCCATATTTATTGTTGGGAAATCAATGGTGAGATTCCCTTTTATTATTGCCCGTTGCGACAATGTGTCGATTCATTTACCG
Source organism: Lithospermum erythrorhizon (assembly GCA_019722365.1). Lineage (NCBI taxonomy): Eukaryota > Viridiplantae > Streptophyta > Magnoliopsida > Boraginales > Boraginaceae > Lithospermum > Lithospermum erythrorhizon. The sequence goes on from JADFUC010001644.1 coordinate 1,181,987, forward strand.
GTTTGGTTAAATAAGATTACGAGAACTTAGTATTCACGCTTAGTAATGGTATATTCTTACTTGTGGTTCTCGTGATAATTTAAGGGGTTATGGCGATTGCTAGATCTTACTCGTTAATCGTTATAATAATAATAATTGGTCAATTATTATTATTATACAACCTATTATCTGAGCTTTAGAAGGTCATGTCTGATGATATTCTAATAATATTTCATGGATAGAAATTAGCGAGGCTTGTATATTGAAATGTATTTACCGATATTTATATGCATTGTCAAATATATGTTGATGAACATCGTTGGTTAAACTTGGAAGTTTAATCAGTGCTTGATCGATGAATAAGCATTAAGTTATTCGATGGTGACTTCGTTCTTATTTTAATTGACTTGTTAAGTTGAGTAAAAATAGAGCAACTATTAGTAACTTCGTTATTTAATTAGAAGCTCGTAACGATTACAATTAAGTTAACGAAGTTAAGCGATTTAACTAGCGAGTTGCTTAACTTGGTGGAATTTTGGGACTTGATATTTAAAAAGGGGATTAGGTTTTTTTCATGACATTAGAATCATAAAAAACTGCGCTTTCTACTACAATAATTTTAGCCCTCCCTTTGGTGAATTGGAAGATTTTCTCTTCGATTCTCGTTTTTAAATCTCGAACTACAGCAGAGTTCAAGTTCTCGGTTCGTTTCCTCTTTGGTGTGTGCGATCACAGAGGACATGCCTAGGTGTTGAACGAGCATTGGAGAGGATCTTGAAGAACTTTCACCTTGAGACGCTTCGTGGGGATTTGGGTTCAATTAGCGTCAGATTTGAAATGTAGAATTGCGTATTCATACATTTGTATTTTATGTTTAGATTAATTTACATTATTTGAGAATCAGGGATGTATGAATTGGTGTTTATCGCGAATAAAGTCATACTAGATTCTAACATTTATAAAAGTTAGACTTGTAAAGATTTCAAACAAATTCAAAAGTGATTATGATGAAACCTTTTCCTCGGTTTAAATTTTAAATTCATTCGAACTATCTTATGTGATCATTGCGCATTATGAATATGAGATTTGGCGGATGGATGTAAAGCTACGTGCTTTACTTGAATCACAGAAAGTGTACATGAAAATAGCGACCTCAGGGCTTTTACGTACTTGAGGGACCTATTTGGGGACGTATGAAGGTATCTGGCTTCTAAGATCATTTATGGACTTAAGCAGCGTCGAGAGATTGGAACCTTCGTTTTAATGAGGCGATCAAGAGTTTGGGTTAATTAGAAAGCGAAGAAGATTATTATTATACAAGAAGGTTAGTGAAACAACGTGCATTTATTGTCTTGTATGTAGATGACATACTAATTATAGGAAGCAACATTACTATGCTTGAATACGTCGAGTATTGGTACATGTAAGTGTTTACTACATGAAAGACTTAGGAAAAGCTCAATAAATTCTTGGAATTAAGATTCTAAGAAATCGATCTAAAAGGCTTATTGGATTAAGCCAAAATACTTATATTGATAAAGTGTTGAAACGATTTAAGATGGATAATTACGAAGAGAAACCTCCCCGGGAGCGTGGCGTTGCTCTCGGCCGTTCGATTGTCCAGCGAGGGTGAAGAGAAAAGGATGAGTGATGTTCATATGCATCGGCCGTAGGATCCATCATGTAATATTAAATGTTATGTCTAGTCGAGGGCGTATCGTCTGTTCACGAGTGTAACATGCCGTTACGATCGTGTCTGGTGAAAATCGTTGAATTTGTGGTGAAGGCTACTGCCAGTACTTACGAAGAACTAAAGATATGTAGTATGCGGTGGGGAGGATAATGAGTTATTGATAGAGATTTACTGTCGATGCCGGTTCCAGGCCACGAGTCGTCTCGATGCGGTTGTGATACTTGCACGAGCGGTGGTGCGATGTAATGAGCACCGTGGGCGGCTTCGACAATAAAAATTTGAGTACATTGCGGCTTACGAGAGAGGCTGCGAATGATGCTTCTTTGGATCCAGAAATTAGGTAGGTGAACTTGAAGTATTCTGGCGTTGAAGGTCCGATAGAGTTGCTCTTTGTGTGCTTATATTTGGAGGCAATAGCTCAGTAGGAACCGTGATCATGCTCGAGATCGAAGCATGTACTCGAGGAAATAACATCTTATTGGGAAATAACCGATAGAGAAGATGTTAGGATATGTAAGGTTAGGCAGATGATAATGTAGCGAGATCCACCCAACTAAATCGCTACCTCAAGCCAGCATGTAATGGCTTATGTATATCTTGGTCTTAAGGACATGCTTGGAGTGGTCTTAATCTTAGTGGGGCCCAGTTTTTTTTTATATAAATGGCGGTTAAGACGATGATTGAATTTTAAGCTTAAGTTCAATAAAATATATCATTTGTTTTTAAGAATTGTGATCGATACGTATATATATATAATGTGTATGTATGCGTCGTTACTACAGTAATGATATTTATTCCATTGCAATATAAGTTTTCTAGAGGTGCTTTGGAGTTAAGGACTCGAACAAATACGTCTATGTGACTTAGAAAGCAATGATATTCGGTCTAATCGGTGTTCGCTCTTTGGAATAGAACCGCAATTGATTGGGCGTATGTGTTGATTGTCCATTCCGTTTCTTGGATCGGAAGGGAGAACTTTTACTACAGTGTCCAGCGTAGGTATACGGTATGGAATGGTTTGGCCAGGTGATGCGGACATTGGCCTTGGCGGGAACTTATAAGATTGTATATATGTGTCCTAAGAAGTTTCTCATAGAACTTATGTTAAATGGCGATTCTTAGACTGAGTGACTGATTTCGCTACGGGTGTGCATACTTTGACGCTTGTCTACAACGTCTTCCTTGACAGGGGAGGATTACAGACTTCGAGTTATGTATACTATAAGTGTAGTTGTGAAATCTTGTACACAAGATGAAATTCGTACAACCGGATATAACGGTTTAGATTTTCAGGCCTCTTGAAGAACTGATGGTGATTTGTTGGCCAACCTCAATACTATACTGAGATCACATCACTTCATACCACCAAGAAAAGTACAGATGCAAGAGTTTGGTGACACCAATCTTACCAAAATTTGGTATTGGAAGCTCGCATGTGAGGGATTGTGTAAGATGTATTCGATTAGTAAATGGTGTGTGCAATAATCGTCCAGTGTTGGAAATATGAGATGTTATATCTCATAAATATATGCCCGTTGAACAATTACATTGTACAATCGATTATTACATTTTAACTAAGAATAAGTTCGGATATATGTTAATTGTTGGACAATTAATATATTAGGATTAACTCGATTGACATTATGGGTTATGATGGAGCTTCTTAGAGTCCCATTTCATAATCTATATATTAATATGATGTTTGGTTAAATAAATTAATACACATTTCTAATTTCGGTCGAGCTTTAAAGTCACATCTGACAACTAAAACGAACTATAATACGATTATAACTTACGGAGTTTAAAATATAACTATATGAGAATATTGGGGCGAAATTCCAATAGTTGGAATATACCCACATAATTAAACCAAGATGGGTAGGGGATAAGGGTTCCGTAATCTTCCTTTTGTAGAATCATTATTGAATATTCTACCTACCCACTTTGTTGCCTTTATTTTAGGGATAAGAAGTGAGAAGATTCTAGAACACTTCTACCCTGCTTTGGTCGACTAAATGGAGGAAAAGAGGAGATATTTTTTGCCTTAAAACTCTAATATTCTAGAATGTTCTTTAAGGAGGTGGAAGAGTTTCACCACATCTCTTAATATACCTTAAAAGTAGGGATTTTAAGCCCAATATAAAGGTCACTTTTGGAGATGAAAAACTTGCACCAATTCTTTCAACTTTTGAAGTTGATAATTCTCTCTCTCTCCCCCTTCTCATTCTAGTCGACTAGTAGGTGAGAAAAACATTCCCTAGGTACACACTTTAATATTTTAAAGAGCTCTAGTAAAGCTCATGCTACCTAACCTCGACTACATTTATATAAAGGTCGGCTTTTTTGGAGAAGAAAATTATTTCGTTCATTCTTGACTTTTTTGAAGTTGAATCTCTCCTGTAGCCTCTCACAATAGTGGAATGACTCCCGCTTCCCTTAGAAGAAGTTAGTTTATTTTATTGTTTCGGTTTTGCTTTAATCGTTCTAATAAAATGCATGGAGGAGTTTGGGTTAATTTACTGGTGTGGATACTCTTGGAGAGATCTTCTAACAGGTCGAGATATAAAACACCAACAAAAGCGACACATCGGAGAATTATTCATGAAAATGCCCGTTGAAGAATTTATATTATTGCAACAGTTATACATTCAAAGCTATAAGTTCAATATATATTAATTGTTAGGCAATTAAATGTATGATTTATCGGTATGGACATTAGGGGGTTATGATGGCTTCTTAGGATCCATTTCGTAATATATATTAAGATGATAATCGATTAATATTGTCTAATATATTCTTGTGTTGATCCCGGTCTAAGGTCACACCTGGCATTAAACCGAACTAATAATATATATGTATAACTTCCTCGAGGTTAAAGTGAAATATAGAAGGGAAACATTCGAGGTTTAAAATATGAAACTATATGAGAATATTGGGCGATATCAATTGTTGAAAATGTCCCACTTAGGTTCGGCCCATAATGGTAAGGAATGGGTTTCCGGAGTCTTAACAACGTGAGTATAATTACAGGAATATTAAACGCGTGTGTCTTTATTTTTAGGGATAAGAAGTGAGAAGATTATAGAACTCCCTCTCCTTATTCTAGTCGACTAAGATGATTGAAAGGAGGTGGTAGAGTTTTTACTTGCTTCTCCTTGAAGCCTAAAAAAAGTAGGGCGTTTGATGTCATATAAAAGGCATTTTGGAAAGAAAATTGTTCATTCATTCTTGACTTTTCGAAGTTAAAGAATCTCTATAAATCCTTTTCACAATAGTCAATAACTCCCCTTCCCTTAGAAAGAAGTTAGTTTCTTTTATTGTTTCGGTTTCGCTTTAATCGCTCTAGTAAAATGCACGGAAGAGTTCGGGTTAATTTGTGGTGTGGATACTCTTGGAAATCTTCTACTTTTTGGGTATATGGTACCATCCAGGTTTTAAGTTAAAATATTAAAAGAAGGTATCTTCTTGTAATTAGTTATTTATTATTTTTCTATAATCCGTAGTATTTGGGATTCGCATCTGATTAGTTTAGAACTAGTTAGATTTGAATATAAAACACTAACAAGCTGACGTTAGATAATTATTCATGCCCTTAACTAGTGTGTCGAGCAGAGCCCCAAATCTTCATGTTCAATATGTCTGTTTAAAAGTAGTGGTTCTTTATTTATACAAGGAAAAACAGTTAGCTTTTGTAAACTGGACGTCCGATAATTAATCTTTATTTAAACATTGATCATTGGAGTAAGATAATTATTAATTAACCAAACATCCGCCAACTAACCTAACCCATACCACGACTATACACAAGTTTTGTGACACCCATGGGCTTAGATGGTCATCAAGATTCAAGACAAGTAAGTAGTAAGCTTAGAAGAATAGAAGATAATTATGAAATATTAAATGGGCTTAAATTAGGTTGTCATCAAGGTTATGTTTCAAATACAAAATTAAGGTAGTCCAAATAATTTATTTAATTTCACAAGACGTGTGTTTTCAGAATAAGTTAATAATATAAGTAGGTTGATGCTATCAAATTTTGTAGCTTACCATAATTATAATTTTGTTCACATTGTAATTGTCAACTAAGTTTCAAAATAAGAAGAGATCATTGCTTGGTTATGCAAAACATAAGTTTAAAGAAATTACAAACCATCAACTAGTGGTATTCATCGGTGATAATAATCGTATCTACATTTAGTGATGATACAATCCTTTCATGGTCACTCCTAGAGTCCTAGAAAGCTTATTGAAATTGACATAATTGGTCAAACATATGAATTCTCAACTATTACTTACATCTCCAACAAATTTATCTAAGAGTATATAACTAGTTGGGGACAAAGGTTCCTATATATGAAACTCCCAGGATGAAAAATGCTCCTGCTTGTAGTAGTAAGTACACATACATGTGATTATGCTGGAACATCAGGTTGTATATTGCACAGTACAAAAGGTACAATCCCATTATCAGCTCCAAGGCATGGATCCTGCTCAAAATGATAATAATGTTATAGTTATCGAACTCGAATATAGTATTATATATATGTCTGCTTATTTATAAAACGTCAAGGTAGATCATTCGAGTAAAAATGAAAACGAACCTTTCTAGGATGCCGGATGTATGCTTCTTTGGTTTGGAAATATGATGTTGCTTCATTGTGTTCCCTAGCTTTTCAGTGACCACCCATTCGTTAACTCGATTGGCTCCCAAGAGCCCTATAATAGTTGCCTTGGTTCGGTGAAGGGACATGACATTCTCAAACAGGATCCAAAATACAAGAAGATGCCAAGACCTATCTCATGATGAAGAAAAAACAACGAAGATTATGAAGCATTAGAAATATATACATGAATTGAGTTCTTTTACTTCAATTTCGTCGTGAATGCATACCTTGGAGTGGAAGAGGCATTAAGAATGGTTATGATTGCTGGAAGATATATAGCAAGGTATTTAGGAAGGTGGACCTCAGGCACAATGATGGTTGCTGGGATTACGATGCAGTAGAAGAAAAAGGTCACCCAATGGGCAACTATCTTCCTCACAAAGAAGAAGCAATAGATGACATATAACCTTTTCCACAATGCTACTCTCTGCATTAGATAAAGTTTCTCAGTAAAAATGTTTAATCTTATTTTGTAATGAGACGATAATAATAATATAATGAGTAACGAGTAATTAATGACATAGTATGATTAGAAATTCATAACCTCACTACACAAGATTTCCAAGAACATTTTCTTGAATAGATTTGCAGGGCCACATGACCAACGATGTTGCTGAAATCGATATGCCTTATAGGTACTTGGAAGTTCATTTTTCACCTGTGAAAAAACTATGGTGTTGATCATCAGTAGTTCATAGTATCAAATTTGTCCCAAATAAACATGTTGATAACTCACTTCTAAGTCGCCAACATAAACAAACTTCCACCCTCTAAGTGTTGCCCTGACTGCAAGGTCCATGTCTTCAACAGTTGTTCGATCTTTCCATCCACCCGCATCATTTACAGCTCGAATTCTCCAAACTCCAGCAGTACCTATACTCAACCATAACAGGTTTATTATCTTTTATTCATATGCATCCATTCATATAGCTAAAATTGCAAAACATATCACCTAGATATTGCTTTTTGAGCACCAATTCATGACTCCTTCTTTACAAATTTCACATGATGCATTGAGTGGTCGTTATATTTTAACTACTCATGTCTCATGATATACATAATACATGGAATCTTATCTGGTAAAATCGACACTAGCTTACCATTGAACCCAAAGAAGGCACACGTCGAAGAGCCTACTTCTTGCTCGACGTTAAAGTGATAGTTCAATGACATCTCCTGGAGTTTGGTCATCAAGCACTCATCCGAATTTACTACAAAAAGTAGAATTAATGTAAGATTCACATGTATAGTCCGATTATATATGTTGAATACTTTGGTCCTTTTGGTCTTCATATTTCAATAAACTGGACAATAATATTTTGAAAATTTATGTAGTTTAGACTTTAGAAGAGTACCAATAGTGACATTATTATAGGACTTACCAAACTTCCATCTTGCTTGCACTAAAGCCAAATCTTTGTTATCAATGAGAAAAGGGATTGTTCTATGAAGAAAGTTATGATCTGGCTGAAAATCAGCATCAAAGATGACAACATATTCGCAATCATCAACATAAGTCTTCCTTAAACCTTCCTTAAGAGCACCTGCTTTATATCCATTCCTATTGTTCCTTGCTTCATACTTAACATTAACCCCTTTTGCTATCCACTTTCTACATTCCAACTCAACCAATGCCTGTTTATTAATTTAAATATTTATATTCTCAAATTAATTTGTAATAATCTTAATCAATTATGTATACATGCATGATATGAAAATGAATTGTACCCTCAGGACATCATTAGTTGAGTCATCGAGCACTTGGACTATGAGTCGATCCGATGGCCATGAAAGTCCACATATAGCTCCTATTGAAAGCTTGTAAACCTAATGAAAAACTTCAATTCGTTAACAACTAAGTTTATTTATGGACCAAACTGCATCAAATGAGTTAATATTGATGGACTAAATAATTGCAATACCATTAATGAGGACCAAAATGCACTAGAGTCGAATTTCTATTAACCTACCAACAATTATTTCTCATTTTCAACTTGAAGGATTAGATATGTGTTCGGTGGTAATGATACTTTGCCTTTGTTGTTATGTATGTAATACAATATATATCTAAAAGATTGTTAAGTTTTAATATTAGATGGTTGACTTCGTAAATTTCAATACAATTGTAAAGTTGCAGGTTAACTAGTGATTGTTTATGAACTAAAGTAAAACGTAATGTAAATAATTGAGAATCGAAGTACAATTCAACTATTGAACCAAATTGCAATCCGATTATAGTTTTGGTAACTAAGTTGAGAGAAAAAGGCCTTAGCCATAACAGGAAAATAAGAGAATAAAGTTTGGTGATGGTGTACCTCTTTTTCATTAAACATGGGTAATTGTACTAACACCATTGGGTGATTTTGGAGTTGCTCTAAGTCTCTCTTTATCCCATCAAGATTATACTCTGTATATTTTTTCTTTTTCCAGAACTTTACATAAACAATTACAATTGCCATAGAAATTCTTTCAACAAAAAGCATCACAGACATTCCTATGCACAAATAAACAGCAATATTAAGAATAGGTGCAATATATGAGACCCTAATTCTCTCCCAAGTGTGACACAAACTATTTGCTGCATCAAACATTGGCATTTCAGGCTCCTCAAATACTATATTCCTCATGATTTTATCTATATATGTTTCTTGAAATCAAAACAAAAAATGTGTAGTATACATAAGGAAATCAAACACTCGTGACTCGTTACGTTACATACATATAAAGAAAAATGCAAATAATACGAAGGATGATGAAGACGAGGATGAAGATAATACAAACTTAATATAGAAAAATGTAAATAATACGAAGGGCAATGAGATGAAGATGAAGATGATGCATGCGGACTTAATTATTATTATTATTAGCTGGAGATTGATTGGATATATAGAATATGAGTATAGTATATATGAAGCAAGCTTACCTTTAATGTAAAATTGTTGTTTATGAGAGACACATGTTGAACATGCATTAAAGGATGAAGCCGATCAACTTGTAATTTGCTGGAAATATGGCTTTTCTTACATAATCGCCGTTCAAAATTGTTCTAGAGTCAACATTTTGTTGTCCATCTTCAATATGCTTGACGTCCTCTTGGCTCTTGCCTTATTACACTTGTTTTTTTGGAGTTACTGTATTATGTATCGAGTGTTCCTGGGTGTGTTCTTGTTAGTTCATGCATTTATTTGTTATTATATATGCTACATGATTAATTACATTTTAATTCTACAAAAATAAAGTATAGGAATTTCATTTTTTCGACATAAATGTAAGATAGTATTCTCCGTTCCTATCTTCCTAGCCATTTAAATATATAAATTTAATTGAAATCAAAAAATATATTAAAAATGTAAATGATAATTAATTGAAATTATATTAATGATTTGATAATTTAATAAGAAAAAATAAACAAAAAAATACATTAAAAATATAAAATTATATTTTCTATACAAGAAAAATATGTAATTTAAAATAAAAAAATTAACCTAAAAAAACAACTAAAAAAAATGGAGAGAGTAACACAAACAAACATTAGTAACTACCAATTATTATTATTTATGACATACTTAATCTAAGTTATACGTCTCACCCTGTTTTCCTAAGAAAGAACATGATTTCTTCTAAATTAGTCATCAAGATGCACCAATATTTTGCGTTTAACCAAGTTTATTTTCATTAGCGTTAATCTTTAGATAGATACACCATTTATGGTGTCCATTTTATGAATAATGAAAGGTATGATAATAAATGTTAAAAATTACAATACTCATAAATTATGAAAGTCTTAAAGTCTCGTTCCACTAATTGGTATATTTTCAGGATAAAATTACTTGTCATTGTGAAGCATAAATTTTACCTTGAACATTTTCATTCTACAACAATTTCTAAAATACTTTTTAAATCCAAATTTTTCTTTTTCATCCCTATTAAATATATTACCAAGTTGAATGTACTAAATTTCTATTGAATTTGATCTCATTGTTACTATTCTCTAAGTTTGTACCAATAAAACAAAGTACTCTAATATGTCATTGATAATATGTGATGTACAAATAATAAGAATTAACAATCTGAATAACATTTTATTTATTAGATTTAGATCATTTGGCTTCATCTATTTTAACACAAACATATACTTTTATTAATCTGACAAGATTTAAATAATCACGGACTATCGTGAATAATTCATAAACATATCAGTGGCAATTGGATAATTAGGCCACAATATATTGAATTATTATACACACACCAAAACAGTAGTTTCTTTGGGGGTGAAATGAATTATTTTGGTTTCTATTTAAAGTGTAATAGTTATGAAATTATGTTCAGTAAAATAGTCATTTGGTAGTAAAAACAATTATCAGTGTGTATATTGATCCAGGACAAGAAACTAATAAGCCCAAAGGCGGGAAAATCCCGATTTCCTGCAAAAACCATCACAATTAGCTCCTCCCCCAATGGAGAGATTCATGTATCGAAAGAGCACGGCCTCTATCGGCCGACGAAGCCGAGAGCAGCCCGTGGTGCATTTTGGGGAACTCCATCTCCATCCCTAACCACACTACCAAATTTGAATTCGGTATTCTCGATTCAAAATTATCAAGCTTATTGGGTCATTCGATTTCAAGTAAAAACGATCGGGTCTAATTAATTTTTAATTAGTCGACTTTTTGAATTTAATCTTACGTTTTTCTTTTGAATTTCAGTTTCAACTAGCATTGTTTAATACTCACTCGATTTGAAAAGAAATTATTGTACAATTTTGACTTTTGATGATTTGACTTTTTAATTTTGACCTTTAGTGTTTTGAATTTGAGTCTCAACTAGCATTGTTTAATACTCATTCGATTTGAAAAAAATGATTGTCCAATTTTGACTTTTGATGAGTTGACTTTTTTAATTTTGACCTGGAGTGTTTTGAATTTCAGTCTCAACTAGCATTGTTTAATACTCACTCGATTTGAAAAAAAATTATTGTACAATTTTGGTTTTTGATGAGTTGACTTTTTAATTTTGAACTGAAAATACTCTCGAAGTAGTAGGTTTTACTTAATGTTTACTCCCTCAGTCTATAGAAAATGTTCAGTGTAGAATTTTGATGAGTTGACTTTTTTGATTTTGACCTCGAGTATTTTTTAATATTCTCAAACTGAGCAGGTTTTATCGAATTTATACTCCCTGCGTGTATATAAGATTTTGTAATTTTTGTTTTTCGTTGAGTTGACTTTTTTAATGTTGAACTGAAAATACTCTCAAAGTAATAGGATTTACTTAATGTTTACTCCCTCAGTTTATAGAGAATGTTTAGTGTAGAATTTTGATTTTGACTTGGAGTATTATTGAATATTTTCAAATTAGCAGTTTTTTTTACCTAGTTCTTACTCCCTATGTGTATACTAGATTGTGCAGTTTCGAATGAGTTGATTTTTTTAATTTTGACTGAGTATTTTTGAATATTCTCAAACTAGCATTTTTTTGCATAAGTTGTACTTCCTCTGTGTGTAAAAGATCGTGTAGTGTTGAATTTTTATGAGTTTTTGACCTCGTGTTTTTTTCAATATTCTCAAACTAGCAATGTTACTCCCTCAGTATATAAAAAATGTCTAGTTTAGAATTTCGATGAGTTGACTTTTTCAATTTTGACTTTCCGAAATTTGAACTCAATATTCTATCTCCGAAATTATATAGAATGTAGTTTGTTTGACCTACTTTACTATCAACGTTGTAAGTTTGATTTAAATTGAAGTTGTATGTGTAGATTAAGACTATAAGTTTTTTTTTATCTTCATCATTGAAAAATAAGTTGGATGATATTGTGAAATAGAGCTAGTAGTTTGTACCTAATTTTTGTGTTCTAACTTCTAACTCTAATTCATTTTGTTGTTTAATGTTGTGAATTAGATCGGATATTCGGGGAGAATTGCAAAAATAATGAGGTTTACAATGTGCGAGTTCAAGATATAGTCTCTGCAGCAATTCATGGATTTAATGGTATGGATGTGAATTTCATCACTATTTGGCTGGACCAGAATTTTATATAAGGGAGACGGATTATTTGATACCATAATTATAAGGAAAAATTTAAAAATTTAGACGGGCGAACAACATAATTTTTAAAAGAACAACTATAATTTTTGAAAAAATGCTTAATAGAATTAAATGCAACCTTACATTTCTTCATGGTATCAGGAACTGTGTTTGCATATGGACAAACGAACAGTGGCAAAACACATACGATGCGTGGTTCCCGAACTGAACCAGGAGTTATTTGTCTAGCTGTGAGAGATCTTTTTGATGTCATACAACAGGTTCACACATCACCTTATGTTCTTTCTCTTATGTTATTCTATTGACGTTCTTATTGTCATTGCAAATTATTTTGAACCATTGTAGGATATGAATCGAGAATTTCTACTACGTATGTCTTATATGGAAATATACAACGAGGAGATAAATGATTTGTTGGCTCCTGAGCATCGGAAATTGCAGATTCATGAAAGTGTTGAGGTAGTAGATGCACCTTTTCCAACTTTTTCTGACGATTATTGATGTTTACTGTATGCATGTAACCTATCCTTTACATTAAAATTGTAGAGAGGAATATTTGTTGCTGGTTTAAGAGAAGAAATTGTAATCTCTGCTGAACAAGTCATTCAATTAATGGAGTTTGGAGAATGTAAGTAATTGTGCTTTTGTGTACTTGTCTCATGCCATTTTAGATGTTTTCCTCACTTATCTGCATATTCCACCACACTGTCTCAGTGTCTCTAGTGTATCTTAATATGTACTGAATAAATGTACTTTTGTTTTGTTATTCTGTATGATACAGCAACAACATGTCCCAATGCTTCCACTTAAGCGGGATTTGGGGGAGGGAGTAGTTATTCTGTACAACAATCTGCAAAACTTTTCAATGAATTTGAATTCTGTAATTTGCTACAGTACACTCTTCTTTCTCTTTACTTGGTCCTTCCCTTAACTATACTCATGCTGTTTGTTCGACAACATTTTCACAGCTCATCGTCATATTGGGGAGACAAATATGAACCTTTACAGCAGCAGGTCACATTCAATTTTTCGCATGGTTGGTGTGCCTTACCATTTTATATAACTTTAGAACTTGTAAATATCCGAGTTTAGTTCCCTTACGATTTTGCTTTTGTAGATAATCGAGAGTAGGGAGAAAACTGAAGGTGCAGATACTGATAGTTCCTCTGATGCTGTCCGTGTTTCTGTCTTGGTACGACTTTTAGAAGTAATTATTGTTTCTGTTAACATATCTATTGTTTCTTAAGGAAGTCATCTCATTTTCAGAATTTGGTTGATCTTGCTGGCTCAGAACGTGCTGCCAAGACTGGAGCTGAGGGAGTTCGCTTGAAAGAAGGGTCTCACATTAATAAAAGCCTGATGATACTTGGAAATGTGATAAAGAAATTAAGTGAAGGGGTCGAGAGCCAGGGGTACTCATTATCCTTCTTAAAGTTAATCTACTCAAAGTTTCTTATCTACTACTAATATACCATTAAAATCTTGTAGAGGCCATGTTCCTTATAGAGATAGTAAACTAACCCGTATTCTGCAACCTGCATTGGGTGGCAACGCTAACACTGCTATAATATGCAACATTACACTTGCACAGGTAATTTCAATACAAATCATCCATTGAAAAATGTTTTCCCAATCCCTTCAATAGGAGACATTGTGATCACTCTCGCTTTAAAATGATGTGTTTTTTTCAGTTTCCCATCTTTAGGTGGCAAATCTTTTGAACAATGGCATGCCAATAACGTTTTGAATAAGAAGCAAAATTGTTACAATCAGGAAATTTTAAAAAGCTGTTTCTTAAGGTCTTCCTTTAATGATAATGGTCTCTTTTGTGTTCCTTATTTTCAGAATCTGAAACAAGAATTCAGTTGTATTCTTGTCCGTTTTTTCATTGTCTCGTTTATCATTTTATGGAGATGAATATGCTTTAGTTTTATCATTATATTCCCTTGTCTAGGTAATGCTAGAAGTTTAGGTTTCCTTATATGAATTAAGCGTTCTCACCCTTGATTTGCTGCTTGTACTCCAAATGAAAAGGGAAATTTTAAATGCATCCTATTGCATTCCCAGCAAATTCATGGCTATAACTCATATTTACAGATCCATGCCGATGAGACAAAAAGTAGTCTACAATTTGCAAGCAGAGCATTACGTGTCACAAACTGTGCTCATGTGAATGAGGTAATCTTGCTTGGAACAATTTCACTCTTTCTTTATCAATCATCAATACTGATATCGTGTTGGATCTGTTCCCATTTTCAGATTTTGACTGATGCTGCTTTGCTTAAGCGTCAAAAGAAGGAGATTGAAGATCTCCGTGCCAAATTACAGGTTGGTATATAATGTCACCTTCAGTAAGGTATTATATATGAACATTGTAATGATCATGCAAGTGTTGTGCAATTTCACGAGGTTTATTGCTCGTTTAACTTTCATGTAATGACTAGAATAGCTCTGGAGCCTTTTCTTGGACTAAAATTTGTCTAGCAACTTGATTGATCGAATAACTGCTTCAATCTTATTGTAGGGTAACCATTCAGAGCATCTTGGAGAGGAAATCCTTAATCTGCGGAATACTTTGTTAAAGGTGGGTAGTTATTGGTAATGTAGCTTTATAGGTTTTGAGTTTCCTTAATGCCCGAGGTGAATTCTCCAGAGTGAGTTGGAGAGGGAACGGATAGCGTTGGAGTTGGAGGAAGAAAAGAAAGCTCAGGCTGAAAGGGAGAAAAGGTTGCAAGAGCAAGCAAAGAAGATAGAAAACTTGAGTTCTATGGTTTTATGCTCAACCCGTGACGAGCAGCTTCATCATGATGAGCAGCGTGATGTGTTCAGGTCCGAATCATAAGTTATATCTTTCATACATTTGAATTAATTGGCGTTTTGGGTTTGCGTGTTAGGCTTTGATCATGATACTTTTTATTCACTAATTGAAAAATATAAAATTGATATCGTGAATTTGTTTTTAAAAATATTTTCATAATATTATTTTTTGTAATTTTCATAATGTACATAAAAGTAATTGATATTCATAAAGTTAATGTCTCGAAAAATGAGAAAATTGATTAATTTGAAAATAGAGAAGATAATAATATAGGAAATTAACTACTACTCACAATCCAGTTTTTTTTATTTGTAGTTTTTTAGAGTATATGCTCCGAGGTGGAGCTTTATTTATCGGTGTGCTTAAAAGCGCCATGATGTTAACAAATTATATAAAAAACAACATATGAAATTATTTTCAAAATGGCGAATCTAATGATATAACTTTTATATTTATTAAAATAAAAGTAATTAATAATAAACCGATTAGTTTAAATGCCGATATATGGCAATAACGGAGGTAGTAATAATGCATCATCTTTATCTTTGTCATTAAGATTATCGATTGGAAGGAAATCATTGATGCATCATGCGTTTGAGGATGATATACAGCATCGTTGGCATATATATATTTATAATTACTATACATTCAATTTTTAATTAAGCTTTTATTTATTTATCTCAGGTCATGTTTAATGATTGAGAGTGTCGTTAAATAACACAGGAAAATTATTTTGCTCGATTTTTGCATGTATAACTTTCATGATTAAATTCACAAGAATATGCCTCATATATTATATATTAATTTATTAATCTTTTAAATATGGTTTAAATATTATATTTATTTTTAATTTTAATAATTGGTGTTAGTTAAATAATAATATGTTTATGTTGAAGCTATTATTATTATTATTATTATAATAGAAGACTTGTTAAATAATCATATATTTTTGTTGAATTATTATTATTATGTAGAACTATTGTTTATTATTATTATAATAGGTATTAGTTAAATAATCATATGATTTGAGTTGAAGGGTATTATTATTATTATTGTTATCAACAGAATTTAAATTATACTTTAAATTTTAAATCGTACCAATTTAGCGACATTTAAGCAAATAATTGGATGATCTGATATTGATGATCGATTCGTTAATACGTTTAGTTAGAGTGCGTGGTGTTAAGTAATATTTGTATACCATGAAATAGGTGTCTATAATATTTCTATATGGACATACGTATTTTATTGTAATAATTTTTTATTATTATATGGAATATTTAAAGTTATTTGTGATGAAAGTATTTATTCAAAATAAATATTAATTAGAAAAAATTCGAATAGTATAGTTTCATGGTTTTTATAATGATTTAATTAAGCATAAAAATTAAACGAATATTTGAGAAATAGATTACGTGTGTATCGCGATGCTCGCTACTAGTAAAAATAGAAAGTTTGAAATGTTTTCTCTCATCATTGACTAAAATGGAGGAGATGGAAGACATAAATTTTGTCCTACTCCAACTAAGATGCATGTTATCTCGTATGAGAATATAACTTCGTTCATCTATTCCAGTCATATTTAGTCAACCACTCAACCTTGAGTGCAGCTTTTACCTGCACAAGTGTGAGGACAGAGAGACCCCTGGAGAATTTATCTTCTACATTGTTTTATGGTTTATTTGATAGCATTGTCTTTTGCAACCGCAGAAGAAAAGACGTGATACCTGGTGCCCAGGAAAGCTGGCAAGAGAAGCTCTTGGAAAGGTAAGAGTTCAAGAAAGATGTATACTGTAGCAAAGTATGGAAGAATTTTATGCAGTAACTATCGTCTTCAGATGGCCATAGTAGCTTTTTGAGTGCTTAATACATCCTGGTTTCTTATAGATAGGGTAGACGTGGTTTTATAAATAAGTGTCTAAGAAAGTCTATATCAAAAATGAATATATGATTTCTATTTGAAGTATTGTTTTATTTTCCATTGTACAAGGCCGGAGATAAGGCTTCTGCTGCAAAGACCATGACTAGAGAGCATGGCATGATCCCACTGCTTCCATTTGATGATCTTATGGATAAAGTAACCCATAATGAGCCTTGTGAAGCAGAGAAAGATAGCAGAAACTTCATGTCCAAGGATTGTACTCTTCCTGGCCCACTTTCTTTATTGAATGTTACCAGCAGGAGAAAAGCTCGAAACCGATCAAAAAGCTTGTCTAAGGTATTCATCTATATATATTTGGTTTATGGCTGTGGGAAACAGAGGAGGTGGAGGCCAGGATGAATAGGAATTTTTTCCTTTAGTAGTGAGGAGTTAGAATGGATAGATATCAATTTGCATAATTTTCGTCCATCCCTTGACCTTCCCTTTATTTGTTGGTGCTTATGATTTCATTATTTTCTTTGACTGACAGGAGAATACTGACTTGTCTGAAATGCAAGCAGCATATGAAGAATTACGTCTACAATTTGAAATTCATGTTAGTTGATCTGTTAAAATATTTTCTCAGTTTTC
Source organism: Lithospermum erythrorhizon (assembly GCA_019722365.1). Lineage (NCBI taxonomy): Eukaryota > Viridiplantae > Streptophyta > Magnoliopsida > Boraginales > Boraginaceae > Lithospermum > Lithospermum erythrorhizon. Next base: position 1,199,701 of record JADFUC010001644.1, read on the forward strand.
CATTACTACAATATTAGTAGTGACCATTTCCATTTATTAGAAAACAACGAGTGCGAAACATATTGACTACTTGAAAAGAAAGCTCGGGGAAGCAGGCTTGAGCAACAATAGTCTGATGGAGGATAACAACGTTGTTACTCATGGGAATGTGAACAAAGAGTCATGGGACTCAGAAGCCATTCTCGTGATCAAGCAGCTTCAGGAAAAGGTTTTTCTTAATACTTTCTTTACTCTGAACTTCATCTCTGTTCCTCTCTTGTTTCTAGGTCCACTCACCTATCTGTTAGATGACCCCAAGAATTTCAAGGCGATGGTGACTTATCGCCCTCCATCTATATTCCTTTAAAACTGATGATCAAGCTGAACCACAGTAAACAATAAAAGAAGAAACATTGACGAATGAACACCCTTTCCAGTGACCTTAAGATTTACTCCTGTTGCAAGCCATCTGGTAATTGCTACAATTTTGTTCTTTCCAGTTTAAAGACAACACATAATCAAAGGCAAACAAATACTGAAATTTAGCTGTTCAGGTTTCATATTGCAGCTTGACTCATACTTCCCATCATCTATGTTACATACCAGCAACAAAACTACAAACTTCCAGCCAGTGGTTACCAAAATTTGACCTAATATCAAATTTTGGTTTCTGCTCAGTTATCACCTTAGCTTGGTGGATTAAGCAATTAAGATAAAGGAGTAGTTTGCAACTAAGCTTTGAGCATTTAAGTTGACACTTTCTTGAGTTGATTATCTATCTTTTGTTGCTATCATTGAGTCAACTGGTCATGTGTTCTGTAGATATCAATGTTAGAGATGGAGAGATCCTCCAGCCAGCAAAATTTGGAAAGTCTTGTTGAGTTAGCTACCAATCAGAAAATAACTGCTTCGGAGAAATATGACGAGGTAATCAAGCCTCCAGCTTTTATGCTTCCCATATCACATCAATATGTGGTTGATGATTGAATTCATTAGGTAACAAACCATGTGTTTCATATATGCAGTACTTAATTCATATGATATTGCTCACATCAGTTATTAAGGGTTATCTATTAGATTAATGTCATCTTCTTGGTTATGTATTTTGATATGTTACAACTTACAACCAGTTCTTGTCTTGTATAGCTTCCAATAAAATCAATTCCATGTGCCTTGTCATCGCATTAAAATTTGTTGATATACTATTACTCAGTTCAGAAAGGGCAGAGCAAATTTATTATAGTTGGGAAAGTGAGATCATTGTTAGCTAGGTACCATGTGATCTAGTTCTGAGTGGAAACTTCTAAAAAAATGAAGAGACATCAAGCTAAAGGTCAGAATAATTCAAAATTCAGAAACCACAAGATGTCAAGATATTCAAATTGGTGAAAGAAAGTGGAAACCTTGAGGATTATGGTGTTTGTTTCGATTCCTTACTAGCAACATGATGTGGATTTTTTTACCTTTTGAGTTCAGCTCTACGGGGAGCTCCTGAGTGCAAAGGAGGATGCAAAAGTTGCTCATGATCATATCTCTGAGAAGTCGCCAACGGTACTGTTGGTGCATGAAGTTCATTATAGCTTCTATCTTGCAGTGTTTAGACATTAATAAGATGTCATTAATTTCCAATTTAGGGGGAAAATCAAGATTTTCTGGTCAAGCTATATGCGGATGTGGAAGAAGTTATGTTGGAAGCTGAAAATTCGAAAATCCTTGTTGAGAGTCTCTCATCAGTTGTGGATGAACTATTCAAGTGTTTATCTGACATGTCAGACTTTTTTGTTGTGAGTATCTGTACTATCAGTGCATGTTCAAATCAGCTCTTTACATGTCATCATTTCTGTTTCATTTTATTGCAACATGTTTAAGAACTGACAAAAAAATTCCTTGTTGCTTTCACAGGATCTTGGGTGTTCAGTTAGTGAAAGTTCTGTGCAACTAAAATGTACAAAGAGTAACTTTGAGGAGCTGCAGTCGTCGTTCAGATGTGAGATTGGCGAACACAAGAATGAAAAGGTACAGTTTGATCTAACACGTACATAAATGTAACTGCTGAGAGTTATTTCTTAAGCTATTGTGGTTTTGCAGCTTCTTCTCTTAAATGAGTCTTTGGTTCTTCGAGCCCGAAATGAGGAACTAAATTTGAATCTTCAAAATTCTTCAGATGAACTGGCTGTAGGTTTATGAACTCTATTCTCTTTAACGCTACTTTTACTTGACGCATTTCCATAAATGATTATATTTGTTTCAGAAAATTTCTGAACAGCATGAAGCAGAACGATTTGAACTACATTCTCAGATTCTAAAATTACACAAGGAAGTATCTAATTTATCCGCTAGTTCCTTGGCAAGGGAAAGGGAAAGCACAAGAAAGGATTTCGAGAAAACAAAACTGAAATTGAGAGAGAGGGAATCGAAGCTCAAGAACATCATGCAGGAGAAAACAAAGCTTGAGGTTTTCTTTTTATTACTTTTACTATCCTTCTTTCTTGTTGTAATTTATCTAAAATTTCATCTTTAGTTCTTTACGTAATAAAGTACTATTCCTTTGTTAGGGTGAAAAGGCATTTGCAGAGAGAAATGCTAGACTTTTGCGTGATCAAAAAGCTATTCTTGAGCGTGATGTGAACAAACAAAATTACTCTGTTGGAAGAAGGCATGACCCAAGTTCTGATAGACAAAGTTCAATTTCTTTTGATTCTAAGGGGTCACGTGCTCCTGCTGCTGCTGAGCTAGCCATGCAGGTTGATCTAACTTAAAAAATAAAGCAACAACATACACTATTCTTTTTTTCCCTCTTTATTTTGTATTGAGACTATAAGTGTGTTTGGCTTGATTTTCTATTGGAGTTTATAACTAACAACGTGCCAAAAAAAGGTGTACTTGTAGCTTATTTTGTTGAACAAACTGTAGAAAATGCCCAGCCAAGCACCCTCTATGATTTGAAAATTATTGCCTACTCCCTGACATGTTGATACTTGAATTCTTTATGTGAAGCCTGTGTCCTATGTCAGTACTGTACATCCCATATATTGTTATGGTTTATTATTGAATTTATTTCCTTTCAATAAAGGCAGAATGTGAGAGGCTGGAAGTGATCTTGTTTGAGGCAGAAACAACTATCTCTTCTTTGGAAGAGGACCTAACGATAATCCACCAGGAAAGGGATGAGGCTAACTGCAGAGCCGAAAGTTTGGCTTCTGAACTGGATTCCTTAAGTGATGAATTGAACTTGTCAAACAAAGAACTTGAAATGCTCAGGGATGAGGTTTCACGACTTGTAAGTTTTTGTTGAACTTAGACAAACATTTTTTGTGTGTTTCAAATCTTCATCTCAAGATGTTTGTCAAGTCACCAACCTGTTCCTCATGAGGTTCACGATAACATCGTGCTCTTTCAGAAACTAGGCCTAGAAGAATCTAAATCTCAGAATCTGATTGTTGAAAGGTCTGTGAGCATGTTGGAAAAAGATAAGGAAGAATTGGCCATGGTACTGTGTTAATTTTACAATGACTATTCAACCCATTTCAGAATATAAAACCCCTTAGCCTCTGATTGTTTGATTCTCTATGTGGTAAACCAGCAACTTACTGATGCCCTTCTGGCAATGGAGGAGAAGAAAGCAATATGGTCGGCCAAGGAGAAAGCTTGTGTTGAAGCTTTTGAAATGAAGATAAATTTGTACACGGCTGAGATATCACAATTAGCTAGAGGGATATCAGAGGCAAGTTTTACGTTGTAGTTTTTATTTAAAGTATGAATACTGCAGAATTTGATTTTCGACACTAAGTATCTCAATATTTCCCTGAGATATCAGAGAGGTGATCTCATTTTTTTCTTCATCTCTAACATAATAGGCAAAAGAAGAGCTGGAAATTTCCAGGAAGAAATGTAGTGCGCTGGAAGATAAATTGCGAATATCAGAAGAAAAATCAGTTTCGGAGAAGGAATATCAGTATGTTGAATTCTCTTTCTCAAATTAGACATGCTTTGCAAAGGGTTCAATAATATACTATATACAATTAGTCTGCACGATATACAAAAAAGAGAATATTATCTCTTCCTAAATTTCTCGTACAGCACCGCGAAAGGATTGGAAATTCAGAGTCTAAGAAATGATGTAGTGGTTGTTCATGACCGGAATTCTACTCTTGAGGAGGTAACTATTCTACACATTCTTTCCTTAAAGGCGCTTACTGATTTTATAGATTCAGTTGTAGGATAGCATTCTTTCAGAAGTTGTTATAATCATTACATTGTTTACTGATAATAGGATATAACCAACTACGAGAAAGAGAGGCTAAAGCTTAGGATGAGACTTCGAGGAACGCAAATGAAACTGGACGGATTCAGGGAGAAATTCCAGGAGAAAGCCGCGGAATTGGACTACGCGCATGGTGAATATGAGAAGTCCGCTGTGAAGATGAAAGACGAGTTGGCCAAACGTGGAGTCGAAATCTTGAACCTTAGGCGAGACCTCGCTTTGCACCGTAAATGAATGAGAAGTATATATCTTGGTGCATGATCCATAGGGTAGGAGTACAGGGAAACTGGAAAATCTACTTCTGTTTGTATGTAGTTTGTAGAACTAATTATTAGATATGCTCACTATTATATAAGATTATTAGATCAGATTCTTTTCAATTTTGTCCCTCGATTTAATTTGTAAGGATCATTGAGTGGCATCTCCACTGATTTCCTGAAACATATGCCTTGTGAAGAACTCAATGATGTATTGATATTGAAGATATTGTGTATATTTGAGATGTTTTGAATCTATCTACATGTAAAGAAGAATGTGCTGAGATGCAACACTTCAAAATATTTGAGATATTTTAATTGGGTATCATATGCATTGTTTCGAGTTTCAAACAATTTGTTATACTTATTACTTTATCTTTTGTACTAAGTTAATGAAATCGGCAGATAATTGATGGAATTCGGGTCAATCTTGCGTCTGAATGGTGTTGCTTCTTGAGATGGTTGTTTCAGGATTATGGCGTGTCGATTCGATTAAGAAAATGGAGCCGAATTGATTAGAAATTCAACTTGGAATCGACTCGAAAATAGACTTGTTCTTTGAAAATTGAATCGAAACTATGTTAGCCTGCTAGACTCAAGAATCTACCGAAATTATATTTAAAAAAAATTGAAAGCAAGCCGAACAAAAGCGAATAAATTAGAATAGAACCAAACAACATGATGAACTGAATAAAATAAAATATAGCGAATTGATTTGAAATAAAACAAAATAAAATCGAAAAAATCGAGTTGATAAATGAATTACGATTCAACCTAACCGGAGTTTGATCAACCTTAGCAATTGTCGATTCCAAATATAAATAGGTCGGTTCATTAACCCTTAGTAACAAAACGGCTAATTTGTTGTTTGCCGCTATCTTATCGTTTATTTTGTCATCTCTTGTGGTTTGATTAGCACATGTCTTGTCACTAAAATTTATCCCCTAAATTACCTTGTTTGGTTTTTCTCGGCCGGAGACGGGAGAAGTGGGAGTAGTTAAATGCAACTTTGTTGGGGTGGAGTCTTCAGGAGGGTTTAGGCGATCGTCGGGTGAGGGAAGGAAGTCATCGAGGTGAGGGAGAGTCGGAGGAGGATGGGGGGTTGGAAGTCACCGAATGAGGGGTTATTTTTTATAAAATTAAAAAGAACTCACATTATTTTAAAATATTTCCAAGTGTCCTATTTTTAAGGAGTGTAAGTATAAAGGAAGTTATAAATAGGGGCTAAATAGTCAGTTCATATTTTTAAGTGTAAAAAATATTGTTGAGTGGGTATTTGAGATAAGAAGAATAGTTTAAGAGATAAGGCAGGGCAGGCTGGAATTATAAGCGGCAGATTGAAAATAAACGGATAATATAGAGGACAAATATCAAATTATTCTAGAAAGGCTGGCACATTATACGCACCAGGGCAGGTGATGTTGATTTTAGGCGACACTATGAATGCAGGAATAGTAATTTTTGAGTGAAATAATAATTTTTGCTTGTGAAGCTTGCAGTACTTACGATTGAATGGGAGGGCGAAATAGTCGTTCAGCCCACGACGGCCCCATCTGGATGTGTATATAACAGCTCAATGATTTTGAGATGAAACAGCTATTTTATCACTTATTTGCAAATGTAAGTAGTTAGTAAGTCAAAATTATGATTTTGTATGTGTGCTTGCCCAAAAACTGCCATATTATTTTCTTTATAAACCCTAATGCCAAAGCTATAAAAGCAAAAACCAACACAATATTATTAAGATTAATAACTTGTAGCTTTATTTATCTACATTATCAATAATTATTATACAAATTAGCTTATTATATTCAAAGTTTTACTAAAATATTGAGCTACAAAAATGGCTTATCATGGTGGAAGTTTGAAGTCAACTTCAATTAATGGAGTTAAGATGTACTCAGTTGCTGGTCAGGATAAATCAGTTGCCACGTGGCTTAATCCCAAGAAACTCAAAGCCCTTAGAAAAAATAAAGGTGGGTTTTTTTATATAAAAAAATTATTGTACATATTTTATGAATTTGTTGAACCCTATGTAAATTTATTTGATTTGTTGATTTTTTTGTGTTAATTGATGTAATTTGATGTTGGGTTGTGTTGGAAGTTGAAAAGATTGAATCTTTTTTTTTTGTGTTAATTGATGTAATTTGATGTTGGGATGTATTGGAAGCTGAAAATATTGAATATTTTTGTGTTAATTAATGTAATTTGATGTTGGGTTGTATAGGAAGCTTAAAATATTGAATATTTTTTGTGTTAATTGATGTAATTTGGGTTTTGGTCAAATTGTAAGGTGAAAAGATTGTATATTTTTTGTGTAAATTTATGTAATTTGGGTTTTTGTCAGATTGTAAGGTGAAAAAATTGTATATTTTTTGTGTAAATTTATGTATAATTTGGGTTTTGGTCAAGTTGTAAGGTGAAAAAATTGATTTTTTTTATGTATATAATGTATTGAGAGTGTATATTGTTCTTAGTTGATTTTGTAAATAATTTGCTGGAGTTATAATATATAAACCTCTTCAATGTGTTAATTTTGTTTATTAATCGATGTAATTTGGTTTTGGGTCAAATTGTAAGTTTGAAAGATTGCATCTTTTTATGTGTAGAATGTATTTAAAGTGGGCTGGATATGGTTGTTTAGTTGAATTTGTAAATAGTTTATTTGAGTTATAGTAAATAATCTATGTGTGTGCACCTATTTTTTGCTACTAATAAGACATGTAAAGTGATGTATGTGTTTAATCTAGTCGGTCCGGTTCATGCAAATTATTGTTGGAATGAATTAATATGCTTTGCAGGACTGTTTTAGCAATGGATTTCGTTAATTACTTGGTTGGCATCGGAAAAGCTTAACTTTATATTTGTGATCCCTAGGTTGAATGGTTCTTGCTGTTTCGTTGCGATTTTTATTATTGAACCTATGTAGTCATTTTGCTGACGTTTATATTGATCTTTAAAATATGTTTATTCACGAGCAGCCTCTGTTTTTTAATTTGTTTTCTGGAGTTCTTTTTTATAACACCTGTCCCTTTTTACAGATTATATGCAGAGAGTAGAAATAATACAGGATTTAAGATTTGAAACTGCGACTACAAGAATCAAGGCAACTCCTGATGGGGAGTATCTTATCGCTTCAGGTCGGGGCATATTTCGTAGCTTCTTTGTTCCCGACCTTTGAACCCTGTACATTCTTGTATGTGATTTCACTTATACCAATAGGAGAGAGTTAGTTTCATTACTAATATAGGCTAGCCATGCAGGTATATATCCACCGCAAGTCAAAGTCTACGAATTGCGGGAAATGGCTTTGAAATTTGAAAGGCATTTGATTTCAGAGATCGTCAATTTTCAGGTATTAATGTCCGAGTTGACTCTCACATCCCTAAGGAGGAGAGGGGTCGGATTGTACTCAGCGTTTCCCTGTGATAACGGGAAGGCTATTTCCAAACTTGAACCTCTCCACCTACTCTATTTTCTAATTGTTTATTGTGCATTCACTTGTAATCTAATTAACTATCCCTTTTGGACATCGTAGTTTTCTCAATTTCGTGTGCCAAATTTGGTCTTAGTGTTTATGCACATTATACTCCCCTTTTGCTCATAGGTCATAGCCTAACTAGAATGACAAAAGAAATTCCACATTCCCTCAAAATACTGGCTCAGAGAATTATTTGAAACATGATCCATTCCTCTTTCTCCCAAAGCTGTTTACCCTTTAAAGTTGTGAATGCTTTTTTATATTGAAGAATAATTTACTCTGTTACTGTCAGGTGTTGAGTGATGATTATTCCAAGATTGCCTTTCTATGTGCTGATCGTTCTGTTTGCCTCCATGCAAAATATGGAAGTCATTACAGTCTTCGGATACCAAGGTTTTGCTTATCATTATGCTTTTAGTATACCCAATTAGGCTATGCAAAAGCTGCTTATGGATCACCAAATAAATCAACAGCAATTTATTTATCCTAGTTAATGAAGTTTAATTTTTTTGTTAGGATCTCGATGCCATCACTACTAATTAACTTCTGTATTGCGTATTTGTGTGTGAACAGGATGGGAAGGGATATTGCATATGATTCCTGGTCCTGCGATCTGTTATGTGCTGCATCGTCCCCAGATCTATATAGAATTAATCTGGAACAGGTCATTCACTGCTTCTCTTTTTAGTTCAGTTGTAGAAATGATAGGTTTACTATGATTTGTTCAATTACTTACCTTGGAAGTTAGGATTGGCAACCTAACATCAAATAAATGCAGCTCATGTTCTCTGACTTTCTTTCTTTCGCTCACAAACAAACACACTGGATTGAAGTGAGTGCTTGGATATTTGTCATCAGGGTATTCAGTTCTGCTACATACCCCACTGAGAAAATTAAAACAAATCCAATAATCTTGCTGACCAGTTTGAAATTACTTTCCTATTCTCTTGTAAATAAGCTTATTATTTGCTTTCTCTCATGCTTTAGATCAATTTTTTTTATCAACCTGTATGTGGTGATATTCTAAAGTACCGGAGTACTATATTTTCTACATGTCTGGTCTTTCAATGTGACTGTGTCGTCAGTTGGTTTCTTACCTTTCTTTTCTAAATTTTCTTATGTGTTACTGAGGACCACTTGGGATAAGTTGCGAGTGTTAATGAACATACAAATAGCGAGTTCTAATGTGTTTTGTGTAGCATCATTATACTTACAATGCCCTTCTAATGTTTTTTCACAATTTGTCATGATTTTGGAAATTTCTTATTACCACACTGGATTTCTTGTGTTTACTTCAACAGAATTCTGTCACGCCTATAAGTTAGGTCGATGTTTCATAGTTACTTAATTGATTTTGCGTACAGGGTTGCTTTCTTTCTTCGCTCAACACACAATCTCCTGCACTAAATGTGGTCTCCCGAAGGTTGGTGCAATTCACTAGATGTCCTCTTTCGTGTCTTTTCAATTGGCTGGTTAATGCTGTCAGTGAATTTCAACATTTTCATTTATTTATCTAGTTCTAATCCTCTTAATTTTGTTTGCTATTTAGTAAGGTCCATGGGTTAGTAGCTTGTGGTGGTGAGGACGGTGCTCTTGAGTGCTTTGATCTGAGGTCCAAGTCTTCTGTTGGTAGGATAAATGCTGTTGCTTCCACTGGTGATATTGAGCAGGTACAACAAACTTCTGCTATTGACTGAGGAGTTGGTAACTTTTCTTCATATAGTAATAGACTAATAGGTGTAGAACTCTGCAGAAAGCAAGAGTTGGGATTTTTAATGATTATTAATGGTTTCAACTCTAGCGAGTTTCTTATCTACTTTGAACTGCTCTCTCTAACTATATCAATCAATAATAGGAGGTTACAGCAATAGAGTTTGACATTGAAGGCGGTTACCTAATGGCTGTTGGAAGTAGTGCCGGAAAGGTATGGAACAATAAATTATTGCTACTAATTTATTCATATTATTTATCAGATACTTTGTGGTGATTCGTACCTTTGCATTCCTTTTCGTTTGTTAATTTCTAGTTGTGTGGATTCCAACTTGGATTATATGAAGTTGTGTGGAAGTGTTTGAATTTGAAATAGAGGCTCATTATTCAATATTATGGAAATTTATTTTAGTATGTCATTCACATTTTCTTCTTCATCTTCCCTCTCTTAAATTTTATTCTATTTTTTAAAGTATGGAAGCTTCCGTAGGTTTGGGCCCTTTCGTATGTATGGATTCCATATGTAAAAGTCATTTCATTATTTGTTTGTTTTATCGTAGACATTTAAGTATCATATTTGTTGCGATGATGTTTCCTTCTGAGCTTGACTCACATAATTTTTGTTTTACAGGTTCTGATTTATGATTTACGTTCCTCACATCCGTTGCGAGAAAAGGATCATATGTAAGGCTTTGAATCAGCTTTTTTGTGGATTCATTTCTAATTGAGGTCTGCACAATATGTACTTCATATCCCTACTGAAGTCCACGCCTTATCCATATGTTGCAGGTATGGGAGCCCAATACTCAATATAAAGTGGCATAAAACACTCAACTCTGAGGGAACAAAGTTGATCACTTCTGATAATCACATTGTCAGAATTTGGGACCCTGAAACGGTTAGATATGTTCTTACAGACGTGACCATTTTTGTGTAAGATCTGATTGTTGATGACTTTGCCACATGCATCTATTGATTGGCGAGTATATGAGCGATTTACTTTCTTTATTGAACTTCTTAGAAGTAAAAGTTAAGTTGAAGGGATTTTGTAATTTTTAGATATATTTTGAATGATGGCAAGATAATTTAGTCTATATTTTCTTGCTTTATTGAACTTCTTAGAAGTAAAAATTACAGTACTCCTTATTTGTTGCTACGAAGTAGTGCCTTTGCTTTCTTTTTCCTGCTGGTTAATTCTAGGGTTTTGATTTTTGCACTCCACCCATTGATAATTACACTCCATTTTTTCATTTTTACCCCTCACTTTGTTTTATGGAGATAATTATTTATTGATAAAATTAAGGGTATGAATGTAATTTCACTATAAAAGTGGAGTATAGTTGTGAATGAATGGAGTGAAAAAATCAAAGACCTAATTCTAATATGCTGTTGACTTATGAACTGGACTCTGATGCTTTCTAGGGAGAAGGACTGACTAGCATTGAGCCTACCGCTGGACAGATTAATGATGTATGTGTGTTTGAGGGGAGCGGACTGATGCTGTTGGCGTTAGAGAAAAGTCAAATACCTTCTTATTTTGTTCCTGCTCTTGGACCAGCTCCGAAATGGTGTGCTTACCTTGAAAATCTGACGGTAGGACACCTCCGTTTTCTTCAAATAAGAAATCCTAGTTTTTTTAAAATGACAAAATAGATGCTAATTCGACGCATCTTTTCAGGAAGAGCTGGAGGAGAATGCACAAACAACCATCTATGATGATTACAAGTTTTTGGAAAAAGGAGACCTCGAACGATTAAATTTGACTCATTTGATAGGAACTAGTATGCTCAGAGCTTACATGCATGGTTACTTCATTGACTACCGGCTCTACAAGAAGGTGATGCCTTGAGTCCTTGACAAAATTCTTCATACATTGTTAATTACAAATTTTTTCTCCTGTTAATTACATGACGGCCGTTCTTTATTCTTTGTTCTTGAGTATATTCAGGCACAAGCTCTGGCAAATCCATTTGCTTATGACTCTTACATAGAGCAACGCAAGCGGGAAAAAATTGAAAAAGATCGTGACTCTCGGATTACGGTTAGTGTTTTGACTGTTGGCTAACTGTAATTATGTTCAGTCTTCTAGGTAAACAATATCATGCAGAAGCCTATCAGTTCTAGTTAGCATTCACTCCATGGGTAGTTTTCATTTTGTAGGTGGTCCTTTGAGCTCGTCTTATCTTCTAGCTTCTTTTCCTTTTTCCTCTTGAAGAAAGAGAAGACGCTCTATTTTCTCACCCTGGTCATTATAGCACCTAAAAAGAACAATACAAGATCATAATTGTTTTAAATCGTTGAAATATATAAATTAGAAGTGTAATAAAATGCAAGGGTAAAATTGTAAGATGTTAAAAAGAATTACATGTATATTTCCTGTTAACACTTGAACAAATTAAGAAAATATACTGAAGTGTACCCTGATTTATATTTACTAGTATAAACTTTTCATAATTACTAGTATAAGTGGTTAACTTAGTGTCAAATGTCAACAAACTACTAAATACTAAATAGGCGAGATGAGGCTTCTGAAACCTATGTGTTAGATTTGGACTCAGTTTGTGTCTCAGGCAATCAATGGTTGCCCATCTATTGCTTGATTTCACTAACATGTTCTGTTTATCTTTGCAGATTAAAAGAAAACTGCCTAAAGTTAATCGGAAGATTGTGGAGCGAATTCTTGATGATGAAGCTGAAAATGACCAGAAAGATGACGAATCTGTCGATGTTAAGAAAAAGACAAAGAAGAAGAAAGGAATGACTAGTGATATTCTGCAGGATGTGCGATTTAAACAAATGTTTGACGATAAGGAATCACATCCCCAACTTTTTTTTTTGAGTGGAGCTAGGAGATGTCACATTCCGAAACATCAGAACATTTTGGTGATTGGTGGTTCCTTGAGTTCCTAGTACATTGAAGGATTAGATCTTTAATTCTTTTAATCTGGGTATTGTTGTGGCCCCATTAGAGTTTAACGTTTTACCATTCTATTACAGGAATTTGAAATTGATGAAGACTCTAAAGAATACTTGGCACTGCACCCAATGGCAGCAGCAAAACAGCCTTCCTTGTTGGATGAACATTTTGAGCGTATTTCAGATGCAGACTTGGACTTAAATAATTCTGATGCATCAACAGAATACTACTCATCAGACGATGATCGTAAGAGTGGAGAGAGCAAAAAGGACAGAAAACCTCCAAAGTAAGTTATTAATAGAGAATGATAGGATTGGCTTGATAATAAGCACAATGCACAAGATCACAGAAAGTAAATTATTTAAAAATTGCTACACGAGTAAGTCGGTGAAATTTTATGTAACGTCAGATGAACACTGCTTCAGTTTATTCTTTTCTTAAGGACCCAGTGACTCTTGTTCAGTTGCTTTAATTAGTAGTTACTAGGCCAACCTACTATGAGAATTTCAAACTGAGCGCACAAGTACTGATAAATTCATACAGACTCTCTTTCATCACTCATCATCACCATAAAATCCCACTGTTTCAGTCATAAGGAGCTAGAGCAACATAGCCTTTTATGGCTTATCATATCATTTTTATTGCATTTGCAAAATACGACTAGGGCCTAGTGTCACCATTGTAGGCTTCTGATGGGTTCTGCTTCTAAAATGCTAATTGGATATAGAATTTATTGGCTTTGTAGATTGTGCATCCTAGCTTCACCATTCTTTCTTTTTGTGGAGCTGTACTGCTGAATGTGGAAGCAGTTTATTGTTTCCATTTAGAATGCCTACCTATTATAAGCGACACATTAATGATGAACAACATGACTGGTTAAGTTGAACATTTTTCATAGTTCATTCAGATTATTCCCTGAATTTCTATTAATATCTTTGCGGTATCCAATCCGAACTTAATTTGAAGGCGTATGATCAATTTTAAGCGTCTTTAATTGTTTTGTTCTCAATTGCCTGATTTCAGGTTGCATGAAGTGAAGGATGAGAGACATGCAGAAGCATTCTATAAAGGTGTGTCGTTAAGAAAGGAGGTATCTCTTACAATGGGTGAAAGAGCTGCAGCTTTAGCAACTCACACTCCTCGTTTCTCAAACAATGTCAAGATGGGACCAGGAGGATCAAGAGAAATCTCTTTTGTTTCTAGAAGCTCTGCAAAACACGAGGAATATGATTCAGACAGAGAGAGCCGTCCAGGGAAAAAAAGGGGAATTGAACAATTGAAGCTAAAACCCGACAGATCAAGTTTCCAGGGCCGGGGTAGGGGAGGAAGGGGTGGAGGTGGTCGAGGAAGAGGTAGAGGGGGTGGAGGTGGTCGAGGAAGAGGTATGGGGGGTCGAGGAGGCAGAGGGGGTCGAGGAGGCAGAGGTGGTCGAGGTGGTTGGTAATTTAACCATTCTGGTATACGAAAAGTTATGCATCCAATTTCCGGGGTTAGCAACACTAACACAGATGGAGGCTTCAAAAATGGGGCAAACTTGCAAATGCATACTTCTTGCCTGTTATTTATTGTATTCTATCTTTTTCCTAGCAAATGTGAAGAGCACAGAACCTCAGAAATTCTGAACCGTATGATAAATGTAGGAATTTTGTATTCGATCGGCGAGTTTATCGACCTTAAATATCCTGTATTAACTGAACACATTACATAGGTTTTCAAGTTATCAATATGCCTCATCATATTATTCTTCATGTTTGATACCTGAAACTATTACAATTTATCTTTTAGTTGCTCATTTGCAAATAAGCCATCTGTCTTGTAACTCCATATGTTCTAGAGAAATACTCTTATGACCTTTTTAACAAGTTGCAAAGGGAACTTCATCTTATATCATTTCTATTTACTTATGGTTTGGGTATGAATTTATTGAAAAGAAAATAGGAAAATGAACGTATCGTTTTTTGGAAAATATTATAATTGCTCTGACATTATCATCCGTCGTTGACTATCAATCATGGCATAAATGAGGCCACTCAAAATGCTCAAGTTACCACGTGAACTCCATTCAATAATGGTGTTCCCTTCATGTATCACTATCATTTTCACTCAAATATTATCTCAAGAACACATGGCCCCAAAATATATAATGGTTCGATCACTTTCAAATTTGTCTCGAGTGTGTGACCTATTATCTTTCAAGGGGGCAACATTCATGGCCATCAATTATTATCTTCCACATTTAAGAATTGGGTGACAAAATGATTCAACTTTTAACATGCTTGTTGCTAAATCCAAATCAAGAAACATATCTACTTTTCATTTTACCTTCACTTTTAAAAACTCTACCCTGGATTAATGGAAGTGGGGTCTATTATTGTATGTAGCTCTAGTATATGTTTTCTTCTTTAAAAGGAATAAAAGTTATTTTGTGGGTAAGAGGAAATGTACCTTACTATACACGAAATAGTATGTCATGCATATAAGTAAAAAGGGACGTTTCACGTAATAATTTTGTTGCACGTGATTTCTTTGTAACAATTATAAAAATTAATAAAAAATTATAATAGAAAAACAAAATTGTCTAATAAATCAACTTGTTGTAAAGTCTAAGAATAATTTTCATTAAATTATTAAATCATCAAAATTGAAAATATCGCTTTCTTTATTTCAAAGCTTACGTTATCTAAAAATTTAATTTTCATACTCAAATAATTTAATCAAAAACGATTATTTCTTTATAAGTGGCATGTGTAATTTCCTGGCAGTAAATTAAATGGCGGCGAATCGATTGATTACATAATTAGGTTAGCGATGTTTGTCTTTTAGACAATACTTTGTTGGTTGAGCCATTTTTTAATACAGTATCTGTCCTCATTTCTATTAGTTTTGAGTTTGACTTTTATCGCGATGAATTTTCGTATAAATAAGTAATTTTTTGAATTCTTTTCTTGAGTGTTTTAAATGCTTACTCTCATATATGCGAAGTTATTGTCATTATTTTAACAAAGCTTCGTCTTGATGTTAAGGAGAGAATTTGAGTGTCACCAATTTTCACTTCACTACAGCTAAAAGCGGAATAATATTGCACCCTCTGAGAGTTAATTGTTGCTTGGCGATATATTATTTCTTGTAATAGTTTTTTTCTTCATTCAAATGTTAGATATATGTTCTGAAGAATTTTACTTTTTAATTGTCCATAAGTTATCCATTAAGTGATATTTTTCTATTATCCTTTAATATCTTCTATAGCCTTTTATTCTCTAAATTAAGAAGCTATTATACATAATTAACATAAATCATATAATTATTTTATTACTTAAAATTAATTATAATTTCAAATCTAATAATGATGTTATATTAGTAAGGTTATCAGTCTTCTCGATTATGTATTCAAATATAAACCAAGAACATTATATAATAATATATCTAAAGAATAATGTTATTAGTTGGTTTGATGATCCCTTATTATTATCTCTTGTTCGTTAATATCATTTTTTCACATTTTGACTAACAAATGAAGGGTAGTATATATAACTTCTAAGATAATGATATTAATTTACAATTCTAAAATTTTATTAATGGATTGTTTCATACTACCGTTCATTTTAATTAGTTGATTATTTGAATATGAATATTAAGTATTTATATCTGATAATAAAGTTTAAAATAGACAAATGATATTTTAGATTGTGATGATTCAGCAGGTTTATGTAAATGACTCTTTAGAATTTATAAAGTTTATTTATTAGATAATTTTATATCTTCTAACCTGATCTTTTTGTTACATTTTATAATTATAAGAAAATTACGTGCTTTCAGCAATGGCGTGTAATGCGGCGTCGATAATCAAAATTGTTTAAATCACCGGTAAAAAAAAATTCAAATTTATGAATATTATATCTTTGCACTCACGTCTACAAGGTTATTGAATTTTTTTTTCAATAGTCAAATTAAGAACTTAACGCTAAATTATGAATATTACATACCGTCCATCTCACAGAAGATTGTTCAATCTTTTTCAATAGTCAATTTTTTAAAGCTCGACGATAAAACTTAAAAATTATGAAAACATTATACTACCTCCATCACTAAAAGGTTAATTGATTTTCTTTTATAATACTTAAAATTATTTAAAAGTCAACCACCAAAATTTAAAATTATTAAATTTCACATCCATCTCTAAAAGATCGTTTCATTTTTCTTGTTAATTAAATGAGTAAATTTATTTAAAACTCAGCGGATAAAACTAAAATTAATCAGGTGCATGCTATTTCTCTAAAATGTTCATGGAGTTTCTTTTTCAATAGTTAAAATTATTTAAACTCAACCACCAAAATTTAAAATTTATAAATACTAAATATGACGTTGTTAAAAGATCGTTTAATTTTAACTTTTCGATAGTTCTGATTATTTAAAACTCCTGACAAAATTGATAACATGATTACTATATACTTATTACTAGCCATTACTGGGCATTTTCAACAATCAATTATTATTAGAAAGTTATGCAGATTAATTTTAATGATCAATTAACAAACTTTGTCATCCTAGAAAATTATAATATTTTTAGTAAATTAGATTAAATAGTATCTTTAAATATTTTCATGCATATTAACAAAAAAATTTATAGAAATATTTGCAACCCATAACTATTCTTAACATAATACTTTTGATTATTCAAGTAAAAATAATGAGTTAATTTTGTATCGAAAATTAATAATTTTATTAAGTAGAGTCCTATAATTTCCTCTATATACAACTTGTAATAGAGTTCGTACAAAAAATAATTCTATTTGCATGTAGAGATCACATATTATAAGTTGTATTTGTATTTTTTATTTTAATTAAAATTTATTAAATCTGATTATACTCTTCGTTAAGGATATTATTTTAGTCGGATTCGATAAATGAAAAAAGAAACAAATCTTAAGACAACTGTGGTTTTATATATATACTAGTAAGAAGGGGCGTGCGTTGCTTGTTAGTTTGTCTACGTAATTTCATTGTTATAATTATAAAAAATAACCGTTATTGTTATTTAGTTTTGCTTTAGTACGATATCGTGATATTTTAGATTATTTTTACGGTCTTGGGGTATAAAATTTAAGTGGTCATCACCAACTTTTCCAATATCTGAAAAAACTCACTCATCAATCTTGACAATTAATAAAGCTAAATAATAAATTTGTCGGTCGACTTGGACCCGATTAAAAAATTTCAAAAATCGATAAAATAATAAAGATAATAATTTTTTTTTGGAAAAATCTTTTATAATAGGTCCCCGAAAATCATTAATTAATAATTCTTAGAAATTGAAAAATTATTATTATAACTTAATGAAAATATGTATAGTTGTTTGTTTTCTTTTAAAGTATAAAATTAATGAAAATACTTATGTTAATAATACTAAACTTAATATTCAAGTAATTACATAACTAATATGAAAATAATCAATACTATTTATTATGATGTAGAAACATCTCTGATGGTTTATTATTAATATTTCTCTTTTTCGATTTTGATACTTTCGCGTCGTCTTACCTGCTACCTTAATAATTAATAATAATTTCAACTTTACACTCCACTTGATGGTTTGTTTAATAAATTCAACACCCTACCCCACCACTTTTATATTATATTCTTGTTTTACTTATATTCTTTTATTTTTATGATTAAATAAGTATAAAAATTATAGATTTATAATTAAATAATAATAATTAACACTTAAATAAATTATTTTTGACATTTTTTAAAATAAAATTTATACTAAATATTTTTTAATCTCATATTCCTAATTAATTTTTTATTGTAAATAAATAAACACAAGAATTATAGATAATAATGATTAAAACAAAAAAAAGTTACAAACAACAACAAATGCTGATAAACAAAAGGCCTTGATCACTACTTAATGAAATCTGAATAATCCTGCTTTGTCTGATATAATTGATCGACCTTTTCCGAACTCTTAAGCACATAATAAAAAAATATAGAAAAACTCTATTTATAAAGTAGAAAAATGAACCCGTTTCTATTTATAAAGTAAAAAAATGATTAATTTTGATTATTCAACATAAAAAAAATTATGTTATTATGAAATAATTGATATGAAATAATTAGGATATGATTAAAAAAAGTTAGCAATCTACGTCGTAGCGATGCGGGTCCACTACGCAAGATCCAACAAATCAAAGCTAAATCGTTAATGTGGATAGGATTCACCTTGAATTCGACATTGTTGAATGTATTTAAATAAATTAATCGCTTAGATTAATAGCATACTTGCCATGTATTTCTCGCATGTTCGATATCTTACGGATGATTACGTATTGCGGATCAATCTCGATAAATTCAGAAGCCATTAAATGTACATGTCTTACGTATTTATTAAAATTAACTTTTAAATTATTAATTTATCGTTAAATTAATAAGCTATACAAATTAATAATAAATTTAAATTAAGTCCCAGCTATTAATTTATAGAGTTTTATTGTACATTGTTACATACGTGTTACAATGTGAATACATGGATAAACATATAAACAATGATAAGTAATATGAAATGAAATTTCAATAATGTAAAAATTATAGTAATATTTACTGGTAGGTTAGTTCATACATTGTGCTTTGGGCGTTAGTGTTATATTTAATCTAAAACTTCCAGAACAAAAACTAAAATTGCTTAACCATGAAAAAATTATATGATAAGTAACTTTATAAATATTATTTAGCTATCTGCTTTGATAGATAGTAGTAATAATAATAATAATAAAAGCATTAGAAAGTTATTAAAGTTTCAAAAAGTATATAAGATGGAATATATAAAATATAATTAGATTATTACGATAAAATATATCTATTAATTATTTAAAAAAGATTATGAATTTTAATAAACAAACTAAAATAAATATGCAAGTCAAAAGTAAATACTCATATTTTTTATTTAGTATATATTAATAACAAAACCTATCCTAATAAGCAAAATTATATAAGACAAATAAAATTAAAGTACATGCAGCAGTCATCTTAAGACATTTTTATATGTTCAGTAAATATAAATTACCCATATAATTATTTAAAAATTCTAACTAATACCCAATAAAATTTCTCAACCATCAAATTTAAAACTTATGAATACTACATATTAAATCCATTTCTAAAAGATCTGCAAATTTCATTTTAATAATAAGTAGTAAACTCAATAATAAAATTCAAAAATTATAAGTACTAATATACTACTTTAATATAAAAGGTTATTTGATTATATTTTTAATAGTCAAATTATTTAAACTCAACACAACCAAACTCAAACTTGTGAATATGACAACACTATATCCATCTCTGAAATATAGTTGATAGTTGACTTTTAAATATTCGGCTCTAACATTATTATATGATGTATAATTGTTTTGTTGTAATACGGTTAATTAGTTATCGAGGTATGTTAATGAATTAATCTATGATTCTTTCCAAGCTACAAAATATTGACTTCATACCAAAAATCTGCTTAAGATAATTATGATCGTCTAAGATATTTTTTAGGTTCGATGCGATATAACTATTTGAAAAATTTAATAACTAAAACCCGATAACATTTTCAGTAATGGCTTTATGATTCTACGTAATAAATCCATCTCTAAAAAGATGGGTGCAATTTATTTTAATAATTAAAACAAACTCAACCAACAAAATTTCAAAAATTATGAGTACTAAATACTCTCTACTTCATCCCCTAAAAGGTTATTTGATTTTATTTCTCCATAGTCAATTTGTCAAAAATCAATTATCAAAACTCAAAAGTTATGAAAATGACATACTAATCCATCTCACAAAAGATCTTTGCGTTTTCATTTTTAATAATCAAAATTGTTTAAAACTCAACCAACAAAATTCAAAACTTATGAGTACTAAATACTACTGCTACTTCCATCCGAGGGTTATTCGATTTTATTTCTCAATAGTCCAATTTTTAAAACTCTATTACCATATATAAGATTATCTGATTGGTACTTATTATATATTTGATTCCATGATTTCAGGACCTTTGGTCACAGTAGAATTGGCTATGTAATTGATTTTTTTAAACTTTGCAATATGTATATACATACCGTAGCTTTAATTTGTTATAAATTTATTCCTTATTGCTCTAAAAGCAGTATGTCTTCATATAATAACTTTCTTTTGCATCCAAATGTTAGATATGTGTTCACGATTCTCTTCGTTTATTAAGTTAATTTGCACCCAATGCCCCCCATAAAGTTTTTATAGTGTAACCCCTAATCTTGCTTTATAAACATAAATCAACCATCATAATTCTAGATAAAGTTTCTTAATTGTCTGATGCTTGGTTTTTAAATAAAACTATTGGCGTGTATTTATAATCGGCTTCGTTCAGTGTAACAAATATATTGACATACATAAACTTTTTTTTTCATATAATTTTGTGATTAGTACTCCATAATAATCTCTATATTAGTATAACACTAAACTACTCCTTAGATCTCCAAAGAAGATTGTTTATGTTAAACAATGATCAAAATTAATACAAAATATACTCGTTTTTAATTTTAATTAAATTCTTGCTAATAGTAAAATGCACACTAAAATGTTTTTATTCGATATATATTTTTCATCGAATATTGTACCAAGATATATCAAAATAATTGAGTTGAACATATATTATTGACCTTTATGTTTTATACACACTAAAATTAATTTTAGCTAATCTTTTCTTATACAAAAATTTGCCAAATGTATTAATTAATTATTGATATATATATATGATTTGGGATTTATAAAGTTATATATAGATAATATGTACTAATTTTAATTTATCCAAAAATCAAGACTGAGGCAATTAAAATTTTACAAATTTTTTACTTATTCCCTAAATGCTAGGTATATCTCCGTTAATATATGAGTTGAGACAATTAAAAATTTAGAATATTTTGAAGTAAGTATATATATTTCCTTGGCATTTAGTAATATTTAATGGTTAGTTAGCAGCAATAGGAGGGTATGGTGGTTGATTTATAAGTTTAAGGGAGTATTATCATACTTTAAGTTCTGAAGTGCGATGCTGCATAAAAAACTTTATAAGTGGGGTACAAATTACCCGATCTAGTTAAGGAGTAATCATGTATTCATGATGGTTTCTAATTTAAAATTTCTCTCAAGCTGTAAAAATTTTAAGAAAGTTAATAATTTATATTTCTTTTATCTAAATTAAAAGCGACGCATGAATAATTAAAAGCAAATATGAAATATTATAGTGTCTTATTACACGTCAAATCATTAATGAACTCATAAAGTTAAATATGGATTAGTGAATTATTTAAGGCCACGTTATTTTATTAGTAAGTTTACCGACTTTTTTAATTATGTAATAAAGATTATAGAAGATAATAGTTATGAAAAAAATAAAAATTCAATTATATAATTTAAATATTAAAATAACTAATAAATAATAATTTCTTGCCAAAGTTTTATGATAATTCAATATGTAGCAATTCTTGCAATTAATAAAGGTAATTTGTATTCACATTAAAGATGTTTGGGTCAATTTATATTATTATAAACATTAAAATTGATATTGAAAAATAAAACAAAATAATTTTTAAGGATGATGGTATACCTTTTAGACGAAGTGAATTGAAGACCCGATTCCTTTTACTTAGTATATCGAGCTTTACACATTGGGGTTTGAATTCGTATGTTTAGCATTAAATTAACTTCGTGGAAGCTGTCAAAAGCAATTCATCTCTAAAAAGTGATTCATGCCAGCTTATATGTCAATACGTTGGAGTTCTCTTACTTGACTTGTCTATTTCTTAATACTATGGATGTTGATGACAAGTAACTTTGTGGTGGTGTTCTCGTAGGGGAAGAAACGTAATGTTGTATCGTTGGAATCCAAGATATATACTTTAGTAGAGTTCATAACTTTTTTTGGGATAAGCGGTCAGAATTAAGTTAGGCATACTCCCCAGATAAGTTTTAGCGTATATGTTTTTCTTTTTGTCGGAATGTATTCAATGTAGCCTCTTTATCCTTTTGAGGACTAAATGTATTAAATATGTGATGATTTGAAGGCTTTATTGGTTTGTATAACTAGTGGTGTTCGCGCTTTATCTTTTCTTAGGAAAAATTTCAATGGAATCTTATGTTTCTTTCACTGCTTTTGTTGTCAATTCTTTATATTTTTTGACTCTCAATTTTTTACTATTATCAAATATTATGGTGGGCTATAGTTCAAGGGTTATATTATGGGGGCTATAGTACAGGGGTCATCGATTCTCATGCTTGAGTTGTAGATACCTAGTAGCATTATAGGCTTGATCAAGAAAAATATATTCATTCATTAAAATTGAAAACCGCAATCCCCAGACTTAAATATCACCAATCCCGTTAAATATGAAATACAGAGGCTTTGCAAGCACATAGCGAAAAATCACAAAAGAAGCCTCTGACTAGGTCCACTAATCTAAGGTTGGGGAATCCCGATGTATTTAGCGATTCACGGTGTATGTTGGACTCTCCAGACCAAGCAATAAAAATACTCACAATTAACACGAGTGGTACTGACAAATCCAAAAATTACACTTCTTCGTTCAAATTTCTAGCTTTCTGTTCATATGAGGGTCAGCCGAGGAGATAGGGTTAAAATCAGCCATTTCATCGGCCTTGAACCCGATCTGCGTATCTAAAACCATGTCTTCGAGTTCTTAACATTGAGACACTTTACACCCGGCTCGGCAGAGTGTATTTCAGCCTTGGCGCTGTCTCGAGGTCATTATTGTGGAAGAAGCTACCATTGGTTTCTTTGAATTTTCAGTTGAGTTTGCTTGGATCTTGGTAGGGATCTTTAGTGTTTTGAAGTCAATGATAGGGCGAATCATTTTAATAGATT